>JAMPIV010011532.1:0-667547 GCA_024509875.1 Oreohelix idahoensis | reverse complement strand
GCTTGTATCAGTCGCATTTAACCACGTGACTGGGGATTTAGTAGGCCTATTCTTTCTCCGTTGCCTCTGAGGCCACCCCCGCCCCTCCTCGGAACTAAACGGGGCAGGTATATATATATATGATTGATTAAAATCCAGGAATAAAAGAAATTGATGGAGAAAAAAAAAAACAAGAGGAAAGGAAGAACAGACTTTTACGGAAAATTCTAGAATTTTCTGGGCCTTTCTTTCAATGGTAGATTTGTAATCTATTATCGTTAGCTCATGTAAAGCACCGAAACTATCACTCGACGACGTACTAAAGGCTGGCAGAATGTTTACTTCACCTGCGCTATTAGGCAGATATCTTTGCTAGCTGTTATCTCTAATTATATTTATTATAATTACAATGTACTGTAACCTTATATTACACATATATTACTATATTGGTGCATCGTTTTTTGAGACCATAACCATATGTGAAACTAGCTTACGATTCGCGAGATCGTCGACTTGATAGTTTGTAAATCATGACCGGTTCATTCTTCAGTAAAGATAAAGTTCGTCAGTATTCGCGTGAGCCCTCGTCATCCACTCAGGCACTGATATAAGGCAAGTCAATTACTGTTTTCATCTCATTATCTCTTGTGGGAGCCGCGCTAGAGTAGTGGTTACAACACCGCTCTGGCGACCGGGTGATACAGGATCAAACCCGGGCGACGGCATTTGAGGATTTTTCGTCGACCGGGATTTGGACTGGATTAACTCGAGACCTGGCGAGTACATTTGAAGGAGTGTCGTCGACCAGGGACTGGCGGCTCCTGAGCCGACCCAGTTGCAATGGGTACCTCCGAAATCGGCGAGTATTTGCCTGAATGGCGAGGGACACCTGTCTCTGTACAAGAAATAAAGGGATACTCATGTAAAATCAATGTCAGGTTAGACATAAATAATAACCTGAGATTTCGCCTCGAGTATTAGCGGGCGTACGAAAAAAAAAAAAATTTATCTCTTGTACTCATGAAGAACACTTTTCACACATCGAGTCTTCTCCTTGTGTAGTGCTCCTTATACGCTAACTCTTGTACTTGTGTAGTGCTCCTTATACGCTAACTCTTGTACTTGTATAGTGCTCCTTATACGCTAACTCTTGTACTTGTATAGTGCTCCTTATACGCTAACTCTTGTACTTGTATAGTGCTCCTTATACGCTAACACTTGCACTTGTGTAGTGCTCCTTATACGCTAACTCTTGTACTTGTGTAGTGCTCCTTATACGCTAACTCTTGTACTTGTGTAGTGCTCCTTATACGCTAACTCTTGTACTTGTGTAGTGCTCCTTATACGCTAACTCTTGTACTTGTATAGTGCTCCTTATACGCTAACTCTTGTACTTGTATAGTGCTCCTTATACGCTAACTCTTGTACTAATTTAGTGCTCCTTATACGCTAACTCTTGTACTTGTATAGTGCTCCTTATACGCTAACTCTTGTACTTGTGTAGTGCTCCTTATACGCTAACTCTTGTACTTGTGTAGTGCTCCTTATACGCTAACTCTTGTACTTGTATAGTGCTCCTTATACGCTAACTCTTGTACTTGTATAGTGCTCCTTATACGCTAACTCTTGTACTTATGTAGTGATCCTTATACGCTAACACTTGCACTTGTATAGTGCTCCTTATACGCTAACTCTTGTACTTATGTAGTGATCCTTATACGCTAACACTTGCACTTGTATAGTGCTCCTTATACGCTAACTCTTGTACTTGTGTAGTGCTCCTTATACGCTAACTCTTGTACTTGTATAGTGCTCCTTATACGCAAACTCTTGTACTTGTATAGTGCTCCTTATACGCTAACTCTTGTACTTATGTAGTGCTCCTTATACGCTAACTGTTGTACTTGTATAGTGCTCCTTATACGCTAACTCTTGTACTTGTGTAGTGCTCCTTATTAACTACTTGTGTAGTGCTCCTTATAAACTCTTGTACTTATCTAGTGCTCCTTATACGCTATCTCTTGTACTTGTGTAGTGCTCCTTATACGTAACTCTTGTATGTATAGTGCTCCTTATACGCTAACTCTTGTACTTGTGTAGTGCTCCTTATACGCTAACTCTTGTACTTGTACTTGTGTAGTGCTCCTTATACGCTAACTCTTGTACTTGTATAGTGCTCCTTATACGCTAACTCTTGTACTTGTGTAGTGCTCCTTATACGCTAACTCTTGTACTTATGTAGTGCTCCTTATACGCTAACTCTTGTACTTGTGTAGTGCTCCTTATACGCTAACACTTGGACTCTTGTAGTGCTCCTTATACGCTAACACTTGGACTCTTGTAGTGCTCCTTATACGCGAACTCTTGGACTCTTGTAGTGCTCCTTATACGCTAACTCTTGGACTCTTGTAGTGCTCCTTATATGCTAACTCTTGGACTCTTGCAGTGCTCCTTATACGCTAACTCTTGGACTCTTGTAGTGCTCCTTATACGCTAACTCTTGGACTCTTGTAGTGCTCCTTATACGCTAACTCTTGGACTCTTGTAGTGCTCCTTATACGCTAACTCTTGGACTCTTGTAGTGCTCCTTATACGCTAACTCTTGGACTCTTGTAGTGCTCCTTATACGCTAACTCTTGGACTCTTGTAGTGCTCCTTATACGCTAACTCTTGGACTCTTGTAGTGCTCCTTATACGCTAACTCTTGGACTCTTGTAGTGCTCCTTATACGCTAACTCTTGGACTCTTGTAGTGCTCCTTATACGCTAACTCTTGGACTCTTGTAGTGCTCCTTATACGCTAACTCTTGGACTCTTGTAGTGCTCCTTATACGCTAACTCTTGGACTCTTGTAGTGCTCCTTATACGCTAACTCTTGGACTCTTGTAGTGCTCCTTATACGCTAACTCTTGGACTCTTGTAGTGCTCCTTATACGCTAACTCTTGGACTCTTGTAGTGCTCCTTATACGCTAACTCTTGGACTCTTGTAGTGCTCCTTATACGCTAACTCTTGGACTCTTGTAGTGCTCCTTATACGCTAACTCTTGGACTCTTGTAGTGCTCCTTATACGCTAACTCTTGGACTCTTGTAGTGCTCCTTATACGCTAACTCTTGGACTCTTGTAGTGCTCCTTATACGCTAACTCTTGGACTCTTGTAGTGCTCCTTATACGCTAACTCTTGGACTCTTGTAGTGCTCCTTATACGCTAACTCTTGGACTCTTGTAGTGCTCCTTATACGCTAACTCTTGGACTCTTGTAGTGCTCCTTATACGCTAACTCTTGGACTCTTGTAGTGCTCCTTATACGCTAACTCTTGGACTCTTGTAGTGCTCCTTATACGCTAACTCTTGGACTCTTGTAGTGCTCCTTATACGCTAACTCTTGGACTCTTGTAGTGCTCCTTATACGCTAACTCTTGGACTCTTGTAGTGCTCCTTATACGCTAACTCTTGGACTCTTGTAGTGCTCCTTATACGCTAACTCTTGGACTCTTGTAGTGCTCCTTACTTGTTGTGCTCCTTATACGCTAACTCTTGGACTCTTGTAGTGCTCCTTATACGCTAACTCTTGGACTCTTGTAGTGCTCCTTATACGCTAACTCTTGGACTCTTGTAGTGCTCCTTATACGCTAACTCTTGGACTCTTGTAGTGCTCCTTATACGCTAACTCTTGGACTCTTGTAGTGCTCCTTATACGCTAACTCTTGGACTCTTGTAGTGCTCCTTATACGCTAACTCTTGGACTCTTGTAGTGCTCCTTATACGCTAACTCTTGTACTTGTGTAGTGCTCCTTATACGCTAACTCTTGTACTTGTGTAGTGCTCCTTATACGCTAACTCTTGGACAACTCTTGGACTCTTGTAGTGCTCCTTATACGCTAACTCTTGGACTCTTGTAGTGCTCCTTATACGCTAACACTTGGACTCTTGTAGTGCTCCTTATACGCTAACTCTTGGACTCTTGTAGTGCTCCTTTATACGCTAACCAGGTTTTGGAACTTTGGAAAAAGCTTGTAGTGCTCCTTATACGCTAACACTTGGACTCTTGTAGTGCTCCTTATACTAATTTTGCTAAAACTGACTTGGACTCTTGTAGTGCTCCTTTTATACGCTAACATATTGGACTCTTGTAGTGCTCCTTATACGCAATAAAAATATAACTTGGACTCTTGTAGTGCAATTCTACCTATGATTACATCACCTTAGTTAGTGCATTTGTCCTTATCAAAAGCTAACAATGCTTGGACTCTTGTAGTGCTCCTTATACGCTAAAACAACTTGGACTCTTGTAAGTGCTCCTTGCGCTGATTTCAAAATCTGAAACGTCGCTAACTCTTGGACTCTTGTAGTGCTCCTTATACGCTAACCGTTACTTGGACTCTTGTAGTGCTCCTTATACGCTAACATGACTTGGACTCTTGTAGTGCTCCTAATACGCTAACTCTTGGACTCTTGTAGAAGTCCTTATACGCTAAATTCGGCTTCTGTTTCTGTTACGTAGTGCTATTTTACCGATATGTTGACCAGCTTTACTCTTGGCACTTTATTTCTTGTATGTGCTCCTTATACGCTAACTGCTTGGACTCTTGTACGTGCTCCTTAACGCTAACTCGATGCTTTTGGAGTGCCCTTAATACGCTAACTCTGAACATACAAATACACTACTGATTACTTCTGCTTGACAAATATCCATGGTTTCACTTTTAAAACTAAAGTCTGTAGGTATCAAATATTGAATTGGTTTCGAAACCAGTGCCTCATGATCCAATCACGTGTCCGATACTGCTGTAGGGGTGAATGTGAAGTGTTTTACCTGAGAAACTAATTCTGACTCAGATTACATACCGGTGAATGATGGTGTTCACTTAATTAACCATTCAGAACTTTCAGATCTAATACGTGATCTCGCTCTTACCAAAGGACAAGCGGAATTACTCGGTTCGCGACTCAAAGAATGGAATCTTTTAGCGCCCAATACTCCGATAGCTAAATTTCGTCATAGACACAGAGAACTTGTTCAATACTTTGAGATGGATGATGACATTTGCTATTGCAAAGATGTAAACGGTCATGAGCACATAGTCAACGAATGGCGATTTTTCATCGATTCTTCCAAGACTAGTCTAAAAGCCGTGTTATTGCATACCTTTATTTTCATCAATTCCAGTCACCTACTCTTTCATATGCGAAAGGACAATATGGCTATACGTTTGGAAAAAAAATAAAGTACAATGACTACCAATGGCGGATTTGTGGAGACCTAAGGTCATTGCTATTTTCTCACGGGCATGCAGACTGGGTATACTAAAATTTTGTTTTTAAATGGGACAAAAGCAACAACAACATTAAAAGGTGTGGCCTAGGGAATGCAGCTCGGGCATAAAAATGTAATACACGAGCCATTATTTAACAAAGACAGCTTCATTTTACCACTGTTACATATAAAGTTGGGGCTCATAATGAATTTTGTAAAAGCGTTAGATAAAACGAGCAAAGCTTTCACTTATCTTCGAGAAAAGTTTCCGCAAGTTAGCGATGCAAAGATAAAGGAAGGTATCTTTGTAGGACCTCAGATTAGGAAAGTTATTGCAGACAAACAATTCGAGAACTTGTTACATGGTAGTGAACTTCGCGCATGGATGGCATTCAAATCGATCGTCGATAACTTTCTGGGAAATCACAAATCTGTCGACTATGTGCATATTGTTAAGCAGTGCATAGATGCATACAGAATTATGGGCTGTAACTGCTCTATTTTTCATCTTGACTTTTTCTACTACAACCTTGGCGAAGTCAGCGAAACATTACGGAATCAAAAATAATAGTACGTGTATCAAGGACGGTGGAGTGTGACCATGCTTGCCGATTATTGTTGGGCGATGTACCACATGCCATTTCACCGACGAAAGTCGACTGCAAAAAATTCAAATGCCACATAAAAATGTTATAACTTGTACGAATGATTGTTGATGCAATTCTACCTATGTTAAAAAACTTCAATTGCCTTTGTGTATAAATATCTTATCTCTGATAAAATTTTGCCATTAGTTAGTGCATTTGTCCTTATCAAAAGTATCGTAGTTAGAAATGCCTAGGACATGTGTGAACAGTGCTAATAATTTATGTTATATATGTGGTGATGTAACATTTCTATCACAAAAACGAAATATAACTAAAGTGATTAAAAAGGCGTACAGTTTGTATTTTGGCTGCAGAATAGGAGATCAAGATAAGAGCTGGGCGCCACACAAATGCTGCAATACATGTGCAGCACTTCTTAAACTGTGGTTGACTGGCAAAAGGCAAGCTATGCCTTTTGCAGTCCCAATGATTTGGAGAGAACCCACTGATCATCTCAACAACTGTTACTGTTGCATGGTCCCTCCAATTGGGAAAGGCATATCAAAGAAGAAAAAATGGACTCTGGAATACCCAAACATCCCCTCTGCAATACGTCCGGTACCACATGGCGATGACCTACCAGTTCCCAAATTGCCAGAATCATTTTCAGCTGCTTCCACTGATGAAGAAGAGGACATTGGTGGTCCTGAACCATCAACCTCAAGCGACCCAGATTGTGAGCAAACTACATCCACTAAACCACATTTAATAACCCAAGGTGAACTGAATGATCTTGTAAGAGATCTGAATTTACCGAAGAACAAGGCAGAGCTTTTGGGTTCCAGATTGCAACAGTGGAATCTCCTGGCAGAACATGTTACAATTTCTGTGTATAGGAACCGCCAGAAGCCGCTTATTACATTCTTTTTCAAAGAGGGTGACCTTTCTGCCTGCCACAACATTTCTGGTTTAATGGCAGCCCTCAAAATCAATTACATACCGGAAGAGTGGAGGCTTTTTATTGATTCATCCAAGACGAGTCTTAAAGCTGTTTTGTTGAATAATGGTAATGTGTTACCGTCAATTCCAGTTGGTCACGCAGTTCATATGAAAGAAACTTATGAAAACATTAAGCAGCTTTTGAAGTGTATAAACTACGATCATCATCATTGGTCACTTTGCGGTGACTTAAAAGTGGTCGCTCTTTTGCTTGGACTACAGGGTGGATACACCAAGTACTGTTGCTTTCTCTGTGAGTGGGATAGCCGTGCACGAAGTGACCATTACATCAGAAGACATTGACCAATCAGGCAGTCATTGCATCCTGGCAGTAAGAACGTTGAGAACCCAGCACTTGTCGACACCAGCAAGATTCTGTTGCCACCCTTACACATTAAGCTGGGTCTCATGAAAAACTTTGTCAACGCAATGGAGAAAACAGATGAGGCTTTCAAATACCTCATCAGAAAATTTCCAAGCCTGAGTGAAGCTAAAATAAGAGAGGGAGTATTTGTTGGTCCGAAAATTCGAAAACTTCTTCATGATGACGAGTTTCTTTGCGTGTTGCATGGCAAGGAAAAAGCAGCACAGCTAGCATTTAAGTCAGTGGTGGACAATTTTCTTGGAAACAACAGATCTGATAATTACAATGAAATTGTAGAAAATCTCCTTCTGAAGTATAAGAGTCTTGGCTGCAATATGTCTTTGAAAATTCATTTTCTGGATTCTCATCTGGATTTCTTTACGTCAAACTGTGGAGCGGTCAGTGATGAGCATGGTGAACGATTTCACCAGGACATTGCTGCTATGGAGACAAGGTATCAAGGCAATTGGAGCCCTTCAATGCTTGCTGATTACTGTTGGACTGTGACAAGAGACACCTCATCGATTGACTACAAGAAGCAAGCAAAGAGAGCTCGAACAGCGACTGAATAATGACGGAATGGGTTCAAATGTGCCTTTTTAAAACATGATATGTGAACTTTAAATAATGTTTTTTTTTTTTCTATCATTTTATGTTGAAATATCAATTAATTAAGTATGTAACCACAATTTTTATAATGCTAAAGTAGAAAGACTAGCTGTTCACCCCAGAGAATTAAACAAGCATACATTATTTGTATTACTGTAATGTAAATTCATCATTTAAAAAAACCAGAGCCAATTGGTGAATTTCATTATGATATTTGAACTCAGCATGTCAAAATCAATAATAAATGATATATTTAATTTCTGGTACAAAAAACTTTTGAAAATTTGTTGACTAGTGTAATTTGTAACGTTGTTACTTATATTTAGGGTACGTAGTGCGACGAGTCAATCTTCGATCGTTACATTTTCCTGTGCCATCCTTTTAGTTTTTTTCTGTGCCTTTCTGTTTCCTTTTTCCTATTTGTCGTTTTTTTCGCTTTCATGGACCAAGGTTGTGCCATCTGCTGTTGTAGAGCGAACTTACCACATTGAATTTTCGCTTAGCGCCAGTCCTATTGTTAATCCAGACTTTTTGTCTGGGAAGATACACAAACCATGTTTATGTCTCTGCCAAGAGTAATCTTGAGCGAAGGTTGATACCATTGAATACACTCATCATAATACTCTAAGTCTGGCCATTGTTTGAGCAAAATACGAAATTCAGCGAATTGGAAATATTTTCCTGTCGCGCAGTCTGTTGAACAAGCTGAATGACCCACTGGTAGGTTTGCTAATAATCCACAGTAAAATGGGTGTTGCGATTCGGTGGTTCACTGCCCTTAACTCTTTCCTGGTAGAATTAGCCGCAGGTATCGTCGAAGACATGACATTGCCGTGTTTACTGGGATGTGTTGACTTTTTTAGGAATGCAAAAGACAATGACTTGGGGGGTCGCTAGCGTTGGCTACAAGTTATAATTGACCATACAAGTATGGGCGCTGATATGGAGGAGGGATAAGTAATGGTTGGCTGTCTTATAGAAGACACAAACGATGATATCCCCTCACTGGTAGTGGCAAGGAAAAATTACAATGCTTGGCGATGCAATGACACAATAAGGCGTGGGTTAAACGTAAAAAGGAAAGGTGGTTGACAGGAACTGTCTGTCTCCAGTGGGCTCTGGAATATCCCTGACAAATACAAAGCAAATCTTCATATCAGCCTGCTCATTCAAAGTTTTACAAAATGCAATACAAAAGAAGACACACACACAAATCTCTGCCCACCGCTATTTGTGTTCGAGACCTCAAACACAGGTGTGACCCTAAATCGCACTTTGCTAGTGCATTCAGTTTACTCCGGAGAGGGTGAGACATGAGGTATATGTCCTCACGTAAAAGGACAAGAATGTTAATACACACATGTCTGGGCTCGAAGCCTTTCGCCGACACTTAATGATCGCTCTCAGCGAAACAAGAAAAATAATTATACAGTTATACAGACATGGAGTTGGGCCGTTCTGTTTGAGAGAAGCCGTAAAAATACAATTGGTTTTTACATACTGCCCCGACAGCTCCCAAGTATTCACTCCAAAGAATGAAGTACTTACCGCAGTAAATTACCCAACATTTTGGTTTTACCTTTGCACAAAGGTGATATGCCTGTCAAAAATTTACAACACAAATGAAGATTTATAGGGCTGGTAGGATAAATATTATAATCAATATCTTTATAGAGGTACATATATCCTTTTGTAAATTTTCTTGTAGGTAACTAACTATTAGAAAATCTAATTAATTAACATAACTATATTCCGTCCTTTGTACAAATTAACACCTAGTGGTTTAGACTGGGGGAAAATTATTAAAATTAAAATACACCGTTATTAGCAAAATTTTCTTAAAGAAAATGAACTCGTGGTTATTTACAAGTTTAAAGCTAACGCTCTTATTTTGTAACTACATGTGCTTATCGAAGTTACAAGAAACATTTCTTCCTAATATGCAACTGGTATCACGTTTAGTAACGCTAATTCCACTCTGCAGATAGGAGCCCACTGGCACTCTGGGACACAAGCAACATATAATGCGTGAGCTGAGATTAAATAGCAAAATTCTGAATTAGATCACCCCACATCTGGCAGACACCTCGACGAACAAACGGTGAAAAAGATTAAGGAAGTGGTCCTTTTCAGGACCAGTCCTTTTCAGGACTAACAGACGACTAGCACCGAAGAACCTAACACACAATATACCCCAATTATAACCAACTTTCAGGTTGAACAGGGTATTACAGCAACATAGTAGACGAAAACAACAACAACAACAAGATTCAGGACAAAGACGTCTGAAACCAGGAGATTTCCCCTACCACCGGAGTTGAAAGAGTTTTTAGCTCGGTTGACAAGAGGTGTCCCGGCAAAAAAGGGTTCCGGTAGACGAGCAGATTAGTGACATGAAAAGGCATAAAAAGGAAGGAAAACGGAATAGTTAGATCATAACAATGAAAAGGAATACTAAGTAGGTAGCTCTACCCTGAATCAAAAGACAGAAGATACGCAGCTACCAGCATGAAAAGAATTTTGGTCGCATCTGTGTAGGCGAAGCAAAGATACGTGAGGGAAGAGGGGACTACGGGTTGTCTAATTTAAGATTGACAATACCACAGTCTGGAATATTACTGGAAACTCAAGGCAAAAATGAAGAGGACGGAAATATTCGGTTAAATATCTAGTTTTAATTTTTCCACGGCTGTGTTAGTGGGATTGTCAGAAGCAGCTCATGCGATACAGATAAAAGTTGCATAGGGGATACATTTATTCAAAATGCTGAAACCTGAAAATAGGCATGATTTTATCAAGGTACATCTTTAGAGAGCTTAACGTTTATAAAGTAGATCTCCACAGCTACTGGGATGCCTACAGCTGGTTTAGACTTATCCCACAAATTTTTGTTTGTGACTTTGCAATTCTGCTTATATATCGGCCGGCGCATGTGTTCTGTAGTCAGCATCTTGGCGTTGGTAAGATATTCGGCGGTTTCATTTAACAGTTTTTCCGTTCATTCACTTCTTTTGTTTATACTTCCACTCGCTTTGCTCTTGTTTTATTCGCACTCACTGTGCTTTTTTTTTTACTCTCATTCGCTGCGCTTTTTTTCTCCTCGAAATATCTATCCAGCTATGAATGGTTACCCTGAAAAAGACTCGGGAGCCAACTTGGAATACGCGAGTGATAAGTGTGCATTTTTAATTTAATTCGAATACATCTCGAAGTCTTATCTTCGAGCAATGTTAATTCAATGACCGCTTTTACTTCAAACCTTTTATCTTGTTTCCTGTAAGAAGTACCGGTTTTGAGCTGTGTTATCTGCATTGTGAGATAAGCTGTCTGCTATATGTAAGTCAGCCTCTGATAATGTAAATTAACTTACAAAAATACATTCGTAATTGAAAACTCATAAGGTAACTCTGAACTGGTTGGGTGAGTAAAGGAATGTGCGAACACGGTGTTTACAACCGACTACCTTGTAAGTGTTGCTAAAAATATATCTATAACTGTGCTAAATCAAAAGTGCCGGTTCGCTGACCGGCACCGATCCTATCAACAAATAAACAAACAACACACAAAGGTATTTTAGCAGGCACTCAGTGAGAAATAAAGAAGTAGAAGACCAGACAACAGAAAAACAACAGAAGTGATAGGCTTACCGGGATTCGAACCTGGACCTTCCGAACGGCACCCACCGCTTAGCCACGGGAGCGAATCGCCACTATCCACTCTGCCAGCTAAACATTGTTGTTTGTTTATTTATTTGCTGTTTACAGGCCTCAGGTTTCCCCTCCTTATATGTTTATACCGATCCTATCAGGTCAGTTAGAAACACTTGTGTTCGCAATTCATTTCACTAAGAGTAATTTAATTCATTATCATTTTCTTTTGCGCTCCTTACGGATCATAGAGCTACCACTGGAGCAGTGGATTATGTGGCCATTTGTTTTACACGATGAGGCTGTCAGGCCCGCGTAAAACCGCATAATAGTTGCCCCATACGACATGCCTGAGTGTTCATTAGTCTTATTTTTTCTTTGTCTCTCCAGAGATCCCCGGGATCTACACGATACACTAATAATAACTATCATTCTATAAAGTCGACAGTATTAAAAACCATAATAACTATCATTCTATAAAGTCGACAGTATAAAAAACCATAATAACTATCATTCTATAAAGTCGACAGTATTAAAAACCATAATAACTATCATTCTATAAAGTCGACAGTATTAAAAACCATAATAACTATCATTCTATAAAGTCGACAGTATTAAAAACCATAATATTGCTAAAGAAATGCGTTATGTATTTCATCAAAGCGCTACCGTACGTATTTACATAAAACGTTAAGGCACAGGTAGTTCCATCGCAAATTTTGCTGTAGGGGAGTGAAGTGTTAGAGATTTCACTATATTACGTCAAGCTTTATGAGCTGAGGTGACTAGTTCCCTTCCTCACTTTCTTTGTCTTCCCTAGTTCTAGGGCAGAGTCAGGTACCCGTTTACGGCTGTGTAGACTGGAACATGAGGCTACCAGGTTTCAAACCCAGAATCTGGTAACTTTGCCGCAAAAGGCAAGCACTCTAGCCACTCTGTTAACTGGACACTCGTATATGAAGATACTCAAGCTGATATAATAACAAAACACTCATATATGAAGATACTGAAGCTGATATAATAACAAAACAGCATGTTATAATCAGAACAATATGCACATTGTGTTTACGTCATATCAGCATTTTTCTATAACGTGATGAAGTACGAACCGGATTTTGAGTCACTCAGTTGCCGAGAGCTGCAACGGTTTTCTTGTTTTGGTATAAGAACGTTTTACAGTCCCGCTAGGAACATAATAATAATAATAATAACCCTTTCAGTCATAACTGACTATGGGAATACGCCCCTGAGGTGACAGCCCTTCAGTCATAACTGACGATGGCAGAGGTTTTCAAACTTGTTTGGTCCGCGGCTCTATACTACGAAGATCTATATTTATTGATGGACCTTGGCTCATAATATCAAGCCCAACACTTTTCCCAAACCACCGCGACGCCCTTAGCCGAGGGCCGCGACGCCCCCGGGAGCCGCGACGCACAGTTTGAAAACCTCTGGACTATGGGAATACGCCCCTGAGGTGACAGCCCTTCAGTCATAACTGACTATGGGAATACGCCCCTGAATTGACAGCCCTAAGCTGCTTATTTTCCTTGTGTTCCTTTCGTAGTTTTCTCTTCTCTTCTGCTTGCCCTGAGAGCTTCTTTTCTTTTCGCCCATTCTGAGGTGGCGTTTTAGACAGCATAGCCACTTGGTGCGGTCGGCAGCTTCATCCTCCTAGCTTGTTGGATTCAATGCCCTCATGTCTCTCTTGCACACATCTTTGAACCTCAGCTGCGGTTGCCCAACTGTTCTTTTGCCATCAGTTGTCCGTAAAAGATATTTTTAGGAATGTGACCATCTTCCATGCGGCGGACATGGCCAAGGCAGCGTAGTCTGCGTTGTATGAGCATTGTATACATCATTTGAAGGCCAGCACGTGACAACACCTCGACATTTGTCAATTCATCCTTTCGCGAGATACCGAGGATGTGGCGTAGACACCACAGATGGAAGGTATTAAGCCTTCTTTCTTGCTTAGCAATATTAGCATAGGTTGTCCATTTCTCGACTAGGAACACATGTTCATTTTTAAGATTCATTGCACATAACCACCATAGCTATTGTAATATTATGTTCTTCTGTTTGAATATAATAACGGTTGGTTCATAGTTATACAGGGTCGTATAAAATGTTTGAAACACTACACGCGAGGGATAGGTTAGTCTTTGAAAAATAGACTACAGGCCTTAGTTACCGTCGTTAGGGCATGTTTGAACATCTGATATCGTTCACTGTAGTTTTCTTAGAAAAAGTGAGAGAGAGAAAAATTGGAAAGGGGGAATGGTAATGGAGTCCGTTTAAACTATCGTCTGCATTTCTAAAGTGAAACTAACTGTCACAATTGAACGATAGATGGAAATAAATAATAGGGGACGATTAAAATTATAATATTTGGTTATTATACCTAACATATTACTTAGTGTGATATATTATCTTGCCGTAGAAGAACCCAAAAATAATAAAATATGTTATTTGAATAAGTGTAGAAGGGAAAAGTAAATTATGATGAAATGAAGAATAAAAACAATAATAGGGAATATAATAAATAAAAGAATAAAAGAATAAAACCGCTGTGTGACAGACAGCAACAGGATCACTAATTACTTGTCAGAAGTATAAACTTTTAGGATATAACTGAGATATTGACGAAGACAGATGAACGAACAGACTTGAATCTTTCTCAGTTTGCCCTGTAGTGGGGATAGAGGGGAAGTTAGTCCTAGATTTGAAATTTGAGTTCAGTTTGAATAAAAAGACGCTAGAAGCCAAACAGTCCCTGATTGGCTGGAGACTAATATACTAACGGAGGGATAAAACTAATTTGTAGTTAGTGTTCGGGGCCACTTGTAAAAGAAATTTTCTACACTAAAGTTGTTCTGCAAGCAAGATAATAGTACTATCTTGACTTTACTGATCTGCACCAGCAAGCGATCTGGATTTGACCATATTTATCGCAAATCAAACTTATTAGTGTTAATATTTCTCTGATGCGGTAAGAAAGAAAACATTTATATCACCATTATATTTTTATTATGTATGTATTATTGAATATGTATGAAAATTATGTGGACAGAAAGTTATCTAGAGGGAAGTCAACATCAAACTTTGTGTTGTTTCACAGAGTTGTTAGGAAATATAGTAACATGTTGTAGAAAAGCCAGACAGGCTTTCTGACATTTTGGGAGAAAGAAAAATTAAATATTAATGGGGAAATTGTTGTACAGTATTATGACATAAGACCAGGCAAACCACTGGCCGTCTTCTTCAGCAAGTCACCGTGATTGTACATGACTTGATATTATTAACTTAAAATGTTTCCTTTGTCAAGGAAAGTGTCAAACTGTAGTTTGAAGTTTATTTGACCATGAATGGGGTATACAACCAATTAAGAACGTTAATTAATTGTGTAGTTACCATGCTGAGTCTGAATATGATTAAAAATGTTTAGAGTTAGGGAAAGAGAGAGTTATATGAGAGGTTGAGTAGGACGCATTTATATCGTTCCAGGGTTTCATCTATGACTCAAAGTGAGCCCAGGTCAACCTATACCTGTCTATATTTCTGCATCTAAAGAATTGAGGCAGTATCGACTGTGTGCCTCCGTGTTATATTGCAAGAGCAGAATCCTTACTTGGCAGTGGAGGCTGGTGATCTAACCAAAATTTATCCTGCATACCAGGCACCACTCAGTTAAGAAATTGTCTCCGGGCACTTGATATATCAAACTCAACTACTCTCAGTTCCCAAATGTGTATTAGATCATTCAGATTGTGATGAAGACATACGTTCTTGTAATCAATACCCATTCATAGGAGCAAGAATAAATTGACACTGTTCCAGATTGACACATTTAATTACAGTTGTGAATAAGAGTATACTCAGTTATAAATTGAATTAATTTTATGTAAATACTTTGAAATTATCATTTTGAGTTCAATATTCCGGTATACACAAAATTGTGATACTGGAACAATAAATTGTAAAAAAGATTTCACATTTTAAACTTAACTCTGGGTGTTGTTAATTACCTTTCATAGAGTTCTTAAGTGTATTTGTTGTCATCTTAATATACCACGATTTCATTACCCTAGACATTAGACGTAGCTGTCAGACATACTAGTCAAAAATAAGTCTGAGTGAGATCTTAGGGTGGTAGCAGAAAGGTCCTCTGAGAACACACCCTTATTATCTATTAGACTCAGAGGCCTTCACAGCTTGACCTCACTCAGTTACACTATAACAATAACACCAACATTCATAATATCTAAACCCACCACAGCCAGTATTTAATTTTATTTATATATATTTTTTTGTTCTTGCTTTTGTTATATGTACTCTGCTTTTCCCTTCTCGGTGACATTTTTTCCTAGTTATCCCTGATCTGCTTTCATTGTTTTCTCTCCATGATCTTTCTTTATTTCTCTATATGATCTTCTTTCTTTTTTTTTCTTCTCAATGATCTTCTTTCTGTGTGTTCTCTCCATAATCTGCTTCCTTGTTTTCTATCTGTGATCTTTTTTCTTAGTTTTCTCTCCATGCTCTTCATTCTTTGATTTCTCTCCATGGTCTTCTTTCTTTGTTTTCTCTCTTTGATATTCTTTCTTTGTTTTTCTCTCCATGGTCTTCTTTCTTTGTTTTCTCTCAATGATCTTCTTCCTTTATGTCCTCTCCATAATCTGATTCCTAGTTTTCTCTCCATGATGTGCTTTCCGTGTTTTCTCTCCACAATCCTTTTTCTTAGTTTTCTCTCCATAATCTTCGTTCTTTGTTTTCTCTCCGTGACCAGCTGTCTTTGTTTTCTCTCAGTGATCTCCTTTCTTTGTTTTCTCTCAGTGATCTCCTTTCTTTGTTTTCTCTCAGTGATCTCCTTTCTTTGTTTTCTCTCAGTGATCTCCTTTCTTTGTTTTCTCTCAGTGATCTCCTTTCTTTGTTTTCTCTCCATGTTTTTTTTTGTCTCCATGATCTTCTTTCTTTGTTTTCTCTGCGTGATCTTCTTTCTTTGTTTCATTGCCTTGTTTTTTTTTGTTTTTTTCTCTTCTTAATTTTTTTCTTCCTTGTATACTCAACATGATTTATTTCCTTGTTGCCTCTATAATAATCTCCATTCCTTGTTTTCTCGCCGTGATCTACTTCATTTATGTCCCAGGTCTTATCTACTAAATAGTACGTCATATTTTCGCTGCCTAATTTTATTCTAGCTATCTTGTCTTAGGATATGTCCTGTTTGTTTGTTACTTTCATTTAGCCTTCTCCTCATGCCATGTCTGTTACATGATTTTTTTTAACTCTTCCCTATTTTGTTCTGCACTGTTTTCGTATTTTTAACTGGTCTCTTGTCTCCTCTTCTGTCTTTTTTTCTTCTTTTTTTTTTTTTAATTTTATAAACAGCAGGAGAAGGTAGAAGCTGGTGTAGACTTTCCTCGAATTACAACGTATGCAACTTACGACCACTCATACTTACGACGTTCATCCTAGAAGTACAGTACACTTACGCTTCATTTCTTATTTCAGTAGATGGATATGGACAAAAAAATTGAAAATAGGTGATTCGTCTTAATGGGACAAATGTTAAGGAAAATAGGCAGCGCCACAAGGCCTTCATCAGGGGAAGGAAAGAAAGTGAGAGCTAAGAAGGACAGATGAGAAAAATCAATTAAAAATGGGTACTGCCCGTAAAATCGACTGTGACCTAGTTGTGTCCAGCGATAAGAAAACGCTCCACAGGAACATAAACATAAAATGGCTGCTATATCCGGGTGTTAAAAAAAAAAGTGATGTTAAGATGAGAAACGAGGAAAAAAAACCGACACATAACAAACATGTGTTAGAGAGTTCGAGAGGAGGTAGATGATGGAAAGGGAAATGATGAGAGGACGAGAAAAAAAATTTATAAAATTACAGTACAGGACTATACAGTACAGGAATTTCATGCTATAATTTGTACGTTGTATTACTTCACAATAAACAAAGAGTACATTTAGTTTAAATACATAGGGAAACAGGTCTGTATATATATATATATATATATATATATATATATATATATATAATATATAAATATATATATAATATATATATATATAAATATATATATATATATATATATATATATATATATATTAGCAAATCTTATATATATATATATATATAATATGTATGAGCTTCAAGTTGACACACCTCTCAAAGCCGTGGAAAAGTCTCTTCTCTGCTACAAATCTTGTTTCAGCATTGTACAAAATTAATATAATCGAGGAAGTTGAGGGGAACTGCGGTAAGACGTGGAATACAATGGATGGGTTTGAAAAAAAATCGAAAAAAGGTGATTCGTCTTCAGGGAAGTACCCAGTTTTTATTTTATTTAGTTTTTATGTGTCCTATCTAGCCTTCACTTTCTTTCCTTTCCTGACGAAGGCCTTGTGGCCGTAACGTAGACTATTTTCTTTGTCTTTTGTCCTCGTAAGACGAATCACCTTTTTTCGATTTTTTTTCAAACCCATCCATTACAAAATTAATAAGTCAGTGGATCCTTCCATTCACAATGAGGGGTGACAGTATCCAGTTAGCCATTGCTAACGAAAACATTGTTTCTTTCCAGTGGCTTCACAAATGAATATATATTTTTTTGTAAATAAAAAGTTCAGTTTCAAAGACCTTTTCGTTTTTATCTATCACAAATATCCATTGTTTATGTAACAATCTCTTCGGGTGTTGTTATAATAGGTGTTAAGAATATCCACTTACTATCGTGGGGAGCCTCAACGCTAACCGCCAGGTCGAGCTGACTTGACATGTTTCTGTCATAGATCGAATAACTTGAAGTTGAACCAATACATGGCTACTTCATTGGGCATGTATGATTATAATAAGGCATTGCTTCAACTTGCGATATTAATATGGCCTCTCGAAATTTGATAACAGCAGTAACAATAGCCTTCATTAATGTTGTGATGTTTTGAAACGCAGTCCGGTTGACAAATCACAAAACCGCCATCTTGTCTACTTGGTACCAACACAAACCGCGAACTCACATGACAGGCAAACTTGATGTTTTCACCTTTAAAACACTTAGCAACATAATCCTGAACATGAGCCAAACACACTAAAAGCTCATACAGCGTTAATGAGGGCTGTTACCACAGATGAAGACTCCAAAACGATGACATGAAATGCACAACACAAAAGTGCGGCCTACCACACCGCCATCTTGGAATACATACATACATACATACATACATACATACATACATACATACATACATACATACATACATACATACATACACACATACACACACACACATACATACACACATACACACATACACACATACACACATACACACATACACACATACACACATACATACATACATACATACATATATATATATATATATATATATATATATATATATATATATATATATATATATATATATATATATATATATATATATATATATATATTAAATGAAGTACAGGCGGGTTTTCGACCAGGTAGAGGCACTAGAGATCATATATTCAACATGAGGATCATCATAGAAAAGTGTAGAGAATTCAACGTTGACCTACATACTTGTTTCATTGATTACACCAAAGCTTTCGATTGTGTACAACATCAGCAGTTATGGGCTATTATGAAAAATATGGGATTTCCAAACCACCTTATACAACTCATCGCACTGCTGTACCAAGAACAACAGGCAGCCGTAAGAATAGAGGGGGAAACATCAGAATGGTTTGAAGTACAGAAAGGAGTAAGACAAGGCTGTACCCTTTCCCCTTACCTGTTTAACATTTATGCCGAGAATATCATGAGAAACGTAAGAGATGACCAAGAACACACAGAGTTTGACTCATTTAACATCGGCGGGTACCAGATCCCGGAAATCAGATATGCTGACGACACAGTCCTCCTATCGACCAACCCAAAAGGACTTGAACAATTACTTCTGTCCACCAAAAAACACAGCGAGGCCCAGAATCTATACCTAAACACCAAGAAGACCAAAGTATTGACAACAGACAAAGTAAAGAGCAAACCAGAAATTGAAATTGATAACGAAGAACTGGAAAGTGTCAATGAATTCGAATACTTAGGATCAATCATTAACAGCTCTGGCGACTGTGCAGTAGAAATTAAAAGAAGACTTGCAATTGCTTCACATAAGCTAATACAGATGAAAAACCTATGGCAAGGCACAAGCAAAGAAACAAAGTTACAACTGATCAGAGCATGTATATTCCCAGTAGCAACATACGGCTGCGAGACTTGGACACTCAATAAAACAGTTGCAAAAAAGATTACATCATTCGAAATGAAATGCTACAGAAGGATGTTGAGAATACCCTGGACAGAAAAAAAGACCAACAGAGAAGTACTGCACTCACTAAACGTACAGGAACATTGGCTCCTAAATACCATCGCAATAAGGAAGCTGAAATTTTTCGGTCATATAAAAAGACATAATAGTCTGGAAAAAACAGTGATGGAAGGCATGGTCCCTGGAAAAAGGGGAAGGGGTCGACCTAGACGACGGTGGACCCAGGACATCACAGAGAGTCTGAACTTGTCTTTGGCTGATGCAGGTCGACTTGCCCAGAATCGTGATGCGTTCAGAGCAGCTGTAATGGAGACAACGTTCTGGAAAGAATATGTCACATGATGAATATATATATATATATATATATATATATATATATATATATATATATATATATATATATATATATATATATATATTAGCCTTCAGACATGTTAAATGTTAACATATTTTTAACATATCCTTACGGTTCGCATGGTAGGTAGGGATTCCGACATACGACCAGTCCGACTTAAGACGCAGTGGAACGGAACCCCCGTTGTAAGTCGATGGCTACCTGTACAGTGAAATTAACCAGTTAGTCAGAGCGTAAAGAACAAGAATAATACCACTGCAGGAGCATGTAAATACTTGGTGCAGGCTTCCTGCAAGGGGTCCAGCTACCGTGGTGGCTCCATGCTTTATAAGGAGTCAGTTAGGAAAATGATGTTGATATTGTTAAGCTATCCTTGCCCTAGGTATGAGGCTTTGGCGACCGTTTTTGTGCACGTGCTGTCATGTAGAATATTCTGCCGATTACTTCCTGAATGACCCATAGTTCTCAAGTCAGCCACGAGGTCTCTACTGCCACCATTATGCTCGCATTGCAGAACAGAATTTAGCTGATAAGGCAGAAGGCAAACGTGCTGCAAGAAAGGCTGAACGCACAGCAACACTATTATCGACTCTAACCATGTGTGCCCCGTATGTGGCAGGGCCTGTAGGGCCAAAATAAGACTAATTAGCCACATGAGATCACGGCACAGATGTGTCACAACTCAAGTCTGAAGCTGTCGCCATCTTCGCTTGTGATGGGCAACTATTATTATTATTATTATTACTGCCACCCTTTCTTGCTATTTCGTTGTCTTGTGTCTGGTTGTAGGCCCATGGCTCCCTAAAGTTTAAAATACGCATCGGTGTAGCTAGGAGTCTCTTTCGGGACTAGGCCCGCTTAGCGGATCCATACTAATCTGCCTTTTCATGGATTTGAATTTATCAACGCTGTCAGTGATGGAAGTCCTTTTCAGGACTAGTCCATTTCAGGGCTTTGAAATGCTAGCTGACAGGCACTATTAGTCCTTTTCAGAGCTCAATATCTATCAACACTGCACACGTGTTAACAGAATTAACTATGTTTTTTAATGTTGATTGTGTTCTGATATAACCGACGGACTTCGGTCTAAGTTGAAAGACACGTGTCTCGCCACAAGAAGGCGAAAACCTCAAAGAAACAGCTATTTGATCTCGGTTTTCAGAGAGCTAAAAACAAATTTAACCTACAGTAGAAATAAATATAAACCTTCCAATTGTGATCCGACGACAGGGAGTCTTCAAAAGCCAGAGTTAAATTTACGATCTCTTGATAACATAATCGTCTGGAATAAACTTCTAACAAACATCAAGATAGACACGTAAACCGAGCACGGGTCCACACATTTATCCGCTGAACGGAGCCAGATAAAACCGATAAGGCATGCGGAAGAAAGAAACCAACAGTATAAAGCGCGAGACCACCGTACTAGTAAAACGATGAATGAGCCGCTGTTGTTATATCAACAGGCGATTCATCAAGATAAAGCGCCGGATTGGCTAGGCGGTGAAAGCACTTACCTGTCGGGGCAAATTATCCAGGTTCTAGGATAGAAATGTGGTACCGTCACGCTCAAGTCTACCCATATGTAAATGGATACCTGGCTCTGCTCTTGAGTTAGGGATGGCAAAGTAGCGACGAAGGGAACTGTTCACCCCACTTCAACATGTTTTATCTAGTATAATGAAATCTCTAACATTTCACTCCCCTACAGCTATATCTGCTTTAGGACTACTTGTTACATCAAGATAAATACGTTAGGTCTGACACGTGACTTTATATTTACTTACCGTATTTACCACCATTTAAGACGCATCCATAATTTGACGAGTTTATTAAAATAAAAGTCAGTGCTACTTATCGAGGAGTGCACGTGAAACACCATATATTTTAAAGGCGAATATTAATAAATATTACATAATAGATAAAAATCAAATGTATGTGTACAAAATAGAACAATGACAACGTGAATTAACTACCGAAACATAGTCACATTTTGTAAATAAAGTTTTCTCAAAATATACTTTTATTTATTTGTTTCTCATTTTCGGCACTTTTAGTGAGCTAGAGGATATAGAGGTGCGAGGCTTCTTAAGATGCTGTAAAAGGCCGCGGGATCTCTTGAGTTAAAAAACCCTGCATAAGTGGAACTGGTTTTTTTTTTTTTTTTTTTTGGTGTGTTTATTATATTGAGAATATAATATTGCACTTTTTGTAACAAAAACATTTCACAGCACATATGACAAAACTTTGAATTCTTTTTGAATAAACGCATTTTACACTTGTATTATAAATACAATTTGTTTATTATACTACATTAATCTCTACTAATACACTTTAATGATCTGAAAGTTTAACAACGAAAGATAATAACATGTTTGTTTATGATAGCCGTTTATGATAAAAAAATAAAACAATCTTCGCGTCTTCTGTGGTGATGATCACCACGATCATCACCACAGAAGACGCGAAGATTGTTTTATTTTTTTTATAGACTTGTAGGAAGTAAAGTGCGTCATATATGGCGGGAAACATGGTCGATTCACCATGAGGATGGTTTAGTTTTAGTATATACTGAAAGCTACAGCTCAAACTGAAAACTTCATTTTGTATTTAAAACAGTAGTTTTTATCTTACCACATCTAGCTACTCTTCAAATCTGCTGAAAGCTTTAGATAAGCAGGATGGTCTGTTTATGAACGAAGTCGATACCTTATCATGTTGAGAGCTCTAAGGCAGTTTATAAACATAGTCTATATCTTACCGTTTCCATCTACTCTTGGCATAATGAAGGATCTAATTAGAGGAGACTCATTCTTGAATGTAACTTGTATAATAATCATACACCGCTGTTCACGGTTACGCGTATACATCTCTTAGCACTGCTAATGAGATAGTTACTGTTGTAAGCTGCGCACGATCATTGAAGATTTCGGGTTTCCCCGATATAGGGTTCCTTCAATTACACTAGTCAACAAATTTTCAAAAGTTATTTGTACCAGAAATTAAATACACCATTTCTTATTGATTTTGACATGCTGATTTCAAATATCATAATGAAATTCACCAATTGGCTCTGGTTTTTTTTAAAATGATGAATTTACATTACAGTAATACAAATAATGTATGCTTGTTTAATTCTCTGGGGTGAACAGCTAGTCTTTCTACTTTAGCATTATAAAAATTGTGGTTACATACTCAATTAATTGATATTTCAACATAAAATGATAGAAAAAATCAAAACATTATTTAAAGTTCACATATCATGTTTTAAAAAGGCACATTTGAACCCATTCCGTCATTATTCAGTCGCTGTTCGAGCTCTCTTTGCTTGCTTCTTGTAGTCAATCGATGAGGTGTCTCTTGTCACAGTCCAACAGTAATCAGCAAGCATTGAAGGGCTCCAATTGCCTTGATACCTTGTGTCCATAGCAGCAATGTCCTGGTGAAATCGTTCACCATGCTCATCACTAACCGCTCCACAGTTTGACGTAAAGAAATCCAGATGAAAATCCAGAAAATGAATTTTCAAAGACATGTTGCAGCCAAGACTTTTATACTTCAGAAGGAGATTTTCTACAATTTCAATGTAATTATCAGATCTGTTGTTTCCAAGAAAATTGTCCACCACTGACTTAAATGCTAGCCATGCTGCTTTTTCCTTGCCATGCAACACGCAAAGAAACTCGTCATCATGAAGAAGTTTTCGAATTTGCGGACCAACAAATACTCCCTCTCTTATTTTAGCTTCACTCAGTCTTGGAAATTTCTGATGAGGTATTTGAAAGCCTCATCTGTTTTCTCCATTGCCTTGACAAAGTTTTTCATGAGACCCAGCTTAATGTGCAAGGGTGGCAACAAAATCTTGCTGGTGTCGACAAGTGCTGGGTTCTCAACGTTCTTACTGCCAGGCTGCAATGACTGCCTGATTGGCCAATGTCTTCTGATGTAATGGTCACTTCGTGCACGGCTATCCCACTCACAGAGAAAGCAACAGTACTTGGTGTTTCCACCCTGTAGTCCAAGCAAAAGAGCGACCCCTTTTAAGTCACCGCAAAGTGACCAATGATGATGATCGTAGTTTATACACTTCAAAAGCTGCTTAATGTTTTCATAAGTTTCTTTCATATGAACTGCGTGACCAACTGGAATTGACGGTAACACATTACCATTATTCAACAAAACAGCTTTAAGACTCGTCTTGGATGAATCAATGAAAAGCCTCCACTCTTCCGGTATGTAATTGATTTTGAGGGCTGCCATTAAACCAGAAATGTTGTGGCACGCAGAAAGGTCACCCTCTTTGAAAAAGAATGTAATAAGCGGCTTCTGTCGGTTCCTATACACAGAAATTGTAACATCTTCTGCCAGAAGATTCCACTGTTGCAATTTGGAATCCAAAAGCTCCACCTTGTTCTTCGGTAAATTCAGATCTCTTACAAGATCATTCAGTTCACCTTGGGTTATTAAGTGTGGTTTAGTGGATGTAGTTTGCTCAAAATTTGGGACGCTTGAGGTTGATGGTTCAGGACCACCAATGTCCTCTTCTTCATCAGGGGAAGCAGCTGAAAATGATTCTGGCACTTTGGGAACTGGTAGGTCATCGCCATGTGGTATCGGACGTATTGCAGAGGGGATGTTTGGATATTCCAGAGTCCATTTTTTCTTCTTTGATATGCCTTTCCCAATTGGAGGGACCATGCAAAAGTAACAGTTGTTGAGATGATCAGTGGGCTCTCTCCAAATCATTGGGACTGCAAAAGGCATAGCTTGCCTTTTGCCAGTCAACCACAGTTTAAGATGTGCTGCACATGTATTGCAGCATATGTGTGGCGCCCAGCTCTTATCTTGATCTCCTATTCTGCAACCAAAATACAAACTGTACGCCTTCTTAATCACTTTAGTTATATTTCGTTTTTGTGATAGAAATGTCACCTAACCACATATATAACATAAATTATTAGCACTGTTCACACATGTCCTAGGCATTTCTAACTACGATACTTTTGATAAGGACAAATGCACTAACTAATGGCAAAATTTTATCAGAGATAAGATATTTATACACAAAGGTGATGTGCAATCGCCCACAACAGTTGCGTCATATATATAAATTGAACGTAATTAAATAAACTAGTAGCATATATCTTGAAAACTAGAGCCAATCAACATTTTTTAATGTCATTTTCGTTTTCAGCACACCAAAATTAGTTAAGATCAGCTATTTTCATTTCTGGTACATTTTGGTTGTTGACTAGTGTTATCGTTGCGCAGGCTTTATAAAAGAAGTAAAATGTGTTGTGAAGGATGACGTCAGATTAGTAAGTGTGACATCAGAGAAAGATTGAACTTTGGTCTGGCCGGAGTAAGGACTAATATATATATATATATGCGATAAAGTTGGATGATATAAATACTTATAGGGGACTTAGTGTACTGACTGAGATCAGCTGTGAAGGTATCTGTATCTAATAGGTGTAGTGTTTTACAGATAACCTTACTTGCTACCACATTTATACCTCAGTCAGAATTATTCTGGAATATTGTGATGACTACGTTGAATGTCTAGGGTTATGTAAATGATGAAGTGTAAGTCACAACAACAACAAACAGATAAACAATTTAATTTATTCCACCACACTTGACAACACTGTGACACTCACACACATTTAACACTCTATAAGACTATCTTAAATGAGTCACTGGTAAAGTTTTAAATATATATGTATTAATTACTTTCACTAATATATATCCTGATTCAACTACACAGTGAACCAGGAATCACAATCAAATGTAATCACAATTTATATGTACATAATTTATAAATATGAACCTTGTAGTGACATATTTTATTAGTATTATCCTATGTGTGTCAGTTGTGTAGTGGTACTATGAGGTAATACTGGTTTTGTTTTTCAAGCTATGTTGTTATTTGTCATCATGACTTCAAGTGTTTATTTATCTTGGAAATAGTATGGGGAAAAGTTCCCAGTTCCTATCAATTTAAACAAGGTATTGTCCCTCTGTTTTACTATACTGTCAATTTTAGAGGGGACACATAATGTTGAGCTCCTCTGGCCACAGAAGCTTATCTTTCGTGATGGCGGCAGGAAAGGACTCCTCTGCTCGATAGCTTCCCTGTGTTCTGGAGACACCTCACTGGTCACTATCTGGACCCAGGAGTATGCTGTCAGCCTCTAGATTCAGCAAAGCTCAGACCAGGTGCTGCTCAATAACTTTAGGACCACGGTCCCTGAAACAAGAAGGTTGTACCTCCTATTTCAGAACTAATTTATAATCTATTTCCAGACTGAACACAATACATAACAAACACTGAGTTCAGAGCGATAGGCCAACTGCCAGCTTCATCTGAAACAATTTACACCAGTATACTCCTCCCTAATGGTTACTACGCCTCTGCAATTTCAGCATTAGTTCTTTCTAGTCAATAAGATAGGTGTCAGTGTACTGTTTGGCAATTCCATGCAGTTTTACTTTTCTCCGACACCTTCTGTTCAGGTTGGAGCAATATTTAGGCCTTGCCTCATGTTCGCTACTGAACCACACACATATACAGACATAAATTATCAATTTACATTCAATTTTCATTAAAAAGATATCAAATATTTCAAGCTTATCACAATTCATGGAAATAATACACAATTACGTTGACTGGCAATGAATATGGCACAAAATCCGACCTGCCGCTATCTCAGGCTTTTATTTAGAAAAATATAAGCTGAATCTCAACGCACTGTTGCTTTAGAAAGTTTATTTGAAAATGTGGTGCTGAACTGACGCTTCTAATTGACTATATTGGCGGGTCTAACCAATCGTGCCATGTTTACACAGCTTTTCAAAAAAGTACCTCTACTACTGTTTCCCCTAACCAAAAAAAATTAGTATTTGTAGTCCGACTAATCGTGTTTAGCCTTACATTTACTTCTATCCAATCAAATAGGATTTTACATGGGGACCTATTTCCCGTACAATGATGGTTTCAAAATCTGCCACTGAGCGATTCTGATTTTGGTGTTGTCTGACACCCTCACTATTTCTTTTGGCTATAATTTGTTAATTCCTAGACTATTTGCGTAACACTTAACATATTATTTGTCAGCAAGTCCTAAGGAACCCAAATATACAAATTTAAGGGAGCTAAGTGGCTGCGTTCAAAATATGTATTTTCTAGGATAGTCGTGTATTTGTTTTTTTATTTTTTATGTTTAGAACCGCCACCTGTCCTGCTGTACTGTCAGACTAATGTCAGGATTTTAGACATAAAACAGTAGAATGTCATGTTTCCTAATAAGCGTTTTGTAAGTTTTTAAACCTAACTCTCGTATGGGTAGTGTTTTTTTTATCACTGTCGATTTGAAAAAAAGTTAGTGCTTATGGCCTTACACGCGTGATAGCATTAATTTTGTATCGCGAGACGCGTGTTAGGGTTGCATGCGTTCCTGCTTTCAGCCCTCCCTTCTCTCTATCCTAAGTTCATCTGTCTTTTCATCACGCCGTGTATAAAATGAAATTAATGGAAGTATTAATTTAGGTCATTACGTGGTGTGCCTAGCTCAAGGTTTTCTTAGAAATGCAGTACACGTTTTATGGTAGAAAGCGTGTAGTGATGCAGTAGGCTTTACTATCAACGTGAAACGTTACAATTTGCAGACGAAGTAGAAAACAAGGGGATTTTTTGTACGCCATTGTGACAGCACTGTACTTTACCATTCTTCTTTCCTTTTATTGAATTTATGTGTTAGGCTTTACATTTTCCTTTTAATTTATATATGTGGATGTAGAATTTCACGGCAACATATATATATATATATATATATATATATATATATATATATATATATATATATATATATATATATATATATATATATATATATATATATATATATATATATACACACACAGATTTTAGATTACACATGTGCTCTCTTATCTAAAAGAACTGAATCAACTATGAATTTGTAAAATATCATATTTCACATTTAATAATCAATTAGTCTTTAACAAATTTAAATAAATATGGATGAAGATGATTTTAGGAAGTTTTAAAATTTGTCTTCACTGAGACTTAATTGTGGACTGATGGTTATTAGTGTCCGTTGCGTGCCTGTTACAAAAGAAAGCTTGCTGAGTAATGCACTGGGTCGATGTCAGGTTTTTTGTGATGAGGACTCTTCTCTAGATGCGTCTAGATGAACTTCGCTTCTAATGTCAAGGTGGGTGTCTTCACAACATGTCTACTGTATGTAGTTGGTGTCAAACACAGCTCTTGAATCACAAAGATAGTGGCGAAGATTCTTACTTCAGACTGGTCTGGCCTAAGAACCGTCTTGTAGCTTCGAACCACGAACTTTAGGAAAAATAAAAGAACAAATGCCTCTGCTAAGTACATTTATGGACTGAAGATTAACTGGCGCATGTTTCTCGCTGTCCACCCACCAATGTTAGCATTTCTGAATAAATATTCTCCCTAAGTATACACAGTATAACTCAGGGAATATGATTAGAAATCACCGTTATTCTTCAGGTAACCTTAATGGGGAAAATGTGTCTGGACAGCGCGAGGGCAATGGCTTGCCTGAATTACAATTAACAAGGTACATCCTGAATACAATTAACAAGGTACATATATCTCACAAAATGATACTATACACTTTAGGCACTAGTGATATAATCATCACTTCTCACTGAAGTTTGTGGACACATGTGCTGACGGTTTTCTGTACGACTAGCAAGAAGCAATCACCAGCGCTTGCTGTAGTGGTTATGAATATACTATTTTCATATGTTGAGGTTGCCAGCCTCCTATGGCTGGTATAACTACTTAGCAAGTACAGACATGTTACAATTAACATTTTAAACTATATGTTCACAACTTACCCCAATGGGATATACAATCTTCTGGCACAGTAAAATGGACACAGCAACTTTGATTAGATGCTTCGAACACTTAGTCTGGGAAATGTTAGTGTTTCTCTTATGACGGGTGCTTTGATTCCTTAAGTTCCCAATCTTGGTATTTAAAAGTGCGAGTTCTCTTAAGTTATAAAGACGCCAAAATACTTTGATCTGTCACTCTTAAATCTGGAATACTAGTCCGATGTCTCTCTAGCTCCTGGGATTTGCTAATTTTACATTGCGATGTAGTCTGATTTGTGTATCGATTTCGCAAGATTATATTTCTATTTATCAGTTCAAGTCCATATGGTACAACCTTGCCAATGAAAGCCAAAGTCTATTTCAGCTCTCAAATTAAACAAATGGTAAGCTCTTTAGAACTATGGGGACGGGGTGTTAAATCCTTACCATCCCCCGCGTGTTGTAAAATATCAATTTTAAAATTTAAACTCGTGTCCTCTTTCAAACTTATCAGTAATACTTCCGATTGTATTTGTACACACTCACAAACACATCGGTGAACTTATTTCCTTACTAATACCTTCCGCCCATATTGTCTCCTCTGACAGGTTATCTGTAATATTGATATAGAGATGGTCCAGCGGAAGCGATTACATATATCACCTGTGTTTACGCGTACATCTCCCAGACGGATTGCTTTCTGTCGATCGGGCGAGACCACCTGTGTGTCAACAATGACCGTTTCTATCAAAGGTGGCTAGACGACAAGTGATAAAGTATCAACCGCTGACCCGTCTAATTAGCATTGTATTACAACGGTTCACCTGTGCAGTCTTGTAAGCAGCAACAAACTATCTCAACCCTGCGTGGTCTGTGACCAGTCTTGCGTGCCGTGCCGCAGCTCTAGTTCATATCTGTGTTACATCAGTGCTGATTTATAAATGTTTCCGTGCTCCAATTCTGGTTTATAGCTTCAGTTACATCAGTGCTGATTTCAGAATTTGTCCGTACCCCAACCCTGGTTCATAGCTTCAGTTACATCAGTGCTGATTTCTAAATGTTTCCGTGCCCCAGCCATGGTTTATTGCTTCAGCTACATCAGTGCTGATTTCCGAATTTTTCTGTGAACCAACTCTGATTTATAGCTTCAGTTACATCAATGTTGATGTCCTAATTTTGTCGTACCCCAACCCTGTTTTGTAGCTTCAGTTACATCAGTGCTGATTTCTGAATTTTCTGTGCCAAAACTCTGGTTTATAGCTTCAGTTACATCAGTGCTGATTTCCGAATTTTCCAAGGACCTGTTGTTCTCTGGAAGCAGAATTGATAACACAAGTTAATGCAGAGTGCACTGACTTGTAAATCATGTTCAATTCTCATCACATTTCACTACCAGCCTCCTTTTCTTTCGTAGCAGAAACGTAAATTATGATTGTCCAATTTTAAAATGTTAGCTGTTCAAAACAATGTGGTTCAATTTCTTTTTGGTTATTTCTAATCAACCTTAACCTGCTTTGCATGCGTCTATTCTCAGAAACGATAGCACCCTCAACTTGTCAGTAAGTTAATACTGGCTTTTGTCATTTCACATGATCTTCTTTTGGTTCGTTTGCTTTGATAAAATCACATTATATATATATATATATATATATATATATATATATATATATATATATATATATATATATATATATATATATATATATACATATATATATATATATATATATATATATATATATATATGACGTATAAATGAAAATTCTTGAGTTCGCATGGATCTTATACAATTCCGCAAGCATTGTTATTACTTAATGCATTTAGACAGAGTTGCTGTTTAGGTTCTCTATGGTGAACTGCCATAAAGTTATTGTTGACAAGATCGTTTTGGTTTTGCCGAAAACAATTATTAAAGTACTTTCATTATTTTGTTGTTTTTTTTACATTCGTTTAAGAGCTGAATCAATGGAAATAACTTCATGTTAGAAACCAAAGGAAATAATCAAAATGATAAAACATGCATTTATTTTTGCAAGTAAAAACGTCAATGTTTATTATTTTACAACGCATTTAAAATTGTTAATCATACACTTATACAATAAGAGAAACAGGAAAAAAAGTTTGGTTATGTGTAGCTGTAACGAGTTATTTTATTTTGAACTGCTTGATTTATTGTAGAAGCAAGGGGTTAATCTTCTGAGAGGTCCCTTCCCGTATTAATTACGAACTCACCACAGCATACCCTGATGCCGGTGACAGTTTTATGATAAGCCTTAAATACACTTCTGAACTCCAGCAGTAAAGACTCTGTAAAGGCCAGTTTGGATGTGCAGACAAATTTTCCATAATAAATCTCTGAAGAGCTGGTCCCTGAAATCCAGACTTCTTTCCCTGCCTGAGAAAATACTCAATCGTAGACATAATTCTCAATTATTGTGGCTACAACTGGTCCAATAATACCTCAACTCCAACATCAATAAGATGTGAGCAATACCTTAAATAATTAATTCACCACTTTACATTCTTTACAACTGCATGTAATGGTAGATAGTAATATGGATGTTATATATTTATAGAGCAAGAAAGACAATAGTTACGAACAAGATGACAGAATACAGTGAACAGAGCCAACAGAAGCAAACGCAAATAGTGAACTAAGGCAGAAATGTATGAATAGAACAAATAAATAAAATGTAGCTCTATCACACTTATGACTAGACAAGCACAAATTTACTACATGTATGACATCTAATAAAGAAGGAATAGCAAGGTTAGGCTAACAATATCACAAACAATAATGTGTGAAACTGAAAAAAAATTACACTAAACTTTACTACAAAAACAAACTTTACAATTAACAGTACTGCACAACTAGACAAAAAATGGATCTGTATACTTCAATTGAGGCAGTATCCTACACAGCAATGTTCGCCGGTCCCTCAATTTGGACTACAAAAATGCAATAACTAAAGAACGGCTGTAAATTCTCTTCGACCAGACATATGTCGGTATTGAAAAGAAGTTACAGGTCCCGCCAACCTCCCGCACTATAGCAACATAAAAGACACTGATACACAAAACATGGAAAAAGCACGCTGGCAAATAAGGTAATCTAGCAACACATGCTGTATGTAGCTATAAATGACTTATCTGATTGCCAGGACAAAAAAAACTTTCTCATAGATCCCCCGACTTTTCCTTCCAGCAACGATGCAACTTGACAAGTAGACCAACGTTAGGTCTAGAAATTGATAACAGCTGACTCGATCAGGACTCCACTTTGGTCTGTCGCAGTCTTGAAAAACGCCATCTTCGGCAGAAAACTTGAACTTCCAGATACAGCAGGATGCAGTTGATAAGATATGTTTCAAATAAGTTCCATTTACGACTGCAATACATACGTACAGAATTGCAAAACTTGATGCATAGCTTCTCATAAGCTAGCAGACAATAAAATGCGCCATCTTTAAAAAATTGAACTGGGCACGAACTCTCAAGCGACGTCTGTCAGAATTTCTTCCAAAAATTCTTTAAAGGCTGGGGATCGATGATCCTTTGACTTTGGCCCCCAAATGTAACGGGTACTTTAGGTGGTGTGTAGAAGCAAGGGGTTAATCTTCTGAGAGGTCCCTTCCCGTATTAATTATGAACTCACCACAGCATACCCTGATGCCGGTGACATTTTTATGATAAGCCTTAAATACACTTCTGGACTCCAGCAGTAAAGACTCTGTAAAGGCCAGTTTGGACGTGCAGACAATATGTAGTTTTATTTTCACATCACAGGCTCCATTATTAATGCATCCAATATACATGTACGACAATGGCATAACCTAGCCGAGTCTTGAAACGTCGCTATTCCGTCTTCTAGTGACAAGATGTCCTCAACATTTTGTTGCATAATTTATTTCACATTTCTCTCTCACGAAACTCAGCATATATCATACAGCATACATCTGTAATAATCAATATCTAGCATCCACCCAATGAAGCACAAGGGCGATCTAGTAGTAGAAATACTTTAGGACTCTCTCGAAATAACACATGCAGGAGCCGGACCAAATATACGTTCGCACACTTTGAAGAACACAGAGGAATGGACCCGAAGTATCGTGCCACTTCTGCAAAGTGAGACCGGCTTAATGTCTGCAATATTTTACCAAAAGACAATGACGTACTTCCGGGTAACCCAGTAAACGGTACATCAACAAACATGGTCTATAAACAAGCCTTATCGATATCAATCGATATGTTATGATTTAACTCATAACAGTAGCATATTTGTTTTTTCGCTTTGTACATTTAATAGAATTAATTTTTAAAACCAGATTTGTATTGTAGACTCATATTAAAATATTGGCTTCTAAAATATGATATGCATTAAATATGTCGTACTAATTTGCTTCTTGCAAAAACTCGGAAGCAGAATGAAATCCACATTCCAGTTAAGCTATCAAAAATCACAATATTTTGTGCGGTACGCATTTGTTATTCATGTAAACAAGGCCCAAGGATGGTCACTTAAAGCATCAGTCAATAACTTTAAAAAAAAAAAAATCCGTTTCAAGGACGAATATCAAAATATCATAGTTTGATTTTTACATTTTCCTAAGTTTCCAAAACCGTAATTAGGAAAAACCGGGCAATGTCGAGTACTTGTAGCTTGTTTATCTTATAATGCTTTAGCAGTCTGTCTTGGGCTTCTCGCGTGGCAATACAGTTTCTCCGTAAGGGAATGAGGATGGTCATACTGTCAGTATGCTCATTTCGTTGAACCGACAGTCTTGGAGGACATTTTCTACTGCTTGCTTGTCTTCCTCACGTTGACACTGTCCGATTTTCGTAATTTTATTTTTGTTTGTTGAACAGATAATACTTGAGTCTGCAGTGCTGGGTTCTCAGTTTGAAAATGATCACTTTATTTCTTCATAATGCGCAGAAGTACGCATTTGTTATACCTAATTCTGGGCCTTCTGTGTGCCCGTTTCTTCTTTGAAGATAGTTTAGATTACTACTTTTGTTTTTTCAAATGTCGCCCTGTCTTAAGTTTGAATTTGTTTTTTTTTTTTTTCGCGTGCGTATGTCTATCTTCTCACATCAGCGTATCTTGTAGAGTGAGGAATCTATTGTACTTTCAGTTTGTTGAACTTATTATTGCGTGTTTCCATTAGTGCTTCTCGAACGCTTTCTAATTCGTTGTTTTGATAGTTCCTTAGGGCAGTTATGACTGACAGGGAGTCCTTGCGAAGCACTACATAGCATTATCCTTGGGTTCTACGAACGTTAGTGGAGTTCTTCATAGCTTTTGTGTCAGCTTTGACGTCAATTGAATATATTGAATATGTTTTAGTTGCCACTGAGATATAAAATTCGTGTTCATACTTTGTAAATACGTATCTACCTCCATTTCGTGCGGCAGATCCTGTTGTGTGTGTTTCTGTGTGTCTATATATATATATATATATATATATATATATATATATATATATATATATATATATATATATATATATATATATATATATATATATATATATATATATATATATATATATATATATATATATATATATATATATATATATATATATATATAATGTTCTTGAATAAAAGAAACAAGGAAAAAATGCAAACATATAGAAACATTATCAGTCGCATAAAAGCAAGCAACTTTTTACTTTTTATTTTTCTTGCTCTTTTAAAACTTTAATGTTTTTATTATTTAAAAAAAAGTCGTGCCTCCCCAAAGTTGGCATCCGGTACGACTGCACTGCTCGTACCATCCAAGATTGGAATCCTTATCCTGCTCCATGGTGCGAATGTGACTGACAAGATCTATTAGGTACATATCCGACGTTACGTGCTGCAAATCGCGCTAATGACCCCTGTCTACAAAGCACTATTTTTAGTGGTGCCTAGTTGGCCTGGAGGATAGTGTGATTCGCCTCCATAGCTAGGTGGTGGTGCCGTTCGGAAGGTCCTGGGTTCGATTCTCCAGTAAGCCACTCACTTCTGTTGTTTTTCTGTTGTCTAGTTTTCAACTTCTTTATTTCTTACGAGTGCCTGAAACATACCTGTATGTGTGTAATATTTATTTATTTTCCGTAGCTAGGCGGCGGGGACGTTCGGATGGTCCTGGGTTCCATTATCCGGTAAGCCACTCACTTCTGTTGTGTTTTTGTTGTCTAGTTCTTTACTTCTCACGAATTCCTGAAACATACCTTTATGTGTGTAATATTTAGATCTATTATGACGTGCCATACTGTCGTACATACAAAAACAGCTAGCATCACTTCAACATTCTTTTTTTCTTCCATTTTTTCTTTTTAATTATTCCCTTATTCTTATTATCTCTTTGTTCTAGTCCTGTAATATTATTCCTCCCCTCTTTTTAAGTTCTCCCTTCCTTTTCGTCTTATTAATGTTCTGTTCCTTTGACTATGATTACCGTTGTCAGTGTAGTCCCGATGGTCAATAAGAGACAAAGAAAGAAAAGAAGCAGTCAGTAAGAGACAAGGAAAGAATAGAAGTAGCCAGTAAGAGACAAAGAAAGTATAGAACTACTGCCCCTTCATGTATATGTATATAGTAGGACAGACTTACATGAGCTTGTGCACGGAGTTGGCAGCCGCATTCAGTAAAGGTGCTACAGAAACTACTGCGGCAAGAGAATGCGATTGTTTTGGTGGTGCTGGCTTCTTGCAGGAGGTCCTACCACGGTTGTGGCCCCATGAACCATGGGGAACAAATTGATAATGATTATTACCACAACTGCAAGAGATTGTTAAATTTTTTCTTCTTCTATGCCATCGATATAATCAGACCGGTCACTTCTTTTATTGAAACGTCTTGACCTTGGCTTGAGATAATGTGCACCTCACCCACTGGTTCCCACGATAGCCAACTGGTACCTGGCAAGTCTCATATATCGTATCTGACCTTGGCTTGAGATAATGTGCACCTCACCCACTGGTTCCCACGATAGCCAACTGGTACCTGGCAATTCTCATATATCGTATCTGACCTTTGGCTTGAGATAATGTGCACCTCACTCACTGGTTCCCACGATAGCCAACTGGTACCTGGCAAGTCTCATATATCGTATCTGACCTTGGCTTGAGATAATGTGCACCTCACCCACTGGTTGCCACGATAGCCAACTGGTACCTGGCAAGTCTCATATATCGTATCTGACCTTGGCTTGAGATAATGTGCACCTCACCCACTGGTTCCCACGATAGCCAACTGGTACCTGGCAAGTCTCATATATCGTATCTGACCTTGGCTTGAGATAATGTGCACCTCACCCACTGGTTGCCACGATAGCCAACTGGTACCTGGCTATTCTCATATGTCATATCCGACAATGTCATGGAATTCATCTTCTTCTGAAGACCCCTCCTATCGTAGATATGTTAAAACAGTGTATACATGAACTGGTTCCGGCTGGTTCCGAAATACCTGACGTCTAGCGGCATTTGTCAACACCTGTCAAAAATCGGTTTATGTCAACTTCTGAACATCACAGGTAAATATTGTAGGAGAGGTAAAGGTAGCCCCATAGCAGATACTCCCCTCGCGGAGTGAAGTGTTAGAGACTTGACTATGCTAGGTCTCAGCTTTACAATGTGGGGTGGCCAATTCACTTCCTCTCTATTGTTGCTTTCTATAGGCTGTCGTAAATTTTAGATAGGTTAGAAGATAGTTATGGTCCCGTCTGAGCAGAGGTGATAGTGGTAAATATGTGAGAATAAAGGTGTAAGAAATAGATTTCACGAGTGAATAGTTAAGGATAAGATCTGTCTCTGAACTGACAGTTTCTCTAGTCCAGCCGATCTATACGACTATATTTTAGTGTAAGACAATCTTTCAACCCCTTATCTCTAGAACGATAAGTTTAACTCAACACACACACACACACACACAATTATGTGACAACTGTCGTAAATGTTTTAAAGATAGGTATCAGGAGTTAATTGGCCCAGTCTGAGCAGAGGTGCTAATGGTAAGTAGGTGAGAATAAAGGTGCAAGAAATAGCTTCCACAAGTAAATAGTTTAAGAGTAGAATCTGTCTCTGGATTTAGAAGATGCTCTGATCCAGCCTATCTTTACGACTGTAATTTCATATTAGACAATACTACTCTCCATACAAGTAACATATATATTTAACTACACACACACACACACACACACACACACACACACACACACACACAGAGTTATGTGACCACAAAACACACAAACGTGAAAACTATGGTAAATGGAGTATGAGTATGGGCTGAGCTGATCAACACAAGTAATTAAGTTTTGTTAAGTTTATTATCAAATAACTCTTCACAACATCAAAACATATATATATATATATATATATATATATATATATATATATATATATATATATATATATATATATATATATATATATATATATATATATATATATATATATATATATATATATATATATATATATATATATATATATATATATATATATATATATATATATATCTCGTGTACAGACATAGGAAGATAACCCAATAATGCTCTCCCTCTTGTTGAGAAAAGGATCCCGCAAGAAGTAAATAACCCCAAAAGGTCAAAAGATTAGCACTAGGGGTAGGATAGGCAGTACAGTAAAGAACAAGTCCCACTACAGTGCTATCCAGTAAAGAAAAATATATTACACAATGGTTAGCAAAAGAAAAGAACCAAAGTTTGCAGGTACAATGTTTCCTGTAACAAATGAAAATTATTTCACTCTTTCTCTGTTATACTTGGCCACTCATTCGTTCCTTACCTACTCTGTTGAAAACAAATGTGTTGACAAATAATCCATGGAAAAGATGCACATAATGTCCAGTAGTTGGTATCATCCGAATCAGGCCCCAGTTCCTCCGATAAGAATTAAACTTTACAAGGGGAACGCCTAATTAGTGATATGTTTCTGGATACACAAGTTTGTCCACTAGGTTGGTTAGTGCCGGAACTCTCTGAGATATGCCATTCCCCAGTAAACAGCAGGGAAACATATGATTGTACAAATAAACTATTGTCAATTCTGATGATGATGATGATACTCTTTCGGCTTGCTCTGGGTGAGTACCGATTATTGACAGCGTTTTTATTCTGGGTAAATTTCACGTGTGTAAACGACTGTCAGAAGTCGGGAAAACTTATTAGGCATATGGCCACACCAAGCTGATAAAATTAAAATGGGAAAAATATATGGGTATTTTGTCAGTCCCCTTAATCAATTACAGTTCAAAGAATGTTACTGTGTCGCCCTGTTCATTCCTGTTCACACTGGTACGGGCGAACGCCAAGGGAAAACGACACTATTATTACTTCAGTAACTGAAGAAACGACCACAAATAGGAAACCGCTAGCCGCTGGGTTTTGTTTTTGGGATCAAGTTCTGTATTTAGGAAGAAACAAAACATTTCTAACATGACAAATTCTAGGCTATCAAGCGTAGGGCATTGTCGTGAAACATTCTAAATCCACATATATAAATTAAAAGGTAAATGTAAAGCCTAACACATAAATTCAATAAAAGGGAAAGAGAAATGGTAAAAGTACAGTGCTGTCACAATGGCGTACAAAAACCTTTTTTTTTTCTACTTCGTCTGCAAATTGTAACGTTTCCACGTTGATAGTAAAGCCTATAGCAGCATACACGCGTTTCCACAAAACAATAAAACGTGTACTGTATTTCTAAGAAAACCTTGAGATACGCAAGCTGATTAATGACCTAGATTAATCCACTGCGTAATGAAAAGACAGATGAACTTAGGATAGAGAGAGGGAGGGCTGAAAGCAGGAACGCCGGCAACACTAACACGCGTCTCGCGATATACAATTAATGCCGCCCCCAACGCGAAAGGCCTGAAGCACTAGCTTTTTTTTTTTCAAATGGACAGTGATAAAGAACACTACCCATACGAGAGTTAGGTTTAAAAACCTGAAAAATGCTTATTAGGAAATATGACATTATACTGGTTTACGTTTGAAAGCCTGACAGTACCCAGACACCACATCGTATCGAAGTGAACGGGAGGTAGAAGAAAATGCATATTTTGAACGCAGCCCCTTAGCCCCATAAAATTTATATATTTGGGTTCCTTAGGCCTTGCTGACAAAGAATATGTTAAGTGTTACGCAAATAGTCTAGGAATTAACAAATTATAGCCAAAAGAAAATAGTGAGGGTGTCAGACAACACCAAATAATAATCACAGTGGCATGTTTTGAAACCACCATTTTACGGGAAATAGGTTACCATGTTAAATCCTATTTGATTGGCGGGAATGATATGTAAGGCTAAACACGATTAGTCGGACTACAAATACTAATTTTGGTTGTTAGGGGAAATGTGAGAAGGGTAAAATTTTTTGAAAAACTGTGTAAACATGGCCCGATTGGTTAGACCCGCCAATATAGTCAATTAGGAGCGTCAGTTCAGTGCCACATATTAAAATAAACTTACTTAGAAACAGTGCGTTGAGAACCAGCTTATATTTTTTCTAAATAAAAGCCTGGGACAGAGCCAGATCGGAATTTGTGCCATATTCATCGCCAGTCAACGTATTTGTGTATTATTTCCATGAATTGTGAGACCGTGGTCCTAAGTTATTGAAGCAGCACCTGGTCTGAGTTTTGCTGAATCCAGAGGCTGACAGCATACTCCTTGGTCCAGATAGCGACCAGTGAGGTGTCTCCAGAACACAGTGAAGCAATCGAGCAGAGGAGTCTTTTCCTGCCGCCATCACGAAAGATAAGCTTCTGTGGCCAGAGCAGCTCAACATTATGTGCCCCCCCCCCCCTCAAAAATTGACATTATATTAAACACAGAGGGACAATACCTTGTTTAAATTGATAGGAACTGGGAACTTTTCCCCATACTATTTCCAAGATAAACAAACACTTGAAGTCATGATGACAAACAACAATCTAGCTTGAAAAACAAAACCAGTATTACCTCATAGTACTACTGCACAACTTACACACATAGGATAATAATAATAAAATATGTCAATACAAAGATCATAATTATAAATTGTGTACATATAACTTGTAATTACATTTGATTGTGATTCCTGGTTCACTGTGTAGTTGAATCAGGATATCTATTAATGAAAGGAGTTATTACACATATATTTGAAACTTTACACTTGACTCATTTAAGATAGTCTTATAGAGTGTTATATGTGTGTGAGTGTCACAGTGTTGTAAAGTGTTGTGGAATAAATTAAATTGTTTATCTGTCTGTTGTTGTTGTGACTTACACTTCATCATTTTCATAACCCTAGATATTCAACGTAGTCATCACAATATTCCATAATAATTCTGACTGAGGTATAAATGTGGTAGCAAGTAAGGTCATCTGTAATACACCACACTTATTAGATACAGATACCTTCACAGCTGATCTCAGTCAGTACACTAAGTCCCCTATAAATATTTATAACATCCCACTTTACCACAGGCATGAACTCTTAACGTCTCCGCCACTAAATTAAATTTAAGGCACACGGGATATTACTGTCGCGCGTCGCTTGAACGTGTACGGGTTTGATAAAAGCATGCAGCCTTTCCACCTCCGCCCCGGTAAACAATCAGCGCACAATGTTAGTTTTAATTCAGTTATGACTACGCTTCCTTACAAAACTCGCCTGTCATTACTAGCTTGATGATTCTCGGCTGCTATCGTTTTTCTCTTTCCCACATGATATTTAATGCTAGTCACTATTTAATTTCACACAATGAAGATATAATTCGCATTCTGATCTGTCACTTTTTCCGTCCCTCATAGCATTTATTTAGTCAGTTAAGCCGTATACTCTAGTGGAAATTAGTTGATGGATTCTTTATATTAATCTGAACCACTGGTAAGAAAATATATATACGTTTGCTATTCCGCTATTCTTAACGCTAGGGACTCACAGTGAATAAAATGGTAACTCTCTAACACATTTAATACTTAAGCACAACTTATATTATTATTACCAGAAAAACCGAGGTAACTCTCTAACACATTAAATACTTAAGCACAACTTATATTATAATTACCAGAAAAACCAAATAATCCCCGCGAAGGCCATTAAGCACTATTTCACATAGGTTCTAGCGTGCGCGCTAAGATTATCCAAAATGTCTTGAGAGGCTTGATACGGACTAAAAGTGTAGACAGTATATATACAAATTATGCGTGATCTTTCTGAAAGATGTCAAAAGTCACACCTTGGGCGTTTCGGGAGAAATCTGCGAGCTGGCTTCACGAAATAAAAAGATTCTTCGGTTTCCTCCCTCGCTATGCCGAAACGGCATCAGAGAATTGTCTCTTGCGAGCGAACCGTCTTTGATTACCCCCCCCCCCCCCCCTTGTTTAGATCAAATGCTTAATTCCCCCTGAAAATGTCGGACATCAAATATGATAGGGAAATATTTTAATCTCCATTGAAGTTGCTACCGGGTCTGATCAGTTTCCTCACGTGCTTTCTGTCATTTCCCGATGATTGACATGTCAGCTCGCGAGAGAACTCTGTAAAACAGGCCGGCTCGCCCCCCTTATTATCGGCATAATGCGAATAATAGGTAAGCAAATCGTTAACGTAAGAAAGACACGAAAAATAGGCGTGGCTAAATGTCAGTCCACAGACAGCGAAAAGCGTGCGTTTTTTCGTAGAAAAACGTAAGCACTATAGAGGAAACAAGGTAGACGGATTTATGTAGTCTATTTACATATACCCGTCACAACAACAAGACACACAAAACGTAAAAAACTATGGTTGATGGGTATGGGTCTAACCAACACACAAAAGTTAAGTTCTTTTTGTTGTTTATTATCATTAAACTTTTTACAACATCAAACATATAGAGAAATCAATAAATCACTGTTTACAGACATATGAAAATAACCGAATAAGTGCCCTCCCACTTGTTGAGAAAAGAATCCCAAAAAGAAGTTAGTAACCCAAAGGTCAAAGATAAGCGCTAGGTTACAGAATAGACTATGAAGAACATATTCCCCACTAAATTACTACTCAGTAACGTAAGAGGTGGACGGAATATTTTGGGGACCTTCTCAATAGACCAGCTCCACAAAACCCGCCGGACATCCAGCCAGCAGAAGAAGAGCTACAAATTAACGGTGAAAGACCAACGAAGGAAGAAATAAAGAAAGCCATAAAGCTTCTAAGAGATGGAAAAGCGTCTGGACCTGATGGCATTCCAGCAGAGGCCATCAAAGCAGATATCGACACGGCTACAGAGATGTTATATAAATTACTTGGTAAAGTCTGGGAAAAAGAAGAGATACCAGCAGAATGGAAGGAAGGATATCTGGTTAAGTTGCCTAAGAAGGGAAATCTACAAGAGTGCACAAATTATAGAGGAATAATGTTACTATCAGTGCCAGGAAAGGTATTGAACAGGATTATCCTTGAGAGATTAAAGGAGTCCATAGACAAGAAATTGAGAGATGAACAAGCAGGTTTTCGACAAAACAGATCATGTACAGACCAGATAGCCACTTTGAGAATAATAGTTGAACAAAGTCTGGAATGGAATTCACCACTATACATCGGATTTGTGGACTACGAAAACGCATTTGACAGTGTGGACAGAGAATCACTTTGGAAATTGATGAGGCATTATGGAGTTCCCCTGAAGATCATTAATTTAATAAAGAAAACCTATGAAGACATGACGTGCAGAGTTCTTCATGAAGGACAGCTTACAGAACCATTTGGGATAAGAACAGGAGTGCGACAGGGATGCCTCTTGTCTCCATTTCTTTTCTTGCTGGCAATAGATTGGGTTATGAGATCATCGACAACACACAACAGAAATGGAATCCAGTGGACTCTGACTAAGCAGTTGGATGATCTGGATTTTGCTGATGACTTGGCTCTCCTGTCCCATAACCGTAATCAGATGCAGGACAAATTGAAAACACTCGATGAGAGGTCACAGCAATTGGGTCTGAAAATACACAGGGAAAAGACAAAAATAATGCGAATAAATGCAGGTAATGACAACAGGGTTGAACTTGAAGAAACACCAATACAAGATGTAGAATCATACACATATCTTGGCAGTAATATAGACAAAGTTGGAGGGACAGACAGCGATATCAAAATAAGAATACAAAAGGCAAGAGGAGCTTTCATTGCATTGGGAAATATATGGAGATCAAGAGAAATAGGATCCAACACGAAAATAAGAATCTTCAACTCAAATGTGAAGTCAGTCCTATTGTATGGCTCGGAGACATGGAGAACAACAAAGACAACAACCAAAAAGCTACAGACTTTCATAAATGGGTGCTTGCGTAGAATAGAGGGATTAAAATGGTATGACAAGGTTACCAATGTGGAACTGATGACAAGAACTGGACAAGTGCCAGTGGAACAAGAGATGAGAAGAAGACGATGGCGATGGATAGGACACACACTGAGGAAACCTGTTGATAGCATTACAAGGCAGTCCTTGTTCTGGAACCCCCAGGGCAAGAGAGGCAGAGGAAGACCAAGAAGTACGTGGAGAAGAGAGTTGGAAACAGAGGTGAAAATGATGAGGAGAACATGGAAAGAACTTGAGATGATGGCACGTGACAGGAGGACTTGGCATGTGTTTGTTGAAGGCCTATGCTCCTTTGGGAGTGGAGGGTTATGAATGAATGAATGAACGTACACAAGTTTAGCGAAATAAAAAAAAGAAGTAGTACAATGATTGTAACAAAGGAAAATATCCCCCCCTTCTCTCTCTCTCTCTCTCTCTCTCTCTCTCTCTCTCTCTCTCTCTCTCTCTCATATGTGGCCACCAACAATCTCGCTTACCCACTCTTGGTGTTGGTAACTCTTGAAAAAAATGTAATAGTTCCTGAACCTATACTGTCAGGTGGGTTGCCCAAATATGGCCCCAGTCCAGCCTTTATATCGAATAATAATTACAAGGTGGACGTCAAATTTGGTGGTTTAATTTTCCATGGATGAAACAAATGTCACCGTGAATGGTTACTGAAGCAAGACGTGCTCTGGGCGTTCACAGTTGCAAAAGGAGAAAAGTAATTCCCGTATTGCTAAGCATCTGGTTGCTAAGACAAATGTTACAATATGTAAAAATGATGATGATGGTAAATCCTATCGGCTGGCTCTATGGTGAGTGCCGATTTTGAAACAGCGTAGTTTTCTGGATCACTCCGTTGCTACGGCTGTCAATCGTCAGGAATATATGTTCTTTTGTATGCCCAGTGGGCTGGAAACATTGAATAAATAATTCTGGGTAAGGTACTGTGATGGGGCCGAAAAGGAGACGCCCGCCCCCTACCTGTTTCTAGGCAGATTTATCGCCCTTATTTTAGAAGTGCGCGTAGCACGCTAGTATGTAAAAATTCTGACGAGATAAGGAAGATTGATGAAAAGGCCATAATAAAGCCTACATATAGTTGTGGTGTAGAGATGTGGGTTATAATTGATAGTTATGGGCCATACTTGAGTGGTTTAGTGCCTTATAAAGCGATAATCACGTGTGATATTTAAGTAGCCAAGATTAATACGCCCAGCGCGCAGTAAAGTGAGTGATTCGACCTGGCCTTATAAAAGAATGCGATAACCAACAGCGAGCTTTCCTAGTATCATCCCACACGAGAGAGCAAACGACGAGGTGACGGGTGTAGGTAGCAGATGGACCAGAGCACATTAGCATCGGGCACTGTTGGGTGTTTTGTTTAGTTTTGTTTTGTTTTGCTATGTTCGCTAGTTTATTTGTTTAATGTTTGCTTTGTCACTGAAGGGGTTGTAAAAATAAATATAGCCCCTGCCTCTAGAATCAAGAGTTTTATTGTTGTTCGGGTCGGTGCGAGTGTGAAAAGAGAGTGATCACACATCACAATATAATCATCATCATCCTCTCGCCCACCCTACCACAATTGGCGTCGTCAGCAGGATAAGGCAGACAGTGACACCGAGCAAACAGCAGACGAACAAATATAGTAAACACCCAGCAGTGCATTCCTGCGGCAAGATGGCTAATGCGCCTGTGAAGATATTGTACGTGAAGGAGCCAGAGATAAGGTTGTTTAGTGGAGAGGGGAGTCCCACTTGGCAAGAGTTTGTGGGAGATGTGGAAGCCGCGTGGAAGGTGGCGCCTTTTTGTGCGGAAGACAAGTTAGACATGATATGGAACAACGTGACACCATGGGTATCTAGAGAATTACGGATACATGATGGAGCCAAGGCCAGCCCTGAGAAGTTACTGGAAATTGTCAAAGAAGCCTACTGCAAGCAACCACCAGTCAGTGAGATGACCAGGAGTTTCCCTTGGGAATATGCTGTTTATGGTGAAAGTAAAAAGCCTGAGACACTGGTCCAGATAGCAAGTGCAGAAGTTCAGAAGGAGGAGGAGGCACTCAGAGCAGAATTATCCTTCCTAAAGTCCCAGATAGCACAGATGTCAGAGGCCAGTTCACCAGCACAAGAGGAGGTGCAGAGAAAGAGAGCACCATGCCAGCCGCGGGAACAGCCAACGCAAGACGAGGGTGTGTGTCCGCGGGAACAGCCAACGCAAGACGAGGAGGTGTGTCCGCAGGAACCGCAACTGGCCCTTCTTGTATGTGAGAGTCAGGCTGTCGTCAAGGAAAGCTGTGAGCTGACAGCACCAATAAACGCAGTGGCACCGACAAGGCGAAAAGGGATGTGCAAGTGGTATAGTGTCCACAGGGGATGGGGGTTCATCACGCCAGATGATGGGGGTATTGATGTATTTGTACATCAGACCAAGATCTACAGAAAGGGATTCCGGAGTCTGGCGAAGAATGAACGAGTAGAATTTGACAGCAAACCATCGGTCCAGGGCATGGAAGCAGTCATTGTATGCGGCATTGGCGGTCAAGAGTGTAAGGGCAGCAGGCAGCGACCCATGGCACAGAGGAAGCCCAGAAAGATAAGATGCTACAATTGTGGACACCTGTCAGACCACATGGCAGCCAAGTGCCCTCAAGGCCCACTTCCGAAGAGATGTTTTGGATGCAAATCCCCAGAACATTTGATAGCCGCCTGTCCCTCAAGGAGCTCTTTCCCTAGACGGACTGTCACAACCAGGTTGCCTTTAGGGCGCAAGCCAAGAGATGGCCACGACAACTGTCACACTAAGGGCGCCGAGAGAATTGGCCTTCGTCTAGGGGAGGAAACCCGTCCTAAGCAGATAGGAGGGAGTGCAAATCAAGGTTCAGCAGAGGAGACCCATCAAAGGCAGATTGTGGGGAACGTAAGCCACCGTCCACACAAAATGGGTGTAAAACCCGTCAGGAGCAATCCCTCTTCAAAGTCGACAGCTGCAAGCACTGACAGGCAGATGTCACGGGCAGACAGCGACGCGGCGCAGGTGAGCGAGTCTTCAAGACCACAGCGGATGACAGCCCGACAACGTACAACTGGAGACATGACCACCAAGAGTGTCTCCAGCCGGGTTGTACCGAATACAGAATCTGAGCCCAAAACATCGCCGCTGAGAAATAATCAAGCGCAGCACCAACGATCCGAGAGATTTCGACTGAAGCGCCAGAGGTAGTGATGAGGTAGTGATGTTGTCGGGACGACAACAAAATCAGGAGGGAGATATGTGATGGGGCCGAAAAGGAGACTAACGCCCCCTACCTGTTTCTAGGCAGATTTATCGCCCATATTTTAGAAGTGCGCGTAGCACGCTAGTATGTAAAAATTCTGACGAGATAAGGAAGATTGATGAAAAGGCCATAATAAAGCCTACATATAGTTGTGGTGTAGAGTTGTGGGTTATAATTGATAGTTATGGGCCATACTTGAGTGGTTTAGTGCCTTATAAAGCGATAATCACGTGTGATATTTAAGTAGCCAAGATTAATACGCCCAGCGCGCAGTAAAGTGAGTGATTCGACCTGGCCTTATAAAAGAATGCGATAACCAACAGCGAGCTTTCCTAGTATCAGCCCACACGAGAGAGCAAACGACGAGGTGACGGGTGTAGGTAGCAGATGGACCAGAGCACATTAGCATCGGGCACTGTTGGGTGTTTTGTTTAGTTTTGTTTTGTTTTGCTATGTTCGCTAGTTTATTTGTTTAATGTTTGCTTTGTCACTGAATGGGTTGTAAAAATAAATATAGCCCCTGCCTCTAGAATCAAGAGTTTTATTGTTGTTCGGGTCGGTGCGAGTGTAAGCAGGAGAGTGATCACACATCACAACATAATCATCATCATCATTCTCGCCCACCCTATCACAGTACAGTACAGTTACGATTTTAATCTTAATGTTTATTAGTCTCTTGGGCCCAACCGGTTCACGAAAGAACTTGGGACTTGTAGCCACGAAGAAGACACCATTAATCCTTCACTGAATGAAGAAAGAGGACCGAACTAGTCCAAAAATCGAAGACCCAAAATAATAATAATGGTACGGTAAGAAGCCGCTGGCCGCTGGTTTTGATCAGGTGCTATATTAGGAAGAAAAGAACATTTATGAAAAACTGCTATCCACCCGTAAGTTTTCCGCTATGGCATGTCGGGAAAAAGGGTATGCGCCCTCCCCCGTTATTGCCCGCGAGAAATGAACAGCGCACAAAGTCAATTATTATTTAATTTATTCATACGCGCACTTTAACAAAAATCGCCTGTCACTACTAGCTATTTGTCGGCGTCTGTTGTTTTGTCACATGACATTAACACTAGTCACTTATATAATTTCACACAATGAAATATAATGCGAATTCTAATGACTCATCCGTCACGCGTAATGATCTCAGTCAGCTAAGCCGTATCTTCTTGTTGAAAGAAAGTGTGGTGATGGAATTTACATTAATGAACAACTGGCAAGAAAATATCTACGCGTCATGTTATTTCTCTAATTTTAACGCTAAGGAATTACAGTGAATTAAAATGGTAAACTTAACACATTTTACCACTTTAAGCACAATTTCTATTACCACAACTCAGAAAATGAAATTCCCGCGAGACAATTTAACACATTTAGCGAAGAATGGTTCTGGTCTGGCGTGTTTAGATTATCCAAGAATTTCTGAGCGACTCTAATAACTGAATTTGAGAGAGCGCGGTATCATGGAGTTATCATCACCAGATGACGTTACAATTCACACCTTCTGTATAGCAGAGAAATCAGGAAACTACGTTTCCCGGATCAAATGTTTCTTCGTTCATTCTACTCAGCGATGCTGACCGACATCAGTAGACTTTGCCGTGCACGGGCCTCTCTTAGATTACGTCCCCTTTCGCAGATCAAACATTACCTCCGCCTAAAACATACGAACATCAAAGGTGGTCGGGAAAATGTTATCGCCCCTGTATCTCTTCAAACAGTCCGTTATTTCTACGCGCATCTGTCTAATGACTGATAATTGGCAAATCAGCTCGCGTGAGAAACTCAGGTAAACAACCGTGATCCGCTCCCCTGTTAAGACTGGCAGGTTGTGAAAAATTGGTAAACAACGCTGTTGTTATGTTCCCAGAAAAAGGGTGTGGATTCAAAGGTGAGTCATACAAACAGAAAATTGCGTGGTTTGGCTTAGCCAATGGTAGACACTAAATGGGAAAGCAAAGGCTGTCAGATTACTGTATCAATATTTCCGTTCTACGTCACATAGGCCAACAGCAGAGGCAGGTACCCATTTGCAGTTGGGTAGACTGAAACATAACAATACCTGGTTTCAAACCCGGTAACTTCATCTCGAGAAGCAAGCGCTGTAATCGACGTTCGTGGCGAAGACGCAACATTCTGTAATTCAAAAGTACGCTCCCGACTGGCATAGGCCACGATGTTTCTCAGTTTCTAACAGTCTCTAATGTCTTGAATAAACTGTCTTCAATATTTGTCCATGCCATATATGCGCCGTCTTTATATATTATGTTATTGTTACAATGTCCTCGCAATATTATCTCTCTCACGTCATCAATACCTCTCATGACATTTTAGATGTACAAACATAAATGGTCAGGGGTAACACACGTCCTTATGTCTCACTGGTAGAGTGTCTGTATCTGTTGACAGGTGTTAGGCTAGTTTTCAATAAGTCAAACGAATTTCGTTATTAATTTTCACGAATGTGCGTACGTGTGTGTAAAGAGAGTACATGTGAGTGTAGAGAAGAACAACAATGTGGGTTTATAAGAAAGAGTAAATAAGAGGCAAATAATACGCGAATTAGAAATAGAACGAGTAAGTCATCCGCTAAAATCGGGTGAAGAAATAATTATGTTGCGAATTTTTCTGTTGCGCGTCCTCATTACGACAATAATTCTCCTGTGTTCATTTATCTTGATGCATTGATTATGAAGCTATGTAGAAATGCGTCAAAAATGGCATAGGGCATTTTGTTGTAGTTGAAAGCCAATTGGCTGAAATTTGACTAATTAACAGCTACTTTACCACAACATGTTTTGTAAATGTACGAATATTTTTAAAAATCTTTCCTTGGTACGTATTTTTTTTTAAAAACACATTCAAAATAAACTTTCTAATACTCTGTCAAAGATTCATTATTCGAGTATCAACATGAGCGGCTAAATCGACCAAGTTACTGTAAATGTAACGAAATCCATTCGATATTCATATTTACCCGAATGATGAAAGAAGAAATTTCCAGAAATTGTGTCTAAAATCAAATATCTATCATTATAAGGATGGGAACCAAATGCGCATCATTTCAACATGCGCACAATGTAGTTCTGATTCAGAAAAATGCGGCACGAAAAATTTTGCAACTTTGGTGGGAAAATATGAAACAAAAATGACGTTGGGATAAGAGAGATATAAGGTTTATTGCGTGTGAGAAAACAAGTGAAGTACTCAAGACCTAATCTTCACACTCAGACAAGCTGAGTGTACGGGCTCTTGAGTATAAGTGTGAGATCCATCTTTGTTTCATAGATCTGGACAAGGCTGTTTGACAGGGTCCCCTGGAGCAAACTTTGGGACTGTTTGGCAAGGAAGAACATTCCATCACCTCTGATTCATGCTACACAGAGCTTCTACAAGTCTTGCAGAAATTATGTGAGGACAGTAAACCATAAGTCAGAAGAGTTCAGGACCACCACTGGTGTAAGACAAGGTGATATCCTGTCACCTTATCTTTTCATACTCCTCATGGACGATGTTATCAAGGCATGTAAGGAGAGAACAAGAAAGTATTCAGTGGGGTACTGGAAGATGAGACAGGTATGTATTTCAGAGCTTGCATTTGCTGATGATGCTGCCCTGATTGCTAACTCAGAGGCACATCTCCAATCCAACCTGCAAGTCTGGAAAGAAGAGCTGGAGAAGAGAGGGATGGTCATAAGCAGCTCGAAAACAAAATCCATGGTGATATCACGAGAAGAAAGAAGACATCAGATTAAGCTGGGAGAACAGGTCCTGGAGCAGGTCGACCACTTTAAATACCTCGGAGCTGTTATAGACCGAAAGGGAGGCATCACAGAAGAGTTGGCCACTCGAAAAGCAGCAGCTGGGAGACTTTTTCAGGTAATAAATCGAGGATTCCTCAGCAAGAGAGAGGGTGGTAAGAAAACTAAGATGGCTGTATACCGCTCCACCTATGTCCCAGTCTTGACATATGGATGCGAGTCATGGGCAATGACTACAACCCACAAAAGCCAGATCCAAACCTCAGAAATGAGGTATCTGAGGAAGGTGAAGTAACAAGAAGAGACATGGTCCGCAACCAGACGATACGTCAAGGCCTAAAATCCCACCCCCTGCAGACCCCCCTGTAGAACAGTTCCAACTAAGATGGTTTGGCCATGTCTGCAGAATGGGAGAAGATCGGCTACCACGACAAGCATGGGAAACAAAGAGCCAGTGATCCAGACCACCAGGACGACCCAGAGTCCGCTGGGAGGACAACATTAGACAATCTTTGAAGGACCGAGGACTAGAATGGAACCAGGCCAGGAGGAAGACAGCCGATAGGATAGTCTGCCGCTCTCTCTTCCAAACCTCTACACCTCACGGTAGAAGGGGAACGACTAAGTAAGTAAGTAAGAGAAAAAAAAGTGTACCCGCGTGTATGTGTGATATATTTAGTGACGTCATAACACTTAACAGTATGTTAGAACATGTTCATCTACAATTTATAGAGTTTGAAGCAGAAGCCATTTTATTGTCGATTTTCTACAGAATAATATCCCCTACCCTCCGCATAACCCCCCCCCCCCCCCCGTCTTCCCCCCCCCCCCCCAAAAAAAAAACACACACACACACACACAAAACCCAGAGAAACTGTCAGGCAGTTTTACAAATTAGAGACAGAGATATATATATATAAGTATATATATTACCATGTGAATTTAATATGTGAAACTCGCTAGTGAATGTCACAGTCAATTGAGGCTGGTAACCGCAGCGTATAGAATGATGATTCATGAACCACCATTGCACGGGCTGGTGATTGCTTTACTGCTAGTTTCGTAAAGAAAACTATAAAGTAGTTCCAGGTTCCCTATGGAGCAGGGAGGGACAGATGAAAGAAATGATGTACATTCTAAGTATAATACTTACATTTTCAAAGCAGTGTAAATATCCCCATAAACATAGTCACTTTAAAATTAATGTAAGTTTTGAAGCTTTAAACCAGTCTATGTGAAAATATTCATTTTAAAGTTAATGGAAGTTTCAAACTTTTCAATCAGTGTAAACATAAATGAAAACATATTCAATTTATATTGTGAAAACTTTTCAATCAGTGGAGATGTATATGTAATCAGACTCTATTTGTATTATTAACCTTTTCATTTAAATATAAAGTAACTATGAAAGCAATTCTATTTAAATGTAAAGAAAGTTTATCCCGAGGGATTAAATTTAATTCTCATCGAGGGTAAAAGTCTGAGTAATTGGGATGATGGTATGGGAAGATAGGAACCCATAACTATGGGGTGGAAAACGCCGTACTCAGAAGAGCATTTCGTTCTATTCTTTTACCATAGTTATTGGTGGTACCAGCAGAAAGTACTATCTCTGGAACAAGAAGGGAACCGTGGCCTAAGCTTTAAGACGAAGGACCCGCGTGGCAGACTCTCCTTGACATTTTTGGGAAACGAGCTACCCCCGACAACCTTGATCAGAGACGAGCGTGAGCAGAGTGGAAAGAACCAACCCATAAGAAGGAGCAGAACCGTCATTGGCAGCTAAGTTCAAATCTATGCTGCCACTTGAACTTCTTGTATCATCTCACATTCCATAAAGACTGTGATGATAACTTTTCTTGATCCATAACTATTCAAATTATTTTCCAACTGTTAAAACCTTAAGTGATTATTAAATTTTGTTATTTGTGATGTTACAAATTTAACTTCGATTTAATCATTTTATAGTTACTGCATGTTTGTCTCAGTCAAATTACTACACACACTCTAAACAGAGCTATACTAGAATAATACAATTCCACTGAGTAAATCAGGGGTGGGGGCTTAAACGAGCTGAAATTAATAAGTGCTTAAATCCTTCACAAAAGCGTCGGCAGAATTACATACTCAGCCAAAGCAATATTGTTCTCGCTTATTCTGAATATCTTGTGAAGACTCTTTTTGTAATAGAAGTGTCATCACCCTTCTATCTACATCTCTGCCAAGAGTGGTCTTGCGCGAAGGTAGATACCTTTGAAGCCCATACTAGATACTCTTGAGTTGTGGCCACTGTTGGACCACTACTGCAAAGCAGGGGAGGCAATACCGTCACAATCTAGTTGATGAATTCGTCCTTCAAAATAAAATAAAAAACACTTACTGTAAAGGTGAACATGTCTTTCCATATATTGAGGGATCTGGTGCTGTCTAGTATTTATACTGTTAACTTTCTTCCGTGACACCTTGTCACATTCTCAAGTATTCGTCTGTTGGCCAATCCCTATCATTTCTTTCCATTACTTTTGTCTCATGTCAAAATATCTGTTGTCACTATCTTTTTTTCGTCTATTTTTTCTCTTGTCAAAATACCCTTAGTCACTTCATATCCGTTGTCTCCATCTATCTTTTTCTCTTGTCAGCATACCTTTAAATCACTTCATATCCGTTGTCTCCAAAATTTTTTCTTATGTCAAAATGCATTAGGTCACTGTTTATACCTTTCTTTACATCCATTTTTATCTTTTGTCAAAATGCTTTTTTTGTCGCTTCCTATAAATTTTTTTGTTCGTCTATTTTTTTCTCTTGTCAAAATGCTTTAGTCAATATCTATATTTTTTCTGTCTATATGTTTTTTCTCTTGTTAAAATACCTTTTGTCGCTGTCTATCGATTTTTCCATCTATTTTGTCTCATGTCAGAATGCCTTACATCATTGCCCTATCTCTTTTTTGTCAAATACATTTTTGTCGCTTGTCAAAATTAGCTGTGAACATTGGCTCCTCAGAGCATGTCCATTGAAAGTGGATTGTTTATTTGTGATCTGAAGTGTATAATTACATGAGACCCTCTTTCAGGATTATATTCTTACTTTAATGTCCATCGTACTCGTAACATTATGTTCTGTAAAATCGCATCTTTGAAGCCTTCAGCAAACTTTTTGTTTGTTCCCTGATTGATCATAATTCATTTCCATTTGATGCCGTCGATTCTATTTAACACTGAGGAACTCACTATCTGGCTGTCCATAATTCACTTCCATATAATGCCGTCGGCTATATTTAAAACTGAAGAACTGACTATCTTACTTTAATTGACAACGACACGTTGCATAGTTTGCCTTTTATCTGAATGTTTTCTGCCAAGCTTTCAATATTTGTTAGTTTATTTTGTAACTGATGCTAGCTAGTGTTTCCATGGACTTAACCTGTTGGTTGTATTTCTTAACTGTCTCATCTAAATTGGTACAGCAGCATGGGGAATGATATCTTTTACAAATGGCCACTATTTACATCTTTCTTCTGTTAATTTCAAGTCGTCTATTTATACTTTCTGACACTACCACATTAGTAATTTCCTATGGCTTCTCCAAGCTTATCCTCGGCATATCACGCAGGCTGTTTATATATCTACCGAGTGATATTCTTGGCACATCCTCTATGGATCTCATTACATTTTCAGTGTGGAGGAAACAGATCAGGTGATGGCACACATCCTGGCCGAACAGCCTATTTAATCTCCTGGAAAATGTTATGTTCGGTTCTTGTACAGCTGCTGTTTGTTGCCAATGCATGTTTTTAATTACTCTGAAGTTCTTGGGTCGCTTCATGGAATGTTTATGATTTCCATATGTTACATGTTGCCCATAGCACAGGAGGTACCAGCATGGATCATGTTTTTGCTTCTAGTGCTGGCTCTATCTATCTATCTATCTATCTATCTATCTATCTATCTATCTATCTATCTATCTATCTATCTATCTATCTATCTATCTATCTATCTATCTATCTATCTATCTATCTATCTATCTATCTATCTATCTATGCAGTCTCTTTATTATAATTCGTAACAAGATTTTAAACTATGTGATTCTTTTTTTGTCTTCCTTTTTCCCGTATCTTGTCTTGTGACGAAGGCAATTACTTCTTTTCACGTCGTGCGTCCCTTGCGCTGTTAACCAATTCTCGTACAGACCTTTTTCCATGCCATGATGCAACTTCTGTCTTTGGTGTTGTTTGTAAATTGTGTTGTCTTATTTATGTCGTGATGTTAAACTCTACCATGTCTATGGTCTCGTGGGTTGTAGCAGTGGTTCTTACCGTACATACGTTGGCGGAAGGCAAGGGATCACCATCGTTTTGTCCCTTTTACAGTCATGGACAATATATAGCCAGACTGCACTTGAAGATGCATCTCTATAAGATGTGGTCTCGCACATATATCCTGGCACGTGCAAAGCTTGAGAAAGGGACAGTGACATCAAAGTAAAAATACCGAAGGTAAAAGGGGACTTCACGGCATTGTCGTTTGGCGTCCATATACTGGGTGTTTTAAAATGATGTATACACATTTTGAATGTTGATAACTCAATTATCATTTGAGACAGAATTATGGCATTTTCACGTTTAAAGCTACGAATGTTTAAAGTGTTGACAACCTCCAACAATGGGTTGTTCGCAGCGTTGAACAACTGTCTGCCATTATGTATTATTATTAAATGAATAATTAAACATGCAGTTTTAATCTGAGGTTGCAGTTCCCTCACTGTGCCCGTTTGAGATGGACACACCATTTTATTTAAAACTTCACGAGTAACATCTGATGGCATTATTCATTTGTAGCAAGCATTATTGCGCTCTTTCCTTGCAAAACAGCAAAATTCTGTGTTAAGTTACGTGTGAGTTATATACATTAGAAGTATGTATGCATACTTTTGAAGCACCCTGTATATGGACTCCAAAAGAAATCAAGTCACACTGTATGGATCTGAAGCACGGAGAAAAAAACTTTTATAAATGGGTGTGTGGGCAGCACATATATGTAAATGGTATGACAAGATCACCAATGTAGAGCTGATGGAAAAACCAGACAAATGTCAGTAGAACAAGAGGTGATGGATAGATGATGGTGAGAAAGAACACACACTGGGGAAGTTTGGTTATTACAAGGCAATACTTGTTCTGGCATTTAAAAGGAGAAGTAGAGAGGGGAACTAAAAAATAACATGGGAATGGTAACTGAACACAGACGTAACAAGAATAAAGAAGGCACGGAAAGAATTTGAACAGATGAGCGCTTTCCATGACCTGATTGACGGTGATTTCTTACCGTTTAAGGGTAATGGTGATGATGATAATAAATCGTTGTACTATCTTGGCCTTTATATGTCTACAAAAGTGCTTCTTAATCTTTTAGAGGTCCTGCTTCCCCCTACATCACATTAAGAAACCTTACAGCCCTTTAAAGCATCTTAAGAAGCCTCACACCCCTTTACAGAAGCCTCACACCCCTTTACAGAAGCCTCACACCCCTTTACAAAAGCCTCGCACACCTTTACATCATGTTAAGAAGCCTCACATGTTATTATTTTCTAGCTCACAAAATATGCTAAAAATGAGAAAAGGAAATAAAAATATGTTTTCGTAAAATGTTATTTACAAAATGTGACTAATATTCGATATTGAACTCACGTTTTCAGTGTTCTATTTTGTACAAATACATTGGAGTTCTGTGTATTATATAATGTTAATGTTGATTCGCCTTCTAAAATATCTGGCACGTCTCGCACCCCCTGAAATTGGGTCTCGCACATCCAGAGGATACATACACGTTTAGTTAAGAAGCACTCGTGCACAAGGATCCGCCACTGTTTTGTCCCGTACTGTTTTCCAGGTAGCCTCCTCCGTATCTTAAATGTCGCACTTCAAATTCTGTCCGGGACCCAACACGCATCAAAAGTGAGGAATGCAGTAAGCGACCCATAGCTTGACTGCCTGCGTCAGGGTCAGCGAACCAGAGCTGACCAAGACCCTACTCCACCTCCACGTGGTGGTCCTGGAAACAGGCTGCATCACTGCAGTCTGGCCGAGGAGTAAGGATCGAAGAGGGAAGGCAAACCCGGTCCCATAAAATTCCGTGCGGAAGTCGGATGTGTCGGTCGAAAGGCGCAAATACCGCTGCTTCGCTATAAACGGACACAAGGCAACCAATGTCCTTTTAAGGACGAACGAGGAAGAAGGAAGAAGAAGAAATTCTGTCCACCTTCTTTAGGTTGGTATAGATCTTTTTCTTCCTTTAATTTTCTTGCTGCTTCTTGATGCTAAAAGATAGTTCACAACTGAATTAGACTTCGCTCAGTAGCTTAGTACTAGAGAAATAGATATTGCGCGTTATTTATTTCTGAAGTTCTAACACGAAAAACACTATTGCGTTATCTTTATAAGATATGCCAAGAGAAAAAGAATTCACTATATATATATATACGAGGTGTGCTCAAATGAAACCCGTCCCAGTGGCTTTATAACAAATATATGTAAGGTACATCAGCAGGAGTAGTAGAATTAAATACAGCAATTGTTATGAAGCAAGTACTCACTGGGGTCCTTTAGAAATAGTCACCATAGGCATTCAGACACGCATCCCACTGCTTGGGTAGACGGCGGATGCCGTCCGAGAAAAATGACTGGTTGCTTATTGAACCATTTGGTCACCGAGGCCCTGACGTCTGCACCGGAGTCGAATCGTTGTCCCTTTAGAGATTTTTTAAGGGTCCGAACAAATGAAAGTCACATGGTGACAGATCGAGGCTGTAGGCTGGGTGTGGCAGAACTTCCCACCTTTTCCTTGCTAACGCTTCCTGCACAATGTTCGCAACATGTGGACGAGCATTGTCGTGCAACAGAATCACACCACGCGAAAGCATGCCGGGTCGTTTATTCTTGATGGCTGTATGCAGGTTGTCTAGTGTGTCTTTGTAGCGGATGGCATTGATGTTCACGCCAGGCTCTTTAAAGTCTACCAATAGAAGCCCTTCATGGTAAAAAAAAATACGGTCAGCATAACCGTACCGGCGGAAACCTGTGACTTGAATTTTTTGGACGGATTCCTTATCACACCGGCCATTATTTTAACGGTCTGCAGCACAACCAATGAATACTAGGAGAATGAACACTTACACACTTGTACATGCGTATGTGCTTATTACGTCAGATGTGACGTCATCATGCTCCTCCTACGAATGTCCACTTGGCGCAGCACGGTCGGGTTTCATTTGAACACGCCTTGTATATATATATATATATATATATATATATATATATATATATATATATATATATATATATATATATATATATATATATATATATATATATATATATATATATATATATATATATATATATATATATATATATATATATATATATATATATATATATATATATATACATATACATATACATATACATATACATATACATATACATATATATATATATATATATATATATATATATATATATATATATATATATATATATATATATATATATATATATATATATATATATATATATATATATATATATATATATATATATATATATATATATATATATATATATATATATCTTACAGAAGATAAATCACTTTACTTTTTAAAATTCTTAAACAAAGTGGCAGAATTTTGTTTATCTCTTAAGTTCATAGAGAATAAGCACGCCTGGTTTATCTCTTCGTAAGTGAACGACTTAAAACAAATAAAGAAGTCATAGAATAGAATGGGATGGAAAAGAGAGGAAACGGAATCAAAGTTAGTTACAACAGTTTTATCATATTAAAAGACGTATGACCTTGCTGAAGTTTATAATGAAGGAAAAGTTGAAGGCAAACGTGAAAAAAAAAGACTATTCCTCTCCCGGCGATATTTAAAAACACGGCCTCCCCCAAACGTAACGTAGTTTTGCTATGTTCCAAGTGGAAAAAAAGCGAAATTATTTGAGTTCATCATCATCATGTGACGTATTCTTTCCAGAACGTTGTCTCCATTACAGCTGCTCTGAACGCATCACGATTCTGGGCAAGTCGACCTGCATCAGCCAAAGACAAGTTCAGACTCTCTGTGATGTCCTGGGTCCACCGTCGTCTAGGTCGACCCCTTCCCCTTTTTCCAGGGACCATGCCTTCCATCACTGTTTTTTCCAGATTATTATGTCTTTTTATATGACCGAAAAATTTCAGCTTCCTTATTGCGATGGTATTTAGGAGCCAATGTTCCTGTACGTTTAGTGAGTGCAGTACTTCTCTGTTGGTCTTTTTTTTCTGTCCAGGGTATTCTCAACATCCTTCTGTAGCATTTCATTTCGAATGATGTGATCTTTTTTGCAACTGTTTTATTGAGTGTCCAAGTCTCGCAGCCGTATGTTGCTACTGGGAATATACATGCTCTGATCAGTTGTAACTTTGTTTCTTTGCTTGTGCCTTGCCATAGGTTTTTCATCTGTATTAGCTTATGTGAAGCAATTGCAAGTCTTCTTTTAATTTCTACTGCACAGTCGCCAGAGCTGTTAATGATTGATCCTAAGTATTCGAATTCATTAACACTTTCCAGTTCTTCGTTATCAATTTCAATTTCTGGTTTGGTCTTTACTTTGTCTGTTGTCAATACTTTGGTCTTCTTGGTGTTTAGGTATAGATTCTGGGCCTCGCTGTGTTTTTTGGTGGACAGAAGTAATTGTTCAAGTCCTTCTGGGTTGGTCGATAGGAGGACTGTGTCGTCAGCATATCTGATTTCCGGGATCTGGTACCCGCCGATGTTAAATGAGTCAAACTCTGTGTGTTCTTGGTCATCTCTTACGTTTCTCATGATATTCTCGGCATAAATGTTAAACAGGTAAGGGGAAAGGGTACAGCCTTGTCTTACTCCTTTCTGTATTTCAAACCATTCTGATGTTTCCCCCTCTATTCTTACGGCTGCCTGTTGTTCTTGGTACAGCAGTGCGATGAGTTGTATAAGTGTGGTAAAGTGGGATATTATAAATATTTATAGGGGACTTAGTGTACTGACTGAGATCAGCTGTGAAGGTATCTGTATCTAATAAGTGTAGTGTATTACAGATGACCTTACTTGCTACCACATATTTATACCTCAGTCAGAATTATTCTGGAATATTGTGATGACTACGTTGAATGTCTAGGGTATGTATATGATGAAGTGTAAGTCACAACAACAACAGACAGATAAACAATTTAATTTATTCCACCACACGTGACAACACTGTGACACTCACACACATTTAACACTCTATAAGACTATTCTTAAATGAGGCACTGGTAAATTTTCAAATATAAATATGTATTAATTACTGTCACTAATATATATGTGTCCTGATTCAAATACAAAGTGAACCAGGAATCACAATCAATTTTAATTACAAGTTATATGTACAGAATTTATCAATATGAATCTTGTAGTGACATATTTTATTAATATTATCCTATGTGTGTCAGTTGTGTAGTAGTAATATGAGGTAATACTGGTTTTGTTTTTTTCAAGCTATGTTGTTAGTTGTCATCATGACTTCAAGTGTTTGTTTCTGTTGGAACTAGTATTGGAGATGTTCTCAGTTCCGTTCATTAAAACAATTAATTTCCCCTCTTATTTTTATACAATGTCAGTTTAAGATGGGGGTACATAATGTTGAGCTCCGCTGGCCACATAGGCTTATCTTTCGTGATGTCGGCAGGAAAAGACTCCTCTGCTCGATTGCTCCCCTGTGTTCTGGAGACACCTCACTGTTTGCTATATGGACCAAGGAGTATGCTGTCCGCCTCTGGATTCAGCAAAGCTCTGACCAGGTGCTGCTTCAATAACTTTTGGACCACGGTCCCTGAAACAAGAAGGTTGTACCTCCTACTTCAGAACTAATTTATACTCTATTTCTACACTGAGCACAATACATAACAAACACTGAGTTCAGAGCGGTAGGCCAACTGTCAGCTTCATCTGAAATAATTTACACCAGTATATTCCTCCCTAATGATTACTACGCCTCTGCAATTCCAGCATTATTTCTTTCTAGTCAATAAGCTAGGTGTCAGTGTACTGTTTGGCAATTTCATGTAGTTTTACTTTCCTCCGACACCTTCTGTTCAGGCTGGAGCACTATAGAGGCTTTACCTCATGTTCGCTACTGAACCACACATATATACAGACATAAATTATCAATTTACATTCAATTTTCATTAAAAGATATCAAATATTTCAAGCTTACCACAATTCATGGAAATAATACAGAATTTCGTTGACTGGCACTGAATATAACACAATTTCGATCTGCCGATGTCCCAGGCTTTTATTTAGAAAAATATGCACTGGTGCTCAACGCACTGGTTCTGTAGTAAGTTTATTTGCAAATGTGGTGGTGACCTGACGCCTCTAATTGACTATATTGGCAGGTCTAACCAATCGTGCCATGTCTACCCAATCGTTTGAAAAAAAGTACTCCTACTCCCGTTTCCCCTGACAACGAAAGATAGTATTTATAGCCCGACTAATCGTGTTTAGCCTTACATTTATTGCGCTCCAATCAAATCGGATTTAACATGGAGACCCATTTCCCGTACAATGGTGGGGTGAAAAATCTGCCACTGAGCGATTCTGATTTGGGTGTTGTCTGACATCCCTCACTATTTCTTTTGGCTATAATTTGGTAATTCCTAGACTATTTGCGTAACGTTTAACATATTCTTTGTCAGCAAGTCCTAAGGAACCCAAATATACAAATTTAAAGGAGCTAAGTGGCTGCGTTCAAAATATGCACTTTCTTCTACCTCCTGTTTACTTCGAATACGATGTGGTGTCTGGGTACTGTAATGTTTTCAAACGTAAACCAGTATAATGTCATATTTCCTAATAAGCGTTTTTCAGGATTTTAAAACCTAACTCTGGTATGGGTAGTGTTGTTTATCACTGTCGATTTGAAAAAAAGCTAGTGCTTGTGGCCTTACACGCGTGATGGTAGTAATTGTGTATCGAGCGACTGTGGTAGTATTGCCTGCGTCCCTGCTTTCAGCCCTCCCTTCTTTCTATCTTTAGTCCATCTGTCTTTCGTTTTAGGTAACGTAGTGTATAAAAAGACATGAATGGAATTTTAAATCTAGGTCAACCTGCGTATCTCAAGGTTTTTCTTAGAAATGCAGCACATGTTTTATCGTAGAAAGCGGGTATTGAAGCAGTAGGCTTTTACTATCAACGTGAAACGTTACAATTTGCAGACGAAGTAGAAAACAAGGGGGATTTCGAGTACAGTCATTGTGATAGCACTGTTCTTTACCATTCTTCTTTCCTTTTATTGAAGTTATTTGTTAGGCTTTACATTTACGTTTTAATTTATATATGTGGATTAGAATATTTCACGACAATAAGGTGGTTTGGAAATCCCATATTTTTCATAATAGCCCATAACTGCTGATGTTGTACACAATCGAAAGCTTTCGTGTAATCAATGAAACAAGTATGTAGGTCAACGTTGAATTCTCTACACTTTTCTATGATGATCCTCATGTTGAATATATGATCTCTAGTGCCTCTACCTGGTCGAAAACCCGCCTGTACTTCATTTATTTCTGTTTCTAGCTTTTTTTTGCATCCTTTTCATTATGATTTGTAAAAGTATTTTGCTGGCATGGCTTATAAGAGCTATAGTTCTGTAGTTTGTGCACAGTTTCAGGTTGCCCTTTTTTGGCAAGGGTATGTAAATTGATCTTTTCCATTCCTTGGGCCAAATTCCGCTTTGCCAGATCTTGCAGCATAATGCATGGTATATACGAGCGCTGCCTTCTCCTCCTGCCTGTATCATTTCAGCTGTTATTTCATCACAACCAGGAGATTTTCCACTTTTTAAGTGTTTGATTGCATTCCGGACTTCCTCTATGGTAGGTTCTGGTTCACGTTCCGCTTCATTCATGACGTTGTTATCTGCCGCTTTGTTTATTTCCGTATACATTTCTTGACAGTACTCCTTCCATCTGTTCAGAATATCTTTACGTTCTGTTAGAGTGTCGCCTTTCTTGTCGTTTATTGCTCGGGGTGATGATTTAAAGTTGCTGTTTTTCAATGTTCTTACTTCAGAAAACATATTCTTACTCAATCCCTGTTCGCGCATTTCCTCTATTTTCCTGCAGGTGTCGTTTATGTATTGTTGTTTGTCTTGTCTGACTCGTTTTTTAATCTGCTTTGTGTATTCCTTGTACAACTCCTGATTTTCTGTATCTTTTTTGGACTTCATTTTTCTTCTCTCTACCACCAACTTCAGTGTTTCGTCTGAGATGTATTTGAGTTCACTTTCTACAATCATCCGATGGGCTAAGCGGTTAGAGCGATTTCCTCTCGCTGGCACAGTTCACACGGATTCCTGGTTAAAATCTGGTAGCGTCACGCTCAAGTCTGCTCTGACGTAAATGAACACCTGACACTGCTCTTGAGTTAGGGAAGGGCAAGACAGCTAGGAAGGGAAATGATCCCCCCCTCCCCTCATAAAAAGTTGGACCTAGTGTGGTGTAGTCTCTAACACTTCACTTCCTTATGGCAATATCTGCTATGGGACCAGAGCTGGAGCTACGATTGTTCACGGTGGTGCGAGGTTTCGTCATGGCGCCCACTTTCATATACCGTAGACAAATTATTATTTACTGTCAAATTTTCTGTTTCACTTTTTTTTCCTTGTGGAATTGTAATGTTGTTATTATTTTTAGTAAATTTTGGGGATAATTATGACGAGGTAATGAATCAGTTACGCTGGCTTGGCCATGTCCGCCGCATGGAAGATGGTCGCATCCCGAAACATCTTCTACGGGCAACTAGCAGATGGCAAAAGAACAGTTGGGCAACCGCAGCTGAGGTTCAAATATGTGTGCAAGAGAGATATAAGGGCACTGGACATAAATCCAGCAACGTGGGAGGAAGAAGCTGCCGATCGCACCAATTGGCGATGCTATTTACGGCGCCACCTCAAATTGGGCGAAAAGAAGCTCACACAACAAGCAGAAGAGAGGAGAAAACGTCGAAAGCATTATTCCGCATCAGGAAAATAAGCAGCTGAGGGCTTACACCTCAGGGGCGCATTCCCATAGTCAATTATGACTGAAGGAGCTATTATTATAATGAATCAGTAAAAACAGGACGAACCTGGGAAATGCACGACGAAACTTACTTCTCATAATCCCTTCACTTTAGATTATATGACGTCAATTGACGTTATGCGAGGCCAACCTGTACAATCTACTTTTTCAACCTTAGAAGAAGTCGCTTGAACCGCGCGCTAATCACCTGACTCCTTTACTCACCCGTTGACTAATGTTTGGAGTTTATCTGTACCGTACGCACCTTCAGCTTGTTTAGCTACTTGGAATATCAGTTCTACCAAGCGGTAACCCACTTCAAGATAAATCATTTAAACACTCATTACGAATTTTTTTTGGGGGGTTCTTTTCTGTTTAAAGTGAAAGATGTGGGGGAAAACGGTGTAGGGGAAGACGAATATTTTGAGACTAATTAACGTTACCGAAGAGGCACGTTGAGATAATTTCATTAAGGAAAACTAGGGAGTAGAGGGGAAGATGTCAACTATGTTAATGAGCATTAAAACGATGGAAAAGAAGATGTGTATCGTGTTTTCTTCTTCCTCCCCTCTTTTTTTAGATTTTTGTTTTTCTTTGAGCTTTATGGACTTCTCGAGTGGGTTTTCCTTGACTTGTGAACACTTTTTTTTTTAATCGACATCAAATCAAAGTTTGAGTTTTTTTACTGAAATACAACTACTGCCCTGGTTTCATGTCTTCAGCCACTCTGAATTTATCTATCTATCTATCTATCTATCTATCTATCTATCTATCTATCTATCTATCTATCTATCTATCTATCTATCTATCTATCTATCTATCTATCTATCTATCTTGTTACAATACTGTCTTTATAATAGAGCTAGAAAGCTGAATCATTTCGATTGAGGGTGAAGGAGAGGCACAGAGATACAGAGCAGAGAGAAAGAGAGAGAGAGAGGGGGGGACAGCAAGAAGAAGAAAAAAAAACTGCCACAAACAGCTATAACTAAAACCATATGGTGGTTACATATTTTGTGAGTACATTCAGAAATTAGCTCCAGAAGTACTCAAGTGTGTGAGCTTGAATTACGGTGAGTCATAATGTCTCTCGGTCTATTTCTCTCGGCGCTTAGTAATTTTTCTTCTCCCATTCCCATGCTTTAGCGAAACATATAATAATTCAGTCTTATTCTTCCCCCCCCCCTCCTTCTGTCTCTCCCTCGCATGCTCTTAAATTTATCCTGTATTTCCCAGGTTCGTCCACCCTTTACTGATTCATTACCTCGTCATAATTATCCCTAAAACTCAAAGTCTGACCAAGTTATTTCCTCTTTCACTTCTGCCCACTCCTGTCTCTGTCTTCAAGTATTTTTTGAACGTACTTTTATTTCCTTCCTTTAAGAAAATTTTACTTCTTCTCCCCCCCCCCCCCCCCCCCTCCCCCGTTTTTCCCCCTTTTCTATCACCGTAGCCTCTTCTAAGTTCAATTTTTCTGCCTATTTCTAATTTTGCCTCCAAATTTATATTTCTTTGTCTTCCACATCACATCTGTTTTCTTCTGGTTTCTTGTCATCATGTCTATAATGTTTTCCCAGCATTTCCTTCTTGTTTCCCTGTTCTCTACCAAATTTTGTTTTCTTTTTTCACTTTATGTGAAACAAATCAGTTTGTCCCATTACACATATTGCTACAGGAGAGTTTCCAGTGTTAGAAACTTCACTATACTAGATCCAACTTTGTGAGGTAGGGTGACTAGTTTTCTTCCTTGCTGCCTTTACTTTCCCTAAATTAAGAGAGCAGAGTTAACTACCCATTTACAGTTGGGTGGACTGGAACGTGACGCTACCAGTTTTCGAACCCCGAAACAGGTAACTTCCCGCGAGAGGCAAATGCTCTAACCATGTTACCAGTTAGCAACTGTTTTCTTGATTTACCAGTCAAGGTATTTCGTCTATACCTGCCGTCTTTGTTTATTCTTCCCTTGTCATACCTTTTAAAAAAAAAAAAAACATTGCTTTCTTTTGAAGTTGCTGGCCCCGTTCAAATTAGATACAGGGTCCGTCGTTTATATTAGCGTGCGTGTCCAAATATACAGGACCATGTGGTCCGGTTGTACGACTATTTGTCACCCACATGTGTGTAATCTATTTCTAGTGTCCGTATTTTGATTTTTTTTCTTGCAGTTCTAGTTTAACGGAGAGCCAGAAAAGACAAAAGTACTCAATAACTTTATGTTTAAATGCAGTTACTAGTTACATGACTGTCTTCGCGTCTTCATTTTTGTATGCAGTGTTTTTTGTATTACCTTTTTTTCATTAGTTCCATAATTGGTCTAGTTAGACCACATTATAGATTGTCTTCTTGTTCTGTTATGACTTCATCATCGTACAGTTCGTTGATGTGTTTGTTTGACAATATCCTAGACTGTGCTTTTATAAATGTCGTAAATTTTGTTTGGATCTGATATGCCTGTACAACTTTCTTTATTCTGACTACAAGGTATTTCAATTACTAGATTCATTCATTACCATTAAGCAAGTCTAGGAACATAGGCCGTCAACTAACACATGTCAGGTCCTCCTGTCGGATACCATCAGCTCAAGCTATTTTCATCTATTTCACATCATTTTCATTTTTGTCTTTATTTTACTTCTCCGTTTTTTTTTTGTTTTTTTTTTTTTGTTTTTTTTTTGGTCAACCTCTTTTTCTCTTAGCCGAGGGATTCCTGAACAAAGATTGTCTGGTGAGGCTAACTACAGGTTTCCACAATGTCGTGGGCCCTATCCATCTTCAGCGTCTTCTTCTCATCTCGTGTTATTTTAATTAGCAAAATGAAATTAATTTGGGTTATGACGTCACTGCCATGGTTGTGCTAGTATCGGGGATAGGCCACTTCTAACACTGTTGAAAATTGCTGCTGACGCTTCTATACCATGACATTAGCCTGTCAGTCTAAGAAATACGTGATGTAAAGTCTCTGAAGTTGGTAGTTCCAACGCAGATACTGCCGTGGAAACTGGTGTGTTAGAGACTTCCCTTTACTAGGTCCAGCATTACGACATGCTTTTATCATCCCTAACTCTACAGCTGGGTTGACTGGAGCGTCACACTGCCAAGTTTTGAACCCGGAACCCGGTTACACTGCCACGAGAGACAGGCATTGTAACCACTCTGGCAATGGGGGGCTGAAAGTCTCTGTTGGATAAATGAATATAGTTAGTGTATTATTACTAGGAAAAAGAAATAAACCACGTTACGACCACGGGATCTTAGTCAGGGACATAAGAACAAACATTGTAGAGAAAAGAAAACTAGAAGTAATTTATATGAATATTCATTTAAAACTAAATTATCGTCATCAATATTATCATTTTTCTTTGCGTTCTCTATGGAACATGGAGGAGCTACTGTAGCTGATACCGTGTCAGGAAGTCTATTTAAAGCTCTTACGTGCTCTTGCAGCGCTGATTTTTGTGACAATTTGTTTTACATGATGAGGTGGACAACCTCATGGACAACCTCATGGACAACCTCAAATAACCTTTTACGACATGCCGGAGAGTGCAGAAGCACTATTCTTTCTTGACCTTTTTATGGACCGCTGTCATATCAAAGTTATCATCATCGTTTTCCCTCTCGATCCTTACGGAGTATGGAGCCACCATTGTAGCTGGTCCCATTGCAGGACGTTGAACGACGCATTTACATGTTTAGCAGCAGTGATTTATATGGCAAATTGTTTCGCTTGACACGTTTGCCAGCCTCATTCTTTACTTACTTACTTACTTAGTCGTTCCTCTTCTACCATTAGGTGTAGAGGTTTGTAAGAGAGCGCGCCATACTTTTCTATCGGCTGTCTTCTTCCTGGCTTGGTTCCATTCTAGTCCTCGGTCCTTCAAAGATTGTCTAATGTTGTCCTCCAAGCGGACTTTGGGTCGTCCTGGAAGTCTGGATCCCTGGCTCTTAGTTTCCCATGCTTGCCGTGGTAGCCGATCTTCCCTCATTATGCAGACATGGCCAAACGATCTCAGTTGGGACTGTTCTACTTGGGTCTGCAGGGGGGTGGGTTTTTAGGCCTTGACGTATCGTCTAGTTGCGGACCATGTCTCTTCTTATTACTTCAACCACCTTCCTCAGATACCTCATTTCTGAGGTTTGGATCTGGCTTTTGTGGGTTGTAGTCATTGCCCATACTCGCATCCATACGTCAAGACTGGGGCATAGGTGGAGCGGTATACAGCCATCTTCGTTTTTTTTTTTACCAATTTCTCTTTTGCTGAGGAATCCTCGATTTATGGCTTGAAAAAACATCACAGCTGCTGCTCTTTGAGTGGCCAACTCTTCTTTGATGCCTCCTTTCCGGTCTATGACAGCTCCAAGGTATTTAAAGTGGTCGACCTGCTCCAGGACCTGTTCTCCCAGCTTAATCTGATGTCTCCTTTCCTCTCGTGATATCACCATGGTTTTGGTTTTCGAGCAAAAAAATGATCATCCCTCTCTTCTCCAGCTCTTCCTTCCAGACTTCCAGGTTGGATTGAAGATGTGCCTCTGATTTAGCAATCAGGTCAACATCATCAGCAAATGCCATCTCTGAAATACAGACCTGTCTCGTCTTCCAGTACCCCACGGAAATTCTTCTGACTTATGGTTTGCCGTCACCCAGGAATTACAAGCTATACTAGTGTTATTTCAGGGGACATAAATCTCATACCTTAATTGTTACCCTTGCATACTTTTGTTTATTCACTGTCTGATCTCTTGGGGTCAAAGGATGTCTTAGAGCAGAACTACATACTCACGTGGGATCACTTTTCGATAGACAGAAACAGAGTGGCAGGATTATATTTAGACAATTGAGTGCAGGTGCGCGGAAGGGAATATCGGTAGAGAGTTACAAGAAAGAAATGGAAAGAACTTAGCTATGTCAGAACATCTGTCGTGGCGCTGTATTCACCACTGACTGACTTTCATTCAAACTTAGTTCTTCTATCAAATATTGACCTACAGCCATTCAGGTGTAATTATTCTATCAAATATTGACCTACAGCCATTCAGGTTTAATTATTCTATCAAATATTGACCTACAGCCATTCAGGTTTAATTATTCTATCAAATATTGACCTACAGCCATTCAGGTTTAATTATTCTATCAAATATTGACCTACAGTCATTCAGATTTAATTATTCTATAAAATATTGACCTACAGTCATTCAGGTTTGATTATTCTATCAAATATTGACCTACAGCCATTCAGGTTTAATTATTCTATCAAATATTAACCTACAGCCATTCAGGTTTAATTATTCTATCAAATATTGACCTACAGTCATTCAGGTTTAATTATTCTATCAAATATTGACCTACAGTCTTCTTCTTCTTCTTCCATCCTTAACCACCAACCGACAAAGCAGTCGGTGGCCAGTACGCCTAGTGGCGTCTTAGGGCAACAACAAATCGATTTCTTTGCCGCTGTAGCCCATCATGCCTAATGGCATCTTTAGGGCAGCGACAAACCAATCGATTTGCCATTGTTTCCGTAATCAAATTGACTAGCACACAGGTGATCAGCCCGTTGTTGACCTACAGTCATTCAGGTTTAATTATTCTATCAAATATTGACCTACAGCCATTCAGGTTTAATTATTCTATCAAATATTGACCTACAGCCATTCAGGTTTAATTATTCTATCAAATGTTGACCTACAGCCATTCAGGTTTAATTATTCTATCAAATATTGACCTACAGTCATTCGTGTTTAATTATTCTATCAAGTATTGACCTACAATCATTCAGATTTAATTATTCTATCAAATATTGACCTACAGTCATTCAGGTTTAATTATTCTATCAAATATTGACAAGTACAAGGGAATCTCCGACTAAAATATCAAGTCATGTCTATTATTGTATGGCTCTGAAACGTGAAGAACAAAACAAAAATCAAGATGTTACAGACTTTTATAAACAGGTGCTTGCCTAGACAAGTACGATTGAAATAGTATGACATCACCTACATTGATCGGATGACAAGAACCAGACAAGTACCGGTGGAACAAGAACCAGACAAGTACCGGTGGAACAAGAACCAGACAAGTACCGGTGGAACAAGAACCAGACAAGTACCGGTGGAACAAGAACCAGACAAGTACCGGTGGAACAAGAACCAGACAAGTACCGGTGGAACAAGAACCAGACAAGTACCGGTGGAACAAGAACCAGACAAGTACCGGTGGAACAAGAACCAGACAAGTACCGGTGGAACAAGAACCAGACAAGTACCAGTGGAACAAGAACCAGACAAGTACCGGTGGAACAAGAACCAGACAAGTACCGGTGGAACAAGAACCAGACAAGTACCGGTGGAACAAGAACCAGACAAGTACCGGTGGAACAAGAACCAGACAAGTACCGGTAGAACAAGAAATGAGAAGAGGAGCTTACGGCGAGACCAATGCTCTTTAGAAGGAAGCAACCCACTTTCATCAGGCATGTCATGAGAAGAAATCAGGAATATAACGTGACAACAGGAAATATTGAAGGGAAAAGTGATAGAGGACGACAAAGTGAGAAGATGTTGGACAGTTTGACATCATGGAATGGCAAGAAATCAGCGACAAAGTTGATAAAAAGTTCTGGAGACTGGAAGTGCAGACAAGCATAATCGATTACACCACAATGCATGGTACTACAGAAGAAGAACACTTACTTACTTACTTAGTCGTTCCCCTTCTACCGTGAGGTGTAGAGGTTTGGAAGAGAGAGCGCCAGACCATTCTATCAGCTGTCTTCTTCCTGGCCTGGTTCCATTCTAGTCCTCGGTCCTTCAAAGATTGTCTAATGTTGTCCTCCCAGCGGACTCTGGGTCGTCCTGGAGGTCTGGATCCCTGGCTCTTTGTTTCCCATGCTTGTCGTGGTAGCCGATCTTCTCCCATTCTGCAGACATGGCCAAACCATCTTAGTTGGGACTGTTCTATTTGGGTCTGCAGCGGATGGGATTTTAGGCCTTGACGGATCGTCTGGTTGCGGACCATGTCTCTTCTTGTTACTTCAACCACTTTCCTCAGATACCTCATTTCTGAGGTTTGGATCTGGCTTTTGTGGGTTGTAGTCATTGCCCACGACTCGCATCCATATGTCAAGACTGGGACATAGGTGGAGCGGTATACAGCCATCTTCTTTGCAGAAGAAGAACACACACACACAAAATAAATAAAAACCTTGAACCAAGCAGAAGATGAAGACGAAGAAGAAGAAGAAGTTAAAATGAATGCCTTTGTTTTCCCAAGATTTCTTGTGACGAGAAGTAAACTGAGCCTTGACGATGAAACGATCATAACAGAAAGAAAAGTGTTATCGAATACAAATTGTGCTCGTAAAATCTGTGCACAAAACATTTCGCTACGCCCCACCTACATATACTTTCGACTAAAACAATAATTCTGGGCACATGTTAACTCTATAAATATTTGCACAAGGATATTCTGGACTGAGTATTGCTGGAGGGCTCCTTGATTTAGACGTATCTGGGCCTGTATCCTTGAAGGAACGAGCAACCCGATATGTGATACAATCTGAACACGCCCTCGATGATTATGAAATGAAACATGCAGAATAATTAGCACAGATAAAATGGTGTATATATATACACAAGAGAGAGAGCATATGATAATATAACTGATAAGGAAATAATTGGGTACAAAATAAATGAATCGTATTTTTCTTCGCTCTTAGATAATCACATCTATCTTTCTTATAAAGCTGTCACCATTCAGCTTCTGCTTCAACTGGCTTGGAGAGGTTCATGCTGCCGGTCTGCTCTTCTCGTGGAGCTGACAGTCTTTGAGGACGTGTACTACTGTTTGTTTGTCCTCCCCACATAGACAGATATCTATCTATCGGATTTTGTGTTTGTTGGAAAGATGGTAATTGAGTCTGCAATGGCCGGTTTTCAGTATGAAAATGATCACTTCATCTTGTCTTGACAATGGCTAGTGTGTACTCTGGAGACGCTGCTTTGTATAGAAAAAGCAAGTGAGCTTGTCCCCACAGTACCAGACTTTCACAAATAAAGACAGAGCCCATAACGATAAGTAGCACATTCGCACAATGGAAGAGAACAGTCCCTAGAGCCGATTGATAGTGTCACGGGTTGCCTCCCATTAGCTCTGCAATAGTGGTCAAACAGTGGCCAAAACTCAAGAGTAACTAATGTGGGTCTTCAAAGGTATCTACCTTCGCACAAGATTACTCTTGTCAGAGTTGTAGGTAGAAGGAAAATGAAGCTTCTACGGTAAGGGATTATCCACAAGATATTCAGAAAAGCGAGAACAATGTTGCACGAGGCTGCGCAAATGTTAACTCTAGTATCTGCCGTCAACTTTTGTGAAGGATAGGGTTTTCTTATAATTCGTTAGCTTGTTCAAGCCCCCAGCTGAGTTAATTCAGCGATATTCCTCTTATTATTATTGCATCGCTCTGACTGAGTGTATTTAAGAAATTGTCTGAGACATTCGGATGTAGTACATTCAAAATGATTAAGTCAACTTGAGATTTGTCTTTATACAAGTAACAAATTTAATAATCACTTTTGTTTTAACAGTTATAAAAATGAATAATTCCTTATAGAAAAAGTTATCATCACTGGGTGATGTTATGGCGTTAAAAATTGGATAGTTCACTTGGCAGCTTTTATGTTTCTACTTAGCTGCCAATGAGTTTGTCTGTTCTGCTCCAGCTGATGTTTGGTTCTTTGTAGATGGATGCCTGATTCACACTCGTCACTGGTCAAGTTTGAAAGTTGTAGCACGTTCCAAGAAGTGTCATGGAGTAACTACCAAGCTGGTCCTGCGTCTCTAAGACCCGTCTGATGATGGTGTCTAGCGTTGACTTTAGGCCACTCATACCTCACTTGTTCCAGAGATAGTACCCTCAGTTGGTACCACCGACTAGTATTACAAAAGAAGAGAAACAAATACCCTCTGAGTATTGAGTTTCCCGACACATACTTATGTGTCCCCCTCTTCCTATTCCACCATCCCATCTATCTCAGAACTGTTACACTCGCTGAGAATTAATATTAATCCCATTGAGAGGAAAAACATTCATTACATTTAGAGTGAATAGGTTTACAGTTACATCTACACTGGTTTAAAATGTTAATAATATAGGGTGGCCACTGAAAGACTGAAGGGTATAAAACAAAAATAACTTTTACAAACACATGTTTTTTTAATTTTTAATTATTTTATTTGGAAATATAATTAATGGATTTTTTTCAGTATTATTTGTGAAAAACGACATCCCTCAAATGACCACCATTTTCCTGCTCACAAATACAGGCTCTTTCCGCAGCATTTTCCATGACCGAACGCAAGGTTTCAGGTCCTAAACGTCGGATTTCGGCTCGAATGTTCTCCTTAAGTTCTTGAATTGTTCGAGGTTTATTTACGTAAACTCGTTCTTTCAAGTAGCCCCACAAAAGAAGTCTGGTGCCATCAAGTCAGGTGAACGCGGAGGCCAAACAAATTCAGCATTTTTTGAAATTATTCATTCACCGAAAATTTCTCGCAGGAGGTCCATCCTGGCAGTGTGCGCAGTAGCTCCATCCTGTTGGAACCATACCTCCTGATTATCTTCGACCGCTTGGCGTAAACAATTTTCAAGCATTGTCCTATACAGGGCCTTGTTGATTCTTTCTGGCTGACCTTCCTCATTTTCAAAGAAATAGGGGCCGATAACTCTTTCAGCCATAACACAGCACCAAACAGTGCATTTTTGGGGATGCAATTGATGCTGATTTAATTCCCTGGGATTCTCAGTACCCCAAAATCTGCAGTTTTGTTTGTTGATGTAACCGGGCGATTAGGTTCCGAATCATGTTATTGCTAGGAGATACTCTGACATTAAAATGTTGGCGATATTTTCTCTGATTTTGAATAATTGATCTTTCACTGAAATAGAAAAAGTCAATGAGTTTTACTCGTTGCTGGACATCATACGTAGCCATTTTAATCTCCATGGGATGCTCTATAACCAAAAAAAAAAATTAAAATAAAAAAGATTGAAAATGAACAAGTTATGACTTTTCCTAACCCTTCAGTCTTTCAGTGGCCACCCTGTATAATACGTATGTACATCATTCTCTCATCATTCCCTCCCTGCTCCATATGGAACATGGGACTACCTCTGCTTTTAATTCTCTATAAGAAACTTGAATAAAGCAGTCACCAGCCCTTGCAGTTGTGGTTCACGAAATCATCATTCTATTCGCTGAAGTTGCCAGCCCCAAATGACTTGGATATCCACTTAGCAATTTTTACATATTAATTTTCACTTTTCAATATACATATTCTTTCACGTCTTAATAATGCAAAACATAGAATTGTAGATATACAACTTGCCCCAAATATTTGGGTTCACCGACAGACTGCTGGCTCAGAGAAATAACTAAGGAAACTTGTTGAAGATGCCTCTTACACGTGTTCTGGGGTTGTTACTTTATAATAAGCTCCCACTTTGACTCCGTGTTTCATATTCCTCAGATTCAGGCTTTCCTTGTTAATAATGGTAGAGTTTTCCTATGCTTTTAAGTCCTCAAGATGCTCAAACACAATCCGGTCCGATAAATGAAATTCTGATTCTATTATTTACTCTGGTTGATCTAGTTGTCTTTTGACGAGTTGAATTTCACAGTGCTTCCAACCGACTAAAGTATCAGGTTATATTGCCCCTTTCGTTCCTGGCACGTGTTGTTTACTATTAGACCAGGCCCCAATCAGAAATGTGGTTATTCCTACATCGAATGCCGGCGAATAGTTACAATCATGCGTGATTTGATGGCGTCTATTCAAACAAATTTCCTCACAGGAAAATTCTGCATGTTATTTAACAGGTCATTTCTCCCAAATATGGACGTGAAACCTCCGAATATTCTCGTCAGTGATTACAAATAACTTTTTACTTTTATCTCAAGTAATATCTTCGTTATACTTCTATCCGGATGCTATTACCTCATTCCGTCTTCCAGGTGCATGTCTGTAATATGTCCGCAGACGGGTAATTTATCCCCCCATCTTTGTGCAAACACCGACCCTTGTGTAACCATCTGGGCTGTGACTCTTCACGACAGTAATTTGTGAATCACAATCGCAATATCAGTGCTAAATAAACTGTCTGGGCGTACGTCGTGCTAATCCGGCGCGGCCAAGGTTTGGTACCCGAGAATTTTACCAACCTGACTGTCGATCAATATTGCATCACCTGTCTACTCTCTCAGCAGTGATGGTCAGGTAAACAGACACGACGAATTATTACGGAGAAGAAGTGCAACAAATTAATCTAAAATAACCATACTGCCGGAGAGGAAAAGAGAACGAACCCAATTATGTGACATATAGCATACCAGAATTGATTTTAAAAGGCATATAGATTCAGAGAGGAAACATATAGCTATAACCAAAAGAAAGAAATGTATGATTTATAATGATACTAGCAATAATCCGTCAAAATTGACAGGTTTTTAATTATAATGTGTTGTTTCTGTTACATGTCAAACCACCACCAAGTTATTATTATGGATCATTTTGATCCATAATAATAAGTCTGCAATACTTTAAATTACAATTTTGTCTTGAAGAAACAATCAAAAACTTACATTTTAAGGTTATTTTTAAGAAAAATGATTTTTTTTTTTTTTTTTGCGTTCGCCCGCTAATACTCGAGGCGAAATCTCAGGTTATTATTTTTATGTCTAACCTGACATTGATTTTACGTGAGTATCCCTTTATTTCTTGTACAGAGACAGGTGTCCCTCGCCATTCAGGCAAATACTCGCCGACTTCGGAGGTACCCATTGCAGCTGGGTCGGCTCAGGAGCCGCCAATTCCTGGTCGACGACACTACTTCAAATTTCGTCGCCAGGTCTCGAGTTAATCCAGTCCAAATCCCGGTCGACGAAAAATCCTCAAATGCCGTCGCCCGGGTTTGATCCTGTATCACCCGGTCGCCAGAGCGGTGTTGTAACCACTACGCTAGCGCGGCTCCCGATGAGTTAAATCCGTTTCCCGAAGGAAACTGGACAGAAGAGTATCTTGATTGTTTGTTGATTTAATCTGCATCTCCGCACCTTCCTGTCTCCACAGTTCATGTACTGTTTATCAATTGTGTTGTTGGCTTCTTTCCATAATCAAACTGTTCATGCACACCGTCATTTGCCCAATTTTCTATTGTCGGGAGAGTACATATAAGGGAAACAATACAAGTAGTGTCTAACTTTCAAACAGTTGCACCACTTAGCTGTGGTTGAAAGTTAATGTACTCTCTCGAAAATAGAAAAGTGCGCAAATGACGGTGTGCATGATGTGACCGACCGACCGACGTACTTACGACGGGAATTATGGTATTGGATATGAAATAAGAACAAGAAGTGACACAAAGCAAGTGAAAGCGAGAGTTGTGTAGATAAGAATGTAATTTTCTTTTTAAAAATCTTCACAGCAATCTTATCTCGCAGTGAATGGCATATTTTTTCTTACACCTCCCACAATTTGTTGATTATAAACTGCGTCTGCTATCTTTGTGTTCAAAACCACCCAGAAGGGTCTTCATTTCTCCTGGCTGATTAAAGAACATAAAGCTCAAATAATGTTTCACGCATTTAAACATGTCTTGCCTGAGCCAGAAGAATTTACTCAGCTGTCTCAATCTTCTGATTGCTGTCTCTGATTGCTACAAACTACTCAAAATGCAACAGGTTATAGAGAGACTAACCAAGAGCACGATAGGGGATACACTATAAACACTACAGACATTAGGCAACGGCACTACAAACAACAGAGAAATTGCAGCCTGGAAGAACTAACAAAGAAAAGTGGTTTTAAAAAGGCAAGAACAAGAAAGAAAGATTTATAACGAGAGAGAGAGAGAAGTAGTGAGAGAGAAAAGGAGAAACAGAAGGAAAAAAGCACATATATTCAACTAGTTTATGCCAATGGAATCCAGGTCAGGAAGAGAAAAAAAAACAAATTTATGAATAAACAGCTGATAAGGTACTCTGGACGTGTCAAAGAGGAAACAAATGCATAGTTAAAACAGCTGACATCTAATGATGCTCTAAAATACATACTCAAGACTAAGTAAGCTAGCTGTGTTTCGTCTAAGCTGAAAAGGGACGCACTCTGAAATAAGAAAATAGTCATATCTGTACATAAACTATATGATATAGGTGACGCTTGACAGGACCTTAAGAGGAGTCTTGAGAAAACTGAAGATCTCAGTCCTTTCTGAACAAGACAAATAAAGAAGTGTCCGATAGTCAAAATATCAATCAATCAATCAATACCCTTAAGCTTCCCAAGGAACATAAGCCTTCAACAAACACACGCCAAGTCCTCTTGTCGCGTGCTGTCAGCTCAAGGTCTTCCTCATCACTTTCATTTATTCTCTTCTCTACGTGGTTTCCTTTGTCTACCTCTGCCTCTCTTACCCTGTTGATTTCAGAATGAAGACTGCATTTGCATGTTATCAACAGGTGTCCTCAATGTATGTAGTCAAAGTATAACGTGGTTAAATTAAAGATCTATTTTTTTTTTCTTTCTAACTCTCTAAGCTTCTTCGGCCCACCCATATATTTTTGCTAACACTTTCATTTCCAGCCACGCATCCATAAAGCGGGAATAAATTTCTTCATTTTTTAAAACTGTTTTTCAACTCATCAGGTGGGAGTTTAACACCAAGACAGCGCAAAATTCAACTCATCACGTGATGTTTAAGACTTGACGGTACTTGAGACTGTCTATGGCCTGTAGTAAAGTGTAACGTCATGATAACGCTATTCTTATTGTTTGTCTGTTTTTTATTCGATCGCTTCCTATTTATCATCCAATCTTATTTTCTAAACGAAGTTATCTTCAGTTCAGTGCCTGTCTTATTGTCAACACATTTACATCGTGGAGGTTTTTTATTTGTTTTTATACACTTCATTTCATGTAAGAATGGTTGTCTTGTGTCTTTCTTGGCGGGTGGGGCGGGCGCACAGACAGGAGGAAGGACAGACTGACAGTCAGACAGTTATGTAGGCAGGCGGGTAGATAGGTAGGTCGACAGACGGACGGACCGACGGATGGACGGATGGATGGATGGATAGATAGATAGATAGATAGATAGATAGATAGATAGATAGATAGATAGATAGATAGATAGATAGATAGATAGATAGATAGATAGATAGATAGATAGATAGATAGATAGATAGATAGATAGATAGACAGAACGAACGAACGAACTTTATTTTCTAAGGGTTAAGAATTGGGTGCGCAGGCCCGTCTAACATTCTGCCCTTTCACTCTCATTAATCTTGCATACTATATCCTTTTATTCCCACATGTTACTTTAAGCATTAGTTCCAAAGGTTGTTATTGCCGGGAGTGGTAGTGAGGATAAGCTCTCACTGCAGATAAAATACTTCTATGGCACGCGCCTCAAACAGCCTCTGACAACCAAGTCCAGCTCCCGGCCTTCACGTGTGGCTCAATTTGAGCCCGGCGGAACTGTTTCCACTGACGGGAGAAGGGGCAAAGGCGAGCGACTGGTGCCTTAAAACCAGCAGCTTCGGGCAGATAGGGCTCGTGATCCTTGGTTGGTAGCTTATCTAAGAGAAGGAACTCTGAATTCAAACCACTGCTGCCTTGCGGGAATATCCATTTATGGAATTGGCTTCGGGAGTAAACCCTGAGGATAAATCCGGAGTCGGAGTCCCTAAGGCAGTCTAATGTCGATTCGACATTATTCTGGCAACTCCTGCGACATGGCTGGTACCAAACTGTATCGGCTACTGCCGTTCCTTTGGATCTACCGGCTGTGTGGAGAGGGGGAACATGCTGCATGGGCAACAGCTTGATCTCCATATAACTGTGCCCAAGCTCGCGCCCTGGAGAGGACACTCCAGCTTCACCCTATAGGTGTCGGCAAAACACGGGAAGTAGCAGTTACCGGTTATAAGCATTTTGCCCAATTTGCGTAGGGCATGGCGCCAGGGGCTACTTCCGACAGTGGGAGAGGTTCTAGGATCTCACTGGACAGCTACCGCCCGCTTCAAGCTGGGCAGCCCCCAGTCAATAAGGTGTTGTCCCGCCACTGTCTGCTTTCCCCATTGGGTGCATGGGGATTAGGGTCAAACCCGAACTGTGGACAGAAAATTTTGCACCAAGCAATTATCGAAAAAACAGAAATAAGCAAACTCTCAGATTGGGATGCTGGAACGTCCGGACTATGTTGACTGGACTATCCGAAAACCTACAGGATGTAAACGATGTAAGGAAGACAGCCATAATTAATGATGAGCTTAAACGACTTCAGGTGGATATAGCTGCACTTCAGGAAACGCGCCTGGCGGGCTCTGGAACGGTGAGCGAGAAGGACTACACATTTTATTGGCAAGGGAAAGATCTTAATAAAGCTAGAGAACACGGAGTAGGTTTTGCGGTCAAAAAATCGCTAACTAAAATGGTTGAACCAGTCGAGAATGGATCAGAACGCCTGTTAACGCTCCGCCTGCAAACTAGCACAGGTCCCATCACCCTTGTCAGTGTGTATGCTCCTACTCTGTACTCTGCCTCAGAAGCTAAAGATGAGTTCTACGAGAATCTAACAGCAATTATCAAAAGCATACCTAGGCAAGAACAGCTTGTTCTCCTTGGTGACTTTAACGCTAGAGTGGGTGCCGATAATGTTTCATGGCCTTCATGTCTGGGCAGGTTTGGTATTGGCAAGATGAATGAAAATGGACAACGGCTCTTAGAGTTGTGCGTCCACCATGACCTCTGCGTGACCAACACCTACTTTCAGACAAAACCCCAGCATAAGGTGTCATGGAGACACCCACGATCCAAGCACTGGCACCAACTTGACCTGATTCTCGTCAGAAGGCCACTCCTCAGGTCTGTGCTCTCCACGCGCTCGTACCATAGTGCAGACTGTGATACAGATCACTCCTTGGTTTGCTGCAAAATCAGAGCACAACCAAGAAAACTCTATCGTGTCAGATATGAAGGGAAACCACGCATTGATACCAGCAAGATGTCAGACCCTTTCATGATCGCTCAATTCACTGCGACTTTCGAGAAAGTGCTCAGTAGCCCTCAGCATGGTGATACTATTACAGAGAACTGGGAGCATCTACGGAACACCATTCAAAGTACTGCACTTGCCACCTTTGGTAAGAAAACAGCAAAGTCAAATGACTGGTTTGATGCTTCATCAGATGTGATGGCACCCGTCATTGAAGCTAAGCGCAGTGCTATGAATGAATACAAACGTTCACCGAGTGCCAGAACCCTACAGATCCTGAGGGCTACGAGAAGCAAAGTTCAACAAACTGCTCGACGCTGTGCAAATGACTCCTGGCTCCAGCTCAGTGAGAGCATCCAGATCGCAGCGCAAACAGGCAACATTAGACAAATGTATGACGGTATAAAGAAAGCACTTGGCCCCCATAAAAGTAAGACGGCACCGCTAAAAACCATCAGCGGAGAGAAGCTAACCGATAAGGGTAAGCAGATGGAGAGGTGGGTCGAGCACTACTCTGAGCTTTACGCTAGAGACAATACCGTTACGCCTGCAGCCCTTGATGGTGTCAACAGTCTGCCAACTATGGAGGAGCTGGATGCCGAACCAACATTAGAGGAACTCAGCAAGGCCATTGATAGCTTGGCCTCTGGCAAAGCACCAGGCAGTGATGGGTTCCTCCTGATTTAATCAAATGCTGTAAGAGCACGCTATTACATCCCCTGCATAGGATGCTGTGCCAGTGCTGGGAAGAGACAACTATTCCTCAAGACATGCGAGATGCCAAGATTGTAACACTGTATAAAAATAAAGGAGACAGAAGTGATTGCAATAACTACAGAGGCATCTCTCTTCTTAGTATTGTTGGTAAGGTTTTTGCCAAAGTCATCTTAATGCGACTACACAAGTTAGCTGAGCGCATATATCCAGAGTCACAGTGTGGATTCCGAGCTGGCAGATCAACAACAGACATGATCTTCTCTCTCCGCCAGCTTCAGGAAAAATCAAGAGAGCAGAAAAGACCATTATATATCGCCTTTATAGACCTCACAAAAGCATTCGACCTGGTTAGTAGGGATGGACTCTTTAAAATCCTCCTGAAAATAGGCTGCCCTTCTAAAATTCTGGAAATGATAAAGTCATTCCATGACGGCATGAAGGGAACAGTCCAATATGCTGGAAGCACGTCACAGCCCTTTGATATACGAAGTGGCGTTAAACAAGGCTGTGTTCTGGCTCCGACCCTCTTCGGAATCTTCTTTGCCTTACTCTTGAAACATGCATTCAGAGATGCAACTGAAGGAATATGTCTTCACACTAGGTCAGATGGCCGTCTGTTTAATCTTTCAAGGCTGAAGGCAAAAACAAAAATCAGAAGGGTCACTATAAGAGACTTGTTGTTCGCTGATGATGCTGCAGTCGTCACTCAAAGCCAACAGGAGCTTCAGAGCTTGATGAATTGCTTCACTAAAGCATGCAAGGACTTTGGCCTCACAATAAGTCTAAAGAAAACAAATGTGCTGAGTCAGGATGTGAGTGCTGCAGCAGTTATCACTATCGATAACTATGAATTAGCAGTGGTGCACCACTTCACATACCTAGGGTCTACCATCAATGACAAACTCTCACTGGATACAGAAATCGACAGCCGCATTGGCAAAGCTGCAGCTACCTTTGCCCGCCTCACATCGCGTGTTTGGGGAAACTCTAAACTCACAATGAAGACCAAAGCTGCGGTATATAATGCCTGCGTCACCAGCACACTCCTATATGGCAGCGAGACCTGGACGACCTATGCTAAGCAAGAAAGAAGGCTCAATACCTTCCATTTGCGGTGTCTACGCCGCATCCTCGGCATCTCGTGGAAAGATAAAGTGACAAATGTCGAGGTGTTGTCACGTGCTGGCCTTCAAAGTATGTATACGCTTCTTAGACAGCGCAGACTTCGCTGGCTTGGCCATGTTCGCCGCATGGAAGATGGTCGCATCCCAAAAGATATCTTCTACGGACAATTAGCAGATGGCAAGAGAACAGTTGGGCGACCACAGCTGAGGTTCAAAGATGTGTGCAAGAGAGATATGAGGGCACTGGACATGGATCCAGCAACATGGGAGGATGAAGCTGCCGATCGCACTAAGTGGCGATGCTATTTACGGCGCCACCTCAGATTGGGTGAAGAGAGGCTCACACAAGAAGCAGAGGTGAGGAGAAAACGTCGAAAGGAGCACCAGGAAAATAAGCAGCTGAGGGCTGTCACCTCAGGGGCGCATTCCCATAGTCAGTTATGACTGAAGGGGCTATTATTATTATTATTATTATTATTACTTTAAGCATTAATTTAAAGGCATGCAACATTATAAAGTTAACATAACAGCATTCATTTAAAGTATGCAATCGTAATAAAAAATGAGTAGGTTTTTTTTTTAAACAAACAAGATAGTGACTGAAGAAAAAAAATAATAATAAATAATAAATAAAATAAAATAATATAAACAAAACAATAAATAAATAAATTCTGCATACCGACACTCACTCATGTGGTCAAAACGTCTACAAGTAATCTGTATTTTTGAATGTGTCATCAATCATCAATACAAAAATTACATAAACACATTCTCGCTTATATCCATACATTCTTGGTGGAAAATGAAATAATAATAATAACACTTTATTACCCACTTCTGTAGCAGGAAAAGTCTTTCAGCAGTTTAAAAAAAAAAAATAGAAATAAAAATATATATCTGCTTATTCTCATATACATCATCCCATTTAAGCAAACGAAAACATTCACATCTCTAAAGTACAGTGGTATGCGGGTACATTCTCACGATTGACATGTCTAAAGTACAGTGGTATGCGGGTACATTCTCACATACATTAAATTATATAATAATATTACATGAATATAAAACAAATTATTCACATTAAAAACGAGCGGAAGAGGAAAATAAATGTTGACCTATGGATGAGATGTTGACAGGCAAATGATGTTTCTATTGGGGTAGATAATCAGTGTTTAGGAAGTGTTTGAAAAGTGCTTTGTTAAATGAATATTGTGTAGGTAGGCTTTTTAGGTGGCGTGGAAGGCTGTTCCATAAGTAGGCTCCAGAGTATGCTAGACTTTTTTTGAACAAGTCGATCCTAGGTTTGGGCAGACGTAACTGATATAATTGTTGTCCCTCTCTTCTACTGGTTTGAAACAATGATCGTAGGAACGGTGGGGCATTGTTAGATAGAATTGCGTGAGTCAGCTTGGCTTTGTTGTAGAGAAGACGTTTTTTTAGGGACAGTATTTTGGGTTCTTTTCGTGTCCTTGTGTGTGGTATCGTGTGATTATCGGTGATCAGACGTACTGCTGTCTTATGCAGGGAGTGCAGTCTCTTTGAGGTGGAAGCAGGGCAACCATCCCATAGTGTGGAGCAGTAATCTAGATGTGTCTGTATATGTGAGGTGTAGAACAATAGTCTAGTGTCTGCGTCTAAGAAGTGTTTTATTGTGGCTAGCTGGTACGTCTTTTGAGCTAAGTGTTTGGTATAATTCCGTACATGGGATTTCCACGTTAAGTGCTGGTCAATCGTGATCCCTAGAACTTTGTGTTGTGTTACATGTTCAATTTGTATTGATTCCGTGTGTAGCTGTAGCGATATTTTGGTGCAGATTAGGAGTTTCTTTCTGGTGGTAATCAACACAGATTTCGTTTTTGCTGTGTTTACTGGTATACGATTCATATTACTCCATTTTGTTAGATTGTCTACATTGCATTGAAGAGTCATTTCAAGTGCCACGCAGTCATTGTCACTAGTGTAGATAGTACAATCATCTGCAAAGAGGTCACATGTTGAATATTTTAAATGTAGTGGCAGGTCGTTGATAAACATTGCGAAGAGTAGGGGCCCAAGAATAGAACCCTGCGGTACTCCTGTATCTATCTTCGAGAAATCTGATGTCGAGTTGTTGTGAAGCACTAACTGTTGTCGATCTGCCAGGAATGATTTGATGATGTTTAGTGGATTAGGGCCTATTCTGGGGGTTTCCAACTTTTGAACCAAGATAGTGTGGTCAATCATGTCAAATGCTTTTTTGAAGTCACCAAAAACAGCACCACCTAATTTTCCATCATTTACGTTCGACAGCCAGTTGTCTGCCATGTTGGTGAGAGCTGTGTGACAGGAATGTTTGGATCTGAAACCTGACTGGCTCTCAATGAGCAGTTTGTTTGTTGTTAAGTGTTAAAATGTGGTGTGTAAATGTGTTTCTCTAGTGGTTTTGAAAGAGATGATAGAAGGGATATTGGTCTGTAACTGTTGGGATCGCTATGTGAGCCAGATTTATAGAGAGGATACCCTTTGGCAGATTGAAATGCTATGGGGAAGTAGTTGTGTGCAATACATTGGTTGTACACATAGGTTAAGGAGTCGCAAATGATGGGTGAAGCGTAACGTAGAATCTTATTGCTGATTCCATCAAGCCCAGATGAATTGTTGTTTTTTAATGCCAAGATATATTTGAGAACTTCAAGTACTGTTAGAAAAGGAATATCTCTAAGATCTGTTATGGTATGTTCAGTGTTGCAGAAGGCTGTCAATTTACTAATATCGCAGTCCATTGGCTTTAGTGTCGACTTGAGATGGTTAATTTCTGTTTTGAAGTGGCTACTAAAATGAGTAGCCGTGAGGGAGCAGCTTTTTGGTAAAGAGTTTAGTGACTTTGATTTTTGTGTTAGTGTTCTAATGGCTGCCCAGACTTCTTTGCTGTTTGCTTTGTCTTGAATCATCTTTCTGAAATGTAGTTTCTTTTCCTGACGAATGAGGTATTGTACTTTGTTTCTAAGCATCTGATACCTGCTGAAATCTTTGAGCTTATGTGCTTCGTCCCGCTCTCTCATTGTTGATAATATTTCGTTTGTTATCCATGGGGTTTTTCTGATATTTTTAACACGAACTTGCTTCATAGGAACATGTTTGTCGAATACGTTATTGAAAGTTTGTGTCCAGTATGTTATGGCTTCTTCTGGATGCGGAAGTTGGTACACGTATGAGAGAGGGGATATTTGTAGGTCTTGTAGGAATAATTGAAGGTTAAAGTTTTTGAAATTCCTGTAATGGACTGTGATGTGTTCCGTTTTAGGTGATTTGTTCCCTTTTCTCGTCCAGGTACAGCAAATAGGATAGTGGTCACTTAACGCTGTCCGTGTAACTGTGCATTCTATAATGTTTTCTGGGCAGGTCGTATAGATATGATCAATTAGTGTAGATGATGAATCTGTTACTCTCGTGGATTGATTAACTAACTGTGTTAGGTTGTATGAGATGGTGATATCATTCCACGTGTTGTTCGATTTGTGAAGGTCAGTATTGAAATCCCCCAGTAGAATAATTTCCTTCGAAGAAGCCCAAACGTTGCCCATCATTCGTGAGAATATGTCAAACTATACAGTAGAAGAGCTAGGATTTTGGTACAGGTAACCAATTAAAAGGTGGGTCAGGTTGGGAAGTGTTATTTCCAGCCATATACATTCAATGCCCGTATGATCTAGATCATCACGGCGTCTGTACTGAAGAGATGTTGAGATGTATATGACTAGCCCTGTTTCATGGTGTCTGTTAGAATCCCTGCGAATGGTGGTGAATCCATTAATCCTATTTTCTTCATCTGTAATTTTGTCATTGAGACGGGTTTCAGAAAAACCAAATATGTGGAAGTTGTGTTGGAGAGAGGTGGAGACTTCAGGAAGCTTATCTAGCAGGTGGTAAATGTTGAAATGACCAATTTTAAGCCCTGATAGTTTAACCCATGAATTAGTGATATTCCCTTTATTTTGATTTGAGTTTTTGCGCTCGGACATGATAATAGTCAATAGGAAAGAAAGAATGAGGGGAGTAGGAATGAGTAAGAAGCAATAAAATTAGTACACAATGGTTAATACAAAATTGTAAACAAGTTATAAAATATACACTGCAATAAATTTCTCTAAAGTCCGTGGATACTTTTTACAGTATCTTAATCTTTGCAAAAAGTGCGGTGTTTATCTTAAAATAATCTGTTCCGAACACAAAGGAATATTTTTACTTCAACCACAGTCAATGTAGAGAATTAATATTTTCGGGACAGTTAAAGGTCCACGCTGTGACTTAGCTTGTTAATTTTATGAGGATTTCCTAATCTTCCTCAACACGAATAAACAAAGGTGCATGCGGAGAGAAGGCATCAATTTGGGAACTAAGCTCCAAGCTGGTTTGAAATACAGCTTTTAAGTGAGTTTATCTGCAACAGCTTGGTGTTTATGCGCTGAATTTTGTTCTCAAAAGTCGTATACAGACACCTGAAATGCTTGCATCAATACTTCTGGGCTATACTGCCTAAGCTGATGTAGCACAGACGAACTATGAGAGTGGCATTCTTGGCGGGTAGAGACAGGATGAAGAAAGTCCCATTTCCTAGTTGTAGTTCCTGTGTTGTGGCTATTTGATGTAGAGGAAGAACGGGTCATACTTGTAGCCCAGTCTTTCCATCTATATAGTTGTGTCTGTCGAGCAGGTAGTGGCGGGGGTGTCTGTAGTGTGGGTAATGGGGGGAACATTTGGTCATAAAGATTAGGGTGGGGGATGGGAGTAGGTGTAGCTTTGCTAGATAAATGAGTATTACCTGAGGATGACGATGAGTTGTTATGAGGGGTTCTGCGTGGATTCACTGAGTTTAGTGTGTAATTTGTGTCACTGACTGACGAATATGTGTGTTTGTGGTGAGTCCTCCACAGATAGATAGATAGATAGATAGATAGATAGATAGATAGATAGATAGATAGATAGATAGATAGATAGATAGATAGATAGATAGATAGATAGATGGACGGACGGACGGACGGACGGACGGACGGACGGACGGACGGACGGACGGACGGACGGACGGACGGACGGACAGACAGACAGACAGACAGACAGACAGACAGACAGACAAATAGATAGATAGATAGATAGATAGATAGATAGATAGATAGATAGATAGATAGATAGATAGATAGATAGATAGATAGATAGATAGATAGATAGATAGATAGATAGATAGATAGATAGATAGATAGATAGATAGATAGATAGATAGATAGATAGATAGATGTGAATTATTGGATGGTTTTGAACATGTGATTCACGCTTCACTTATTTATCAATATTATCGAAGTGACGTTCGCAAGCATTTAATAAAGCGCGATATGCCTGCAGATTTGGCGCCAGTCATGCGCACCAACCAACTCATATTTTGTTCTGAAGCGCAAAAAAAGATGGATTATTTGCCACAAAACGTCACAATTTACTGTTCAGCTTTTTCTTATGGCCAAAATAAACACACAAGCATGGATGTTTTTTCATCTCCTTGATCTTTAGATCGTTACATCTCTGGTTTATCTATAGATCTTGCTGTCCTGTTTATGCATACATTACATATAGAGCGAAGCGGATGTCAACATTCCTTGAGTTCTGTAATCTGTTCGATAAATATTACTTTTATGATCTTAGCAGTTTTATTTTCCCAAACGTGTGGCATGTACTTCAAACATGGAAGCAATAAAAAAAAACTCGGCAAAATGTGAAACTGTAATAACAGCGCACACTCAGTCACTCACACACGCTCGCAGGCACACACTCACGCACAGAAACATCCTTCCTTATGCTCATTCAGGTAGGTTGGGTTCTTTCGGTTGTCTTCGGGAAGGATATACTTTTAGTGTGGTTCACGGCATGTTTCCTGATATCGCCGCAGATGTTTACACTTGTGCTGAAAGTGAGTTCAGATCTGTCTACAGAGTTGCAAGGTGAACTGTTGATGTATAAATGTGAGTTTTGCATGTTTAGCCAGGGTTTATTCAAACGTTTATCCATAGCCATCTTTTTTTTTTTTTTTAGCTGTTGTCGCTGGCAAACACCCGGTAAGATGTCGGTGTTTTGTAATTTATGAACTTGTTTTTCGTTGGAGAATTCTTCCATATTGAGCTACCTCGTCATACGAATTGCTGGTATGTTTTTTTTGTTTTTGTTTTTTCCATTTTTTTTCTTTTTTAAATAATATAGTTATGGGAAAAGGCAGGTTATGCGGGAATGGCTACACCTGTTCTATCTATATGCAGAGGCGTATAACGACTGTGATGAAGTATATGTGTACATGATTGTAATCTCGGTACCTGTAATGTTGGAGCGACCATTGACAGAGTGGTTAAAGTGTTAGTCTCTCGCGACAAAGATGCTAGGTTCGAATCACGATACCGACATGCTCCAGTCTACCCAACTGTAAATGGGTACCTAACTCTGCTCTTTGAGTTAGGGAAAGAGAAGACAGCGAGGAAGGGAACTGGTTACCCCTACCTCTCGATCCTGGACCTAGTGTGGTGAAGTCTCTAACACTTCACTCCCCTACGGCAGTATCTGCTATGGAACTATCTTTACCTTTTTACCTGTGACGGTACCAGTGTACACACGAATACGTACGCAGTCTGATCGCGCTGACGGTACCAGTGTACACACGAATGCGTACGCAGTCTGATCGTCCTGACGGTACCAGTGTACACACGAATGCGTACGCAGTCTGATCGCGCTGACGGTACCAGTGTACACACGAATGCGTACGCAGTCTGATCGTGCTGACGGTACCAGTGTACACACGAATGCTTATGCAGTCTGATCGCGCTGACGGTACCAGTGTACACGCGAATGCGTACGCAGTCTGATCGTGCTGACGGTACCAGTGTACACACTAATGCGTACGCAGGCTGATCGTGCTGACGGTACCAGTGTACACACGAATGCGTACGCAGTCTGATCGTGCTGACGGTACCAGTGTACACACGAATGCGTACGCAGTCTGATCGTGCTGACGGTACCAGTGTACACACGAATACGTACGCAGTCTGATCGTGCTGACGGTACCAGTGTACACACGAATGCTTATGCAGTCTGATCGTGCTGACGGTACCAGTGTACACACGAATACGTACGCAGTCTGATCGTGCTCTAATATGTCGCTACTTACAGATCAAGGACCACCAACACAGATAGACTCCTTCAGGAAGAAAACGCCAAAGTACAAATTATTGCTGCGGCAATTTCTGTAGCAATTTCTTTTGCGTGATGAGGTTGCCGGCTCCATGTACGACATGCTTAAGTCAACAGTAGTCCTATAATTTTTGTGTGTAGTCTCCTCATATACCCCTGCGAACTTTTCGGGGTACGGGTTTAACAAAAACTCTCTATATACGGTGTTTAGAATGCCCTTAAGTCGAGTGGCAGAGTAGTCACAGCTGTCGCTTTTTGATATCAAATTACCAGTCTAAAAACTAGGTAGCATCACGCTCCAGTCTACCCAGCTATAAATTGGTACCTGACTCTGCTCTTAAGTTAGGTAAGGCTAAACCAGTGAGGCAGGGAGCCGATCACCCTAGTTTTAATCTGAGACCTGCTATGGTGAAGTTTCTAACACGTCACTCACCCACGGCAGTTTATGTTAAGGAAATACCCACACATTTGTAGTATGCTCTATACAACATTCTGACATCGCAGAAAATGTTGAATGTAACGAAATTTGATGCATCCAAAGCTCTGATGTTAACTATAGTAAAGTTAAGACTAGAGACTTGAAGTACCTCGGTGAAGATAATATAACAACTGCAGCATTTAGATCACAGATAAATAAAGATGAATATTGAAATACTAAAGATGTTTATACTAGTAGTCAAATAAACGAATACATTAGTGCATTCATAAAGACCACCACTGAAAGTCAGTACTATAAAATTGAACATACTTCTTTGTATCTGTTGCGTGATAAATTCTCGCAACATCGTTTTATTACAATATCTATTTCATAACGCAAGGGCAACAACTGCTTGAAATTTATAGTCACTTTTCTCGGTAAGCATTTGTCTTCTCGCGTTGGTATTGAATGCAGTTAAGTTTTGAGCTGTGGTCTTTTTGCGCTGGACTGCGCATGACTGGTCTTGTTTTTTTGGTCGATCGGTTTCCGCCCACCACTAGTGGAGTGAGCGATTTGAATGGCGAAAGAGATGCCTCGTTGAAGAGGGGATCTCCGCTATTTTTTGTTCTGTCAGGGATGTGTAGTCCTCTTAATGGATATTTCGTTTATTCGAGATAATACCTCTAGTGTTTCCCACATGTCGGGAGGCGTGATATTTCTGTGTATTTCCTGAAAGCAAGGTAAATTGACTTTTCATTAACTCTATCGATTTTGGGTCGTGAGCGATTTCGATTCATAGCCTGTCTTCGAAAGTCGTCGTCACGAGATGTTTTCACAGCTCACATGTCGCTGTATTGTACTGCATCGGTTGATGCATGTCCCAAGGACCATTACTTGCTACTTTGTTAAATGAACTAGGTTTGGAAAACCTTTATTATCTAGAGGATATTTTTGAGGACATTATTTATACTTCGGCAGACGTGTCTGTCTTGCTGAAGTCAGACTAAGGAGAGTGAACTGATCTCATACATCTGGTTATCTCCTGGCTGTTATAGAAAAGGATGGAGTTTTTCACCTGACTACATTTACAGCACTATGAAATATAACATGCATCTGACTCATCATTGTAATGCTGTCTACCGTCTATTGCTGTATTGAATGTTGCTGTGATAATGACTGTTTGATGTGCCTACATATTCGCGTAACCATTTTGTCACTGTGGCGTCCACAATAAATAATGAAGAAAAAACGTCAACGGCTGTTACAAGAATCATTGACTTTATACGTCGTGAGTTTACTGACGTCCTATGTGGATTGCCCTGTTATTTTTGTATGAACATTGTTTGACTGAACACATCTGCACACTACACAAAACCAGACATGCGGATACCATCCATCATCATATGGCATCACGCATCATTTGGTGGCCATAAGCTGGTTTGATTCTGGTACCAGCAAACACGGGGTCCCTTACCCACTTCATTTTCAACAAGAATTCATCAGCATCCTTCAAGAAATTAACATTCTTCAATACAGTCAACATCTTCAAAATTTTCAAAGTACTCGGCGTTGCCCGGTAAAAGTCAAAATTTCAACTTTTGACGGAAACAAGAATTTGACAGTACCCGGCGTTGTTACATGTTGCCGGATAACTCGGACTGCTGTTATCTTTTACGCAAGTCAAGCAAGTTGCTGCTGTCAAGGTCTCAGTGCTGTCGTTTTTGTGAAGGTCAAGTGCCGGTTGAAACGGGTTGTTTTCTGAAGAAGGCCAAGTACCGATTTCCATCAACTTACTTTTGGATTAGAAGGTCAAGTGCCGAAACAACTCAACACACAGTATTTCAGAAGCTCTTGTACCATCGTGTTAGCAGTGGAAGCAGTTCAGATGTGCCATCATCGTTGGAGCTTCGCTCTTTAGGACGTTGATTGACATCCGTTTTTTCTGCTGTTCTACGATTGGAAGCCTATAAGTTAAGTGGCCTGTTTGTATGTAAACTGTGCCCTTATACTTCTGCTGAGTCTTCTGTGTATCATCTCATTCTATATGTTATATGTCTATATGTTATTTGTATATTTATATGTTTATATTTCAGCGGGTTCTCGGTTGGGTGGTGTCTCCGTTAGATTATGCCACGTCATAGAGGTCGTCTATTGTGAGCGTTTTCTGTAGGGTTTGCAAATTTCCGATACTGGAATTTGCTAAGCGACTTCTGTTGCTATTTATGTTAGCTGTGATGACATGTTTTAATATTGTTTTCGTTATTAATTCGCATTCTTTAGTTTTGTTTTGATTTGTTTGTATTTGTTAGCCTACTCTTGTCTATAATTTAGTTTCATACAACATTTTTGTTTATACACTGTGGTGTCATGTATTTTGTTTAATTATAGCGCAGATATCGTCACATTTTTTGTGATATTTCATTAATTTCTGCTTTATTTTTAGTTGATTTCTGCGAACGTTTTTGTATTGTTGCTGATCTTTGTTATTGTTTACATTGTTATTGTTTACATTGTTTGCATTGTTTACATTTTCAATGTTTACATTCTGCATGTGTTTACATAGTCATTGTTTACAGTTATAGTAATTAGTTAATGGGCTATGCTAATGCACTGTTACTACTACACTGATGATAAATGAATGATGAATAGTGTCGTGCACTATTGAATGAGAAGTGCACTTATGATCAAGAATTGAGTGCTGATATTTCATATACAAGTTCTTTGATTGGAGACTTGTTTCCCACAGAGACTGGGATAATATAATGTGATGTGAATATACAAGTGCTTAATTAAGACTTGTTACACTTAGGTTTGAAATAAATTAGTTAATTATTTCAGGTTTTGGACTCATATGTTAGACAACATGTCTACATTTGAGCACTTTATTGAGCAGGGTAAATTGCTTGGGAAGACTGGTGATAAGTTAGAAGAATTTGCAACTGCTCGATATGATAAAGCAATGGAAGCTGAACAAAAGAAACTGCAGATGCAGGTGGATGAAAAAAGATTCCAAATGGAAATGGAAAAACAAAAAAGGGAATCAGAAGCTGAGGAGAGAAAACTCCAGCTACAGCTAGAGGCTGAAAATAAAAGACTTGAAAAAGAGGCTGAAAATAAAAGACTTGAAAAAGAAGCTGAAAATAAAAGACTTGAAAAAGAGGCTCAGGCTGAGGAAAGAAGATTACAGAGAGAGTCTGATGAGAGGAAAGAGAAAGCAAAAATGGAACATGAAGAAAAGGTCTTAGCTTTAGAGTTGGAAAAATTGAAATTGACAAGCATGAGTAATGGTAATGATTCAAACAAGGGTTCATCTTCTGGTAAGGCTAATAATGATACTTTTAAGATTAAGTTACCAACATTTAGTCCTTCCAGTGATGACATAATGTTCTATCTGGACAGATTTGAACAAGCATGTACAGCTCATAACATAGACAAAGCAAAATATGTTTATCAGTTATCAGGGATACTGACAGGTAAAGCTCTAAGTATATTAAATATGGTGGATGAACCTGACAAGAACAATTATGAGGTTGTCAGGGCCGCTTTGTTAAAGAAATATCAGCTTATCGAAGACGGCTATCGTCTACAATTTAAAAACATGTTACCTGAAAATGGAGTTGAATTCTCCGAGTTTATTGCAAGAATACGCATTACTTTCTCACGATGGGTTGAACTATCTAAGACGGAAAAAACTTATGAAGGACTTATGGACTTAATACTTAGAGACAAAGTCATGTCGTCTGTCAATGAGTCTTTCCTTGCTTTCCTTCATGAACGTAAACCTAAAACAATAAAAGAAATGGAAGATTTCTGTTGCCAATACGTAACTGCGCACCCACACATAACCATGGGTAACTCTAAGGTGAAAGAAGGTTTACCAGTTGCTTCGGCAGCTCCGTATGGCCAAAACTTTGCTCGTAGATTCCAACAAAATTTTGATAGAAAGAGTAGCGGTAATTTCTGTCAAAATCATGGAAATCAAATTCATGGTGATTCTTCTTCGAAGAATTGGAGACAACCTGATAGTACTCGTTACTATCACCCTAATAATTATAAGCATTTCAAAAGAGGATATGGTAATAGAGGTTATTCCTGCCGAAGACCTCAGAACCAAACAAATAGATGTTCGCATCAATGTGAACATGATAGTAATCGTGGAAACTGGAATTCGAACCAGGATAACAATTACAATAGAGACAATAATAACTGCAGAGATAATAATAACTCTGATAACTTCAGAGGTAATAATAGTCGGGGTAGATCTCAACACAAAAAAAAAAGAGATATCAGCAGGCTAATGCTGTACAACAGGAAACTGAGGGAGCCTGTAATCATGTTGTTGATAGTAAAAACTTTGACGCTGTCACTAGTTCTGCTTTTGACTTTGAGAGAGCAAACAAATGCCCCCAATGCAGTACTTTATTCGAACCGGGTACCATAACTACTTTGAGTTGTGGTCACCCACTTCCCGCTCTTCCTGCTGCTGTTGCGCATGACGGGAGGGGTTCTTTAATTCTACATAAGGGTCTTGTTAATGATACTCCGGTCTCACTACTTTTCGATTCCGGATGCACCACTATTGGTGTTAGACAATCGCTTGTAGATCCATCTTGTGCTACAGGAAGGGTTATTAAATGTGTCACATTTGGCGGCACTCTAGAAAAATATCCTACTGCTGTAATTCGCATTGCCACTCCTTTCTTTACTGGAGATGTGCATGCTTGTCTCTTACCTAATCCTATTGCGGACCTTATTATTGGTCGTATTCACGGAGTTAGGGAGTGTACCCCACAGCAGATTGCTGCTTGGGAAGATAATAACATGCAAGCTACAAATGCAGTAGTTACAAGAGCACAAGCTCTACAAACACCCGAAACTTCACTGAATAGTGATAATGAAGTTGATAGCCAAGATAGTCACTTAGTAATCACTCGTGACTCTTTCATAAAATTGCAAGAAGAAGATCCTTCTTTAAAAAAAATGCTTCGTTCTTGCGAAGAAAGGTGATACGAATCAGGATACAAATAGAAAATCTTGGATTGCAATGAGAAACGGCGTACTTGTACGTATGGTACAAGATTCGACTACGTCGGCACATTCGCAAATTCTTGTTCCCAAGAGCATGAGAGTGCAAATATTACAACATGCTCATGACTCGCAATGTGCTGGACATATGGGTTTTGCCCGTACGAAGTCGAGAGTCCTTGCGGCTTTCTTTTGGCCTTTTGTCAATAAGGACATTCGTATTTACTGCCGATTATGCAAGGTATGTCAGGAGGTCAAATCTAGAGGACCACGACATGCTGCGCCTATCCAGGCTGCTGACATTCCTATTCGGCCGTTTCAGAAAATGGCCATAGATATTATTGGCCCTTTTAAGGTCAAGTCGGCCAGAGGACATCAGTTTATCCTTACATGTGTCGATATGTGCACACGTTGGCCAGAGGCTATTCCTCTTAAGAGCATATCTACTACAGATATCGCAGATGCTCTTTGGTTGATATTTTCTCGCTTGGGGTTCCCCAGAGAAATATTGTCAGACCATGGCACTCAACTCATATCTGACACTATGTCACAGGTAATGTCTACCTTACATATTGAACGATCTCTCAGTAGTATCTACCATCCTATGTCTAATGGGTTAGTTGAGCGTCTGAATAGAACGCTCAAGACTTTGCTTGGTAAGATAACTGAAGATCATCCTCAAGATTGGGACAGGGTTTTACCCGCGGCTCTCTTTGCCTATAGAGAAGTCCCTAATGAACACACAGGATTTTCTCCCTTCGAACTTGTCTTTGGCGCGCGTCCACGCGGCCCTATGTCTTTATTACACGATCTCATCACTGCCGATGATATTAGCGATGAAACTCAATCCTCATATGAGTATGTCATTGCTCTTAGACAAAAGATCATTGAGGCATGTAGCTAGCAACTGCTTCATCAGAAATTGCTAAAGAGAAGGCAAGACAGTTTGCTAACAAGAATAGATGTCTACGACAACTTTGTCCAGGTGACAAAGCATTCGTCCTACTCCCCAGTAGGGAAAATAGACTTCTTATTGCATGGAAAGGTCCGTATGCAATAGTCTCTCGGATTTCCGATGTTGACTATGTGGTCGATATTGATGGAAAGCATAAAACTTTCCACATAAACATGCTTTCGGAATTTCACGAACGTCCGGACTATTTGCTGCCTATTTTCCAGGCAACGGATGATGCTCCTGCACCTCACGGTCATTATTCATCCCTGTCTGTCATACAGGATGAGGAATCTACCTTCTCTGATGTTAATCTTCCCCTTCCAGTGGTTCCATTACATTCTACAGAATCTTGGAAAAACGTTTCTGTTTCTCCTAATCTTTCTGGTGACGAACATCGACAAGTCTCGTCGATGTTACAAACATTTCAGGATGTTCTCACTGACATTCCTGGACACACAGATGTCATAGAACATGACATAATTCTTACCGACAATAATCCAATTAGGGTTAGGCCTTATCCTATTCCTATACACTTTCAGTCGCAAGTGGAAAAGGAATTGGATGAAATGATTCAATTAAATATAATTGAACCATCGACTTCACCATATTCTTCTTCCATGGTTATTGTCCGGAAGAAGGATAAGAACATACGAATTTGTGTTGATTATCGCAAATTGAATCAGGTCACAAAGTTCGATGCTGAACCGATGTCTTTGTTAGAAGATCTACTGATTAGACTTTCTAATTCTAGATTCTTCACTAAACTTGACTTGTCTAAAGGTTATTGGCAAGTGCCTTTAGCAGAGCATGCCGAACCTCTTACTGCTTTTTCTACACCTAGGGGTCTATTTCAATGGAATGTTATGCCTTTTGGTCTCATGAACGCCCCTGCCACTTTCGTTCGCATGATGCGTCGAATTCTGTCACATCGTTCGGATGTCATCGCATACTTAGATGACATCTGTCTCTTCAGTGATACCTGGGAAGATCACTATTTAGGGTTATATGACTTACTGTCCACTCTACGTGAGAATAATTTGACAGCGAAACCTTCTAAAGCTTTTATTGGTTTTGGTGAAATCTCTTTCCTGGGTCATCGTGTTGGTCATGGTCTCTTGAAGACAGAAGACCACAATACTTCCAAAATACTGAACATCTCTGTTCCTAAAACGAAGAAACAAGTTAGGAGTCTCTTAGGTTTAATTCAATTTTATGGGAGATTTATTCCAAATTTATCTTCGATCATGGCACCTCTCTCAACATTGTTGAAGAAAGGTTCGCCTAATCTGGTCCGTTGGTCTGAGGAATGCCAATCTTCACTAGACCAAATCAAGAATATATTTTCTTCTCCTCCCATCTTAAGATTACCTACTCTTGATAGGACTTTTGTTCTTCGGAGTGATGCTTCATCCACTGGGATTGGAGCAGCACTGATGCAAGAATATGCAAATACTCTGCATCCTGTTATGTACATTTCTAGAAAACTAAATGCGGCAGAGAGGATCTACTCGGTTTTAGACCGTGAGTTGTTAGCGATGGTTTGGTCAATTCTAAAGCTACAAAGATTCCTCCTGGGCGCACATTTCATTCTAGAGACTGATCAGAAAGCTCTTACAGCTATTCACACTAAGAATTTGAAGAGTTCGAGATCCACTCGATATGCTATAGCTCTTCAACCTTTTCACTTCACGGTACGAGCTATCCGTGGTGCGGATAATGTGATGGCTGACATTTTGTCTAGATGCCCACATGACTCCAACTAATACTTCTGTCCTATATTTCTATATATTACAGAGTCATAACACACCTATATTTCTACAATAGATTAGCACATCTGTACTTACTTTATATGTACACACTATCGTGCTTTGTTGTCATCTTCTTCTGTTCGTTTTTTAAGATGATAGAGGAGGACTGAGTAGTTAATATAAGGGCCGTTAGTTTACTAAACAGCCACAATTATTAATAATGTATTGTACCTTATGAAGCATATTAGTTATTAATTAGCATTATATTGCTTGTACTTTCTCAGAATGTCATTGTTGAGCTGAGGACTTACCTTACTAGTATCAAGCATGACGAGTTCTAGATTGTGTACTTACCCTCGGAATACCAGAGCATATGTCCTGGATCGTCATGTAGTTTAACTTTACTATGTACTTATGTCATTACATGTCAAAGAATGTACTATTTAAATTTTCCTATCAGATTTGTACATCCATTTTTAAAGACAATATTAGAGTATGCTGTTTAATGATGATTATGGTAACTTGCATACGTATATTGTGTTTACATGCTAACGTGATGTGTGTTGGTGACACCTCCCCGATGTGAATATTTTTTGAGACATATTTATTTTTCTGTTGAGGTATATCCTCACCAGACACTCTATATTTAGCCTCATGTTAGGCAATTTAATTAATTATCAGCGCATAATTCGTGCGTTTTGAGCCGCTTATCGCATGCTCTTTGATATTTAAAAAAAAAAAAATATGTTCCACATTTTTTTTTTTATCGGGAGGAGGTGGTGATATGTTGCGTGATAAATTCTCGCAACATCGTTTTTTACAATATCTATTTTATAACGCAAGGGCAACAACTGCTTGAAATTTATAGTCACTTTTCTCGGTAAGCATTTGTCTTCTCGCGTTGGTATTGAATGCAGTTAAGTTTTGAGCTGTGGTCTTTTTGCGCTGGACTGCGCATGACTGGTCTTGTTTTTTGGTCGATCGGTTTCCGCCCACCACTAGTGGAGTGAGCGATTTGAATGGCGAAAGAGATGCCTCGTTGAAGAGGGGATCTCCGCTATTTTTTTTGTTCTGTCAGGGATGTGTAGTCCTCTTAATGGATATTTCGTTTATTCGAGATAATACCTCTAGTGTTTCCCACATGTCGGGAGGCGTGATATTTCTGTGTATTTCCTGAAAGCAAGGTAAATTGACTTTTCATTAACTCTATCGATTTTGGGTCGTGAGCGATTTCGATTCATAGCCTGTCTTCGGAAGTCGTCGTCACGAGATGTTTTCACAGCTCACATGTCGCTGTATTGTACTGCATCGGTTGATGCATGTTCCAAGGACCATTACTTGCTACTTTGTTAAATGAACTAGGTTTGGAAAACCTTTATTATCTAGAGGATATTTTTGATGACATTATTTATACTTCGGCAGACGTGTCTGTCTTGCTGAAGTCAGACTAAGGAGAGTGAACTGATCTCATACATCTGGTTATCTCCTGGCTGTTATAGAAAAGGATGGAGTTTTTCACCTGACTACATTTACAGCACTATGAAATATAACATGCATCTGACTCATCATTGTAATGCTGTCTACCGTCTATTGCTGTATTGAATGTTGCTGTGATAATGACTGTTTGATGTGCCTACATATTCGCGTAACCATTTTGTCACTGTCTCATATACCTCAGATATATATATATATATATATATATATATATATATATATATATATATATATATATATATATATATATATATATATATATATATATATATACAAGGTGTCCATAAAAGATTGTACCCTTTTCAAAAAATTTATTCTGGGCCCCATGATGTGGTACGAGGATGCTTTCTATCACAAAAGTAAGATAATCTCTACAAGTTTTTAAGCATACCTTACAAAGACTCAAAAAAAATGTACCTATTTCCTTTTTTTTACCTACTTGACTAGTGTGTTGAGGAACATGTAACAATTACTGGTTGCAACTCAACTGCGAAAGTTTCACTTGAAATACTTGCTAAACGTATGCGCACTTTTTTTAGTCTTTGTACAGTATGCTTAAAAACTTGCAGAGATTATCTTACTTTTGTGATAGAAAGCATCCTCGTACCACGTCATGGGGCCGAGAATAATTTTTTTTAAAGGGTACAATCTTTTATGGACAACCTGTGTGTGTGTGTATATATATATATATATATATATATATATATATAGCGCTCGTTCTTACGCTGTTCGATTAACGCTGTTTCGATATAACGTTGTTTCTATTTTATGTGATATGCGCGTTATACGCATTAAAAAATTGGATCTTACGGTCTGCAAAAAAATTCCATGGGAGGCAGGGATAAAACGGTTAAGTTCACTCAGGCTGGTGGGATGGCCAAGAAGCATTGTAATTGCTAACATAAATGAATCATAACTGTCAGAACAACAATCTCTGGGACGTTGCTGGACCAAGCCCTATCTGTACTGTGGATTTAACACATGGCAAGCTATATCTTCTGGCTCGTTGACCACAGCACACAATAGCTGACATAAAATAACCAATAACACTTGGAACAGGCAATGCCCTTTTTAATGAACACTGTACACACACCACGCCACACACGGCTATCAATACGCATGAAAAAAGCAGTACACAATGCGATGAAGAATGCCCAAATAACCTGCTAAACACTGTAGCTCAATATAATAGCAAAAATAGTTACCGACATAATCTAACCAGCAACTACACACTGACTATCACTCACAAGCGAAGTCCAGTACCAAAGTAAAGCAATACATAATTGCAAGATTCTACGTAAATAATATCCAGGAAAGAACTACTAGGAAAAATCATATCACCAATCTAGTAGTCTATCAATAATCCTAAACACCTGAAATCATATAGCAAAAAAACTGCTGACAAAGGCAACAAACGTCCAAGCAGGACGGCAGACATCTCGTAGAATGATTTGCTCCAAAAGTTTCGTATCGTCTTCCGCTTTGGCCAAACTCGCCAAACGGGTTTTTTAAATATTCTAACAGCGTAGCCACTTTCCAACGTGACCAACGCAAAATTTCGGCGAATGTCTATGCTGTGACAATAACCTAAAAATGGAATGCAGTTATGTGGTAATCCGTAACACAGAACAAGATCTTAATTGCTTTAAGGAGCTTTTTAAAAAGAAAAAGATGGTAAAACAAGCAAACTCGATTTCTTTATTCTTTTAAGTCTCCTCCCAAATATTCTGCTCTCATTGACCAAGTAGCCATGCCCTTGACATCTGGAGCCAGAAAAATGTTTTCATCCCTTACAAAACCTTCTGCTAACCAGTCGTCTGAAGATGAAGACAGCGGCGCTGTGGTAACGATAGCCACAAGCAACCGAAGTAGTAGCGATTAAAGTCCTGTATTAATTTTTAAATATTATTTGTTAGTAAGTACATAATAATATTGTGTTTGTGTTCATTATGTTTGATAATTATATGTAGTTAATAAATGTTATTAACTATTAAGTTTTTGTTTTGTATCACTTTTACTTAAATTTAATATAGTTGTATGGACCCTGCTAACGAATTAATTTGTTGTCTATTAAGTCTTATGGGACATCGATTTTCGTTTAGCATATTTGCGGTTAGCCCTCGATATTTCAGGAACGATAAACAGGGGATTGCTATACACGTCTTCTTCGTTTACTTTCATATAACCATATCTATGTCTGTCAAACAGTGAGTGGTCTGTACACCATATATTTTTCTTCTGCTCCTTCTTCGTTTCCTCCCATATAACCAAATAGTTTAGTATTCGTGAAGTGGGTGGTATGAGGACCACCAGTGACAGATAAAACAGGAAGCATAAAAAATAATTGCCTGAAGGGTTTAGAATCCTGAGGACAAAAAATAAATTGGATGTTTGAATGTCTTATTGTTTTATTTATTGCTGGCTTCCTGTTTATGACGTGTTTGAAGTGTTCTTGATCCTATTTTCTGTAGTTCATTGTGCTTATAGAGTAAATGTTCAACTTGAGTAGATGGCACAGTGTGACGGTATTGCCTCCCCTGCTTTGCAGTAGTGGTCCAACAGTGGTCAAAACTCAAGAGTATCTGTTATAGGCTTCAATGGAGTCTATCTTTACACAAGATTACACTTGACAGAAATGTGGATAGAAGAGTAGTAAAGCTTCTATCACATGGGAGTCTTCACAAGATATTCAGATAAGCAAACACAATTGCTGGCTGTCGCTGAGCACGTTAATTCTGTATTCTGCCGACACCTTTTATGAAGGATTTAAGCAATGGTTTATTCTAGCTCGTTAAGCCCCCGCCGCTGAGTTAATCAGTGGAATTATTATGATAATGTATAGCTCTGTTTAGAGTGTGTGTTTAGTAACTTTGACTGAGACAAACATGTAGTACATTTAAAAGGATTGAATCGAAGTTAAATTTGTAACATTACAAATAACAAAATTTAATAATCACTTTAAGTTTTAACAGTTGGAAAATAATTTGAATATTTATGAAAAGGATTTCATCACTTGAATTGGATTTAACCGAATACCTCGGGATAAAACTTCCTTTATGATGGGCGTAAACGCAAAAGCGTCAGTCCAATTACATTTAAATTCAAAGGTTCGTCCCAGAGATAGTACTTTCTGAATGGTATCATCAATAACTGGTAATAGAAATGCTCTTCTGAGTATGGCGTTTTCCGGCACATTTATGTGCCCCCCTCTTCTATTATACCATCCCTTGTCAGAATTCACCCTGGATGAGAATTAAATTTAATCCCTCGGGATAAAACTTCCTTTACATTTAAACTGAATAGCTGTAGCTTTACATTACATTTAAATTAAAAGGTTAAACGTCCAGATATAATATGTTTTACATTTACATCTTCGCTGTTTGAAAAGTGTTCACAATATAAATTCATTTATGTTTCCTTTATATTTACACTTATGGAAAATTTTGAAACTCCTATTAATTTAAAATGAATATTTTCAAATAGACTGAGGTTGCCAGCCTCAAATGACTTTGATACCCAATAGCGAGTTTCACATATTAAACTTCCAATGGTAATATATATAGAATAAGTTTAGAAGGACATTTACACTGCTTTGAAAATGTAAGTATTATACTTAGAATGTAGATCATTTAGTTTATCTTTCCCTCCCTGCTCCCTAGGGAACCTGGAACTACTTTATGCTTTTAGTTCTCTTTACGAAACTATCAGTAAAGCAATCACCGGCCCGTGCAGTGGTGGTTCATGAATCATCATTCTAGATACTGAGGTTGCCAGCCTCAAATGACTTTGATACCCAATAGCGAGTTTCACATATTAAACTTCCAATGGTAATATATATAGATATATGTTAGTTCACATGTTAGTAATAAAACATAATGAAAATGCACTACTTACGCCAATCTTGGTTACAGACGTTTTTTGCTCAGAGGAATAAAAGAGACGAATCGTTCTGTTACAACACGTGACTGGGATGTCTTTAACTTTGACCATAGATTCCCCCTCTGACTCCGTGTTTCTTCAGTTTCCTAGTCCCGGGGTTCCTTATTAACATTTGAAAGAGATTTCTTGTGCTTTGTAAGTCTTATCTGGTTCTCCAATAAAAGGTCCAGTTAACAAAAAAGAATTATGAATCTAGTCTTCACTCTGGCGAGGTCTGATGTGGTCTTGGCGAGCGTGAAATTTACAGTGAATTAAAACTGCGAAATGGTCAGGCTATATTTCTATTTTCCAAAGCGTTGTTGTTATGAATCTAATCAGAAAGATCAAATCATTTAAAATCATGCAGATAGAGTGTGATATTTCAAAATAGTCCCACGTGAAATAAGGTTCGTGCCTGCAAAGGTCACGTATTACCATATATGGACATCTGATGCCTTGCATTTGTAGACTCATATTTTCTAAAATGTAATAAATCCATGAATACTTTTAACCAAATGACCGGAAGCGATTATATCACAGTTGTCTGCCCACAGGTGTCACACAGACAGTAATCTCGTTATCTGTCGTATGAGTACGCAAACTCCGTGTCTTATCTGTGATTAAGCCGATAGCGCTGGCCAATGTACGCGTTTATCTGCCGCACCTTTAACCAAAAAATCTGGGTAGAGCCCAGCAAATGTGATATTTATCACCTGCAGGGTGATTTGTTAAAATCAAATATCTGCTACTTAGCAGAAAAATAAAGAAAGAAAGAAAGAAAGAAAAGTGCGATAATTGACTGCACATAATAAAAATCAGTACCACAAATGTACCGATACTGCCGGAGAGAACCAATGATGACAAAGAGGCCGCCCATTTCGTCACACACAGGACGGGAGGATTGGGCGTGAACTTTTTGAAAGCATATGCTCCATAGGGAACTGACTGGTAATGATGATGATGATCGTTGTTCTCCTTCTTTTTAGTGAACCATGCCTATGGAATAATCGATCGTGTCCCTCCACAACGTACGAGCTCCATTACTATTAATCAATTCTGTTGTTGACCTCTTTCCGTGCCATGATATCAAACTAATCAGTATCATCTTTCTTTGTCTTCCACTATCTCTTTTTCCTTCAATCTTTCCTGTTGTCGCGATGTATTCCAACTTTCTTAATCTCATAACATAATTCTGTTGTTGGGAAACATAAAATATCACAAAGAATATTAGTTTCAAACTTCAGTAGATGCTTCCTTAGTTCAGATAGTCATAATTAATAACAGAGACCTACGAGTGACAACCAACCAAAAAACGGATGTTTCTGAATATTAAAGGGAGAAAAAATGGAGATGTTTAGGACATAATCCTTAGCAAACAATCTACATGTGTTACCAGTCAGGCCCTTGGCTGGAAGAGAGAAATACAAGAGAAAAAAAATAATAGGTAGTCCCATAGCAGAAACTGCCGGGAAGGAGTAAAGTGTAAGAGACTTCTCTGTAAGAAAAGAAGGAAAGTGCGAAGGAGAAAGAGAACCTGGGTATAAACGGCAGAAGAAAACACTAAAGAACCTGAACTTCATCGGGGAAACAAAGGCCGATAGCTCAAAAATAGAAGTAGGTGGCGAGTAAAAATTGTAGCCCCTGCTGGAACACAAATGACAAAAGATGATGTAATGAATTCCTGTTTGGTTGTAAAATCTCCCTTGACTTTATTGATCGTAAAACTCTACCAGGCACTCAGCTCTGCTGTTGCGTGCATTAATCTGCCCTCACACACTCACAATCCTTGTAAATTTCAAGGACTCAAAAGTGTATTCACTTCTTCGAGCCAGGTTATGTTATTTTAACTGATATATACAACTTCACAAGTAATTGTATCCACTTAAAACCCGCAAACAATTAGTCCTCTGGTGGTCGGTATTACAGACTCTTCACTTCCAATAGCTGTGAAAAGTTACATCAGGAAGAGAAGGAAACGAATGTTAAAGAGTGAGAGATGAAGAGATAAACGCAGAAAGAGAGGTATAGAAAGAGAATTAGGTAACACTAAAAAAAATTATAGAAACAGTGCTCGAGACAGAGCAATCATCACCATGATTTTCTCCAAGAAGCCCACCATTCATACCTGACACTTTAACTTTCCAACTCATGCTATCTCTTCCCAAACGTGAAAGAAAATAAACGTTAAATTTACACGACGTGCCCGCTCGAAAATGTCACAATCCATTATTTTTCTAGTCGGCTTAGGACTGAACACGGAAATACTGGAGATAACCCCTGAGATAACTAAAGCTTTCATCTATATTCAAATCTTTACAGCCTCAACTGCAAACTGCGAAATATTCAGGACGGTGAAATCAGCTTGTCTTTTCATCTACAGAACGTGGCACTATCCAGAATTTCCTGTCATCTGCTCCAGAAAATATTTAGCAAATGATGACATAAACCAGTAGTTCCCAACATTTTTCTTTCCGGTGCACCACCATTCAGGTATACATTTATGCGGGACTCCTCGCATTATTCGCCATTTTTATTTATTTTATTTTTTTCCGTTTCGCGGGATTTATTTAGTCGGAATGTTTGTTATGAGAAAAGTGGTCCAGCTAAAATTATAGTTGCAGGTTCCATAACTAGCAAAAAGAAACATAATAATGACGATATTGATCGATTACTTCCTATTATTGGATTATTGTTGCTGCATCAAACATGTTTTATATAATAGTTCCTGTATTTTAGTGACTGCAAAACAAATGTCCGTCATGTACATAATCCGGACTCTTAATATTCTTTGTTTATACATTTTGAATCGGGAATGATAAATTAAGTTGTTTACATGAAGGCAAGTGTAGCGAGACGAGCAAAAACACTGTAATTGCACCGCAAATGATCATGTTTACAGATATTTGATTATAAATATTATTCTCACTTAATTTTAGCCGTGGAAAATTAGTATCTTTATGATTTAACCGTTAATAATTATTCTATCTGAGATTTTACATAGTGGACTTTCGCTTCTCACTGGATTTTGAACCATAAAAGGTAACTCGAGGTAAACCTGCTTTTACGTCATTGATTAAAAGTAAGTCTGAAAAAAATATCATTGGTAGAGTTGCGTACGTATAGGAAGCCAAGTCATAATGTCAACACCCATTGCAATACAGGTTCTGGAAAAGGGTATATAAGCCGATCAGGATCAGTTCCAGTATTTACGAATTCACATAGCTAAGAAGACGTCAAGAGGACTTACCCACACTTGTAAGAAGCCACAAGCCACAGCATACAGATGAGAAGAAGCCAAGCTGACTTGCTTTTGTGAATTAACATGCTTAGCGATAAGCTTCAGGCTACACAGTCTTCGAAGTACCATTGTGTCTGAGGGTTCAGATTTCAGTGGAAGAACACATACAATTTCAGTGAAATGAGAAACACTCCTGCAGAAGTGGAACACACTGCATGCCTGGCAGAAGAATAGCGAATTCGTGTCCTGACGAATTAAGTCCAACGGAGAATGAAACTCAGTATCCAGCACTAGAACTGACTGGGAAGATTTTTCGAAAAGATAAATACTTACTTTGAATGATTAGCTTCTATGTATGGATAGGAGAACGCCACTAGGCGTGGTGGAAACAGCGATAGATTGATCAATTTGTTGTTGCCCTAAGACGCCACTAGGCGTACTGGCCACATACTGCTTTGCCGGTTGGCGGCTAAGGATGGAAGAAGAAGAATGGATAGGAGAAGGAAAAAGAAGTTTGAAGTTGTCACAAGGCCTCCGAGGCGTGGCATACAATATTTTTTGAAGCTACCTGAGAAAGAGCAAGAGGACTTCGAAACACTGAAGTAGGCACTCTTTACTCGGTATGAGGTGAAAGTGGAGGCCTATGGGAAAAAATTCAGGAATGCCAAGAAGGAGACTAGAGAAACTTATAATCAGTACACAGCTCAATTGGAAACATACCTGTTGATGTGGTGCAGCTAGGAAACTTTCAAAAGAGTTTTGAGAGGCTCAAGGAAATGATCCTGATGGAACAGATCAAGGATTCCATGACTCCAGAAATGAGAAAGTCCTGATTGAGAATGGGTTGACCCTTTTGATACGAAGGGATAAAAGGTGTTGCAAGCATTATCGCTTGAACAACCACATTAGCAATGAGTGTCGTAAGGAAACCCCGCCTTATCATGTTGCATGCTTACAGATGGGGATAAAAGATAGGAAGGAACTAACACCACGACACAATAGCCTCCATCATCCACCAGTCATTGAAACTGTCACTGTTCACGATCAACAGGTAACTTGCCTCTTTGACATAGGTCTGGCCTACGATGCAGTCGTTTGTGCATCTCTTGTTAACCCAGAACAGATCACCACTGCGGATATTCAGGGGCCACCCAAGGGAGCAGTATCCATGACGTTACCCATAGCGAAGAAAAAAATAAAATATCGCAATGTCGACAATGAAATCAAAGTTGCGATACTTTATGATCCTACCTTCTCCATGATAATGTGATGCACATGTTTTCCTAGGGAAACTGTCGAAACATGTGGTTATGGCTGATGTTCCAGACCAGGTCAAGCTCCAATGAGTTAGAAGGGGAACACCTCTTACAAGGTATTTCACAGACACTTGTCTGGCTCCTGCCATCAGTTGCACATTAGCGAACTTGTCATACTACCATTTCCATCCTTGTATTCTACTGAAGCATCCGTTTATATTAGAAGTCTTTAACCTCTTGATCGTCCTTTTGTTATTTTCCATCTTACACAGCCATATAATAGGACGGGCGTATCACATTTTGGCATCAAAAGTGTAAGCGTGAAAAATTTTATTTATGTAGTTAATGACGACTACCTTGTACTTGATGGATCTGCGCTGAGTTACTGGTGCCTGGCTTAGAGTTTGACAGCCTCAGTCTCTGAATCATCTCTTTCAACAACGTATAATCTGTTTCGTGTAATGTCAAGTAAAGAGTGCAGTGACTAACCAACATTCACCACTGCTTAAACATCATAATATCAGTATGGAAACTGAACGACGGCTGATAAACAGTATACCTTTTCCAATTCTTTGTTGTCATTGTCAAACGTGGTCCCTGACCAAAGCACAGGAGAGGAAACAGTAAAGATGAGATGAGAAGCTTAAGATGAGCCATAAACATTACCAGAAAGGACAGAGTGAGAAATGATGACATCAGACAAAACTGTAGAAACTAAATCCTGCATCAAGTAAATAGAGAGATAGAAAATTAAGTTGTTTGGCTATGTCATAAGAATGAAGCCCAATAAATCACCACTACATGCCTACAATAGTAGACGTTCTGGTTTCTGGGCACGGGAAAGACCAAGAGGCAGATGAATTCATGTCACGGAAATCAAATAACAATCTGGGCACATAGCAGCCTGTGTGTGCACACTTGGCACCAGAGCGCAAACTCCTGCTCCCTTCATAAACTGAAAAAGTTAGTAAGTAAGACGTCTGGCATAGGGGATCTGTTTTTGATCACTGAGCAGTCGTTGTGTGATGCGGAAGCCTATTTTAACTGGGTAAATTTATTTGAATGTAAGGACTAATAATTTTATTTCCTGCTACAGACAAACGTAAAAAAAAAAAAAAAAAAATGTCACTCCAAAACAATCAACACGTTTTTTTTTTAACAATACTTGGACCTCACAATCGTCCAGTAAATTCTTTCTGCAGATTTTGCTCAACGTCTGTTGAATCTGGCAATGAATTAACAATCCAGTTGCGAATTTGTGCTTGCTGAAATCACGAACGGGGGTGCTTATCGCCGCATTCTCCCATACCGTGTTCCGTCATAAATTTCTCCCATTTATCACTTACCCGTCCTCTTCTCCTGCCCCTACAACAGAAACGAAAATTATCCACATGGGAGCGTCAGAGGCAAGGTGTTTGGGATACACTAATATATATATAGAAAATGATAACGCCCACTGTGTATTGCCAGGTTGCCGCTATTTGCATGTTTTCGGTTGCCAGAAAATACCGGTATTTTTTTTTTTAATCCTTTGACTACGCGATGGTAGATCGTGGCAGTAAAAAAAAGTTAGTTGCTTATCCTTTACAGGACGTGGCAATCAACCCCAGCTTTTATTGGCTGTTTGTGATTTTTCTAGGCAATTTTTTCATTCAGTAGTTTGCCATTGCTTTCTGAACGGTACGGCGCTTATACCATTGTTAAAAATCCACACAAAGCGATCTGCTACAAAACCGCCTGCAGCAGGTTTCGAACCTGGTATATCTGGATTATGAAACTGCGTTCATATCCATTAGGCCACAGACGCAGTAAAAACCTCTGCATAATATCCCCAATTACTTCTGGATATGTGTTTTCTACAGTGAGTAGTGAATAGTCACGGGTTTCATGGAAATTAAGGATAAAAAGCGTGTTCTGCAATAAAATATACTTTTTTTTAATTGTGTATCATCTCTCCCTCTTCAAGTTTTTGTTTTTTTAGTAACACATTTGCCTCATTTTGGCTAGACGCGCCACGTTCAACCTAGATAGAGGGTCCGTGCCATGACGGCTGGCATAGGGAATAATGCTTCTCCACAACCTATTTGTGGCGAGATGGATGTTAGAAAGAGTATAATAGATATAGTTCCCAGAAATGGATAATAGAACTGGTGAGATAGTGGTAGGGATGGCACAGGACAAATCAGGTATATAACTGCATAGTTCTAGATGGTAGCTGTAGAAAAGAGCTGTGAGGTAAATCACCTTCTCGCTAGACCTATCCTATGCTGCAAGGGTGTCACTATTAATGGTGGGTGTGAGATGCAGCTCATTAATTATCCCTACCATTCCAAATAATATATGAATTTCTTAATTTAAACACAGTAATACACTTTTGAACAGAACTGGAATTTTACAAAATCAATCAACTTCGATTTATAAAATATATCTGTACATTTATTAGTTAAAATAGAAGGTTGGTAAAGATTGCAGATATGTTACACAAATCACAAGCTCGAACATTGTATGTTTTAATGGCTTGTCATCCTTTTGGCCATTGGTGACTTCTGGATCTTGTTTCTTCAAGGTAACTATTACTTATCTAGTTCAGGTCCGTCCACTACAGACACTTCCTGTCATTAATTAGGTGTTGATTTCCAAGATACGTATTCCCTGGACAGGTAGCCCAATGCTACAATCCGGTGAATTACAGAGGTGGTCCTTTACTCACCTACACTGCAGTCTGTTATGCTTCAGCTCATAAGCTTTTGTTATGACTCTATTGGGTAAGAAACCCTTCAGACACAGTATTACGGATCTGAGCGTATCACTTATGCAAGTCTGCTCAAAACCAGATCAGCTTGCTTTTCTCAGCTATGCGCTGTGACTATGTGGCTTCGACAAGCTGTGTCAGTCCGCTCGACGTCTTATCAGCTGTTAGTAAAATTTTGAGAACTGAATCTGAGCGGGATTATATACCCAAACTAGATATAACATTTTTCCTTCTCGGAAATCGGCACTAGAGTCCACTTTTTTGTTGTTGTAACTTTCGAGGGATTTCAAGTCTGTTGTGCTAATTTTCCGACACAATCCTGATGTCCTAGTCAATTATCAAAGATAATGATTTTCCACTGCCATAATTACATGTATTCGTCGTTGCTGTTTAAATCCCAAAAAGAATTTTTCCGTTAGGACTTTAATGATAATGTTATAGCAGAATTGCTGGTGTGCGATTAATAATTTATCATTAGTTGACGTGGCAATTCCAGAGTGTCTTGCCCAAGCTGCTACACTATTACGGTATACCTAGTTCATTCATTCATTTCGTTTCTGCAGTGAAGCAGCCCCCCTTGCTTGAAGCCTGTGTCAAGCCCAACGTGCTCTTGTAGCAGTAGTTTCTGCAGTGAAGCAGCCCCCCTTGCTTGAAGCCTGTGTCAAGCCTAACGTGCTCTTGTAGCAGTAGTTTCTGCAGTGAAGCAGCCCCCCTTGCTTGAAGCCTGTGTCAAGCCCAACGTGCTCTTGTAGCAGTAGTTTCTGCAGTGAAGCAGCCCCCCTTGCTTGAAGCCTGTGTCAAGCCCAACGTGCTCCTGTAGCAGTAGTTTCTGCAGGGAAGCAGCCCCCCTTGCTTGAAGCCTGTGTCAAGCCTAACGTGCTCTTGTAGCAGTAGTTTCTGCAGTGAAGCAGCCCCCCCCCCTTGCTTGAAGCCTGTGTCAAGCCCAACGTGCTCTTGTAGCAGTAGTTTCTGCAGTGAAGCAGCCCCCCTTGCTTGAAGCCTGTGTCACGCCCAATTGCTCTTGTAGCAGTAGTTTCTGCAATGAAGCAGCCCCCCTTGCTTGAAGCCTGTGTCAAGCCCAACGTGCTCTTTTAGCAGTAGTTTCTGCAGTGAAGCAGCCCCCCTTGCTTGAAGCCTGTGTCAAGCCCAACGTGCTCTTGTAGCAGTAGTTTCTGCAGTGAAGCAGCCCCCCCCCCCCCCCTGCTTGAAGCCTGTGTCAAGCCCAACGTGCTCTTGTAGCAGTAGTTTCTGCAGTGAAGCAGCCCCCCCCCCCCTGCTTGAAGCCTGTGTCAAGCCCAACGTGCTCTTGTAGCAGTAGTTTCTGCAGTGAAGCAGCCCCCCTTGCTTGAAGCCTGTGTCAAGCCCAACGTGCTCTTGTAGCAGTAGTTTCTGCAGTGAAGCAGCCCCCCTTGCTTGAAGCCGGTGTCAAGCCCAACGTGCTCCTGTAGCAGTAGTTTCTGCAGGGAAGCAGCCCCCCTTGCTTGAAGCCTGTGTCAAGCCTAACGTGCTCTTGTAGCAGTAGTTTCTGCAGTGAAGCAGCCCCCCTTGCTTGAAGCCTGTGTCAAGCCCAATTGCTCCTGTAGCAGTAGTTTCTGCAGGGAAGCAGCCCCCCTTGCTTGAAGCCTGTGTCAAGCCTAACGTGCTCTTGTAGCAGTAGTTTCTGCAGGGAAGCAGCCCCCCTTGCTTGAAGCCTGTGTCAAGCCCAACGTGCTCTTGCAGCAGTAGTTTCTGCAGTGAAGCAGCCCCCCTTGCTTGAAGCCTGTGTCAAGCCCAACGTGCTCTTGTAGCAGTAGTTTCTGCAGTGAAGCAGCCCCCCCCCCCCCCTTGCTTGAAGCCTGTGTCAAGCCCAACGTGCTCTTGTAGCAGTAGTTTCTGCAGTGAAGCAGCCCCCCCTTGATTGAAGCCTGTGTCAAGCCCAACGTGCTCTTGTAGCAGTAGTTTCTGCAGTGAAGCAGCCCCCCCTTGCTTGAAGCCTGTGTCAAGCCCAACGTGCTCTTGTAGCAGTAGTTTTTGCAGTGAAGCAGCCCCCCTTGCTTTAAGCCTGTGTCAAGCCTAACGTGCTCTTGTAGCAGTAGTTTCTGCAGTGAAGCAGCCCCCCTTGCTTGACGCCTGTGTCAAGCCCAACGTGCTCTTGTAGCAGTAGTTTCTGCAGTGAAGCAGCCCCCCCTTGCTTGAAGCCTGTGTCAAGCCCAACGTGCTCTTGTAGCAGTAGTTTCTGCAGTGAAGCAGCCCCCCTTGCTTGAAGCCTGTGTTAAGCCCAACGTGCTCTTGTAGCAGTAGTTTCTGCAGTGAAGCAGCCCCCCTTGCTTGAAGCCTGTGTCAAGCCCAACGTGCTCTTGTAGCAGTAGTTTCTGCAGTGAAGCAGCCCCCCTTGCTTGAAGCCTGTGTCAAGCCCAACGTGCTCTTGTAGCAGTAGTTTCTGCAGTGAAGCAGCCCCCCTTGCTTGAAGCCTGTGTCAAGCCCAACGTGCTCTTGTAGCAGTAGTTTCTGCAGGGAAGCAGCTCCCCTTGCTTGAAGCCTGTGTCAAGCCCAACATGCTCTTGTAGCAGTAGTTTCTGCAGTGAAGCAGCCCCCCTTGCTTGAAGCCTGTGTCAAGCCCAACGTGCTCTTGTAGCAGTAGTTTCTGCAGTGAAGCAGCCCCCCCCCCCCCTTGATTGAAGCCTGTGTCAAGCCCAACGTGCTCTTGTAGCAGTATTTTCTGCAGCATCGTTTTTACATAATGAGCTTGCCATCCTAATTCCCAAAGTCATATTAGTCGCCTCTAACGAATTGCCTGATGGAGCAGTTGTCTTATTATTTCACAGTTCAAAGATAACGGGAATTGCACGATCATTTCCTCAAGATCTCTGGCTACCAATTCTGTTGACTTTTTTCTTTATGCCAATAAACATTTCAATATCTTTTGCCTTTGACATCCTGTATCTAAAGGCATTTTCCCATAAATTTTCCTGTGTCAAAATATAGTTCAAATTTTCTATTCTTTTCTCGTAGGGTGACCCTATTCTTATCGCTATTTTATAAATAAAACAGCGCTCATAAAATCTCAGGAAACACCGTTCGAGCCACACAATTGTTAGGCGGCTGCTGATTGGCTGGGTGCAGATAACCACGGATGCTCTTGCGACCGCGAGATTGGAAGCCATTTAAAAGTACGGATTTTGGCTGGCAAATCCTTTTCGCTTCACCAGACCACCAGTCCTCTAGATCTAGAGCAGTGAGAATTTCCCCTTGTCCAAGGGTAGTCAAAGTAGTGTGGCTTGACAAGGAAATTCATCAGTAGTGCGAGGTTTAACAGAATCGGGTATCTAACGGTACGTCTTACTTTGTGCGTGTACTTTTGTGCGTTCTCTCACTCTTTAATCCACTCTGGCAGTATCACTTCTTTTTCTTCATTTTTCTCTCACCGATCATCGTTTTATTTGGCATAATTTGTGCCTTGTCATTTATTTTTGCTCTCTACGTTGGATCAGTAGTGTTAAGTCTCTAACACTTCACTCCTCGACTGTTTGTGTTACGCCAGGTTTATTGACCCGCGCAGCGATAATATTGTATCACGTATTATCAGGCTGACCATCTTTTCAAAGCGACTGTGCCTGTTTATTCAAGCTTGCATTGTGCACGGTCTATGAATAGAACCCCATATTGTGTGGCTAATCTGACAGAGATCCGTCTAGCGAAACACAGGCGGTAATGCGTAATTTGTTTCCGCTTAGACCATCCCTGTGTGTAATTATCTCAGATAATCTGTCTCAAAACTCAAGATTTGTAGACGTTACGCCAGAAACACATGGTCACAGTATGGTGAGAGGCAGATAGGTGCAGCCGGAAGTCTTACGCAACGATATGACATCACCGAAGAGGTCACGCGTGGATATTTAATTTAATATTTTGAAACACGCGAGGGGATATTTTAAAATGAAACACCCAACCCAGTGCAGGAGCCGCGGTAGCATAGTGGTTAGTGCACTGGCTTCCTAGCGCAGTGGTCTATGGTTCGATTCCCAGATGAGGCGGGAATTTTTTAGGCCACAAATGGCTCCTGGGTCGACCCAGCCCCAAATGGGTACCAGAGCAACTCTGGGAAGGTTAAGGCGGCCGGCGTGATGCTGACCACATCACCCCTCGTGTGCCGACGGTCAAGATAATATGGGCCTAACACCATATTCCCAATATGCCTCAATGGGCGTGTAACGGGTTCCTTTACCTTTTTTTTTCTATTGGAACATTCGGCGGAAACACAATCTGTGATTGGCACTAAGAACTGAGAATATAGTGTGCTGAAAACAGAGACACAGATCACACAGAGAGACTGCAGCGCACAAGCCATATCAGCGACTCCTAAAAGCCAGAAAGAAAAGGGAGACATTGGACTTCGAAATTCCACAACTATAAGTAACAGATTGAGTATTGGGCAACTTTGGACTTCACAAGTAAACCTGCATTTTTAATACAAGACTGGATACTTAAAGGGGCCAGGACTTTAATTAACAAGACTGGAATCCTAGGAATTTGATCACAAGTCATAGAGGAATTCAACAAACGCTTTCCCAGGCCAGAGATTTTGCAGATCGCCCGCTGTCAGAGGAATTAACTTTAATTTTCAGACCTAAGTGATTTCGAAGCATCTTATACAGAGCTGTGTCTATTCTAAATCTGCGCAAGGAGATTGTGTATTCCCAAAATTCTGGGGTAAGTGTAAACAATTTATTTACTAATGTAAATTCTACAGGTTTCTTGCTAAGTGGTTATATACAAGGCTAGCAACCTCAACATATGAAAATAGTATATGCATGAACCATTACTGCAAGAGTTGGTGATTGTTTATGTCTAGTAGTGCGGGAAACCCGACAGCAGATCTTGTGAGATTTATGTACCTTTTTTAATTGTAATTTAGGCAAATCATTATTCACACACTCCAGACGCAATTTCCTAGTTCCAGAAGGATATTGGTGAATTATCATCATATTCCGTGAGTTATACTGTGTGCTTGGGAATTTAATTCTTCTGAGAGGTTAACATTGGTGGGTGGAGCGCATGATAATGGGCCTGTGAGTTTGCGGCGAACAAATGTACTTAACAGGCATTTGTTTATTTCTATTTGTCCAAAGTTCGTGATTACAAGCCATCAGACGATTTGTGGTATTCACGCCGCTACTGTGAGGGAAAAGCATCCACCTTAACCGCCTACAGTGGAAGAGAGTGTGGAGAAGGCTTCCGTCATCATCGAATTGATGAACCTCAGCTGCAGGACTCCCTTATAAAAGTTAAGTGCTTGTAAAAAGGCACCAGCAAAAAGGACTTTTGATATATCCTCACCCTAAATCTCAGTGAAGAGAAAATTTGATTCCAATATAAAATCACCAGCATTTTATTTATTTTAAACTGTTAATACTAATTCAATATTAAATTTGTTACCTGTTGTTTTAAAACTAAACAATCATAGTCGATTCAGTTTTCTTATATGTATGAAAGATAACGTATGAGCCAGATTCTTTTATATATATATATATATATATATATATATATATATATATATATATATATATATATATATATATATATATATATATATATATATATATATATATATATATATGTGTGTGTGTGTGTGATAGGGTGGGCGAGATGATGATGATGATTATATTGTGATGTGTGATCACTCTCTTGTCACACTCGCACCGACCCGAACAACAATAAAACTCTTGATTCTAGAGGCAGGGGCTATATTTATTTTTACAACCCATTCAGTGACAAAGCAAACATTAAACAAATAAACTAGCGAACATAACAAAACAAAACTAAACAAAACTAAACAAAACACCCAACAGTGCCCGATGCTAATCTGAAGAAGCAAACAAAGCACAGAATAGTTAAAATCATAATATAATACTGAATGAGAAACACCACGCTCTCACCTGTCAAACTGTCCTACGCCGCCACCTGACACACTCAACTATCACACACAAACACACTCATGTGTGTCGTCCAATGCGACTAGTATGGTGTTGTGCATGAGGCTGGCAACCTCACCATGTAACACAGATTGCCACCGAAACCACTACTGCAAGGGCAAACTCTCAGCTATCACACACACACACACACACACTCATGCATGTCGTCCAATGAGACTAGTATGGTGTTGTGCATGAGGCTGGCAACCTCATCGTGTAACACAGATTGCTACCGAAACCACTACTGCCCTAGCATATGAATACTTAATATGGAGGCAAACCACACTGTTGGCCCCATGCTCCCTCAGGAGCGGAGAAGAGAAATATATATATCTTGAAGTGAGCCCACGTGCTCTCACAACCATTCCTCACGTAACCATAATTAAATAATCATAAAATGGACATAAAATAATATTCAACTATATGTACATCAAATACTCTCAGTAATGAGAATAAGCTACTACCTCGTAACCGATCCACATCAGTATTCGTTACTGCATTCTGAAGCATGTCGTATGTGACGACTGGTGCGCCTGGCAACAAGCGTGTCGTATATGACCACTGATGAGACTGGGAATCTCATCAACTGAAACACATCGTTACCGAAACAAATCACTGCCATAGCATATAAATGCTTCATGCAGGCTTCTGATAGACACCAGCCACATTGGTGTTTCCATGCTCCGCCGGGAGCAACCAGAGAAACACATGTCTGAACAAAGGAGTGGCCTCGCGCTCTCCAGAAATCTAAATACATATTCTCACCTCACAGTAACCCATTAAATATATACAGTAGAATTATGATAAGTAGGCTATCGTGAAATACACTCAATTACTTTTACATTAAAGAAATAAAATAATTACTCTTGACTTTAACAAAACTGGCATTAACACGAAAACTATCTCTTTCCTTTACTGGGGAAAATTATCTTAATCTACTTCCCACCCACGTGTCAATTCACACAATATAAAACTGGCGTCTTCTTTATTCACTGCACCGCCTTTCATAACCACGTGGTTGCCATCCTGATAACAGTCAATATCATCTAAATTAAAGTAAAAAATCGCTTCTCTGTCCAGTTTCATGTATGAAATAGCTCCCTACTAAATTTGCCCGGTCTGATGACTGAAATACTTGATACTAAATTCTCACATCTGGATTTGGGCTTTGCGTGCCTAAAAAAACCTATCAAACATTATTTTCACTCATCTATCATTTCAAGACTAAATTATAATGTCCTAAAAAGACATTTCCTTTGGAAACACATCTATCTATATCACTAAACATTAAAACAGCCACATCGATATTATTTCCGAATTATATAAAACTAATTCTAATTTAAATTAACTCACGTGTCATGTCTTTGTGTTCTTCTGTGTGGGTACACAGCGCGCCTCGTTTCGTCCTCTCTTCTCTGGACTGATACTTTAAGAAGGCCCGCTGCTGGTTCGATATCTCTTTTTATAGGCACTAGGCTAATCACTCATCTACTGCGCGCTAGGCGTATTAATCTTGGCTACTTAAATATCACACGCGATTATCGCTTTAGGAATAGCGAAAACACAAATAAAACCTACAGCTATTTAATATAACACTTACTTACTTAGTCGTTCCCCTTCTACCGTGAGGTGTAGAGGTTTGGAAGAGAGAGCGCCAGACCATTCCATCAGCTGTCTTCTTCCTGGCCTGGTTCCATTCTAGTCCTCGGTCCTTCAAAGATTGTCTAATGTTGTCCTCCCAGCGGACTCTGGGTCGTCCTGGAGGTCTGGATCCCTGGCTCCTTGTTTCCCATGCTTGTCGTGGTAGCCGATCCTCTCCCATTCTGCAGACATGGCCAAACCATCTTAGCTGGGACTGTTCTATCTGGGTCTGCAGCGGATGGGATTTTAGGCCCTGACGGATCGTCCGGCCGCGGACCACGTCTCCCCCTGCCACCTCAACCACCTTCCTCAGACACCCCACCTCCGAGGCCCGGATCCGGCCCCTGTGGGCCGCAGTCACCGCCCACGACTCGCATCCACACGTCAAGACCGGGACACAGGCGGAGCGGCACACAGCCATCCCCGTTTTCCCACCAACCTCTCTCCCGCCGAGGAATCCACGATCCATGGCCTGAAAAAGTCTCCCAGCCGCTGCCCCCCGAGCGGCCAACTCCCCTCCGATGCCCCCCCCCTTCGGTCCATAACAGCTCCGAGACATTCAAAGTGGCCGACCCGCTCCAGGACCTGTTCTCCCAACTCAATCTGATGTTTTCTTTCTTCTCGTGATATCACCATGGATTTTGTTCCAGAGCCGCCCATGACCATCCCCCTCCTCTCCAGCCCTTCCTTCCAGACTTGCAGGTTGGACTGGAGATGTGCCTCTGATTTAGCAATCAGGGCAACATCATCAGCAAATGCCAGCTCCGAAACACAGACCCGTCCCATCCTCCAGCACCCCACCGAACACTTTCCCGTTCTCTCCCTACATGCCCTGATGACATCGTCCATAAGGAGCATGAAGAGGCAAGGTGACAGGATATCACCTTGTCTTACACCAGTGGTGGTCCTGAACTCTTCTGACCCATGGTTTGCTGTCCTCACATAATTTCTGCAAGACTTGCAGAAGCTCTGTACAGCATGAACCAGAGGTGCTGGAATATTCTTCCTTGCCAAACAGTCCCAAAGTTCGCTCCAGGGGACCCTGTCAAACGCCTTTTCTATGTCTATCTGACTATTGATATAAATATATATTGTAATTCTTCTTTTGGGGAGTGGAGGCTTGTCTGTTTGAGATCACAGAGTGGACTTTGTCGCAAGAGTTCCAAGAATTCCCTCTCATCGTCGTCAGGATTATTTCCTTAGAGAAGATTCGCTTTCTCTGAACCACCTCTGTATCTTATGTAGGTGTCTCTGTCACGAGCCAATTCTGAGAACCTGTTATTTGACCCATTACTCTGTCAAAAGTCTGTTCGACTTAACATTTGCTGCGACATTTTATAACATGAGCAAAAACATTGACAACTTATTATGATGTTTGTGTATGTTAAGTTTCCTTTTTTCATGACCTCTCTGGCTGTTTTTTCAATGGCCTTCTTACGTGTTATTCTTAACAATTTAAAAAAAATCAATATCACTGTGATTTTCACGATTGTTCGTGCTTATTTACTGACTGCTTCACTTCAATATGATAGTTGGGCTCTTTGTAACAATGAAAAATCCATTTTCTTAGTTCCATTTTAAAGACTTGTGGCTAACGATACTTTTAATTTTGTTGTCTTCCGTGTCTACTACTTCTCCAACAACAGAAGTTTACATTAAATACAAATATACTACGCAAAAATATTTCGCGTTTTGAGTCTTTTCACCTGCACGTTTTAATGCGAATCTCAAACATTTTTCGTTTAATGACAAGTGTGCAGTTAGACAGATTAAGGATCGCAATGATAAGATAATAACAAATCATTAGCCATTCCATAATCACTTTCATATCTTAGGTGGTTCTCCATCTGCAAATACGTCTTTAAAAAAAAACATTTCTGCAGATGTTTCCAGTTCACACTATCAATTAATATGAATTAAAGAAAAAAAAGTTGATACGGCTTTTTAAAAATGGTCTTAAAGAGAAAACTTGTTTAATAAAAAAAATGTTCAGAATGTCATGAACCAATAATGACAAATGAAATTAACCTGGAAATAATTACTTTTAAAACATATCGCGAAATAAGAACTTTACTGTAAAACAGACATAGTATTTTGATCATGTGATCTGATGAAGGTAGAGTCATAGCAGAAACTTCCGTACGGGAGTGAAGGGTTAGAGATTTGACCTTACTACGTCTGGCGTTATGAGGTGGAGTGATCAGTTCTCTTTCTCGATGCCTTTGCCTTCTCAAACTCAAGAGTAGAGTCAGGTAATCAATTAGAGCTTGGTAGACTGAAGCAGTACAGCACAAGCACAAAATTAGGATTATATCAGAGCTGTGTGCTTTCTGTGCTTCTCTATGGCGCGGAGAGCTGGAGAGTTACAGAGAAGGAAATGTCGAAATTTTCCTCTTTTCACACAACATGCCTAAGAAAAATTCTCCGAATCTTTTGGCCGAATACCATCACCAACCAAGATCTGCTTACTCGGAGCAAGCAAGAGCTAAGGATCAAAGAAGAAGAAGAAGACTGAAGCATGTCGCTTCTAGAATTTGATCGCGGAACTATGGACTGTGCATGGAGAAGAAAGCGCGTTAAAGGTAGTCCCATAGCAGAAACTGACGAAGAGGAGTGAAGTGTTGGAGACTTAATTATATTATACGAGGTGAGTTGACCAGTTTCCTTCTCTCGCTGCCTTTGTCTTACCTAACTCACGAGCAGAGCCAGGTACCATATTTCTGATCTACGAGTATATACCGGAAATACAGTCAAATAGTTCTTCCACTTTACAACAAGGAACAACAGAGAGTAAGAGGCACGAATGACAAAATCAACAAACGAGATACAATATGTTTGGAACACACATAAATAGTCAGAATCTTTATTCTCCATAAAGTACACTGACACGTTGTGATATGGCATACTAAATACATCATACAGTATAGGAGAATTATTAAAATTGATAATAGTGTGGGGAGCGTCTCCAGTAAATTAAATTAGATTTATTTTACACATCTTCGCTTTCATACACTGTTAGATCGTATACCTGCACTTGCTTATAATATTTGCATAATAATAATAATAATGATATAACTCATAACTGACTATGAGAAGTTTTGCCGACATCTATAGGGTGAAGCTGGAGTGTCCTCTCCAGGGCGTGAGCTTGGGCACAGTTATAAGGAGATCAAGCTGTTGCCCATGCAGCATGTTACCTCTCTCGACGCAGCCGATAGATCCAAAGGAACGGCAGTAGCCGATACAGCTTGGTACCAGCCACGTCGCAGGAGTTGCCAGAAAAATGTCGAATCAATATTAGACTGCTTTAGGGACTCCGACTCCGGATTTATCCTCAGGGTTTACTCCCGAAGCCTTTTCCATAAATGGATATTCCCGCAAGGCAGCGGTGGTTGGAATTCAGAGTTTAACCTTCTCTTAGATAGGTCACCAACCAAGGATCATGAGCCATATCTGCTCGAAGCTACTGGTTTTAAGGCGCCAGTGAGACAGGGAGTTAGGAGACTGCAAACAAGGGTGGAGGGAGAGGGGAGGAGAAATAACTAAGTAAATTCGGCTAGAAAAATAGAAAAACCAAAGGGTGATACACGAGTCAGCAAAACTCTGGAACCTGTATTTTAAACATATCACATTGAGTCTAGCAGGCATCTTGGCACAATGTTCAAGCGTTTGACGAGAATTGCTAAGCAATTTCTAGATACTCCAACTAGTGCACTTCTCGCGGCTGCTGCTCTTTTAACGGCTTTTTCGTCCTTCAGCTGTGTCTGTGCTCGTGACTTTTGAAATAAAAGGCTTTTTTGTTTACGACATGTTACCTGCAAGACAGCGCTGATGTGAGATGTGAAATGTTGATGTCGTTATGAGAAGGGAGTTCGGGGATGCTGTCAGTGGTGGTTAGAACTGGCGCCTTCACTTAGCGTCACACTAGATGGGGTAAAGGATTCTTTTACCGCATTTCCAAGTTTGTGTGTGTGTGTGTTTTTTTTTTTTGGGTGTGAAGAATGACGTATGAGTGTTCGTGAAAAATACACGTGTCTGCATTTGAATTTTTATGTGCGTGCACAAATTGAGCGCGGACGTATGTGAAATGTATACATATTTGAGCGGGCACCAACTATGGCTGGTCTGTCTGTCTGTCTGTCTGTCTATCTCTCTGTCTCTCTCTCTCTTTCTCTCTCTCTCTCTCTCTCTCTCTCTCTCTTCTCTCTCGCCTTCTCTCAATCAAGACTTATTTAATATTAACTTTTCTTGTTATTTAGGGCAGGAAATGTATATAACTAAATGAACCATGTATAAATAAAGATTTTCGATCGATTGATAGTTCGGTCGTTCATTTAATCGCTTGCATTCATATCTATTTATGTTTGTAATTGCAAACTAGCTACAGTGCAGAGAATGAAAGAAACTACATTTAAAAATTGTCACAGTTATGCTTCCCTATTCGCTCCCGTCCAACATGTCTTCAGTTGCTGAAATTGTAAAAAAAAAAATATTGGTTGTTAGGGTGGAGGGGTGTGGCATGTTAAGGGGTCAGTCAGCTACTGGGTTTTTAGTTCAAATCCTGGCATTTAACCATTGCTGGCTGCGTTTCGTGGTTCTGCGCGCACTTACGTAATGTAGGGTGTTACGCTGGAATAATATTAGAAATAATAACTGAAGATATTTTAATTATTGTACATAGTTTCACGTGTTAAGAAGCTTTGTTCACAACCAACGTGACGTCTTTTCTACTGTTCCTGCTAGGCATTTCAATGTGATTGATGTTTTCGGTTCTTTGATTTTAAAACGAATAGACAATTCATAGGCTGAACACGCACTTGAACCTCTTGCTCCATCAAGGCGGGGGGTAACTTTAAATCTAATTACTGCCACCTGCGTTAATTGCTAGACAATGTCCTGCATTCAGCGTATTTGAACACGTGTTGCTTCTGTTTCTGAACTCACAGGAAGCTGTCAGTTTGATCATTATTACCTGCAGCATGGTCCCTGATATTACCATCAAGTTCGATCAAATTCCACCAATTCTTGCGAGCTACGGGATTTTCTCTGAGATGACATAAGTCTACCGTAAACTTCTGACCATTTTGCTCAGTCGAGCCCAGACTTTTTGCCAAGATTAGTAGATCTTACAATTCACTGTCATGTTTTCAAGAAAGTATTTGTATTCGGACCCGGTCATTTCAAATTGTGATCTCCACGTTGTTTGGGAAAATTGGTTTAAAAATATATTTTTTGTAAAGAAAGACATTTTAAAAAATGAAGGCGCTGGTTAAAGACCACCGTCGTTCCCCCCCCCCCCTTTTTTTTTTAAAAAAAACCTTTACCGTTAGTAAAAGTGGATTCCGCTAGACGGCAGTATATGTATTTAAAAAAAGGCATTAGTGAAGTTAATGTTTGAATGTTCGACCAATGTCAATGACATTCCTGGTAGCTGACCTTTTATTCTTCTGTTATTGTTGGTTTTCACTTGTGTAGTAGACTGATAATACCAGTAATCGTGAAAGTGGCTTCCTCAAACCAAACAATGAAATCTGGAATTATAATATTTCATTGCAAGCGTGCAGAATACTTTCACAACTGTGAGTTCTTTCATATAGACCGTTCTTCACATTTGAGCACTCTGTAATGCTTACCCATCTGTACGTGAATGTCCGACTGACTAAGTGGTTAGACCGCTGGCCTTTCGGCTGCAAACATATAGGGTTCCGCGATCTAAACAAAGTAACGTCACGCTCCAGTTAACACATTAATGAATGGGTATCTGACTTTGCTCTTGAGTTAGAGAAGACAAGGGCAGCGAAGAAGGAAACTGATCAACCCACCTCGTAAAGCTGGACCTAGTTTAGTGGTCTCTAACACTTCAATCTGCTACGGCAGTATCTGCTGTGGGACTACCGTTACCTTTATTTTTTCGCTCAAAGTAATTGTTGTCATGTTCTATCGCACTAAAGATTCCAATCTAAGTTTAATGCATGTCCTCCGGGACCATAGTTCTACTCCAAAGCTGATAACAAGTTGGATGACACAATTCTATCTCAGTTTTTGTATGAGCTGTAAACATTCAAGTGTGTATTTGTTTTATTGTCCATCCTGTAAACTTTCAAGTGTGTTTAAGTTTTATTGTCCACCCTGTAAACATTTCAGTGCGTGTATGTTTTATAATCCATCCTGTAAACATTCAAGTGTGTATATGTTTATTGTCTACTCTGTAAACATTCAAGTGCGTATATGTTTATTAGTCCATCCTGTAAACATTCAAGTGTGTATATCTTTTATAGTCCATCCTGTAAACATTCAAGTGTGTATATGTTTTATAGTCCATCCTGTAAACATTCAAGTGTGTATATGTTTTATAGTCCATCCTGTAAACATTCAAGTGTGTATATGTCTACACGAACTCCGTAACACCAGCGAGAATACCAGTGTGTGTATATAGGAATCACACATTCTATAAATATTATTGTGGTGGGTAGGTTTATAACTTTTTTTTTACACGCTTTTATTTAACTTCACTCGAATGTCACTTTCATGTCACTTTCAAATCTTGAAATCGGATCTTCAATCACTTTCAGACGAGCAATACCTCTGAAACTTGGCATAGTTGTGTATTCCCGATGACAATACAATAATCAGTAAATTATTTAATAATTTAATATTGTAATTATGACATTATGAGTAATTAAAGTTTTTCGTAAAGAAATGTAAACAAATCAGGGGCCATAATCAAGTTAATTAAAAATTCAAGAGTACGTGGTGTGCGTTATTTATTTTCTTTGCGTAAAACAGGGCAGTACTCAAACTAGTGTCTAGCTAAATCAAGGGAAACAATCCAAATTATAAAATTATGAATCAAGGGAAAGTCGAGTTTGATCTCTAGATGGGATCCAAAGATGCAGCAATAGTGAATGCAGTCAGCGACATAGGTGTGGCATGACTTATATTGGTGAAACTGGTAGGCGTTTGGCAGACAGGTTTCGTGAGCACTTGAATAACAACTATCATGACAAACATTTACCTGTGGCCCTTCATTTCAATAGGACTGACCATTCAGGTAATTCCGATATACATGTCACTGTCCTCCGTTCATGTGCCGGTAATGACAAGACTCGCTTTCGTTGGAGAATCGCCTTATTTTAAAAATGGGCGTTTTAGCTCCCGATGGTTTGAATATACAACATCATTTTACATAAATTCTGGTAGCTTTTCTCTTTTTCATTCTTTATTCGTTGTCTTTTAGATCTATCTTTTTATGTTTTTGTTTTGGTTCGTTTCGTATCTTTTTATATCTCTTGTTGTGTCGCTATCGTACGTCACTTCCTTGTGATTTCTGTGACAAGAGACTACCGCTTTCTTCCACAGATTCTTTGGATCGAGCTAAGCTAACTTTTACTAGTTCCACAATTTTGTTTATTCTTCTTTTTTTCGTTTCGTTGATTATTTACTTTCTTGTTTCAGTATTTCTTTTAGATTTTACGGTTTTCTTGTATTATTATTGTTCTTTTTTTCTCTCATCACTTTTTCCATCTGCTTGTATCGCCCATTTGTTGTATATTTCTCATCATCGTATAGTTTTGTAGTACCTATATGGAGAGCACTGGTTTCTGCCTTATGCGCCGTGTTTGGTGCTTAAAGAATTTATTATTATTATTATTATTATATGTAATTTTTGTCTTTGTCACCTGTTTGTGGCTGACGAAGGGTAAAACCCGAAACGTCCCTTGTTTCTTGTGAACCGTAATTTGTAAAACTGATTAAATACCGTGTTATGTATTTAAATAAAATATTATTAGCTCCCTTTTAGCCACGATGACCCAGGGGCGTTAATTGCAAAGGAGAAAATTTTACAAACTAAATTCTGAAACAAAAGATTTGAGATCAGGAAAGGTCAGTGAATGACGGCAGTTAACAAAGAGCTGAGCTTAATGCGGATACACTTGTGTGACCATGTATGTGTTGGCATGTGATTAAATCTACATGTAAATACGTGCGTAGGTGGTTTTTTAAAGTGTAATCACTCGCTCAGATGTGTTATGTACTTACGTGTATAGGTATGTTAGTACATAATTTGGGAGTGTCGGCCTCACTATAACTTTGGCTATGCGATAATGTACTTGTGTAAGCTCATGTTTGAATGTACATTAGTAGGCATACCTTTAATATCTTATATATATATATATATATATACTACTGGACAAAAGTTAAGGGCCACCATTCAGTTTAGACAAGGTTTATATACGGTAATTGATTGGCAAACTGTAAAGACAAGTGAAAATGTCATTAAGACTGAGCTCAGAGAAATGTGTATACATTTCTGTGTGCACTAGGTTATTTTTTTTTTAAATGTCCAAAAACTGGGTCACTTTAACCCGCGCGTGAAAATTGCCATTGTTGCTGCAAAAACTCGTGGTTTTTGCAACACGCCCCACTAGTTCAAAAGGTGAAAAAGTGAGTTGAATTTGAATGCACGTGGAAAATGATCATCGGTAAAGAGTGTTCACCGTTGGTATGCAATAAATCAGTATGACAAGTGGTCGAAATGATCACTGCATTAGCCATGCCATCAAGGAGAAGTCTCAACACTGTAGACCGAGGACGTCCTGAGCAGGGTCGATTTTCCAAATGTCCGGTAGCTTGAAATCTCTCAAGAAGTCTCTGAATGGTAGAGTGGGACACTGCTAAACGTCTTGCAACATGACGAACAGATTGACCATCCTGAATCCATGCCATGGCTCGACCACGGTCTACAGTGCTGAGACTTCTCCTTGGTGGCATGGCTAATGCAGTGATCATTTCGACCACTTGTATATGCGAATAAACCTTGAACTAGTCCGTTTTACTCAACTTGAATGTGCATGTACAATCGAAACTCCATTGCTGGCATGTCGGCCATGTGCATATTGACCGTCAATACTGTTCAGGATTATCCAAGACAGCCTTCGAGACTACCGTATCGCTTCCAGGAATAAAACTTGCTATATTTCACCTGAATAAGCAATTTCCTGCTTCAGACTCCTTGAGCAAGAACTTAAAGAGTTTATAAAGAACAGCCCAACGTTACCGTAATTAATGATGTAACAGCTGAAGCAGTTTTTAAAAACCACACCAGGAAACCGGAGTCAAGTGGCTATATTTAATAATCGTGGAAAGAAGGAAAAGATTGCTAGGAAACTGGCAGAGAGATATATTCTAACGTATATGGATGACAGATAAAATACAAAAAGGACTGTAGCATCTGTAGAGACATTTCCGTTCTTAGACATACTAGAAATGCGTTTGTTAATATTATAGATTGTGAATCGGCAACAGGTTACCGGGATCTACTGTTAGATCCCACGGGATCATTTGATAGATGGATAGCTAACGGAAGGAAAAAAATGGCTACCGAGTTACATTTTTAACTAGCTTACTCCTAATGAAGTGGACCCAGTTTAAAAGGCATTTTGACTTTATTCTCAGTGGAAACTCGCTAGCTAGCTTGCTAACATTCACTTTATTTGTGAACTACATTAGATAGAAAGTGAAATTTTCTTGAAGTCAAGTTAACAGTCAAGTCAACAAGTGGTAATCATCAGACTGGGAGATCTAAGTTACAGAAATACTACACTTATTCTAAATTTCAAATAATATTACACCTGAAAACTGACGTGACATTATCAAGTTAGATCTTTATAGAGCACAGTGTGTCTAAAGTAGATCCCCACAGTTCCTATGTTGCCTATCACTGTTATAGACAGACCAACACATTAGACCAATAGTACAACCGTTTTTTAGGAAAGAGTATTTCGAATTTAGAAGAGACGGGGTGTTTCGAAAAACGGTGGCGTCACGCTCCAGTCTAACCAGCTGTAAAGGATACCTGGTTCTGCTCTTGAGTTGGGGAAGGAAAAGGCAGCGAGGAAGGAAACTGGCCACCCTTCCTCTAGAATCTGCACCTAATACAGTGAAGCCTCGATCACCTCACTCCACTACGGCAGTATTTGCTATGGGACTAATGTACCTTTACCTTTACAAGGTGCACGCATGCAGTATTTTCTCTGTTACAGGTGTAGATATTAGATAGACGCTGATCTCCTTATAGATCACATTAAATGACTGTATATCTCTAGGTGGCAGAGAGGGGGAATAGAACGAATTTTAAAGCTGGGAAAATTTCGAACTAGCCGGCATTCAGAAGCAGGAAAGTACTTTTCCTCATTCCCAGTTAAAACTCACTATTTAGTTTACAAAAATCTAAATCTGCCTTAATCGTGAAATGCATTAGATCAGAATCAATCTTCTATTTGAAGTGAAGTTAATATTCGGTAAAATATTATTTAGTTTCAATTTTCCACCACTCTGTCGATGGCTTGGCGGGAAGTAGATCATGCGGCACAAATAAAAGTTACATAAATAAAGGTTGTACTTTTTCCTAACTCCAAATAGTATGAAAACAAATATAATTTAATAACTCTGATTTTTAGCGAGCTCTGTGTTTTTAAAGGCGATCTCAAGAGCTCCTGTGTTGCCTGTCACTATGTGGTAAAGTCTGTGGTAGTTTAGTGGAATAAAAAGAATGTCAGTACAATCTTAATGTCTCCTGTATAGAACAGGCGAAACCGTGTGGTCGAATAAACACAGATACGCTATGGAAATTGCTAAAACATTTGTAATGAAGTGACAGCTTCTGGACTGTACATGAGCACTGAATAAATAAAGGGACATATGCTGTGGTGTCAAAGCGGCCTGTCTAATTGATTTGCCTTAAGACGGGATGTGAACTATCATCACATTTTTCATCGTATATGTGAACAACATCATCTAAGATGCAACGTAACAACGCTCTGAGGAGGAATTACCTCGCATGTACATCAAAATAGACACGACCAGGTAAAGAGGATGATTTACACACACACATACACACAATTGGGCCAAAGGAATTGCAAAAACATAAAGAAAAAATTCCGTAACAGCACAGCAGGCCGCATTCCGTGCACTGGATTGGAAACCTATAGCCGCATTTGCATTCTTTCACGACATAAGAAGTAGATGAAAAAAGAAAACCAAGAAGAGAATACGTATATCTTTGTCAAAACATATATGTCATTTCTAGTTTCTACCTATCTGAGTGCCTAACCGCCTGGGGTTTTAGATATATCTGTATGCGCATAAGTAACCATACAAGAACATAAAGTGTTATTCGTGGTAAACTTTTTTCTTTCTTGTATCCGTTCTTTTGTGTTGTTATTTATGACCTTTACCAAACTAATCCAATTCTAATTCATTTTTATCACTGATGTAGATTGTTTGTCTCTGTCCTTTCTGCTTCCATCGGAGCATGTTGCCTTTACTGCAGTATCCCTCTTTGCAGGAAGCCTTCATCAATGCATTCATGTGATCTTGGTGAGGAGGTTTGTGTAGGAATTTGTTTCTACATGACGAGCTTGCAAGCCCTATGCCGAACCTCATTGCATGCAGTAATCTCTTACGACATGCCTGAAGGAGGAGTCATCTCTTTTTTCCCTCAGAGACACCCAGGAACGACACGATGTAGATTCCCTGATGTTTATTCTGTTCAGCTTCGATCTCACTTCTTTACCTGTAGCTTTCACCTTTTTTTTTTTTTTTAATAAAAGTTATTTTCTTTCCAGTCTTACTCAGCGAGCTCTGTTTCACGCACGACCAGGTAGAGACGTCTGAACAAAAATATTTAACAAAAGAGGAAAGAAAAAAGGAAAAAAAAAGAAAGAAAGAAAATAAACCATGAAAGCTGAGAATTTGACGGTTACGCACGAAATATTTCAAATTTGCCTGAAGAGAGAAACATAGAAAGGGCAAAAGTAAACATCAAAACTCAGCAGCTCAAGTAGACTCCCATAGACACATTGTGGCGAGTGGGAAGTTAGATAAAAATAATAGTTCCCAGAATTGGAGAAGAGAGCTGGTGAATTAAAGGTAGGGAAGTCACAGCACAAGTCACGTATATAACTGCACAGTTCTAGATGGTAGCTGTAGAAGAGAGATGTGAAGTTAAGTCCCTTCTCGCGAGACCTATCCTATGCTCCATAGGTGTCTCTATTAATAGTTGATGTGAAATGCAGCTCGTTAGGTATTCTCTACAAATTTAAAATGTTATATATTCTTTGAAATCCACACATGAACAAAAAAGTTAGAACTGTAACTGAAATTTAAACAAAATAAATCAAGTACAATTTATAAAATTATATCAGTACATTTTAATAATTTAAATAGAAATTTAGTAAAAGTTGCAGGTAGATATTTACAAAATCACACGTTGGAAGTTAATAAATTGTCAATGTCTCTTAACATCATATCGGCCATGTGGTGACTTTTGGATTTGGTTCTTCAATTAAATAATACTTGTCGCCTTCAATTTTCTTTCTCTACAGACACTTCTGTCACTGATAAGGTGTAGAATTTTCAAGAGAGCTAATTCACCTGGACAGGTAGACACCAACGAAGGAACTTTATTTTCAAAGAGTTAAGATTTGGGCACGCAGTCCCGTCTAAAATTATGCCATTCCTTCCTCTCTCTCTCTCTCTCTCTCTCTCTCTCTCTCTCTCTCTCTCTCTCTCTCTCTCTCTCTCTCTCTCTCTCTCTCTCTCTCTCTCTCTCTCTCTCTCTCTCTCTCTCTCTCTCTCTCTCTCTCTCTCTCTCAGACGGGCCTGCGTGCCCAATTCTTAACCCTTTGAAAATAAAGTTCGTTCGTTCGTTCTCTCTCTCTCTCTCTCTCTCTCTCTCTCTCTCTCATCATGCATGAAGTATCCTTTCATTCTCACATTTACTCTAAGCATTATTTAGCCATGTATCATTATAAAAGTAATATAACAACATACATTTGCAATATTCAACATGATCAAAATTAAGTTTGTTTTAAAGAAAAACATAACAGAAAGTAATGCAAGGAAAAAAAAACTAACAAACAAACAGACAAAATTCAAACCCTTCGATGCTACAAGCAGACGAGGCAGAGGTGGTCCTTCACACTGCAGTCTGTTATGCTTCTTACCACAAGCTTTGTTGCGACTTTCTCTTGTGTAAGAATCTGCAAACATATGCACCAGACAATGGTATCTGTTGTCTACAACCAAGACGATAATCCGATGACGACGGGCCACTATTGATCAGAATCCTCATTTTGACAACATAGTCATGGGGCTGTGGTATTGTCATTTGAAGAATTACGCCATACAACCAATATAATACATTGAAAGACTATGGACATCATTTTAAAATGTTTCTGAATTCCGTCTTAATTAATTTCGTCTGGCCTTTGGTTATGCCAAAGTGGTTTCCCTTTATACAGTTTAAGAAATTACATCGAACGAAAATGTAAATGAAGAAAGAAGAGAGGAAGAAAAAGAAGAATAAGAAGAACTCTCGTACACCCAGCATTTAAAAGCTAAACCCCGAAAAGGACTGTAAGCTCTTATAGCTAGTATTGAGCAGTCCTAACGAGGACTCTAGCTGCGTCAATGCTGTTTAAGACTGGTTCAGGTTATATTCAGCTGGAGACCTTCAGTTGTCAGCGTAGTTTTATGAGTACTAAGATAAGCACTTCTGATTGGTTGCTTTATTTTTCCTCTCAAAATAAATTGGTGATTCCCCGAAATGAATCTCATCTCATATATAGAAATATATTTACACGATAAATTCTAAAGATTTCCTAATTACGGGGTGATTTCCAGAGTGATCTGTCCGTTATGCTACACAAAAATAAGTATATATATATATATATATATATATATATATATATATATATATATATATATATATATATATATATATTATATATATATATATATATATATATATATATATATTGAGAGAGAGAAGAGAGAGAGAGAGAGATAACATAGTTCTTGCTCTCTCGTCGTTTCCTTGTCTTATTACTTATTCATCATCACTATCACTGAATTAGTGTCCCCGTCCAGTTATGCACACACAAACAATAATTCTCATTGGAATCTTTTATGTTCAGTTTTCTCTTAATTTTCAATTTTAGAACGAGTTGAGGTTCTTTCTGGGTACATAATTTGTGCTCCTACTGTTATTGGTGTTTGTCAATTATTTCTTCCATTCTTCTTCTTACGATCGCATCTTTGATGTTTACACCGTCAGATGAATTCTCATGATGAACTCGACCGTTGTCTGGAGTTCCTCTTTAGCTTTATACAGCTTTGAGTTTAGTGTTGAGTTGTTGGGCCAGTATATCTTTCTTAACTGGTCGTACAGAGGACAATCCTGTAGAACATGCTCAGCAGTTTGTTCGTTTAATCCACATGTGCACAGTGGTGAAGCAGACAATCGTAGCTTGTACATGTGTTTATTCAGTTTGTTATGCCTTGTCCTGAAGCGAAAAATGGTGATCTGTCCCTGCCGGTCAAGAGTGTGGTAGTCGTCGTTGGGTTGATTCTGTTCTCTTCTGATAGTCTGTATAGCTCTCTTTTTCTCAAAGTATGTGATTTCATTATCTTCTTGTTCACATTCTCCTCCCTTTTTAGCAAGTTTATCTGCCTTTTCATTTCCGGGTACACCACAATGGGATGGTACCCACTGAAGTATGGTTCGTTTTTTGGCAGCTACCTTGCTTAGTTCATTTCTCAGATGCGGGAGTTTACCACCCTTGAGAGCTTGCAGTACAGACAGTGCATCTGTGAGGATGACTACCTGCTGGCACTCAGAGTTGGTGTTATAAATCATATTTGCAGCTTGCTCTAAAGCTTGAACCTCAGCTGTATAGTTGGAACAGAATTTTCCAGTGGGAATATGCCTAGTCTCATAGTGGTTGTCAGGATATGAGATAAAGATACCGGCGCCTCCATTCTTAACAGCATTTGTTGCTGATGCATCAGTGTAGGCATGTATCCATGATTGTTCGGGTTTAGCTTTCTTGGATCATGCTCTTCCATTTAAAAACAGTAGGTCTAGCCTAACAACAATAACAACAAAAATACCTTACAAATTCTGTCCGTCTTCCTTACTAAAAATATTCGCTTTCAGCCTTGCGGCTTTGAGTAACAAACTTTATTGGTTTCTTCACGGTGACAACGGCGATTACCATTCACCTTTCTCAATGTATTTTGACATGGAGTTTCCGGGATAAGGACCAAATGTATGGCACTAGTAGTCTGTGAATCCTACAACAAAATTAAAAACTGTTTTAAATTTCTATATATTAGTTCCCTCTGTCTTGTCTCTTATGTTTTCATCCGTGTATACCTGGCGACTCCTTCCACACAATCTGCCTAAGGAAAATTCTCCGAATCTTTTGGCCGAATACTATCAGCAACCAAGAACTACTTATTCGAAGTAACTAGGAGGACATGCACAGCATCATAGCTGGCAGACACTGGAGTTGGGTTGGCCACGTCCTCAGAAGGGACCCTGATACCATCGCAAGAACAGCTATGCTATGGACCCCCGAGGGAAAGCGAAAGAGAGGCCGTCCAAAAACAACTTGGCGGAGAACTGTGGAAGCCGAGATGCCAAGAATGAACCAGAGTTAGGGCACTGTTCGAAGGATGGCCGCCGACAGAGCAAAGTGGAATCAATTTGTTGCTGCCACCAGGCGTGATGGCCACTGACTGCTATGACGGTTGGCGGCTATGGATCAAAGAAGATACCTGGCGAAGTCTTTGTGGTCGTAATGCATGTAATTTCAATGTTTTTAGTCCTAGTAAGCTGTACCTGACTTTTCTTCGTCTACCCTACCTTTTGTGGAAAGGAATGTAAAGTTAAACACAGGTGAATGCAAACAAATCATAAAGGTACGTCCTAGCCAAAAATAACAACCGGAAAAGGATGAAAGTAGAAGAAACAAAAAGAAACAGAAGCAGCAGGAAAAAACTGGTTGAGAAGATTGTAAAAAATGGGAAGCTGGAAAGGAACAGTCATAAACAAAACCACCTAATTGCAAAGCCAGTCGTTACGCTTTTTACTTCTACATTGGCAAGAAAGAATGTTACAGAGATTACCCTGGCCTGTGCTTACCTCTTGCTCTGTGACAGCTCCTGGCGTGTGGCCTAATTACCCAGCAAATATACCACGCCAAGTGGCTGGAGAATTCATACTGGCTGATAGAGCCAGAACTGAACATTTTGAGCTACTTCGATCCAAGGTTTATACATTTTTATGTGTTAAATGTTAATGTGTATGTCAGGTTTTTAAGTCCAGATCTGATGAAGTATCTGATTAGATATTAAATGTTTGATTAAAAGTGTGACGGTTTTCTGTTTACGTTCCTCTTAATTTTCAGTTTTAGAAAGAGTTGAGGTTCTTTGCGGTTATACTATACATATTCTGACTGCCAAGGTTTTTTTGTCGATTGTTTCCTCCATTCAGATATAGTAGACCTAGCCTTACAGATCGGTCCATCTTCTTTAATAGCCCTATGCTGAAAGAGCTTTTGTATTCGGACATACGTTTTAGTATAAACAATGGATCTTGTGCCTGGATGGAAAGAAGCGTACCTCGCCAAAATGTGCGAAAACTCCTATTTGAACAAAATATTCGCGCCATTCCATTGATTTGTGATGCTATATTTCACCTCTCATTTTAATTACTGCGAAGACAAATTTTTTTCCAGCTGTCGGGCAGACAGAAAGTTCTTTCACAAGTCTCCATACTTAAAATTTAAAGCTCACGGTTAAGTGAAACCTGAGTGCCGGAACAGACAGCCTTTGTGTCTTAAATACAAAGTTCTGCCTGTTATTGACATCTATCTCTTTGTCTCGTGAGACAGTGTAGCGCCTGATGAGGATAATTAACCGATATATTCCAGCTTTCCTTCAACCTTACCTGTTGTTACGATATATTCCAGCTTTCCTCTTCTCATAACATACCACAAATAAGTGGATTACTTCTTTCTAACGATTGCCTTGTGAAATAAGTTTACATTGCCCATTGGCCTCTATCAGAACATCCTCATTACTCTTTGTGGCTGTTCATGGTATTTGTAACGTTCTTCTAACCTTAATGTTGGTGCTCCTTTTTTATATTTTACTACAATCCCTCGCTTAGCGCTGTTAATTCGTTCTTGAAAACTCGAGCACTAACCGAAAAGATGCTACATGAAAATTGATTTCCCATCAGAATTAATAGAAATCCAATTAATTCGTTCTCGAGGTCTAGAAAGCTGTATCAAAATTAATTAACAAGGTTTTACAAAAATAGTTAACAGCGTTGATTAACTACATTTAGTTATCAGGCCTACACACGACATATTATGTATGACTTGAAGGTAAAGGATCCCGTTTTAGGCCCATTGAGGCAAATTGGGAATATAGTGTTAGGCTCATCTTTTTCTTGACCATCGGCACACTATGGGTGATGTGGTCAGCTTCACGCCGGCCGCCTTTAACCTTCCCAGAGTTGCTCTGGTACCCAATTCACGAGGCTAATGTATGACTGTACTTTAAAAATATATTATAGGAATTTGATAGCTGCTATTTCCGTCGCTTGTGGATACAGTTGTCACTGCACATCTGTCTTCATCATGAGACGACTGGTTAGAAGTTTCTTTTTTTCCTCGTGTTTTATGTGGCCAAATTATTTGTACGAATTTCTCTGTTCAGGTGTAATAAACCAACACATTTATCCATAAGATATTAGAGAAAAAAACAAAGCAGTTCCAACCTTTGTCATTGTGATATTTAAACATCGGGAAAGCTGTTGAAGTTCTTAACAAAAACAGGGGTGAGCCACAGTTAATTTGCATATCCAATTTTGGAAGTCCGTGAAACATGGCCACATTTTTCAACAGGCGCAAAAGCTGATATATTTATTTATAATTTCAGCTTCAGCTCGTTAAGTATTGTTTTCACAGTCTTGTTTCGGAAAGTTCTGTCATAAATCAAGTGGGCATAATAAAAGCTGTATGTATGTAAGCAAAAACGCTAATTTTCTTTTATTGCATTCCTTTGATGCACTGCCAATAAACATTGGAACTAACAAACTTATAACAGCCTGGTGTGGAAAGTTTGCCAGTAATAATTTTTTTTCTCTTCAAATGGGATATGTAACGTAAAGTAAATATGAACACAAATACTGTACATGTAAAACGCATCTGGAAAAGTTGGACTTTTAACAATCGTCACTTAATAAACAAGACGTTAAACTGTACACCCTATTTACTCAGAATATAAAACATTATACTTGTCTTCTAACACGCATAATTGTTCATCATAAATGTTAGTTTAATAAATTTTTATGATTACAAATGTATTTGAAAGTCCTTTCTTATAATATCAGTATCACAAAATCTCGAAATGTTAACGTCACTGCTGATTTTGTACATTCGCATTGCATACAGACAAACTTGGAGGGATCAACAATGTGTTTTATTAATCCCATTAAAAATTATGGTAATATTGACATGGCGACTTTTTAGGGCTAAATCATAGAAAGGGAAATTTATAAGAACCACAACTACGACAATAATAATTACTGTAGCCATATTACTTCACCCCGTGTTTTGCCGACACCTATAGGGTGAAGCTGGAGTGTCCTCTCCAGGGCGCAAGCTTGGGCATAGTTAATGGAGATCAAGATGTTGCCCATGCAGCATGTTTTCCCTCTCTACGCAGCCGAAAGATCCAAAGGAACGGCAGTAGCCGATATAGTTTGGTACCAGCCACGTCGCAGGAGTTGCCAGGATAATGTCGAATCAACATTAGACTGCCTTAGGGACTCCGACTCCGGATTTTTCCTCAGGGTTTCCTCCAGAAGCCTTTCCCATAAATGGATATTCCCGCTAGGCAGCGGTGGTTTGAATTCAGAGTTTGACCTTCTCTGAGATAGGTCACCAACCAAGGATCACGAGCCCCATCTACCCGAAGCTGCTGGTTTTAAGGCGCCAGTGACTCGCCTTCGCCCCTTCTCCCGTCGGTGGAAACAGTCCCTCAGGGCTCAAATTGAGCCACTCGTGAAGGCCGGGGGCTGGGCTTGGTTGTCATAAGCATTTGAGGCGCGAGCCATAGAAGCATTTATCTGCAGTGAGAGATTATCCTCACTACAAACCCCGGCTATAAAAAACCTTTGGAACCGGCCATATTGTAGACAAAGTCAATTGGAGAAAATGCGAAACTACCCGTACAGTTAAGATGAACAAGAAAATTGCGCTGCTTTGTTATAACCAAACACGAGAATCCTAATGTATTGTGTAGGGTACAGTAAGGAGTTAGTTGTCTTTAAAGCAATTAGTTACCATGTATTTTGGTTATTTAAAGAGCCAGCAATGACCAGAAATGAACTTTGTATAAACATTAACTCTTTGAGAAAGCGGGAAAGGGGGGGGGGGGGAGAAATGGGGGTGCAGGGGAGTAGGTGTATAAGGCAACATACAGGGGAAGGCGTTATTTATTTCTACGTTCTATAAAGTTAAATGGCAGCTTCTTTGAGCGTGAGAGTCCGATTGGCAGAGTGGTTAGAGTCGTGGCCTCTCGCAACAAAATGCCTGGTTCGAAAGAAGGTGGAGTCACCAGATGGGTAAACGGGTACCTGAAAAGAGAGAGAGAGAGAGAAAGAGAGAGAGAGAGAGAGAGAGAGAGACAGAGAGAAGGGTACTGCAACTTTAACAATATACTGTACATTTAGCTAGATAATGTAAATTTAAAAATTAATTAATAAAAATAGAAAATCAGTAACATAATTCTAATATAGAGCATAACGGACAAACAAGTGTGGGGGAATGTTATCGCCTACGCATGTCTAAATGGCACTTACAGATTTTCAATTTCACGCTGAACGCAGATGACAACAGTACAAGGTATGTATCTCCTACTGCCATTTATCTGGTGTTCCGGTTTAGGTCGAGCTGTTTTGCATATTTCTGTCTTGTTTTAAAACAGAAAATAAAATCCAACAAACTTTGCAGCATATTTTTGTTCTCATTTATTTTCGAACATTTTTTTTAGCACTCGAACAAAAAAGTGGGTGCGGAAGAGAATAAATGAACGGTAAAAACTAAGTCTACAGAATACAGTTAAACGTAGCCCGGCACGCACGTATGCCAGTTAATTATTCATCGCACCAAAGCTTTTCTGGTAGGGCAAATAACTTACTCACTCTCGGCACGGGGAGGTAGTGACTAGAAATAACAATAAAGGAAGCTTTGAAAGTCCTGAAATAGGAATGAGTACACTTTAAACCCTTTAACGAGGATTTACTGTCTGATGTCAGCAGCTGCGGTAATTCCGGCCCCAGTAGCGTATATTAAAGTTGTTACACTTAAAAAGCATATATTAAAGTGCCTTTCGATGACACATTTTGCTGTTTATTGTGCTTAGCACCAGTGAAATTCAATACTAGGTTTTGATAGGGCTGGCAACCCAACCGTGTAAAATCAGTTACCATAGACATCATGTAAGTAGCATGCACATGGTTTCCTGGATGTGATAAATTTAACCGTGATACAACGTTAAAATATCTCCAAAGATAAAATGTAGGGATAAAAATAATGCGTAAGCTACTAGAAGACATGATCGCCCATGCCGCGGTTCACTACCCGCCATGGAAACTAACTTGTTAGACGCACAGACAAAACGTTTACCCTTGGAGACGGGAGGGAACGGAGATCAAAAAGAAAAAAATATGACTGAACACGTGCTTGAAACTAGCAAGGCTAAAAAGACGCAATTGGTGGGGAAAGGAAAAAAATTCACGTCCCCAAGTTGACACAATGTAAAGAAATGGACAAAAGGGACCTTAGCTATTATACGCAACAGTCATTTCTTGGACGCTTTTACGATACTTAGTCCTTTTATTTGAATTCAGCGGCAAACGCATTACAGAAGATGCTCGAACATATTTCAACAAAAAAAAAACAACTAACCTTGAAAAAGTAACTTTTTCTTAATAATAATGTTAGGAATATAAAACCTAGCTAGTCTGATAGCCCATCTTGAGCAGAGAAATAATATGCTTTCATTTATACAGACGGATAGATAATAATGAAGATATTGACAAAAGACTGTGTTGTTCATAACAAACGAGCGACTGCACTGTTAAAAAAAATGTCACTAATTTTCAAAAATTGCGGCCTTGAGACTCAAGTGCTAAAATCTAGTTGGAATGAAAGAGAGGGGGAAATAGTGGAAAATTGTGGCTAAAAATAACTTTAGAGACCGATTCGTGTAAAAAGGCATGTAGAACCAAGCGTGTTTTTTTATGAAAAAGCAAGTAGAGACAGACGGACCAACAGACAATAATACATACTTGACTGAGGTATGACTGAATTGACTTTTGGTAGGAGGTTTGAAATTTGAAAGGGGGGAAGTCGGTGATTGGCCACAGATAATCATATTATCGGCGCACAGACGCGCATTTTGCCATTCAACATAAATTGTCCATTAGTAGACACAGTAATTCTTCAGTGGTGTAGTTCCCAGAAGCTAATTGCAATATTTAGAGGGACGCCATACTAGAGCCAGCAGCTCAGCTGAGTTTTGCTAGAATATAACTGTGTTCTCTATTCATAATTCTGGTAAGACTGAAAGCATTTCTTTGTATATTTTAATATTTTTTAATGTTTCGAGTGATTTGATACTGCCATATCAAAATCTATCCCTTACAACAAGTAAGGATTCGCTCTAGATCCCCAGCCCCAGTTCAGGGTCTAGAGACAAACAAAATACATAAACGCCAGCAAGGATTATGAAGGGCGGATCAAGTGTTGAGATCAGTGGAACATATCACCTATCCTATTCAATAGCAGGAAGCTAATGAACATATTTCAGAATATGTAGTCTTGGGGAACTAGTACTATGTGAAACCAACTTGGTAAGATGTGCTGTATGGTCAGAGAGATCTGACCCCGTCTATGTGGTGTTGTTGTGTAGTGTTGTGTGCAGAAGTGGCTCAGGAGGTAGAGTTCTGACACATGACCCAATACTTTTATTGCAGAAGTGTGAGTTTCTGTTTGGCACCAAAGTGGTGTCAAATGCTGTGTTGATATATACAAGTGTGGACCAGTGCAGTCTAGTATTTTGTCAGAGCAGCCTTATATTGCCCCCAAGCACGGAGAGGTGGGGCCACCAGATTCCAGCACCAGAACTACTCAGTCAAGATACGTGAGCGTCTGGCCTGCTGGACCTTCACCAACTTATTTACTAACTAACACACCAACTATATTACCATCAACTGTAACCTGCCATTTTGGGGGAAATAAAACTTGTATTACTCCCATCAATAAAGGGACAATGTTTGGTAGTCATAGACAGGGAGTGATGATATCACCCCAACAGCATATCTAGAAATAAGTTCTCCTGGGACTATCTTAAGATAATTACTATTAACCAGTCATTTGAAATACATATGTACACATTTTCTATTTTATTATGACATATATTCATGCATTTCATTCATAATTTCAAAATTTTTCATATGTTCTGACCAAAATAAAACCTTGGTTCAGAAAAAATAAACTTAAAGAAAATTTAATATCAAAATTTAAACAGCTTGAGTTAGTTCAGTGTATTATAAATTTTATTTATATTATTAGACTTATTAAATATCTGTGTGTGTGTGTGTATGTAATCTACCACAACACATTACATATCAGTACCCTAGATTTTAACGTAGCCACATTCATTAGAAAAAAAGATATGTGTGAGGTCGTAAGTGGTAGCAAGAAGGGCCTTCTGTAAATTCACCGCTACATTTATCTCAGGAGCCTTCACAGCTGACCTCATACATCACACTAGGTAACATCAACCATACAATACCATCAAATCCACTACACTGGAGACAATGCTGCAATGGGAGCATAGAGTCAATGCAGGCTGTCTAAGAACAACCACAGCGCCGGCTCCATACTCCGTTAGGAGCGACCTGAAAAAAGAAGACGTTTGTCTCAGTTTGTAGAAGATGAAAGATGAAGCGGTCGCGAGAGGGAAAACACATAACATAGACAAAAATTAGCGGTGAAAGATTATTACAGAATGGACAGGTACATGAGTTTGTTCAGTAGAAGAAATGAGTATGAACACACCTGAGAGCTTTCTAACCAACACTTGATACTCGCGCAGGATCCTGGACTTCAGATTCTTTCCCAGCGTCTTTCCATGTCGTGAAAAAGGGGGAGGGGGGGGGGAAGAAGAGGTGAAAGTATGTGTGTTCCCATGACCCCGAAACTATGTGGGCGGTATATGCAAAGCTACCAGCAGGGTTTCCCAAGCCGGAAAAGCCGAACAGTAGTGTCCATACCAAGACAGACACAAACCTGCAGCACAGCAGGCAAGCTGAAGACAACTAAACGCTAAGGTAGGTTAAACTGACAAAAACAAGTGCTGAAATACGATCCATTAGCCACAGATCTAACGAAACAGAGCAACGTAATCCACTCTATAAAAGACATAAAGACGTCATGAATGATAAGAAAGCAGAATTGTATGCATCCTGTATTGTACCGCTGCTTGTGCCTCCCGCTTGGATATTCATTGAACTATTCGAGCACCATACTGTCCAGCCTTTCTTCTTCTTCTTCTTCCATCCTTAGCCATCAACCGGCAAAGCAGTATGTGGCCAGTACGCCTAGTGGCGTCTTAGTGCAACAACAAATTGATCAATCTATCGCTGTTTCCACCACGCCTAGTGGCGTCTTTGTGGAACAAAAACAGACCAAACAATCTATCATTGTTTCCGTAATCAGATTGGTTGGCAAGCAGGTGATCAGCCCACTGTGCGAAGTTTTTACGGGATGGGGTAAACAGCCCCATGCCCATACCCTCCTTAGTCGCTTTTTACGACATGCGTGGTAGGGTGCAGTGTTACTATTCTTTGCTCCCCTTTCGGGTCCCGGTAACACACGTGTGTGTCCAGCCTTTGCCCAGGTGTTATTGTTCCGCACTTTCGCTTACTGTATGATTTTTATTCCAGTCAAAGTCTACCATCAACCTGTTCTCGCATTTTCTTAAGTTTATCCAACATGTCTCTTGGTACAACCTTTATAATTCATTGTTCACTTCTCGATGGATTCTTTACCTTTGTACAGGTAACCCTCGATTTACGCCGGGGATGCGTTCCTGAACAAACTGGCGCAATTTGAATCGGCGTAAATTGAAACCATTTTATAATGTAAGTCAAAAGGAAGTCATTGACGAATAATGTAATAATATTATATTTGAAGCTCTGGAATAAAGTAAATAAATAAAGTAAATAAAATAAATAAATAAAACAAAGTAATTAAAATAACGTAAATAAAATAAGTAAATAAAATAAAATAAAGTTAATAAAAAGTAAAGTTAATATTTAAAAAGACATAAAGTAAATTAAATAGTTTAAACTGAAAATAAACCACTTTGTGACTTAAACCGAAAATGGAGAAATGTAGCGGCTTTTCACATTAGTTGTTTCTTACAATGTTTTGAGAGAGAGCAGTGATTCTGATATTTCTTTGTCTTCTCAGAGACCCCCAGTACCTTTATTATATTTATTCACATAATTTTCAAATTTACTTGCAATGCGGCAGATAGTTTTCAAATTAACTTGCAATGCGGTAAAAGCTTTTCAAATTAACTTGCAATAGGTAAATAGTTTTCAAACTTTCAGTGCGACACATTGTTACCAAACTGTCTTGTAATAAAGTGAATTGTTTTCAAATTAACCTAGTTTGCACATTAACTTGCAATACGGTAAATTGTTTTCAGATGAACTTAAAATATGGCAAATCTGATAGCCTACACGAACTTTAAATTGCCGTAAGGCTAATCAGAGAATTAAACTAATGATAAGTACAGTATAAGGAAAACAAGTGATAAAACCTAACAGCAATAATAACCAATGATGGGGAAAGATGGTGCTAGAAAAGCTAGTGATCGCAATAACTAATGAAAGGATAAACAAGTGATAAAACCTAGCGGTGTCACATAATTTTGTCGCTCTCTTTTCCTCTCCGGCAGTATTGATCTACCTTTATTGTGCGTACTAATTGTGTGCGCCATTCGATTGTTGGCACGTTCTATTTTCCTACCTCCGACAGTATGCGGCATTTTCGTGTCAGTGTTTACACTTCTTCCATTCATACGTGTCATGTTTGCCTGCTTATCCTCGCGGAGATGAATTACAGGTAAACCCAGATTGGCGACAAGACACGAGTAATGTCGCCCAGTGGTTGTTTGCATAAGTAGTGCCCATCAATTATGGACCAGGTGGCATATTACTTCTTCTTCTTCTTCGATCCTTAACCACCGACCGTCAAAGCAGTCAGTGGCCATCACGCCTAGTGGCGTCTTGTAGGGCAACAACAAATTGATTCCACTTTGCACGGTCTGTGGCCATCCTTCGTACAGTGCCCCAGCTCTGGTTCATTCTTTGCATCTCAGCCTCCACAGTCCTCCGCCAAGTTGTTTTTGGTCGGCCTCTCTTTCGCTTTCCTTCAGGGGTCCAAAACATAGCTGTTCTTGTGATGGCATCGGGGTCTCTTCTGAGGACATGACCAACCCAGCTCCAGCGTCTGCCAGCTATGATGGTGTGCATGTCCTCTTGCTTGCTACGAGTAAGCAGATCTTGGTTGGTGATGGTTTTCGGCCAAAAGATGCGGTGAATTTTTCTTAGGCATGTTGTGTGAAAAGAGGACAATTTTGACATTTCCTTCTCTGTGACTCTCCAGCATTCCGCACCATAGAGAAGCAGAGAAAGCACGCAACTCTGGTATAATCTTAATTTTGTGCTTGTGCTGTATTGGGAGGACTTTCAGATGTTATTTAGGCTAAAGAAGGCTGTTCTTGCCTTATTCATTCTGATGTTGATGTCTTTGCCTGCCCCACCATCTGGTGTTACTATGCTTCCTAGGTATGTGAAGGTATCTGTCTGTACCAGTTGCTGATTCCTTACTGATATGGGCTCAGGGTTGCTCACATTGAGCGTCATGACCTCAGACTTCTTTAAATTGATGTTCAAGCCCACCTGCTGGCTAATTTTATTAAGTCTATCCGTTTTTTCCTGGATGTGTTGATGTGAATGTGCCAGCAGTGCAATGTCATCTGCATATTCCAGATCTTCCAATGTAGAAAATGTAGTCCATCTTATTCCTCTTGGACTGCCCTCTGTTGTCTGGCGCATCACCCAGTCTATGACTGTTAAAAATAGAGTGGTTGATAAGGGGCATCCCTGTCGTACTCCTGTCTTCACCTCGAAGGTTAGGTTGCTCTGCCCAACACTTCACGTAAAGTTGGCATAGAGGCTTTTTATGATTGACACTATGCAGCTTGGAATTCCATAAGCCCTCAGTATTTTCCATAAACTGTCCCTATGTATGCTGTCAAAAGCCTTTTCAAAATCAACAAAATTTATGTAAAGCTGTCTTTGCCATTCTGAGCACTGCTCTATAATGTTCCTGAGAGTGAATATATGGTCTACACATCTTCTGTTCTTTCTAAATCCTGCTTGTTCTTTCCTCAGTTTGTAGTCTACTGCCTTTGAAATTCTCTGTATAATTATCCTGCCTAGTATTTTGCTGGGAACTGAGAGAAGAGTGATTCCTCTCCAATTATTGCAGTCTGCAAGATCTCCCTTCTTGGGCAATTTGACAATTATTCCTTTCTTCCACTCTGATGGTGTTGTCCCCCGTTTTCCACACTTGTGCAAATAGTGGTTCTAATAGTTCTGCTGCTAGCTCAGGGTCTGTCTTAAATAGCTCTTCATTTAAGTTATCATGGCCCGGAGCTTTACCGTTCTTTAACCCTTTGATTGCTGTGATGATTTCTTCTTTTCGTGGAATGTCTGTATTTACATCTAGATCATTTTCAGCCTCAGGAACATTCAATTGTGTCTCTGGTATTTCCTTGTTCAGCGTTTCTCTGAAGTGCTCTGCCCATCTTGTTTCCTGTCCCTCTGCTGTCTTGATGAGATTTCCTTGCTTATCTCTTACTAATGTAATATTGTTCGCACCTTGTTTTCCGCTGATGAATTTAGTTATTTTGTATACTGTGCTTTGTTCATTTCTCAGTGCTGCCTCTTCTGCCTGTTTTGCAAGATCGTCTAGGAAATTCCTTTTGTTGGCTCGGGTTTGGCGTTTAACTTCCCTGTCCAGCTGGCTGTACTGTTCGCTATATAGTTGCTTTAAGGAGGTCCACTACTATGAAAACTGGATTTTACGTACAAAATATAGATTTTTTACTTTTGAGCTTATTTTTTCTTTCTTTTCATTTCCTTTCTCATCTTTATGGTGTTTAGTGTTTCTGGTGTTATCCAGTCTTGCTTCTTCCTTTCCTGGAATCCTAAGCATGATTTGCTACTTTCCTTATATATTGTTGAAATGGTGTTGAAATTCTGGTTTATATCATCAGTCAATGTCTTTTCCTGGCTTTTGGCAAATTGATATCGTTTCTTAATGTCGGCCTTCTACATTCATCTTGCTCATAACAAACTTGTCCGGATGTTTATTTAGGTGTGTCTGTACTATGCTGCCAGTCTTTTCCTCGGTGAAAACATTATGAATATGGGCCAGTGATACACGAGATGTGTGACAAGTTGCTCCATCCTGTTGGAAGAAGGAATATTCCCGCTGATAACTTCTTAATTGTGCGTAGAACTCATCAAATATTCGTAAATACACTTCAGTGTTCACATTCGTGTCAAAAAATATGGGACCGACAATCCCATTCCCAGACGCAGCGCACCTTACCCCGATTTTTGGGTCGTGTAATGGTTTCTCATATAGCTTATGGGGGTTTTCTGTGCACCAATACCTGGTGTTATGGGAATTAATATGACCAGACAAATGAAACCACGCTTCATCACTCATAAAGTACTGAAATGGATCCAACTCGCCATCTACGATCTTGTTGAGAAGCCAGTGACAATAATTCACACGTTTCTCCTTGTCAGGTTCTTTAAGTTGTTGTACACACGTTACGCGATATGGTTTTAAATTTAGTGACTGGAGAATTCTAAAACAAGAAGTGCGTTTCATTCCACTTTGTTGAGCTAATTTTCTCACAGATTTTGTAGGACTAGTGAAAATCTTCTCTTCAATAACAGCAATGGCCTCTGGAGTCCTAACAGTTGGCACTCTACATTTTTTGGCATTAACGACCGACCCTGTTGTACGCCATTTTGAGATCAACTTCTGTATGCTACTCTTTGCAGGAATTTTAGAACCAGAAAACGTTGATGCAAAAATTTCAGAAGTTTTCTTGAATGATCCCGTACGGATATAATTCTCAACAATAGCTATCCTTTCTTGCAGTGAAAACGGCATTGTGATAGACAGTTTATTTAAATACACACGATGGTTTTCAAATACTCACGGTCCAATCACGGAAAATGATTTAGGTCAATCTAGTACTACTTAGAACCTTTTATAACCGACACATTTGTTAACATTGAAAAATGCTAAAAAATCTGGCTACTTTCACTTTGTGAATGGGGCCGCTTATTCGTGGAACACCCTGTATACGGAGAGTGACCGTTTGAATTTTACAAACGCATGAGTCCTCCAGGGAACAGTCGAAGGTAAACGGAGAAGAGGAAGGCAAAGAAAATCCTGGGCTGATAACATCAAAGAATGGGCAGGACACGGTTTTTCCACACTTGTACGCATTGCTGAGGATAGAGAGCAGTGGAGGAACCTGTCTGCTGATGCTTCCACCATGGCAACCCTACGACCCATGACAGGTTACGGGTTGAGATGAGATGATGAGTCGTGCAGAAATGTCCATGAGAAAAGTTATCATAACATGCACTTTCGAATGCTATTGGCTTTGCAGTTTAGAGGCTAATATACATTCACGGTGATTGGAAGTTTTGTCTGAAACGCCAGGTGTGAGCGTGGGCAGGAAAACTACAATATAACGAGAACATTTTAGACATACAACACTGCATTCCAGAATCGTCAAAAGCAGACTGAAGCCAGGAAAGAGTAAAAGTTGGGATTCCGAACTTATAGGAACGGAAGACAAGTATTGGAGCGCCTTTTGACTAATACTACATGGAATCTCCACCTTTTAATGCGGAAACCGGACTCCTACAGGACTTAATCACAAAGTCACAGAGGGACTTTAACTAGAAATAATACCCCAAGACTGTTCTACTGAGCAAGAAGTCTAGAGTTTCAACTAGTTCGAGGTAAGTTGTAACATATTTTTATACTTTGAATTTGATAAATTTGAAGCTGCTGATAGTTATACAGGCCCTTAAGAGTGTGGCGACATCAGCAAGTAAAAATGATATATTCATAAACCACCACAGCAAAGCGCTGGCGATTGCTTCATGCTAATTCTCTCAGGGAACTAAAAGCAGAGGTATCCCAGATTCCAAGTGGAGAAGGAAGTGGAAGATGATGCCCTCATATATATATATATATTGTGGTGAAGTGGGATGTTATAAATACTTATAGGGAACTTAGTGTACTGACTGAGATCAGCTGTGAAGGTATCTATATCTATTAAGAGTAGTGTATTATAGATAACCTTACTTGCTACCACATATCTATATATCTCAGTCAGAATTATTCTGGAATAGTGTGATGCTACGTTATGTGTCTAGGGTATGAGTATGGTGAAGTGTAAGTCACAACAACAGACAGATAAACAATTTAATGTAATCCACTACTCTTGACAACACTGTGACACTCACATACATATAACACTCTACAAAGATATCTTAAAAGAGTCACTGATAAACTTTCAAATAACAATATGTATTCATTACTGGCATGAATGAATATGTGTCCTGATTCAACTACAAGGGAACCAGGAATCACAATCAATTTAAATTACAAGTTATGTACAGAATGTATTTAATATGAATATTGTAGTGACATATATTATTACAAATGTTCTATGTGTGTCAGTTGTGTAGTAGTAAAATGAGGTAATACTGGTTTTGTTTTGTTCAAGCTCTGTTGGTATTTTTATAAAGTTATTTCAAGATGAGGGGACATAATGTTGAGCTCAGCTGGCCAATTCGCTTATCTGGCGTGATGGCGGCAGGAAAGGACTCCTCTGCTCGAATTCTCCTCTGGGTTCAGGAGACACCTCACTGATAGCTAAAAAGACCAAGGAGTATGCTGTCCGACTCAGGATTCAGCAAAGCTCTGACTAGGTGCTGCTCAGTACCATCAAGACCACTGTCCCTGAAATCAAGAAGGATGTACCTTCTACTTCATAACTAATTTATATTTTCTTTTTACACTGATCACAATACATCACAAACATTGCGTTCAGAGCGTTAGGCCAACAGTCAGCTTCATCTGAAATACTTTATACCAGCATTACCATCCTTAATGGTCACTACGCCTCTGCACTTCCAGCATTATTTCTGTCTAATCAATCATCCAGGTGTCAGTGTACTATTTGGCCATTCCATGCCGTTTTACTTCTCTCCGACACCCTCTGTTCAGGCTGGAGCATTACAGGCTTTACCTCACGTTGGCCACTGAACTACACATATATATACAGGCATAAATCAACAATTCACATTCAATTTTCATTAAAAGATATTGAATGGTTCAAGCTTACCACAATTCATACGAATAACACAGATACGTTGATTAGCAATGAATTCTGGCACAAACTGGCACAAATTTCCATCTGCCTATGTTCCAGGCTTTTATTGAGCAAAATATATGCTGGCTTCAACGCACTGATGCTTTATCAAGCTATTTTAAACAAGTGGTTTCGAACTAACGCTCCCAAGTGTGTATATCAGCGAGTCTGACCAATGAGCCCCGTTTCGACAAGTGTTTGAAAAAATGTTACCTTTCCCCGTTTCCCCTAACAACCAAGATAGTATTTATAGCCCGACCAATCGTGGTTAGGCTTTCATTTGTTGCGCTCCAATCAATTTGGAGTTTACATGGTAGGCTATTTCTGTAACGTAAATTTTTTTCAAACACGTTAAAAAAAAATCTTATGAGCAGAAATGATTTTATGCTGTCAGGCACCCCCAATATTTTATTTTGGGTATAATTTATTAATTCCTGGACTATTTGCGTAACGTTTTACATATTATTTGTCAGCAAGCCCTAAGGAACCCAAAAATACAAATTTAAAGGAGCTACGTGGCTGCGTTCAAAATATGCAATTTCTTTTACCTCCTGTTTCGAAGATGTTCTGTCTGGGTACTGTTATGTTCTCAACCGTAAACCCATCTAATGTTATCTTTTCTAATAAGAGTTTTTTATGATTTATAAACCTAACTCTGGGAAAGGGTAGTGTATTTTATCACTGTCCGTCTGAAAAAGTTAGTGCTTGTAGACTTACACGCGTGATAGTAGTAATTGTGTATCGCGCGACGCGTGTTTAATGTTCGGCTTTCTGCCTCTCCCTTCTCGCTATCCTTTTGTCCATCTGTTCGTTCGTTTTGGTAACGTAATGTAGAAAAAGACATGAATGGAATTTAAAATTTAGGTCATTACGCAGTCTGCCTCTTAATGTTTTTCCAAGAAATACAGCACACGTTTCATTGAAGAAAGCGGGTATAATACAGTAAGCTTTTACTATCAACGTGAAAGCGTTACAATTTGCAGACGAAGCAGAAAACAAGGGGGATTTCGAGTACATTCCTTGTGACAGCACTGTCATTTTACCATTGCTCTTCTCTTTATTAATTTTATTTGTTAGGCTTCATATTTACCTAATAATTTATATATGTGGATTAGAATATTTCATGACACCTCCCCTCTTAAAACAGACATTATATGTCAGTCCTTTATTCTATATACACATATAGAAATTTATTATTATTTCTGGGGTTTACGGTGATTCTCATCACACGGATGGCGGCTTAAAAAATCCGCTCCCAGATTGGTTTTTCCAGATATATATTCAATGCTAAAATTGTATGGAGCCAGAAGCAAAGACCATCGGAGTAACCTAGAGTTCTCATGCTTAGCCTGTGCTAAAAACGATAAAGGTTTGTGGTCAGTTTGCAACTTAAATGCCTTCCCATATAGATAAATATTGAATTTCTTTATTGCCCATATTACTGCAAGACATTCTTTTTCGCTAGTTGAGTAGTTGATTTCAGCTTTATTCAACTTTCTGCTAGCATATGCCACTGGGCTTAATTCCCCATCCAATGCATCTGATTTCTGTAGTAGAGTTGCACCTAACCCAATATTACTTGCATCCGTCCTTACTATGAATTCTTGACTTAAGTCAGGTAATTTCAAAATGGGTTTACTTGTGAGCTTTTCCTTCAATTCTTGGTAAGTCATTTCACATTGTGGTGTCCATGTAATGCGATCTGGAAGTCCTTTACGTGTCAATTCCGTTAAAGGTGCACATATGGAATTAAAGTTTTTGATATACTTCTGGTAGAAACCACATAATGAGACAAAGGATCTCACGTCCTTCTTGGTTTGTGGTCTCGGGGCTTTCTGTAGTTTCTCTAAGTTCTTTGGGTCAGGGGTCATGTTTCCCTGATAAACTGTGTGTCCCAAAAATTCCAATTCTTTACATCCAACGCAACATTTGGTTGGTCGGGCTGTTAAATTTGCCTCCCTAAGTCGATCAAACAGCATGTTCAGAGAGTCAATGTGTTCCTCAAATGTTTCTGTTGCTATAAGGATATCATCCATAAAATTTGTTATACAGGGATTATTCAGAGGATCCAATAATTTTCTCATCATTCTAGAGAAGACACTAGGCGCATTCTTCAATCCAAATGGCAATCTATTAAACTCATAGTGTCCTTCTGAGGTACTAAAAGCTAGGTATGGTCTAACCTCAGGCTTTACTGGAATCTGATAGTATCCTTTACTCAGATCCACTTTTGAGAAATATTTAGCTTTATTTAGCCTGGCAAACAGCTGATTTGTATCCGGCAATGGATCCACCTGTCCTTCTGTAATAGCATTCAGTCTCCTGTAATCTATACAGAGTCTATGTTCTCCAGAGGGCTTCCTTAAGAGTACAACACCGGAACTATACGAAGACTCACTGTGCGAAATAATTCCTTCCTTCAACAGATAGTCTATCTCTTCCTTCAAAGCTTTTTCCTTAGCAAACGGAATCGAATATGGTTTCATACAGACAGGTGTGGAGTCTATGAGTTTCATATCATATTCCAATAGGTTTGTATGCCCTGGTCGGTCTGTTAACACCTCTGCATGATTATTTAGAACCTGTTGCACTCTCTCTTTCTGAGTTTTCGTTAAATGTGTACTGATTTTCACCTGTGCTGCTGTCTCACAGGGGTGTAATGGATATTCAAATGATGAAAGTGGTTCCTTTTTCATCTCCATGGCGATGGACAAGGTCAACAAGTGTGTCTCTTCCTGATGTTCTCTTTCCAAATATTTCTTCAGGAGATTCACATGATAGATTTTTTCTTTCCCCTTCTTATCTATCTTATAATTTGTTCTAGACACCTTCTCTAGAACTGTATATGGACCCTGCCATCCAATTTGTAACTTATTCTGACTCCCAGGCAAAAGAAGCAGTACTTTCTCTCCCACAGCCAAATTTCTGTCTTTCGCCTTCCTGTTATAATAGGCAGCATGTTTCTTCCTGGCTTGTTTCAAATTTTCATTGGCAAGTTTCCAGCCAGTTTTTAACCGAGTGGTCAGCTCATTCACATATTGGTATGAAGATGTAATGTTTTCCTCTGCCTTTTCATCAGTCCACGTTCTTAACAAAGCTACATATGGACCTTTAATTGTGTGGACCTATTTGTCCATGCACCGGTATGGTCTCTTCCACTTGAAGCTTTATAGTGATGATTTTTCCTCCCAGAATTATCATTCACAAAACGACCGCTACCAATTTTTCTTTTGGGGCTTTCTCCCCTCTTAAAATTCTTGATGAGAGATTTCCTCTCTACATCCTCTTCCTCCAGTTTGTTTAAGTCCGATTGAGGGATTTTCGGCTTATCCTGGGGTAAGACATCCTTTTGCACTCTCCGCATAGTGGCCATTGTAAAACAGTTAAGTGAAGCTTGTCCGTGAAAAGGGGCTTCCCATTCCATTTGGTCCACTTTATCAAATCTATTTTTCTTTTTATTGTTAGGCCTGATTTTGCCCCATGGCGTGTCCAGGTCCTGATCCATGTTCCCACTTGTGGGTGTTCCCTCATGTGCTATGCTACACCTTTCTACAAAATTCTCAATGTCCCATCTTGCTTTGGGCCAATAATAATTGTGAGCCACCTTTTGAATGATGGTACCTATTTTCTCATGGTCCCCATCTGGTTTCACATGTAGGCTCCTTATTAATTCTGTCCTGTATCTTTTTGGAAGAACCAGCTGTCCGTGACCATGGGATCTAGTTCCGGCCTTCCTATACATCAACTTGTTTTTCATGTAAAAATCTCCCTTGCCTGGAGTTGTATGACAAGTTGACAATTTTCTGAAACAAGGCTTGAGTGTTTTATCCCCAGCCTGTGCCTTCCTCATCTCTTCTGGAGTGGTATCCAACATAATATCCTCCTCCTGTCTTGAGGTCGACCTGACCTGAAGGGTTGCCATATACACAGGTTTCCTTCTGCAACGGTCAGTGTCATGATTGTCCATCTGACAATTCTTACACCACCTTTTTCCTTGGTTGAAAGATTTTCTTTCATTATATTTCCTTTCATCGAATTGTGGGAATTTATTTTTATTTTCATACCGTGGCCTATCAAATTGGTGCTTACCTTTATTTTGATCCCTAGGATCAAATTTATTAAAGTTCTGTGGTGCCCTAAAGTTATCCACCTGTTTCTTTTTATTACCTGTTACCTCTGCTTGAGCTGCTTGATACCTTTCAGCAACATTTAGCAACTCACCCAGCCTCTCTGCACCTTGTTCCATGAGAAACTTTCTCAGGTCTGGAGCCATGGACTCTCTTAGTTGCTCTATAAGGACCATTTCCTTAAGATCTTGGGTTTTCCCCAGAGAAGTCCATTTCTCCAAGTATGTCTCGATTCGTGCAGAGAACTGGTGATAGGTTTCACCTGACAGTAGTTTAGCATTCCTAAATTTTTTCCTGTAAAACTCTGCATTCTTTTCATACCTTAACAAAAGAGCCTGCTTTAGCATGTCATAATTTTCCTGATCACCTCTGCTCATTTTTGCAAAAACTTCATAAGCTGCCCCACGAAGTCCCTGAGATAACTTTAAGCTCCACCTTTCTCTCTCTAACCCATACGTGGTGGCTAATAGTTCATACCTATTTATATAGCTCTCAATATCATCGTCTTTCTCAACAAAATGATCTAAATGAAAGTTCATAGCTGAGGTTGAGGCTCCCTGAGTAACCGTAGCATCAGAGGCAAAGGGACTGGCACCATTTTCAGGAGCATGGCCTTGAAACTCAAACTCCCTTAGTCGTAACTCATGTTCCCTTTGTAATCTCTTCTCCTCCTTTTCTGCTTCCCTCTCTGCAGCTAATCTCTTCTCTTCTCTTTCTGCAGCTAATTTCTTCTCTTCTCTTTCTGCAGCTAATTTCTTCTCTTCTCTTTCTGCAGCTAATTTCTTCTCTTCTCTTTCTGCAGCTAATTTCTTCTCTTCCCTTTCTGCAGCTTGTCTTCTTTCCTCGGCTTCCAATGCTTTAGCCTCTTTGTCAGCCTCAATCTGCAACCTCTTAGTCTCAGCCTCAGCTTCAAATTGTAACTTCTTAATTTCCCTTTCAGCCTCTAACCTTCTTTCGGCTTCTTTTTCTAATCTTCTTTCTTCGCGTTCAATAAATTTGTCACATTCCGTTGTGACATAGGCAACCATAACTTGCCCATCTAATCCTAACTCTTTTGCAGTCTGAACCGCAGCAGATCGAAATTTGGCCAGGTCCGCCATTGTCTATCAGGTAAATTTTTATAATGTCTACCCAACAATTCAATTTCTAACTATATATCTAATGGACAACACAGGCACCGTGAGCTCAACCTTATTTAATTCCACCCAAGGATACCTTTTAATTCTTATATTCCCTGAAGTGAATTACCCCCAATATTTTTAATAGTTAAAGATTCAAAATCCCGGGCGAGCCCCCAATATATGTGGTGAAGTGGGATGTTATAAATACTTATAGGGAACTTAGTGTACTGACTGAGATCAGCTGTGAAGGTATCTATATCTATTAAGAGTAGTGTATTATAGATAACCTTACTTGCTACCACATATCTATATATCTCAGTCAGAATTATTCTGGAATAGTGTGATGCTACGTTATGTGTCTAGGGTATGAGTATGGTGAAGTGTAAGTCACAACAACAGACAGATAAACAATTTAATGTAATCCACTACTCTTGACAACACTGTGACACTCACATACATATAACACTCTACAAAGATATCTTAAAAGAGTCACTGATAAACTTTCAAATAACAATATGTATTCATTACTGGCATGAATGAATATGTGTCCTGATTCAACTACAAGGGAACCAGGAATCACAATCAATTTAAATTACAAGTTATGTACAGAATGTATTTAATATGAATATTGTAGTGACATATATTATTACAAATGTTCTATGTGTGTCAGTTGTGTAGTAGTAAAATGAGGTAATACTGGTTTTGTTTTGTTCAAGCTCTGTTGGTATTTGTCATCATGACTTCAATAGTTTGTCTTTAGGGACTAGTATTGGAGATGTTCACAGTTCCTGATTTTAAGACAAGTAAATTCCCCTCTTAATGTTAATTTTATAAAGTCAGTTCAAGATGAGGGGACATAATGTTGAGCTCAGCTGGCCAATTCGCTTATCTGGCGTGATGGCGGCAGGAAAGGACTCCTCTGCTCGAATTCTCCTCTGGGTTCAGGAGACACCTCACTGATAGCTAAAAAGACCAAGGAGTATGCTGTCCGACTCAGGATTCAGCAAAGCTCTGACTAGGTGCTGCTCAGTACCATCAAGACCACTGTCCCTGAAATCAAGAAGGATGTACCTTCTACTTCATAACTAATTTATATTTTCTTTTTACACTGATCACAATACATCACAAACATTGCGTTCAGAGCGTTAGGCCAACAGTCAGCTTCATCTGAAATACTTTATACCAGCATTACCATCCTTAATGGTCACTACGCCTCTGCACTTCCAGCATTATTTCTGTCTAATCAATCATCCAGGTGTCAGTGTACTATTTGGCCATTCCATGCCGTTTTACTTCTCTCCGACACCCTCTGTTCAGGCTGGAGCATTACAGGCTTTACCTCACGTTGGCCACTGAACTACACATATATATACAGGCATAAATCAACAATTCACATTCAATTTTCATTAAAAGATATTGAATGGTTCAAGCTTACCACAATTCATACGAATAACACAGATACGTTGATTAGCAATGAATTCTGGCACAAACTGGCACAAATTTCCATCTGCCTATGTTCCAGGCTTTTATTGAGCAAAATATATGCTGGCTTCAACGCACTGATGCTTTATCAAGCTATTTTAAACAAGTGGTTTCGAACTAACGCTCCCAAGTGTGTATATCAGCGAGTCTGACCAATGAGCCCCGTTTCGACAAGTGTTTGAAAAAATGTTACCTTTCCCCGTTTCCCCTAACAACCAAGATAGTATTTATAGCCCGACCAATCGTGGTTAGGCTTTCATTTGTTGCGCTCCAATCAATTTGGAGTTTACATGGTAGGCTATTTCTGTAACGTAAATTTTTTTCAAACACGTTAAAAAAAAAATCTTATGAGCAGAAATGATTTTATGCTGTCAGGCACCCCCAATATTTTATTTTGGGTATAATTTATTAATTCCTGGACTATTTGCGTAACGTTTTACATATTATTTGTCAGCAAGCCCTAAGGAACCCAAAAATACAAATTTAAAGGAGCTACGTGGCTGCGTTCAAAATATGCAATTTCTTTTACCTCCTGTTTCGAAGATGTTCTGTCTGGGTACTGTTATGTTCTCAACCGTAAACCCATCTAATGTTATCTTTTCTAATAAGAGTTTTTTATGATTTATAAACCTAACTCTGGGAAAGGGTAGTGTATTTTATCACTGTCCGTCTGAAAAAGTTAGTGCTTGTAGACTTACACGCGTGATAGTAGTAATTGTGTATCGCGCGACGCGTGTTTAATGTTCGGCTTTCTGCCTCTCCCTTCTCGCTATCCTTTTGTCCATCTGTTCGTTCGTTTTGGTAACGTAATGTAGAAAAAGACATGAATGGAATTTAAAATTTAGGTCATTACGCAGTCTGCCTCTTAATGTTTTTCCAAGAAATACAGCACACGTTTCATTGAAGAAAGCGGGTATAATACAGTAAGCTTTTACTATCAACGTGAAAGCGTTACAATTTGCAGACGAAGCAGAAAACAAGGGGGATTTCGAGTACATTCCTTGTGACAGCACTGTCATTTTACCATTGCTCTTCTCTTTATTAATTTTATTTGTTAGGCTTCATATTTACCTAATAATTTATATATGTGGATTAGAATATTTCATGACATATATATATATATATATATATATATATATATATATATATATATACATATATATATATATATATATATATATATATATATATATATATATATATATATATATATATATATATATATATATATATATATATCCTTCAAAAGAAGTAAAGGACCAGTAGGTGAAAATGACCCAAAAATAATAAAAATTATAAAAATTATATTTCATAAGCAATTAATCTGACATTGATTTTTCTCAAACGACAAACATTCAACACGTGCTGCATGTGCGACCAGCATACCGTGTGGCTAGTGTTCAGCTCAGCAAGCACGCTGAAAAAATGCTGCTGAGACACCAAAATGTGGGTGTTTTTAATAATGTCTGAGCATTTAAAAAAATACCTGCTATTCCAAAAATGCGTGATGCATGTGGGAGACTATAGTGTTGGTCTTGAGCTGTATTCACAAAATTGTCTTTATAAGCAACTCAAGTGCTGCATAACCATTGCACAACAATATGCCTCAACGACGAAAGCTAAGTGTTGTGGACAAAGGAAGAGCCATTGCGTGGTTGCAGGAAGGTCTTACTGTCCGAAATGTCGCTCAGAGGCTTGCAGTATCTCATTCAGTTATTGCCAGACTGCTGCAGCGCTTTGCCCAGACTGGAATCGTCGAGGAACGGCAATGCACAGGTCGTCCTAGAGTCACCACACCTCGAGAAGATCGCTTAATTCAGAGGCAAGCACTGCAACTGAGAACTGCAAGTGCAAATGTTATCAGACAGTTCCTCAGAGATGCTACCAACACTGTAGTCAGTGATCAGAATATTCGCAATCTCCTTCACGATGTCGTACAGCCATTCGACCACACTTGACTGCTGCCCACAGAGCAGCTCGTTTAGCATGGTGTATGCAGCACGTGCAGTGGCGACGTGCACAGTGGGCTAACGTTATGTTCACGGGTGAGTCCCGATTTGTCTTGGAGCCTACTGATAGACGAATCAGAATATGGAGGCGTCGTGGTGAACGCTTTAGTGATGCTGCAGTCATCGAACGTAACCGATATGGTGCTGGATCCGTGATGATGTTGGGAGGCATTAGTTTACTCCACAGAACCCCCCTCTATCATGTGATTGGGAATCTGAATGGTGACCGCTACCGTGACGAGATTCTACAGCCTCTTGCCATCCCAGCCCTGCAGGTTATTGGGCACAATGCAGTCCTTCAAGATGATAATGCAAGACCACACCGTTCTCGTGCAGTAAATGCTTTCCTGTAAGAAGCGGGGGTCAATAGAATGGATTGGCCTGCAAACAGTCCTGATTTGAATCCCATAGAACAACTTTGGGACGGGTTAAGCAACTTCAGCCATCTCCTGCAACTCTGCATGAACTGCTTCTGGTACTTCAGCATCAGTGGCAGGCAGTGCCCCAATGCTTCATTCGCAAGCTCATCATTTCAATACGACAGCGGTGCCTTGAAAGTATCGCCAATAATGAAGGACAAACACGCTACTAACAATGTTGACCTTTGGTGTTATTCTCATTAATTTTAAAAATGAGGGTTGTATTGATTGCAGTGCTGTCATTTTACACACTTTAATGCAAATAGCGTTGATTGTCACTGATAAGCTTGTCATGTTATATTTTGAAGTGCTGTGTTTTTAGTTTTCATTTTCATTTCACTTTGCACATTTAATAAAAATGGTCCTTAACTTCTTTTGAAGGGTATATATATATATATATATATATATATATATATATATATATATATATATATATATATATATATATATATATATATATATATATATATATATATATATATATATATATATATATATATATATATATATATATATATATATATATATATATATATATATATATATATATATATATATATATATATATATATATATATATATATATAATATATATATATATATATATATATATATATTATATATATATATATATATATATATATATATATATATATATATATATATATATATATAATATATATATATATATATATATATATATATATATATTAGTAAGTTTTACATGCATAAACATGTACCCATAGAATGTTTAAATTGTCGCCTTCCGCTGTGCAAAAGCACTTTCATTCGACTAAATGGCTTAATTTAATTCCCAGGGATAGAGCAACATTCTGAGTAAGATGAAATGGTAGATGGAAGCGGAGGTCGCCTGATGTTCATATCAGGAGACACGATACTTAAAAAAAGCATTTTTTTTCTCTTAGTTTGTGGTACAAGTTGGCAGCAGTATTTCTTCATCGTCTTCTTCTTCGTACACATTCAGGCGTCAACTTGAATAAATTTTCAAAAAAGCGGTGGTCAATCTGAAGCAAGCTAAAGATAGGACCTACCAATGAGTGTGGTTGTGGCATCGATAAAATGACAGTTGAATATCTGCTGCAAATGAGTCCAACACATGAATAACAGAGAAGGCGCATATGACCTTAACCAGTGCCACTCCTGAACAAACTCTGTGGAGATACAATTAAACTCAGACGAGTATTTCTGATCATACATAAAAATGTGCTCTGCAGCAATGTATTTGGAATTTACGTGAAATCTTCTAAATTTTCTAGCCGCACCACCAAGTCTTATCTTTTTATCAGAAAATGAGGAGAACTGCAGAAAGGCGATGGAAAACCGTGGGGTAACAAAAATAAAAATTGTTGATGTTCCTAACTGGGACAAAGGACAAAAAGAATTGCCTTCTTTAGGGCCACCAGGACCTCGTCGGGGACAAGTAAACGAAAATAGAAGAATAAAGCAGCGAGAACTAAGTTCAATACATTATTGCTGTTCTTCTTGTTGTCAGTGTTTAACCGGGGCTGCTGAGCTCGTTGTTCTTTCCAGCCAGTGCCAAGTTGAAGAATGTGCATGTGTTCTGTAGCTGTGGCTGTTGTGTCGTGCTGTTTATAGATAATGTTTGCCACACACAAAATAAATAAAACTTTTTTGTTTCGGGTTCTAACAGGAGTATCACATGCGACTTCAGTTTCGTGTCATTTAATTTGTATTTATAATTTGTTAAAATAAAATTAATATAGTTCTCACTTTCTTCCTCTTTTGGTTTCGTTTGTTTGACCCCCGAGGAAGGCTTTGTGATCGTGACAATGGCTATTCGCTTTGCCTTTTGTCCTAGTAAGACGCATCACCTATTTTTATTTATTTAACCCTATCATACTTTTATCAATGTGCGTGTGTTAAAGTGCTGTCCGCGATGCGCATAATGTTACTTTTGTTGTCGTTACGTTTTTATCGCGAATACTGATATTAGAGCGGTAAATTATTTCCCCTTTTGTTGTTCTAACGCGTTAGTTTATCTGGAAAATTCTGGCTGACACTGCTGCCTCTTTGCTGTTTGAAACTCGCTGTAGAGTCTATTACCCATTGACACGCCAATGTCTGGAAGAATTTGCAGGAAAAGTAAATAGGCCTAGGCATAGTTATGTCCCCTGAGGAATAGAACTTTGCCGCCCCTCTCTGGATCTGGTGTGGTGTGCAAAGTGTTTACAGTAAGCAAATTTACGATGTCCCAGGATAGAAACTGGGGAGTGGAATTTGACAAATAAAGTTCATTGTATTTTTACCACACGTTGTCTACAGACGAGTCTTTCTGGGAGTTCTGGAGTCACTGGTGTGTATTCTATTGGATTCTTGCATTGGGTATGCATTTTAGCCATTTAAGTGAGTTATTATGCGAGACCTATTTTCGGCATTGCTTGGCAATCTATATTTTGTCTTTACTTTTATTTTCCCTCTCTCCTCCTCTTCTACCTGTTACTTCAAAAGAAAAGGTCTTCAGTATGATCTGCCAAAGTCTTGCTGTCCTAGACCAGCTCTTTCCATGTCTTCCTAAGATCCTTAACTTTCGGCTTTCCCTTTCGCATTCATGTCTTCATATGTTTGTTGGCTTTCTTTGACTGCCTTGATTGTTCCAAAAATGAGACTGTCTTGTCGTACTAGTACATGTATATGATTTTATTGTGGAAGTTCTGTTGCCCTCTGTCATAACTCTCCTAACTGCAAGGCGTGTCCCTACATCTGAAGGTTAACTTGCATTAGATAATATCGTATCTCATATTATATTACAATCTTCCTTTCTGTGGCAGTTTATGTCTTCAGGTCCAACATTCCTTAATGGTTTTTAAAAAAAAGGACATGCCTGTAACAGAGCAGAAGTCTATTTTTGCCCTCTCATGTCTCAGGGTTGGGATCCACACGAGCGTACATGCTACTGATAATTATATTCTAGAAATGCCTTTGTTCTTCTCTCTAAGAAAATGTCGTTTGGAATGTCAGATTTTACTATCACCATGATGTCGCCATTTGCCCTTTATGAGGCACAGTGCGATTATTGCAGCTGGTCCCCCTTACATGAAACCAGCACTAAAGCATCCATGTGCTCTAACAGCGGTGATTTGTGCAACAATGTCTTGCAGACGATGAGGCAGCCAGACGACTTTATGATAACTTCATTTTTTTCCGTTTAAGTTTATCCATTAATTCAAGTTGTTTGTTTAAGTCTATATGTTTTGTGTTTTTTTTTAAATTTTGTTTGATAGTTTAAAAAAATTAGTTTCGATGATTTATGAATAAAACAAATCTTGCGGAATACCGAACCTGAATCTCAACGGTGGAAGATCAATGCCACCCTCTAAATTTTGATCTTTTGGTTGAGACAACTAAACAGTCTTGACAATTTTTGAATGTTGTTTCTTTGTTGTCATACAATAGTTCACATGTTTCATATGTTATACCAGGCCACTAGGTATTTTATATTAGAATATGCGACCTTGTGTCTAGGTCGACCAGCCAAAACGAAACAAAGCTTCTTTTTTTTAAAAATCGTATTTGATAAAAGTGGTAGAGCCATGTGTAGTTAAACTGACCTACTGAATTTTAGTTAACATTTTACCTCCTAAACATTCTTACATCTTAACGCAAATGATATTTATTTTATTTTAGTTCGGCATCACAAATGTTTATATCTTTCTTATTCTCACTACATCATACCTTTTATCAAAAGTCATCCTATTTTGCCTTGATTTCATGACGCACTTTTCAGGAAAGGTGCTGAGAAGGTTAACATTAGAGCAGCGACAGGCAGACCGGGAGCCGTGGAAATCAACTTTTAAAACATTGACCTCTTAAGATCTACTTTGATAAAATCATGTCTGTTTTCAGGTTTCTAAGTACTTTTAATTTGAAATAAGTGCAGCTTTAATGAAACTGTTATCTGTGCCGTATGATCTGCTACCTGTAGTTCCATCAACAGAGCGAGGGGGGGGGGGGGGGGGGGGGGGGGGGGGGGGGGGAGGAGGAGGAAGGGGGGGGGGATGGCGGGGGGGGGGGGATTCAAATTACATTATACTTTACCAAATGTTAACTTCACTTTGAAATTTAACACAAAAAAATTTTAATTTATTTCATGCAGTTCACGATTAAAGTAAATTAGTGTAAGGTAGCTAGTGAGATTTTACTGGCGACGCGGACTAAATGCTTTTAATACGACGGATACCTTGCTTTCAAATGCCGGCGGGAAAGATGAGTCCGAAATTAATTTAGCTTTAAAATACTTAATTTAGCTTTAAAATACTTTATCTCCTCCTCCTCTGTAACTTTTAGATCTAACAAATAAATCAGTGATCTACCAGTGGATCTCGATTTACCGTATGCCTATCCATTCATCACAGTGACCAAAAGACCCGTTTAGAAAGGGATTGTAAAATTGTCCCTGAAACGTCCCGGCTTCCCCGAAGAATATAAAACAGAGCGTAATAGTGTGTCCCTTTTCTATTAATTTCTCTTTTCTAATCAGTCGTTTATTTCAACTTCTAATAGGAATAGAATGCAAATATAGATATCGTCCGTATGCAGTGTTGACACGGAAGCAGTTGTCAAATCAAAGAAACAAAATTCTCAAGAATTCAGGATCAGAGTAAACGGGAAGTTCTGGAACAAGTCCATAGATGCAAATATTGGGCACACTAGTAGCGCCAGACGGAAGAGGCGACACGGAAAAATAGACTGGAAGAGCATATGCTTTATCAGCTGATTTAAAACAGAGAGTTCTTTAAAGTTACACAGATCAGAACCTATCATACTGAAGTAAATAATGAAATGTCAACAACAGCAGCAAAAAAATAAATAAATATAAAAATAAAGAACTTAGACTGATGAATACCACTCTCGTGTGATTTTACAGGTTAAAGTTCAATAAGCAATATTGGGAGAAAGGGAGATGAGCAAGGAGAAACTGATATACAGTAATATCGCTGTAAGCTAAATTCATAGCGACAAGAGGTAATATACAAGAAAGAAAGAAAATAATTGATTATTTGACAAGACTGAATGAAGATAGGTTTAGAAAATAATAAGAAGAGATCAGCAAAAGTAGAAAACAGAAATATGTCAAGAGATATGATCAGTCATAAACTTGAAGGAGAAAAAGAGAAGAAATAGGCATTCCAGCTTCACTGTCAATTCTTCCTGCTGAAGTATATGCTTTTTTTGGGGGGGTGTGTAAAATAATAAACATTCCCAAGTATTTTCATCATCATAGCAAAGTGGCTTTCTTTTTTTTTTTTTTCTTTCTTTTTCTCTTTCTGTTTGTCCGCACTGTATGTCTGACAACTACTAGGTGTTTTTAAAGTGGATTATAAGATAGGAAACTTTATACAGAGCGATACAACAGAAGGCAATCTGATCATCAGAAGTGATCCCCCTATCGATCAAGTGTTTCGGCCCATTACTCTCCATTACACTCTAAAGGGGGACTTGTGAAATTACCTTGAGGTAAACGCATCATTATCCTTCTACCTACAACTCTGCCAAGAGTAATATGGTGCGAAGGTAGACACCTTTTAGGACCCACATTAGTTACTCTTTTGACCACTGTTGGACCACTACTGCAGAGCGAAGGGGAGGCAACCCGTGACACTTAATGCTGTTTACATGCTTCACTAGCTATTGCAATTTATGTTCACTTTCAGTTTACAAAACTGTATCATTCGCTTATATAAGGTTTGTTTCTTAATCTTCCACTGATGTTCAGTCCTGGCTTTTCCTCTATTTGTATGAAAATGTTTTTTCTGTGTAGATATAAAATAGACGCAAACTTGTCTCACATCTCTGTTTATGTCCATATATGGTGAGTAATTCTTACCACATCTTAATGTCGCAGTTTGTTCCCAATAAAGGTTACTGCGTGTTCTTATGTGTTTTCCATCAATACCAGTATCTTTGAAGCATTCAATTACTTTCTCATGGTGGAAATAAAGTAAGTAATAATATAAATCAACAAACGTTCTGACAGGACAAAAATATATATAGTATATACACACATACACACACATCTGGTAGCTTCGTATCAGTAATAATTCTTACTATTTAAAATAGTATTTTTTATTTTTTAAAATGTAAATAAACGTGTGTATTTTACAGTACACGATATATATACATATAATTTTTAAATGACTTGTTTTCTGCAGCTAAAAAGAAATGTTTCATAAAAATCATGCCGTGTACCCCTTAAACCCCTTTCTTCTACCCTCAGGGGGTACTCATAGTACACTTTGAGAAGCACTGATAAATAACATACAAGTGCCACAAGAGAACTACGCTCGAGTAAATCATAAACAATGCTGAGTATACTCTCGACGTAACCGTTGTCTACGATACTGTAATGAATGTATGCCCACCTTTTCTCGGTTTTCTTGTAGCAACAGTTATGTCAGAAGACAGCGGAAGAATATGAGACCTCAGGGAATAAACGGAATGACAAATCACAGACACCAGTGGCGAATTGGGGCCACCTGGCTCACCGTCTGGAACTAATCGTGTAATGCACTCTTTGACTTTCTTTGATAGTGCTTTGTGTTGATAAACAAAGGTGTAAGAATACGATATAGTTGGTCTAGCGTTGCATATGAAAATGTATACTGCCTTGTGCATATGCGCATATGTATTTATTCATGCATATTCGTCTCTTTATATGTAAATGTATCTAACTATCTATCTATCTATCTATCTATCTATCTATCTATCTATCTATCTATCTATCTATCTATCTATCTATCTATCTATCTATCTATCTATCTGTCTGTCTGTCTATCTATCTATCTATCTATCTATCTATCTATCTATCTATCTATCTATCTATCTATCTATCTATCTATCTATCTATCTATCTATCTATCTATCTATCTATCTATCTATCTATCTATCGGTCTGTGTTTTTATTCGGTGTGTCTAATTGTCGTCTTTATGTGTGCTCATGTCATGAATCTGTGTGAATATCGTCCGCATTTCTGTCATGTCATTAGCCTATCTGTGTATCCAACGCTTCTCCGTTTCTCCTGCACACCCTCCATATTATTTCGGAACATCGTAACAAGTCAAAAAGTAACCTCAACTTTACAAACTTATCATCTTCCGCACGTTTCTCAATCACGATTATCTTCACTGTCACTAGAATATTCCTCAAATCACCTTTATCATTATTTATGTCGTCAAAGTAATATGCCTACTATTACCTTTATCTTTATCTTAATCCTAACTGCCATGTGCCTTTCATAACCATGACTTTTATCTTCGTCATCACTCTCATTAGCCTTCTATCACCTTTATCTCTGCATGAAGGCATATCTGGAGTCATCTTTATATGACCACCAGCTAAGCACAATGCTTCATTGTTAAAATGTGGAAGTGAACATGTGTCTGTGAGGTTAATTACGCCCTCATTGACTCTTGATATCTTCCACACACTTCCAGGGATTTCCCCTGTGGTGAAACATGTTGAGAATCCAGCATTACACTCTAAGCTTGGAGGAGTCACCTGAGCCTCAGACGTAACTCTGGCTTTTACTTGGTTGGCTACATGCAGGATAATCTCACTGTGTACCCATGATAGGCAGGGGGAGCTGAGAAGTGTCTCTGTAGGACGTGACAATTTCTTGCGAGAGCCCATAAGCAGAGCACAATATTTTAGCTCTGCATATTTGGAAACCCCCCTTGGATAGCAGTGAATGCTCAGTATGACATATGTCGTGGTTGAGTTGGAGTGTAGAGTATTTGTCGAGTTGGACAACAGTAGTGAAATCGACAAGGGATAGTGGACTGGCAGAGTTATAGATTACACTTTAGATAAGGTGTAAATAGGAGATGGACTTGAGACAACCTGGAAGAAGATTTACCAAAATGATCTCTCTCTCCAAGCCTCAACTCACTTTTCACTGTCTAAGCATCTCCTGCTCTCTCTCTTTTCTCTTATCATACATAGAGATTATAGTAAAGAGCTAAAAATACAAATATGGATGGAAAGGTCGTGAACAGCGCATTAATAAATGTGTAAAATTTATTAAAGAAGAAAAGCATGAAAATAATGCATATCATCACAACAACATAAAATTACATCAATAATCAATCAAATATGCAAATACTCCAACAACCACACACAGATCGCCGACATGAACCTGTAGAACACAAAGAGATAAATAATCGAGTGACAGTCCTTCGGTTTTCGGGGACCAGCTGAAGTAACTCCAGTAAGTGGTGTTTTCGTATATATCCTCCATCGGTGATGGAATTAACCTGAATAACATCACTGTATAGGCGCTATCGTTGGTGACCCCCCCTACTGGCGCGAGTTGGGCTGGGGGACGCTGTTTATCTCCTGCTGACCAACTGATTGAACTGGGCGACAGCCTGTCCGCTTTTCGGGGACCAAATGTACTAGCTCCAGGAAGTGAATTACTTGTAGATCCTTCGTGAGGGACTAGCCTACAAAACTTTCTTTGTTGGTGCTAAACGTTGGTGACTCCCCTTATAGCGTGAGTGGGGCTGGAACTCTGTCCATAGATGGCTGCTCATACGTGCGAGGTTTTAAGTATCCAGGAAATACACCAGAAGAAGTCACTTGAGGACAAAGAGACCCAGGCGCGCTTATCCGGCGCAAGGCTCCGCTTGGCTGTAAATCCTGTTTAAACTGGTTTGGCTGTGGTTTGCTGAGTGCCCCGTTTAGGCACAAAAAAGGCGGGTGATATGGAATTCTGCTATAGGCATGCTGAGCGGGTTTGATATTCTGGAAGCCGCGATGCTCTGGCTGGTAATGCAATAGGCGAGTAGAGAACTACTACTGCATTTGGCGATTCCAGATTTTGCGTTGGCTCCGTTGCACTGCGTGAGCTTAACTTGGCGTTGACAAAAAGGGGTTTTGATTCAGGAACGGGGTTGACGATTCGTTGCTAGATGTATACAGAAACCCTCTAGATCGAAGAGTATATGACTTTCTTCGCCTGACTGAAGTCTGCTCTAGCGATTCGGTCTTCCTGAAACTGAGACCCAAAAAGAGACACCCTTTTACTTCAAGCAAATAATAAATCACACTAACTTTATACAGAAAGTTTCGCTCCACTATGGGATTAAATTTATTGTAGTTATTGCTATGATAGTTTAGGGCTGTCTTTAACCATGTCTTTTGTTCCTTAAAAATATCAATTATCAACACGCGCCCGCATAGGCTTAATATCTTTTGCACACCCAGGTACCTGTCAGTAACTGTTCTGACAGCAACAATCTACTCCTCTTCTCCCAATCTCAACATACAGGAAACCTAACCTGTAGTTACAGTTAAATGAATATGCTTATTCATCTTACAACATTAAATGAATTTACATAAACAGATTACAGCATTTGACATTACACAGATAAATCATATGTCCCTTTTGGGGAAACAAACTATTAATATCTCACAAATGAATACATAGAAAATGCAATGTTCTTGCCATAAAAATCCAGTTGTGGCTAGATCATACGATATAATTATATCTATGCCTGGTGACTGCTTTCAGTGAAAGTTATAGACTAGTGCCTAGCCACACAAGTAAGCATAAAATGATCCTCCCTTGCCACTAGAAATATCTATCAAAAAGGAATAAGTGACTATCTCCTATAATCCAGAGTTATTACCTGCATCTCACTATTCAGTTTTAAAGTGAACAATCCACACCTGACATTATCTTACAGAAATGACAGTTAATTTTGCTGACTCTTAACCCAATGGTAAGCATTCGTGGACTGATTCTACGCCTAATATCTGTTATTGTAAGTTTAACATTTAACCCATGATAAACCGTAACAGTTAATAGGCCGTAGACAGCGCTACCTTATCACTGAATAAATTACTAGGAGAAGTCCTCAGAAATAAATTCACTTCCCTAACAGATATATATATAAAAGCTAACATGAATATATCATATTTATAAGATATGTCAACTCACCCCGAAAAATGCCAAGAAATAGGCGAAAAACATTTAGTTCTGTGTTAATGTTTGCCTTATTTCCATAATGGTCTATCTCGGGCCAGGAAATTCACGAATGTCTTTGTCTATTAAAACCAGTCTACTCTTATAGATCACAAGGGACGCTCCCCCCGAACACCTGGCGTGCGTATTTCTACAGAAGTTCGGCGAAAGACGTAATCTAGAGTAAGACAAAAGAAATCGTGCGAAAGTTCCCCAGGCCTCAAAGGGTACCAGCCGCTCGTCATCAAACGTTTTAAAGCGACCAGAGAAATTCCCCTGTTGGGACCACAGAGGGTACCCGCCGCTAACGAACCGTTTCTTTCACAGAAACCGTCTTGGCTCGTTCTAACACTTAAAGCGGACCCGAGAAATGTTTCTCTGGTCGAACAGGTGCGTTTAGATAACATTACGTCTAGCGTTAGCTGACCGCAGCTGGCCAGCGTAAACAACCTCGGGTGGGGTTGAGAAGGTGAAAAAATGTAGGTAGAATATGAAAGAAACGAAAATACAAAATGTCTCGGAAAACAGAACATTAAAAGAGTAATAACATTATGGACAAGATGGTAAAATAAATTATCTTTCACGTGACAAGTTCCCCCCCCCCCCCCCCCTTTTAAAGTTCGAGGAATACGGACAAAAATGACAGTAATTTATCTTTTCCATCGTCTTTAGTTACCTGTCATTGGAACATCCTATACTCATAAAACCAAATACGTTTCCAATTTCTGTCTGTCTGTATGACTAGCTCCGAGTTCATTTCTTTTCTTCCCTCTGTCTAATAGACGTTCAGCGAATGGGATTTTGCGTGGCCACTGAACACTGACATAATCTGTTTCCGTGTGAACATGACCTTCCTTCCCCAATTTGCTTTGTCTGTCCATGGTCCGGAAAATTATCCGCACCTGTTGTGAGTTTCGGCCCCGCCTGAACTCACTGGCCACTGCATAGGTAATCGCCTGTTATGTGCAGTGTAATCGTTGCTGGACTCGGGCTGTTTAATTTCCGTTAAGGGTTTACCTGTCGCGGACTTGAATAACCCTGTATAGCTGCAGTCTATAGGGACTTTTCGCGCGCGTGTAACCCTAGTTGGTAAATAAAGCCGTTCGTTGGCCGAAGAAATGCTAGCATTTTTCTTCTGCCTCTCCACACCTACTCCGCTGTTTCGGCGGGAGCATTGATCAATCTTCAGACCTGTGCCGTCTAAAGGCGGGTCTGGAGCTTTCCTTGCCTTGCCAGTCACAACTCTGGCTTGGTCAACGGAAATGATCAAGTTGTTCTGTAATGGCCTGGCGGAGGCGACTACTTTGCTGTCCATCAGTGGGGTTGAGACCACTGGAATAATGCGATTTGAATGAGAAAACTCTGCTGCCTGAAGCAAAGAGTAATCGATCGCATTCTGGGGTTCTGCTAAATCATAACAGATCTCCGTAGCTTCTATCCGTGAAGACAGATAGGTAATATCTGCTAGTTGCAGAGTTTGTTGAGTCGCTTTCCCATTACTAGCATGACGTGAGCCAAGGCTCTCAACAATGGCTCCTTGTACAGTAGTAAGGCAGCTTTTCTCACTGTCTTCTGCCCTGAGAAGTGTGAGAGACTCAAATGGAATACCAGGGATCCCTTCGCCTGGAACCCTGTGTCCATCATAAACGTCAACTTTGCCCTCCCCTGAGGAAGTTACTGGCGTCAGTTGAACTTTGTCCTGCAATGCGAGATCCACTTCCTGGTTGACAGGCCCCGCAGACTGCATGCAAAGGACTGGACGGTTTGAGATCCCGTTAGATCGCGAAGTGCCCGAGAAAAAACTCTCGGTATGTTTTTCCAAAGTTCCTTGGAACGGTTTGGAAAGTTTAACCCTTTTAGCAGGCGACTTATTCTTGCACCTTTTAAGCTCAGGGTGATAAGAGGAGCGGCGCCTCCATTCTACGATCGTTGAGTTGGAGGGATACGCCTCTGCATATGGTTTTTCGCTGTCCGGCCGGGAATCTTGCGAAATATAACGTGATAGGGTGTGGCTCCCTTTTCTCGACGTCACGTGTCGGTTAGGTGCTGCTCGGTCTGGAGCGTGAGAGGCTCGGGGTTCGCCGCTTGCCAGACGGGAACAATCCGTATTACAATGCTTGTTAGCACCTCTCTCACCTTTGAGCAGTTTCCGTGCCTGGGAACGTTGCGTAATTTTCCCCGTGGCCTTAGGTCTGCTATCCCGACGTAAATTCTTTCCTTGTTTGGGCTTCGGATCCAAGTCCAAAGGAAAGTCAATTTTCTGGAGTTGGGGTTCGGTTTTAGCAGGCAAGTTTTCTTTCATGGGCGCAAGGTTTGCAGGGGCGTTGACCGTTAAGGGCACAGTAGAAGGGGAAGTAGAGTGACTACATTTAGTATCTGTTTCCACCCTCCGAATTTGGCTATCCAGTTCATTCATTCTGATTTGGTGTAGCCTGTCCCTTTCTTGTCGCTCTATTTCCAATTGCTTATCCCGTTCTTGTTGCTCCATTTCCAATTGCTTGTCCCGTTCTTGTCTTTGCTTTTCCCTTTGCTTCTCATCTTCTATCACTTCTTCTACATACTGTCGGGTGAATGCTTCACTCTCCCCAGTTTGTTTACAGGACCATGCTAAGATTAAACGGCTGTCAAACCAATTGTCTACCTCGTATTGATCCTGCAGGCTTACTGCAAATTCTATAAAGGGCTGGATTTCGCTATCCTTGTACTCCATGTACTTAGCTACCTCGAGGGCAATCCTATGCACTTTATCTAGATCGGCCATTATATCAGGGTGAGCAAACACTATAGAAGAATAGAACCTAGAGATCTTAGTTACCTAGCCCACTAGGTGCTGATTAACTTAATAATCAATAAAATCTAGGCTAGCCTGGGAACTTTAAAAACAAGAAAGTTAGTAGCTACTCTGATCGACAAGCACAAACCCCTAAAAACTCCAAAAAATGTAAGTGATGTAAAACTTATTACTATCACTTCACCCCAGTTCTGTCAGTACTAAGCTATTGAGAGGATTGGTTACTATCATCCGAATGAATACCCTCCCTTGGTACAAATTCAAGCTAGTAACTGACTATCTGTAGCTTCTTATCTCAGATTAAAGAGCTACTCCTGAAAAAATATTAACCCTTAAAAATAAAAATTTTCTGACTTTTACAACAATAGTCGTCAGATTTGTCAACCAAAAACTCAGCAGTGATACCATCAACCTTTACCAGCTGTCTCATGTGTAGCATGAACAATAAATGTAACTTAATATTATGATTGCTGTGGAGAAAAAACGCTGTTCCGACTTCCACCCAAAAGAAATAGTTCGAAATGTCTAGGGGAAAGAAATTCCTATAATCTGCCGAACACTAAACTCTAAGAATCAGAATAGAATCTTGTGAGAGATTCATCCTCGGATCGAGCACATATTAAATGTCGTACTAGATGGGCTCTAGAATCCCGGACGAGCCCCCATTTGTCGTGGTTGAGTTGGAGTGTAGAGTATTTGTCGAGTTGGACAACAGTAGTGAAATCGACAAGGGATAGTGGACTGGCAGAGTTATAGATTACACTTTAGATAAGGTGTAAATAGGAGATGGACTTGAGACAACCTGGAAGAAGATTTACCAAAATGATCTCTCTCTCCAAGCCTCAACTCACTTTTCACTGTCTAAGCATCTCCTGCTCTCTCTCTTTTCTCTTATCATACATAGAGATTATAGTAAAGAGCTAAAAATACAAATATGGATGGAAAGGTCGTGAACAGCGCATTAATAAATGTGTAAAATTTATTAAAGAAGAAAAGCATGAAAATAATGCATATCATCACAACAACATAAAATTACATCAATAATCAATCAAATATGCAAATACTCCAACAACCACACACAGATCGCCGACATGAACCTGTAGAACACAAAGAGATAAATAATCGAGTGACAGTCCTTCGGTTTTCGGGGACCAGCTGAAGTAACTCCAGTAAGTGGTGTTTTCGTATATATCCTCCATCGGTGATGGAATTAACCTGAATAACATCACTGTATAGGCGCTATCGTTGGTGACCCCCCCTACTGGCGCGAGTTGGGCTGGGGGACGCTGTTTATCTCCTGCTGACCAACTGATTGAACTGGGCGACAGCCTGTCCGCTTTTCGGGGACCAAATGTACTAGCTCCAGGAAGTGAATTACTTGTAGATCCTTCGTGAGGGACTAGCCTACAAAACTTTCTTTGTTGGTGCTAAACGTTGGTGACTCCCCTTATAGCGTGAGTGGGGCTGGAACTCTGTCCATAGATGGCTGCTCATACGTGCGAGGTTTTAAGTATCCAGGAAATACACCAGAAGAAGTCACTTGAGGACAAAGAGACCCAGGCGCGCTTATCCGGCGCAAGGCTCCGCTTGGCTGTAAATCCTGTTTAAACTGGTTTGGCTGTGGTTTGCTGAGTGCCCCGTTTAGGCACAAAAAAGGCGGGTGATATGGAATTCTGCTATAGGCATGCTGAGCGGGTTTGATATTCTGGAAGCCGCGATGCTCTGGCTGGTAATGCAATAGGCGAGTAGAGAACTACTACTGCATTTGGCGATTCCAGATTTTGCGTTGGCTCCGTTGCACTGCGTGAGCTTAACTTGGCGTTGACAAAAAGGGGTTTTGATTCAGGAACGGGGTTGACGATTCATTGCTAGATGTATACAGAAACCCTCTAGATCGAAGAGTATATGACTTTCTTCGCCTGACTGAAGTCTGCTCTAGCGATTCGGTCTTCCTGAAACTGAGACCCAAAAAGAGACACCCTGTAACTGTCTTTTTTTCTTGTTGAGGTGATCACTGGCCCAAGACAGTATACATGTTGTTAGATGTGTAGTGCGAGCGTATGATGAATTGAGTGTGGGTGCGAATGAAGACGCGAATGTGTTTAGGCTCGTATAGATGTAGATCCTGCAACCCATACTCTCACATGCAGTAATCAAGGATGCTTTGACACTGCAGGCATGTTTCAAGACATTTATTGACGGGAACACACATAATATCAACAGGAACAGTCAGTGTAACAAGGTCATGCTGACCTGACATCGATAGGTATACATTTGGCATTCAAAAAGGTAAACATCAGAATAGACGTGCATGGTCAATAGCAAAGTTCTTCAATAATGACAGTTCGTAGCGTCGCCCTTGGCGTCTCTGACTAAACGCGTCAGATGCCTTAGTTACCTTGACACACAGGTGCAACTTGGCACTCCCTGCCAATTGCACATATCAGGCTGTAGTATAATAGCCGGAAGCACAGGCCTCGTCCTAACGTCGGCCGTGTACCTCTGCTAAATAGGTTATCACCAACCCTGCAGTAATACTTATTGTAGATAGAAGTTCCGCCAATCTGCGGCTCCCACAATATATCTTCGTCACTGGATTTCTGGACAATATAAGACTAACAGTCTTGGATGGCTACCTCGAGCACAAATATATAAGTTCTGAAATGGCGGATCAGTGAGCTGCTGTTCACCCTAGGTAATCCTTTACATGTTCTGCCACCGAAAAGCGTAATAATGCATAAAGGTCGGTATTACCTGGTAAATGAATCCTCAGAACTACACAAGGAATTCTGTCGTCATCCCGACGCACAGAGATTCACTGGGGAAAACTGCCATAGCAGTTACTTCGAAGATTCTCCCCGAAAAACAATGGACTCTTGGTCCCTTCAGAAAAACAGGACCTCCCGGCTTCCCGGAAGTATATCTCACTCCCGCTTAAAAAACCTTCCCATAGGCCTACGCCCGAACTGACAACCTCTGACCCTAAAGGTCAAACACAATGAATGAATAAACAAGGGAAGACAACCCCTAATCAACCTGACATCGCAGGTAAAGACACAATTATACTTATGATACAAACATAAGCAAATAACTTGACAGATGACTCCGTCGAAAATGACAGCAACATTACTACCACCCCCCTGTAAAAAAAAAATGCAATTTTTTTTTTTTTAATATGCTCATGAGCAAGATAGCACCAGTATCACTTCTGTGCTCATGCAAACAATGAACCTAATATCAGGTACAATAGAAGAGGGTACAAATCATCTCCCAACATAGGAGAAAATATTTCCTTTAAGCCAAACAAACTAAGGGATACCATTCAAGAAACCTAAGTTGCTGGCAATACCAATCATATATCAAACATTACTAAATAATATAATCATAGCAATATACAAATGTCAATGCTATTTTAGCAACATATCACTGATGGATGGACATAATGAAATTTGTTAAATTATCTAAACATCATCCAAATACATTTGTATTACAACATATTATGATATTAAGGACAGACCTAAGTCTGAAAATATATCAGGAAAAACTAGGACACAAGATTTAACTGGAATCATGTGGGCATCTAGACAATATGTCCGCCATCACATTATCCGAACCACGGATAGCTCGCACCGTGAAATGGAAAGGCTGAAGAGCAATAGCATAACGAGTAGATCTCGAGCTCTTCAAATCCTTACTTTGCATAGCCGTAAGAGCTTTTTGGTCGGTTTCCATAAAGAAATGCGCGCCCAGAAGGAACCTTTGTAGCTTAAGAATGGACCAAACCATAGCCAACAATTCACGGTCCAAAACCGAGTAATTCCTTTCTGCCGCATTCAGCTTCCTAGAAATATACATTACAGGATGCAGAGTTCCTGAATATTCCTGCATTAGTGCCGCTCCAATGCCAGTGGAAGAGGCATCACTACGAAGGACAAAAGTCTTATCAATCGTCGGTAGTCTTAAGATAGGATGAGATGAGAACAAATTCTTAACCTGATCCAATGAAGATTGGCATTCTTGGGACCAACGCACCATATTAGGAGAACCTTTTTTCAATAACGTTGAAAGTGGTGCCATAATGGAGGACAGATTCTCAATGAATCTTCCATAGAATTGTATCAATCCCAAGAGACTACGCACTTGCTTTTTTGTCTTCGGAACCGAGATATTTAATATCTTTGAAATGTTTTGGTCCTCTGTCTTCAACAGACCATGACCAACTCGATGACCTAGGAAGGAAATTTCACTAAACCCAACAAAAGCTTTAGAGGGTTTAGCAGTCAAACTATGCTCACGTAGAGTAGATAGCAATTCCTTCAGACCCACATAGGGTTCTTCCCAAGTATCGCTGAAAAGACAGATGTCGTCTAAATATGCAATGACATCTGCACGATCTGATAGAATTCGTCGCATCATGCGTACGAAAGTCGCTGGGGCGTTCATAAGCCCGAAAGGCATAAAATTCCATTGAAACAGACCCCTAGGTGTCGAAAAAGCAGTGAGAGGTTTGGCGTGTTCCGTCAGTGGGACTTGCCAATAACCTTTCGACAAGTCTAGTTTAGTAAAGAATTTAGCTTTAGAAAGTCTAATAAGTAGATCATCTAATAACGGCATAGGTTCAGCATCGAACTTCGTAACTTGATTTAATTTGCGATAATCAACGCAAAGACGTATGTTATTGTCTTTCTTTCGAACAATAACTATCGACGAAGAATAAGCTGAAGTGGATGGTTCAATTATTTGTAGTTGAATCATTTCATCCAATTCTTTCTCGACTTGTGCTTGAAAATGAATAGGTATTGGGTATGGTCTTACTCTGATCGGATTACGATCAGTAAGTATGATGTCATGTTCTATGACATCTGTGTGTCCAGGAATGTCGGTAAGGACATCCTGATATGATTGTAACGTAGAGGATACTTGACGTTGTTCCTCAAAAGACAAGTTGGAAGAGACTGTAACGTCTCTCCACGATTCCGTTGAAGTAAGTGGAATCGTAGGAAGAGGTAAGTTCACGTCAGAAAAAATAGTTTCCTCATCCTGTATAACGGACAGGGATGAGATGTGACCATGTTGAACTGGAGAGTCGTCCGTCGCCTGGAAAATAGGCTGTAAATAGTCTGGACGTTCAATAAACTCTGTTAACATATTTATATGGAAGGTTTTATGCCTTCCATCCACATCGACAATATAGTCGACATCAGAAATTTTCGAGACTATAGTGTATGGACCGTTCCAAGAAATGAGAAGTCTATTCTCTCTTGAGGGCAGTAAGACATATGCTTTGTCTCCAGGACAAAGTTGACGTAGGCGTCTTTTCTTATTAGCAAATCGCCTAGCTTTTTCTTTCGCAAATTCGGAAGATGAAGTTGCTAACCTGCACGATTCGATAATCTTTTCCCTAAGAGCTATAACATATTCATATGACGATTGTGTATCATCGTCGATATTATCGGAAGTTATCAAATCGTGTAACAAGGACATTGGCCCGCGCGGTTGCGCGCCAAAGACAAGTTCGAAAGGAGAAAACCCTGTATGCTCGTTGGGAACCTCTCTATAGGCAAAGAGGACTGCAGGTAAAACCCTGTCCCAATCTTCAGGATGATCCTCCGTTATCTTGCCAAGTAAGTTCTTTAGTGTCCTGTTAAGACGTTCTACCAATCCATTGGACATTGGATGATAAATACTACTGAGAGACCTTTTAATGTCTAGCGTAGCCATTACCTGAGACATAACGTCCGAAATTAACTGAGTGCCGTGATCCGACAGTATTTCTCCGGGGAATCCCAGACGAGAAAATACAAGCCAAAGAGCATCAGCGATATCGACAGTTGATATGCTCTTCAGAGGAATAGCCTCTGGCCAACGCGTGCACATGTCCACGCAAGTGAGGATAAATTGGTGTCCTCTGGCTGACTTAATTTTGAACGGACCAATGATGTCTATAGCCATTTTCTGAAACGGCCGAATCGGAATATCTGCAGCCTGAATAGGAGCAGCATGTCTCGGACCCCTAGACTTGACCTCTTGACAAATTTTGCAAGATCGGCAATAAATTCGGATGTCTTTATTCACGAATGGCCAAAAGAATGACGCAAGGACTCTAGTTTTAGTTCTGGAAAAACCCATGTGTCCCGCACACTGAGAATCGTGTGCATGCCGAAGAATTAAGGCTCTCATACACTTAGGCACAAGAATTTGCGAGTGCATAGACTTGTCCGAGTGTTGTACCATTCGTACCAATATACCATTCTTCATAGTGATATACGATTTGTGATTCGTATTTTGATTGGGATCCCCTTTCTTTGCAAGAAGGAAGTATTTCTTCAAAGAAGGATCCTCTTCTTGACGTTTAACAAACGAGTCATGGGAAATCACCAAGTGCTCGTCTTGGCTATCAACTTCATTACTATTATCAGATGAAGTTGGGGGATTAAGAGCTTGAGCTCTTGTCACCACTGCATTGACCGTTTGAATGTTTCTTTCTTCCCAACTAGAAATTTGTTGCGGGGTGCATTCCTTAACCCCATGAATACGACCGATTATAAGATCCGCAATAGGATTAGGAAGAAGACATGCATGGACATCTCCTGTGAAGAAAGGAGTGTCAATCCTAATAATAGCAGTAGGATAGCTTTCCATAGTACCACCAAATGTAACACATTTGATTGTTTTTCCAGTGGCACAGCAAGGATCTATCAGAGACTCCTTAACCCCGACGGTAGTACATCCCGAATCGAAAAGTACTGAGACTAGCCTATCATTTATTAGACCTTTATGTAAGATGAGAGATCCTCTCCCATCATGCGCAACTGTAGCAGGTAGAGCAGGAAGAGGGTGACCACAACTTAGCGTAGATACAGTTGATGAGTCAAACAATGTTAAGCATTGGGGGCATTCAGTTGCTCTCCCAAAATCGAAAGCACAACCAGTGATAGCCCTAGAGTTACCACTATCATTTACTGTATTACAGGCTCCCTCAAACTCTTGTTGCGCAGAGTTTGCCTGTTGGTAAGGTCTTTTCTTGTTAAACCTAGGTCTGCCTCGATTATCATTTCCCCTGTAATTATTTCGACTATCATTTCCCCTGTAATTGTTATCATATTGCCTATTGTAATCATCATTCCGGTTTGAATCCCGGTTTCTAAATTCACCATCGTCATAATCTTGACGTCGAGAATGATTACCTCGAAAATTTGAATAGTTATTATTTGGATAGCCTTTACGAAAGTGTCTCAAATTATTACCACTAAAATTACGAGAACTACCATCTTGTCTCCACTGCATAGACGAAGAACCATCATGTGTTGGATTACTCCGCTTCTGAGTGTAATTTTGATTACTTCCCCTATTCCAATTTTGTTGAGCACCCTGAAATTTTTTTCTGAAATTAGGGCCATATGGTGTTGCCGAAGCAGCTGGCAACCCTTCTTTCACTTTAGAATTGCTAACTGTAGCATGGGGATGTGCTGTGGCATACTGACAACAGTATTCCTCCATTTCTTTTAAGTTTTTAGGCTTACGCTCATGAAGGAATGCAAGAAAAGAATCATTAACAGATGACAAAACCTTATCTCGCAATAATAAGTCCATTAGACCTTCATATGTTTTCTCAATCTGAGACAACTCAATCCATCGTGTAAATGTACGACGTATCTTTGTAACAAAATCAGAGAAATCTACTCCATTTTCTGGCAACATTGTCCTAAAACGAAGACGATAGTCTTCTTGTTTTAATTGGTATTTTTTTAGCAATGCTGCCCTGACAACATCATAATTAGTCCTCTCATGTTCGTCTATTGTCATAAGAGTAGTCACTGTGTCACCTGTAAAAAATGGCATCAGTTGTTCAACATATTTTTCCTTTTTTATGTTATGCGTATCGCACAAAAATTGGAATCTATCTAGATAATCTGCTACGTCATCCTTTAAAGGATTGAAATGAGGCAATTTAATCCTACTAACAAACTCCTTTGTCGTACTCGAAGTTGTTTGCTGAGCACCCGTACTCGCCAATTTCAATTTCTCTAACTCCAAAATTGCGAGTTTTTCATCAAGTTCCATCTTCTGTTTTCTTTCCTCATGTTCCATTTTTCTAATTTCAGCCTCAGCAGCAGCTTGAAGTTTTTTTTCCTCTGCAGCAGCTTGAAGTTTTTTTTCCTCTGCAGCAGCTTGAGCTTGAATTTTTTTGTCTTCCATTTCCATCTGGAATTTTCTTTCATCAGCTTGAGCTTTCCTCTCCTCAGCCTCTCTTTGATACCTTCTTTCTTCAAGTTCTAATCTTCTATTCTCAGCTTCTAGCTTCTTTAGTTCAGCTTCTGCTTTCAATTTAATTTCCTCTTTTTGTTTCTTTTCTTCTGACTTTAATGCAATGGCGAATTGAGCAGATGAATATTCTTCCAATTCTTTACCAGACTTACCAAGGGTCAACCCTTGCTGGATGAAGAAATCCAATGTAGACATTCTGTCTAATGAGATCAGAAACCTGAAAAAAATTAAATAAATTACCTTATCCCACTTCAATGGGAGACAAGTCTGAAATGATAGACTTGTATACTCACTTCACTTTTTTTTTACTGTCTTAGTCTTAGACAAAGACTTTGTATGTTCCTCTTGTTTACAATGTACCCAAAAAATCACTTGAGTACCTGTGGAAAAAAAATTCCCTTATATCCCACTCACTATGGGCACAAGTCTTTTTTATAAAGAACTTGTATAAATATCTTATATAATATTATTTAACAAACTCTATATGAAGAGTCTACCTTATCAATAATATCAAAACATGACCAAGTATGTGTATGTAGACTGTGCATGACAGTAATGTAGTACAACCAAAAAAAAAATACAAAGACAAAAATACAAAACAATACAAATGGCAACACTGTTTTAACCAAAAATGTGTAGAGAAATACACAAGAAAGGAGAGACCTACAGAATACAAACAAAACAAATCGACAATCAAAACTGAAAAACAGACAAAATATTACAAAAACAACGTTAAGTACAATTACATCACAGCTAACATCAATAGCGACCAATTGTCACTAGCAAATTTCCAAATTAAGAAAATTTGCACCTACAGACCGCTTACAGTAAGCCTCGATCAAGTGGCATATTTACCGTAAGACCCACCAACCGAAAAACCCGCAGAAAAATACACCAAAAACAGTAGAAGTGACATAAACATATAGCAATCAATTTCAATGTGTTGCAGAACAAGTTCAGTCACAGCTGAAACTAAAATAAATTTCTTGCTCCTTGCGAACACAGAAACGAAATGTCAAACGCGCACTGAACGTCAAATCCACTGTAACATAAAGTGGTATTCACGAACCAAAGTTACTATGACCTTCTCAAATTAGGGCTTGCACATTGAATGTTTACAATTTCACGTACTGTTTACAGACACTTGACCTCCAACAATGTAGCTTGAATGCTCTGACCTAGAAAAGTCTGTTGTTGAATGAAACGTGTCACAACCCGCAGTACTGTTTACAATAGGAACCCGCCTTCTATGCAGTTATGGTCCACGTAGCAAATGCCTAGATGTTACCTTCAGTACATGTCTTGTTATGGTTTATGTAGCATTATGATATAAATGCTCGTACTGTTTATTTGTGTCAACCGTTGATGACCTATATCTGTCCTGTTGTAGCCAAAACTTGCAAGTGTAGAATTAGCGTTGTGTGTTACGGCTGTCCCGTGTGTAGCTTAGACCCACAGATCAGAAGTGTAATGTGTACTTGTCCTTCTTGTAACTTTCTCGACAAAACTGGAGACATCATACATGTAACAGCCAACCAGGAATGTAAATTTCTGAATCCATAAATGTCAACAATAATGTCAAATGCTCGCTCTGTTCTTTTTAAACCCACAGATCTGGTCCATCAGAAATGTAAGTTTCTAGGCCCCATTGGCGACATGAAATGTATCATAAGAGCCCACGTAACTGGTCCACCAGAAATGTAACTGTCTTTTTTTCTTGTTGAGGTGATCACTGGCCCAAGACAGTATACATGTTGTTAGATGTGTAGTGCGAGCGTATGATGAATTGAGTGTGGGTGCGAATGAAGACGCGAATGTGTTTAGGCTCGTATAGATGTAGATCCTGCAACCCATACTCTCACATGCAGTAATCAAGGATGCTTTGACACTGCAGGCATGTTTCAAGACATTTATTGACGGGAACACACATAATATCAACAGGAACAGTCAGTGTAACAAGGTCATGCTGACCTGACATCGATAGGTATACATTTGGCATTCAAAAAGGTAAACATCAGAATAGACGTGCATGGTCAATAGCAAAGTTCTTCAATAATGACAGTTCGTAGCGTCGCCCTTGGCGTCTCTGACTAAACGCGTCAGATGCCTTAGTTACCTTGACACACAGGTGCAACTTGGCACTCCCTGCCAATTGCACATATCAGGCTGTAGTATAATAGCCGGAAGCACAGGCCTCGTCCTAACGTCGGCCGTGTACCTCTGTTAAATAGGTTATCACCAACCCTGCAGTAATACTTATTGTAGATAGAAGTTCCGCCAATCTGCGGCTCCCACAATATATCTTCGTCACTGGATTTCTGGACAATATAAGACTAACAGTCTTGGATGGCTACCTCGAGCACAAATATATAAGTTCTGAAATGGCGGATCAGTGAGCTGCTGTTCACCCTAGGTAATCCTTTACATGTTCTGCCACCGAAAAGCGTAATAATGCATAAAGGTCGGTATTACCTGGTAAATGAATCCTCAGAACTACACAAGGAATTCTGTCGTCATCCCGACGCACAGAGATTCACTGGGAAAAACTGCCATAGCAGTTACTTCGAAGATTCTCCCCGAAAAACAATGGACTCTTGGTCCCTTCAGAAAAACAGGACCTCCCGGCTTCCCGGAAGTATATCTCACTCCCGCTTAAAAAACCTTCCCATAGGCCTACGCCCGAACTGACAACCTCTGACCCTAAAGGTCAAACACAATGAATGAATAAACAAGGGAAGACAACCCCTAATCAACCTGACATCGCAGGTAAAGACACAATTATACTTATGATACAAACATAAGCAAATAACTTGACAGATGACTCCGTCGAAAATGACAGCAACACACCCTTTTACTTCAAGCAAATAATAAATCACACTAACTTTATACAGAAAGTTTCGCTCCACTATGGGATTAAATTTATTGTAGTTATTGCTATGATAGTTTAGGGCTGTCTTTAACCATGTCTTTTGTTCCTTAAAAATATCAATTATCAACACGCGCCCGCATAGGCTTAATATCTTTTGCACACCCAGGTACCTGTCAGTAACTGTTCTGACAGCAACAATCTACTCCTCTTCTCCCAAACTCAACATACAGGAAACCTAACCTGTAGTTACAGTTAAATGAATATGCTTATTCATCTTACAACATTAAATGAATTTACATAAACAGATTACAGCATTTGACATTACACAGATAAATCATATGTCCCTTTTGGGGAAACAAACTATTAATATCCCACAAATGAATACATAGAAAATGCAATGTTCTTGCCATAAAAATCCAGTTGTGGCTAGATCATACGATATAATTATATCTATGCCTGGTGACTGCTTTCAGTGAAAGTTATAGACTAGTGCCTAGCCACACAAGTAAGCATAAAATGATCCTCCCTTGCCACTAGAAATATCTATCAAAAAGGAATAAGTGACTATCTCCTATAATCCAGAGTTATTACCTGCATCTCACTATTCAGTTTTAAAGTGAACAATCCACACCTGACATTATCTTACAGAAATGACAGTTAATTTTGCTGACTCTTAACCCAATGGTAAGCATTCGTGGACTGATTCTACGCCTAATATCTGTTATTGTAAGTTTAACATTTAACCCATGATAAACCGTAACAGTTAATAGGCCGTAGACAGCGCTACCTTATCACTGAATAAATTACTAGGAGAAGTCCTCAGAAATAAATTCACTTCCCTAACAGATATATATAAAAGCTAACATGAATATATCATATTTATAAGATATGTCAACTCACCCCGAAAAATGCCAAGAAATAGGCGAAAAACATTTAGTTCTGTGTTAATGTTTGCCTTATTTCCATAATGGTCTATCTCGGGCCAGGAAATTCACGAATGTCTTTGTCTATTAAAACCAGTCTACTCTTATAGATCACAAGGGACGCTCCCCCCGAACACCTGGCGTGCGTATTTCTACAGAAGTTCGGCGAAAGACGTAATCTAGAGTAAGACAAAAGAAATCGTGCGAAAGTTCCCCAGGCCTCAAAGGGTACCAGCCGCTCGTCATCAAACGTTTTAAAGCGACCAGAGAAATTCCCCTGTTGGGACCACAGAGGGTACCCGCCGCTAACGAACCGTTTCTTTCACAGAAACCGTCTTGGCTCGTTCTAACACTTAAAGCGGACCCGAGAAATGTTTCTCTGGTCGAACAGGTGCGTTTAGATAACATTACATCTAGCGTTAGCTGACCGCAGCTGGCCAGCGTAAACAACCTCGGGTGGGGTTGAGAAGGTGAAAAAATGTAGGTAGAATATGAAAGAAACGAAAATACAAAATGTCTCGGAAAACAGAACATTAAAAGAGTAATAACATTATGGACAAGATGGTAAAATAAATTATCTTTCACGTGACAAGATACACTTCTAGCTTGGCACCAGATGTGATCATCTTTAAAATGCAAAACAAGCTGGAGATACTGGAGCTCAGCACATTTCAGAATAGTACAAAGGCCACAGAAAAAGACTAGATCTACATTGTAGATAATACCAAGGAGTCTTCAACTTGGTATTGACTGCTAAAGAGCGAGAAGCTCAGCATCCAGAGTTAAACAACAACAACAACAATCACCTTTATCTTTATCTTCATCGCCAGTATTAAATGCTTTTCATTACTTTTGTTTGTATCTTCATCGCCACCATCGTGTTCATCTTTATCTTTATGTTCACTATCATATACTTTTCATCATCTTTATCCTCGCATTTGTGTGTCTTCCATCCCCTTTATCTTCATTATTATCTTCACAATCAAGTTTCTTCTATCATTTTTAAGCTTCGTCATCACTGTCAGGGGACTGCTTTGAGTTTCTAGTACTAATCCACCATTTGTACAGGAAAAATATGCGTTATTATTTTCGTTTTTCCACCATAACCCCTCCACCCGCATCAAGCATTGACTTCGTTCAGTCTGTTTTTTATCCCCAAATCTCTCTCTCTCTCTCTCTCTCTCTCTCTCTCTCTCTCTCAAAATCCTGTCACAGAATGCTCCAACATATCTGTGGCCAATGTTCAAATACAGTGAAAGACGCAGTCAACGCCTTAACAAAATACAAGTGCCCAAGCCTAGGCTTGACTTATTCAAGAAAAGCTTAGCTTACTCTGCTGCTCATCTCTGGAACTATCTTCCACATTATCTGAAAGATAACAACCTCAGTCCCTATTCATACAATCGTAAACTTTTCGATTACTTTATGAGTTCTGATTATCTGCCCCCCTAATGTGATTATTTTTCCGAACAAATGATATAATATCGAATGTAGGTTTAATGATGATGATAGTGTTTTTCAACATATTTTGTTTCATGGTGATACTTAGTTTGTATTTTTCAACATACTTTATTTCATGTTTATAATTAGATACTGTGAATGTGAGTATGCTAGTATTTTACCTTTATAACGTTGAATTCCTTGAATTGATGGGTAAAATGTATGTGAGAATAAATGAAATCAGTATAAAAGACGAGAGAAAGGAAGGGCAGAATGTCAGACGGGCCTGCGTGCCCAATTCTTAACCCTTTGAAAATAAAGTTCGTTCGTTCGTTCGTTCGTTCGTTCGTTCGTTCGTTCTCTCTCTCTCTCTCTCTCTCTCTCTCTCTCTCGGTATCCAAATGAAGCAATTGTATACATATTTCTCCATAAGCTAATCGTGTACATTACCCTTTCCCTAAGCAGAGACAAACGAACATACCGTCTACAAGTCATATGTTTATGCAGCTCAGCGTGAGCCAGAGTATGTCCTGGCTGAAACAATCTTTCAAGATTTACCTGAGCGCACACGAGAAACAGTGGGGGTAGCGCTCAATCTGCAAACTCCATTAGTGAAGCGAGAAGTTGCAACTAGCGCCTGTAGCTTCACAAATTGATTGTCTTTTACAAGTCTAGAAAATTTGTCGTGGAGTTATTACAGTGTTACTTAGAAAGAAGTATTGCAGCATTACTTTCTACTGCTTCTCCTTCTTTCTTCTTCTTACTTTTCTTCTTCCGTTTTTTTTCTTTCTTTACCATCGTATCTTCTTTTTTTTATCTTTTTTATATCGTCTACAAACGACGTTTTTGGTCCCCGCTTCTTTCTCTTATTTTCCTTTTCTATGTTCCTGTCTCATTTTTCTTTTACATTTTCCTTACTTCTCATCTTCTTCTTTATCATCATCATCGCTCCCGGGTTTTTTCGTTCTTCCTTCCTTGTATTTATTTTCTTGTGTCGGGTATGATAAAAAAAACTTAAAACATTTCATCCTATAACACGCTTCTATGGTAACGTCTAAAGTATTTGTTCAATACCACGTGTGGTTAATGGTGGTTTCTATGGAGACATAGAAGAATATGACCATTGCTCCATTAGGAACGTCATAAGAGGCGACAGATATGAAGTTGTGCATTGTGATGGCAGTCTCACCATGTCAAAAAAATTGTTACTGCCACCATCACTGAATAGCACTTTGATGCTTTGGTATGAGCTCCCTGTACTTTACGAGCTCCCTGTACCTTACGAACTCTCCGTAACTTGTGAGCTCACTGTAACCTACGAACTCCTGTAACTTACGAACTCACTGTAACGTACGAACGTCCTGTAACTTATGAACTCTGTAACTTACCAACTCCATGTAACTTACCAACTCCATGTAACTTACCAACTCCCTGTTACTTACAAACTCCATGTAAACTTACCAACTCCATGTAACTTACGAACTCCCTGTAACTTACCAACTCCATGTAACTTACCAACTCCCTGTAAGATACCAGCTGCAGTAGTGGCTCAATACGCCATAAGGAGCACACAAGGAAATGATAATGATGACCCCGCTCAATGGATCAAAATTGTAAAGATCATCAGTCACCGAACAGTTTAGTTAAGTGTGATACACGTGTATCAACAGCTGCTGACAATGGACTCAGGTATAAAAACAGAAGTTGTTAAGTTCACATCATACAACCAAACATGCAATTAGTCATAAGGCCCTGACTGCCACAGACTTGTACATTAACGATCCTTGCAGGAAGTTTTTCTCTCGTGTTTTCTTAGAACCTGTGGTCAGCTTTTCCACGAGTTCGAGAATTGTATACAAATATTCAGTGACGACAACTAGATAATTATTTCTTTTAATTTAAACACAGTCACAACTTTGGATATTCATTTTTAAATTAAATCTAAGCTGTTATTTCAAATGTGGATGTTATCAATGAGCTGCTGGATGTTTGCACCTGTGAACCTATATTGTTCAAAACTGCTGTTAAACTGGGGGTGCGCTGATTGTCAATCCTTTAAATGCTGGATATAGATAAATTTGTCTTTCATTTGGATGTTATTTACATACACTTAGCTCATGTGATATCGCGATGATACACTGATTTGGCAGTTTCCTTCTAAATCGTTGTCCCTGAATTTGTTGGGATTGATTTTTCAGTTTTTCTGTCGATAATTTGCCAGTCTTTGTCGACATTGCTTTGACACTCTTTGCTAACGGTGATTTTTCAGTCTTTGCTGACACTGATTTGTCAGACCTTATCGCAACTGCTTTGTGAATTAATGACAATTAATTGTCATTAGTTGTAGAATCAATTCTTTAACTAAATAAAGCAGGCTATTTTCCGATTACACTGACAAACAACATTTTTCTTTCTTATATAAGAATACGTGTTCTTAGGTCAGTTTCTTGCAAAAAATATATTTTTGGGAAACCGTTATTTGCTCCGTTTCATTTTTACTATATAACTTTTTATAAATTAATAAAATGCAAAATAATTCTACTTTTTATACTGCTAAAAGATGCATGACATATGTTACGTTATATTTCAAATAGTTACTGTATTTTGAAATAATTCTGAGTGAAATATGGCTTCTAGAAGTTGTAGAAATTCGGCTGATCTGTTCTGTTACGTGTGCGGATATTTTACCGATCGTGTTCACCAGAAAAACTTTACAACATTGCTAAAGAAAACATATGAACTTTATTTCGATTCGAAAGTTGATGATGCAAATAAATCTTGGATGCCAAATGCAGTTTGTTCGACTTGTGCAAATACATTGGCAGGTTGGTTACGAAAATCGCCGAAGCATAAGTCAATGCCTTTTGGAGTGCCAGTAATATGGCGTGAACCGACAAATCACGCTACTGATTGTTACTTCTGCTTGACAAATATCTATGGTTTCACTTTTAAAACTAGAAAGTCTGTGGTTTATCCAAATATTGAATCGGTTCCGAAACCAGTGCCTCATGATCCAATCACGTGTCCGATCCCAGTTCCACCAGAACAATATCCGTTGGACGTGAATGAACCATCAGAAAGTGATAGTTTACCTGCTTTAGAAACTAATTCTGACTCGGATTATATACCGGTGAATGATGGTGTTCACTTAATTAACCATTCAGAACTTACTTACTTACTTAGTCGTTCCCCTTCTACCGTGAGGTGTAGAGGTTCATTCAGAACTTTCAGATCTAATACGTGATCTCGCTCTCACCAAAGGACAAGTGAAATTACTCGGTTCGCGACTCAAAGAATGGAATCTTTTAGCGCCCAATACTCCGATATCTAAATTTCGTCATAGACACAGAGAACTTGTTCAATACTTTGAGATGGATGATGACATTTGCTATTGCACAGATGTAAAAGGTCTAATGGTGCACCTCGGTCATGAGCACATAGTCAACGAATGGCGACTTTTCATCGACTCTTCCAAGACTAGTCTAAAAGCCGTGTTATTGCATAATGGAAATTTATTTTCATCAATTCCAGTCGCCTACTCTGTTCATATGAAAGAAACTTATGACAATATGGCTATACTTTTGGCAAAAATAACGTACAATGACTACCAATGGCGGATTTGTGGAGACCTAAAGGTCATTGCAATTCTCACGGGCATGCAGACTGGGTATACTAAATTTTGTTGCTTCCTATGTGAATGGGACAGCCGCAACAGACAGGAACATTATGCAAGAAAGGTGTAGCCTATCAATGCTTTCACTTATCTTCGAGAAAAGTTTCCGCAAATTAGCGATGCAAAGATAAAGGAAGGTATCTTTGTAGGACCTCAGATTAGGAAAGTTATTGCAGACAAACAATTCGAGAACTTGTTACATGGTAGTGAACTTCGCGCATGGATGACATTCAAATCGATCGTCGATAACTTTCTGGGAAATCACAAATCTGTCGACTATGTGCATATTGTTAAGCAGTGCATAGATGCATACAGAATTATGGGCTGTAACATGTCTCTCAAAATCCATTTGCTCGATTCGCATCTTGACTTTTTCCCTGACAACCTTGGCGAAGTCAGCGATGAACATGGAGAACGATTCCATCAAGATATCGCCGTAATGGAGTCACGTTATCAAGGACGGTGGAGTGTGACCATGCTTGCCGATTATTGTTGGATGCTTCATCGCGATGTACCACATGCCATTCACCGACGAAAGTCGACTGCAAAGAAATTCAAGCCTACATAACTGTTATACTTCTTGTACAAATGATGTTGTAATACTGTATGCGTTGTTAAAAAACTTCAATTGCGTATTTCTAGAGATCCCGACCTGATAGAGAAAAACGGTTTGCAGATTTAAAAACAGCGCATTAAAATTGACCAGAAAAACATAGAAATGTTAGAGAAAGAAAAAAAAATTTTTTTTTTGTTAGCCAGTGTTATTATTTATGTGGCCAGACATTATTTTCACAACGATCACAACGATTTGACAGATTTTACGAACAGTGCGGGAATCTCTTATCTTGACTAATTTCTCCACATGTATTAATTTAAGTTGTATATGACTTTGTAGTAGATGAACCTTCCTTATTTTTGTTTTTCTTTCATGAAACGCTCTGTCCTTCCACTATTTCAAGCACGTGCTCAAACAGTCAATTTACTGGAGTAAATAATTGTCGGTTACAGTAAATTACTAGTAAGTCAACGCTAAAATATGGCGGGTAATAATTTTGTTGTGCTCTTTCTGCAGCATGCCCTAATGACGACACTAAATTATCCTGTGGTCATTCCATTCATTTCAGTTTTGTGTCAGAAGTACTGAAACGCTCAAACAGTGGCACGAAAGCATGGAAGCTCCATATCTGATGAGCAATGTCGCTTCACTTGCTAAACATATAAATATTCTTCTTCTTCTTCTTTGATCCTTACCCGCCGACCGTCAAAGCATTCAGTGGCCATCACGCCTAGTGGCGTCTTGTAGGGCAACAACAAATTTATTCCACTTTGCTCGGTCGGTGGCCATCCTTCGTACAGTGCCCGAACTCTGGTTCATTCTTTGCATCTCAGCCTCCACAGTCCTCCGCCAGGTTGTTTTTGGTCGGCCTCTCTTTCGTTTTTCTTCAGGGGTCCAAAGCATAGCTGTTCTTGTGATGGCATCGGGGTCTCTTCTGAGGACATGACCAACCCAGCTCCAGCGTCTGCCAGCTATGATGGTGTGCATGTCCTCTTGCTTGCTACGAGTAAGCAGATCTTGGTTAGTGATGGTATTTGGCCAAAAGATTTGGTGAATTTTTCTTAGGCATGTTGTGTGAAAAGAGGACAATTTCGACATTTCCTTCTCTGTAACTCTCCAGCATTCCGCACCATAGAGAAGCACAGAAAGCACACAGCTCTGATATAATCTTAATTTTGTGCTTGTGCTGTATTGGGAGGACTTCCAGATGTTGTTTAGGCTAAAGAAGGCTGTTCTTGCCTTATTTATTCTGATGTTGATGTCTTTGCCTGCCCCGCCATCTGGTGTTACTATGCTTCCTAGGTATGTGAAGGTATCTATCTATCTGTACCAATTGCTGATTCCTTACTGATATGGGCTCAGGGTTGCTCACATTGAGCGTCATGACCTCAGACTTCTTTAAATTGATATTCAAGCCCACCTGCTGGCTAAACTTATTAAGTCTATCCGTTTTTTCCTGGATGTGTTGATGTGAATGTGCTAGTAGTGCAATGTCATCTGCATATTCCAGATCTTCCAATGTAGAAAATGTTGTCCATCTTATTCCTCTTGGACTGCCCTCTGTTGTCTGGCGCATCACCCAGTCTATGACTGTTAAAAATAGAGTGGTTGATAAGGGGCATCCCTGTCGTACTCCTGTCTTCACCTCAAAGGTAAGGTTGCTCTGCCCAACACTACACGTAAAGTTGGCATAGAGGCTTTTTATGATTGACACTATGCAGTTTGGAATTCCATAAGCCCTCAGTATTTTCCATAAACTGTCCCTATGTATGCTGTCGAAAACCTTTTCAAAATCAACAAAATTAATGTAAAGCTGTCTTTGCCATTCTGAGCACTGCTCTATAATGTTCATGAGAGTGAATATATGATCTACACATCTCCTGTTCTTTCTAAATCCTGCTTGTTCTTTCCTCAGTTTGTGGTCTACTGCCTTTGAAATTCTCTGTATAATTATCCTGCCTAGTATTTTGCTGGGAACTGAGAGAAGAGTGATTCCTCTCCAATTATTGTAGTCTGCAAGATCTCCCTTCTTGGGCAATTTGACAATTATTCCTTTGTTTCACTCTGATGGTGTTGTCCCCGTTTTCCAGACTTGTGCAAATAGTGGTTTTAATAGTTCTGCTGCTAGCTCAGGGTCTGTCTTAAATAGCTCTGCATTTAAGTTATCATGGCCCGGAGCTTTGCCGTTCTTTAACCCTTTGATTGCTGTGATGATTTCTTCTTTTCGTGGAATGTCTGTATTCACATCTAGATCGTTTTCAGCTTCACGAACATTCAATTGTGTCTCTGGTGGTTCCTTGTTCAGAGTTTCTCTGAAGTGCTCTGCCCATCTTGTTTCCTGTCCCTCTGCTGTCGTGATGAGATTACCTTGCTTATCTCTTACTAATGAAATATTGTTTGCACCTCGTTTTCCGCTGATGAATTTAGTTATTTTGTATACTGTGCTTTGTTCATTTCTCAGTGCTGCCTCCTCTGCCTGTCTTGCAAGATCGTCTAGGAAATTCCTTTTGTTGGCTTGGGTTTGGCGTTTAACTTCCTTGTCCAGCTGACTGTACTGTTCGCTATATAGTTGCTTTGACCTGGGGGACTTCGCTTCTGTTTTCTTTCTTTTCATTTCCTTTCTCGTCGTTATGGTGTTTAATGTTTCTGGTGTTATCCAGTCTTGCTTCTTCCTTTCCTGGAATCCCAAGCATGATTTGCTGCTTTCTTTGTATATTGTTGAAATGGTGTTAAAATTCTGGTCTATATCATCAGTCAATGTCTTTTCCTGACTTTTGGCAAATTGATATCGTTTCTTTATGTCGGCCGCAAAAGCTTTTCTGGTAAGGGAGTCCTTCAATTTGCTGATGTCAAACCTTTTCTGTGTAGTTACAGTTGGTGCAGCCCTTCTTAGTTTCACTTTCAGTTTTGCTACTACTAAATGGTGATCACTTCCCACATCTGCACCTCTTCTTACCTTCACATCTTGTAATGCATGTCTCCATCTACCGTTAACCATGATGTGGTCTATCTGGTTTCTGTCCCGACCATTTGGTGATTCCCATGTTAATTTGTGAATTTCTTTATGTGGGAAGAGTGTTCCTCCAATGACCAGGTTGTTAATGCTACGGAAACTTATTAGTTTATCCCCATTTTCGTTTGCTGTTCCGCTGCCGCATTTCCCCATTGTTCTTTCATTATATGTATTGTGTGTACCAACTTTCGCATTGAGGTCTCCCATTACTATAACAAGATCATATCTAGGTGTGTCTTCCATTTCTTTCTGCAGTTGTTGATAGAATTCATCCTTGACCTCCTCATCGCTATCATTCGTTGGTGCGTAGCATTGTATTATTGTAGTGTTGGTGAATCTCCCTCTCAATCTTAATCTTATCAGTCTGTTGTTGATGGGTTTCCATTCCAATAAAGCTATTTCTATTCCTTTCTGTAGAATAATGGCTACGCCTTCATTGTGCTGTCCATCCTCTCTTCCAGAGTAAAGTACTGTTTCTCCTGTTGCTGTTTTAACTTTTCCCAGACAGGGGTGTCAGCCCTATGCTAAAACCCCCAACCTGGAGGACCAGGGTACCAGCTTTTGTCTGACCCCTACCCACACAGACCAGTCCAGCTTGGCTGAACCTACCAGGAGTAAAACTCCCACTGGCATAGCTCTGGGGATTGTCAGGGTACGCAAGCTGCCATACCGCTACAAGGTATAGGTACCATTGATGGCAGATATAAATATATCATGGACATAATTATACTTACCCGAACTGCTTAATCAGAAACATTAAACACCATAACGATGAGAAAGGAAATGAAAAGAAAGAAAACAGAAGCGAAGTCCCCCAGGTTAAAGCAACTATATAGCGAACAGTACAGTCAGCTGGACAAGGAAGTTAAACGCCAAACCCGAGCCAACAAAAGAAATTTCCTAGACGATCTTGCAAGACAGGCAGAGGAGGCAGCACTGAGAAATGAACAAAGCACAGTATAAAAAATAACTAAATTCATCAGCGGAAAACGAGGTGCAAACAATATTACATTAGTAAGAGATAAGCAAGGTAATCTCATCACGACAGCAGAGGGACAGGAAACAAGATGGGCAGAGCATTTCAGAGAAATTCTGAACAAGGAACCACCAGAGACACAACTGAATGTTCCTGAGGCTGAAAACGATCTAGATGTGAATACAGACATTCCACGAAAAGAAGAAATCATCACAGCAATCAAAGGGTTAAAGAACGGCAAAGCTCCGGGCCATGATAACTTAAATGCAGAGCTATTTAAGACAGACCCTGAGCTAGCAGCAGAACTATTAGAACCACTATTTGCACAAGTCTGGAAAACGGGGACAACACCATCAGAGTGGAACAAAGGAATAATTGTCAAGTTGCCCAAGAAGGGAGATCTTGCAGACTGCAATAATTGGAGAGGAATCACTCTTCTCTCAGTTCCCAGCAAAATACTAGGCAGGATAATTATACAGAGAATTTCAAAGGCAGTAGACCACAAACTGAGGAAGGAACAAGCAGGATTTAGAAAGAATAGAAGATGTGTAGATCATATATTCACTCTCAGGAACATTATAGAGGAGTGCTCAGAATGGCAAAGACAGCTTAACATTAATTTCGTTGATTTTGAAAAGGCTTTTGACAGCATACATAGGGACAGTTTATGGAAAATACTGAGGGCTTGTGGAGTTCCAGGCTGCATGGTGTCGGTCATGGAGGGCCTCTGTGCCGGCTTTGCGTGTAGTGTTGGGCAGAGCGGCCTGGCCTTTGGGGTGGAGACAGGATTGCGACGGGGATGCCCCTTGTCGGCCGCTCTGTTTTTGGCGGTCATAGACTGGGTGATGCGCCAGACAACAGAGGGCAGTCCAGGAGGAATGGGATGGACGGCGTTTTCTGCACTGGAGGATCTGGAGTGTGCAAATGACGTTGCACTGCTGGCGCATTCACATCGGCACATCCGGGAAGGGGCGGATGGACTTGGCGGGTTTAGCCGGCAGGTGGGCTTGAACATCAGTTTAAGGAAGTCTGAGGTCATGACGCTCAATGTGAGCGGCCCTGGGCCCATGTCAGTGGGGAGTCGGCAATTGGTGCAGACAAGTGCCTTCGCGTGCCTAGGGGGCATGGTGGCGCCAAACGGCGGGGCGGGCGGGGACATCGGCGTCAGAATGGATGGGGCAGGGGCAGCCTTCTTTGGCCTAAACAACATCTGGAAGTCCTCCCAATACAGCACAAGCACAAAATTAAGATTATATCAGAGCTGTATGCTTTCTGTGCTTCTCTATGGTGCGGAATGCTGGAGAGTTACAGAGCAGGAAATGTCGAAATTGTCCTCCTTTCACACAACATGCCTAAGAAAAATTCACCGAATCTTTTGGCCGAATACCATCACTAACCAAGATCTGCTTACTCGTAGCAAGCAAGAGGACATGCACACCATCATAGCTGGCAGACGCTGGAGCTGGGTTGGTCATGTCCTCAGAAGAGACCCCGATGCCATCACAAGAACAGCTATGCTTTGGACCCCTGAAGGAAAACGAAAGAAAGGCCGACCAAAAACAACCTGGCGGAGGACTGTGGAGGCTGAGATGCAGGGAATGAACCAGAGTTGGGGCACTGTACGAAGGATGGCCACCGACCGAGCAAAGTGGAATCAATTTGTTGTTGCCCTACAAGACGCCACTAGGCGTGATGGCCACTGACTGCTTTGACGGTCGGCGGCTAAGGATCAAAGAAGAAGAAGAACTGCTTAATACAATGGAGAAAAATCCAGAACTTCAGTCACCGAAAGGCATCAGAGGCAGGGATATTTTTTTTTTAAATCATGCGCCATTATTAGGAAGCAATGTGCGTTGTATCAACAGGCGTGCTATTTAGTTCCCCGGGTGGAAAGCACAATGGAAAGATTGCAACTTTGGTGGGAAAAGATGAGACTAACGTTACCGATAAAGCGATTCTCTAGTAAGTGAATATTGAGTCTTTTATACCTTTCTCAAGTTCAGGTTATTACCAACGATGTTTCATTTCTTCAACAAACCAATAATCAAACTTCTCCAACTTCACTAAGCTGGTCAGACCCGTAAGTGGCTTACTGGCAATAATTTTGGGCGTTTGAGATTTAAATTCTGTATTTGCTGCTTTAAATTACAAGTATAGAGGTAATTGTCCTTCACTGTGCCATATGTTTGCTCCTGGCGTAGCATAGGGCCACCACTATAGTGTGCATCGTATAAAGCGGTTGTCTGCTGTGAATGACTCATTACATCTGTATATAAATAGAGGAGGAATCAAGGACGTATAATGTTCCTTGTCCATTTAATGCCTACACATGGAAAAAAAGAATGTGGTTCATTTTTTTCCCCATATATTCTTTCCGTGAGTAACATGAAGGCCACAACTGCAGTCTACATCGTTGAAAGATGCCTAAGCCAATATATGCATATTATGTAATCTTCCACTGGGATTCCTGGAGCAATTAGTTCTACATGATGCGGTTGCTTTGGTACAACGGTAAAACAGATAATTACATCAAGGTACATACAAAGTGGTGTGTCAGTTTCATGCGGGAACTCAAACAGGCAATGCAAGTTCCCGAGAAAACGTTATTCTAATCACCAGAGCTGTAAACATAAATAAATAAATAATAAACAATTAAAAAATATATACTAGAAGAACAATTGAAAGAGAATAAAATTTATAATCTAAATATGTCCGGGTCTTTACATTGAACTACCGCAACCGGAGCAAAAGTTTGGCAATGAAAAAAATTTGTAGCTTACACTGCACCATATCCATCTTATGCTGGCCTAATCAACTATGTCGCACAGATTTTTCGTTTTCATTTAAAGCGACATTATGGTACACGCGACTTGCCATGTATTTATACAAAAAGTGGAGTGAGACAAGGCTTGCTTATTTAATATTCACACAGAAAGAAAAACATTTAAATCAGTGACAAACTTAGATATGCTAATATTCCAGGTTTTGTTAGCTGTACAGGAACAAGGCTCACAAAAATAAGTGAAGCAGGCAGACAGTATAAGTCATGAATATGAACTGGACATTAACACTGAGAAAACAAAAACTGTGATAATTAGCAAACTACATTAAAAGCCAATTTGTAAAAATAAGAATGGGAAGACAATAAAAGAAGTAAAACATTTCTCATATCTTTGCCATGTAATAAGATAGGATGTCTGATAAGAAACAGAAACAAGAAGTTATAGGCTTTTGGTCATATAAAGAGACATAACACTTTCTTGAAAACATGGCCGACGGAACATTGTATGTATACGAGCAACTGGAAGACAACGTTACAAGTGGGGCGATTACACATTAAGAGATGGATATGACAGAGCCTAGCAGTGTACCATCAAGACAAGAGACAGCAAATGTTGGAGATCCATTGCAGCCCTCCTTCAATGCAGAGAAAGCAGTTGATCTAAAGTCAGTCGCTGGTTTTTCGATGTTCATTTAATCGTGTAGATCAGGGATCGCCAAACATTTTTAGAGGGGCCGGAAAGTGAATATTTCAGGTCTTGCGGACTAGAAGGCTGTGGTAAAATCAAGAATATTTACGTGATCAGAAAACAATATATGCATCAATTTATTTATTATCATAATACACGTTTTGTAGAATAGCATTACGGACAATCAGATTTTTTGGTGAATTAGTGGGAGGCATGGGATTATTTTTATTATTTTTTTTTTTTTAGACAAACTTATACTTAATTGACCGCAGAGTTAACAATAATGTCAAAAACAATTCCAATACCATAATTCCAGCCGTAAGGTACTTCGGTCTGTCGGTCTGTCACACTATGCACACCGTCGTTTGCGCACTTTTTATCTATTTTCGAGAGAGTGCATTAACTTTCGACCACAGCTAAGGGGGTGCAACTGTGGTTGAAAGTTAGACAATAATTGTATTGTTTTCCCTTATATGTACTCTCGCGAAAAAAGAAAAGTTCGCAAATGACGGTGTGCATTAAATCAACAGACAATCAAGATACTCTTCTGTCCAATTTCATTCGGGAAACGGATTTAACTCATCATTTTTCTTAAAAATAACCTTAACATGTAAGTTTTTAAATTGTTTTTTCAAGAAAAAATTTTAATCTAAAGTATTGCAGACTTATTATTATGGATCAAAATGATAAGATGGCTATAAGGAAGAGACGATCGCGTCATTCACAGCGACCAAGCCAGACTATAGAAGAAACAGCAATTTAATACGTGTAACAGAAACAACACACTATAATTAAAAACCTGCCAATTTTGGCGGGTTGTTGCTTGTGTAATAATAATGACTGTCTCCCGTTTGCAGTGACTTTACAAGGACTGGGTTACTGATTCAAAAGGCTGACATATCATTGGCGGGATGGATAAAGTGAAGCCACGGGCCGAATGAAGCCAGAGGGCCAGCTTGCCGACCCTTGGTGTAGATCAGGGGTCGGTAACTAGGGAGCTTTTGAGATCTACTTTAGATCCGTTTAAAGATCTATCTATATATGTGTGTGTTTTTTTTTTTGTTTTTTTTTTAAAGCTCTGGGGGGGGGGGGGGGGGGGGGGGGGGGTGGGGGGGGGGGGGTGGGGGGGGGGGATGATATCTTGCAAAGGAAAGATCGTATTCTTATCTCGTACAATTCATGAATATATTTTAGTAGCCAGCTCGAGAGTTTTCATTGGGAATGGGGAACAGGTAACTTTGATCTTGGGAACACGGCGATTTAATGCGGGGAGGTCTGGTCCGAAATTTCTCTAGTGTACTCTCTTTTTCCCCCCTCAGTTGCCTACAGATCTACCATATCATCCTCTCAGATCTACCGGTAGATCGAACTCGATTGATTGCCTGACCCCTGATATATACTGAAGCACATTAAAAACGCACTACCTGTATAATCCAGGAACAGAGTGTGAAATGTAAATATAAGTGTTTACAAGTTTACATATTTGGAATCTTTATTCATTTTCCTGTGAATCCATGCTGGTCATTAATTTGTACATTTGATTGTTATGAAATTCATTGCATTCTGTGCAGGCAAGGGAGAAAACCAAAAATGCAACCAATAAAAAAATTCATTCACACTATCCTCAGTATCTGGTATGTCCACCGTGTGCTTGCAAACAAGCTTGGCAGCGGCTCCGCATGGGACGCACAAGTCTCCGAAGAAAATTCCGGGGAATCAAGTCTCATTCACGTGTAAGAGCAGCTTCGAGCTGTTGCAGATTGGCTGGAGAATATTGCCTGTAGACTCTGCGTCCAAGCTCGTCCCACAAGATGTTCTATAGGGGACATGTCTGGTGATAGGGCAGGCCATTCAGTCGTCACAATGTTCTGCTGTTGTAGATATTGCTGCGTAATGCATGCGGTGTGCGCACGTGCGTTATCCTGCTGGAGAAGCTGCAAGTCTGGATAATTTGTGAACGCAGGAGCAACCAATGCATCCAGAACCTCATCTCGATATGTCACAGCATTAACATTTCCACGGAAGACGTGAAGAGGCAAGCGATGGTGAAAACTGAATCCTCCCCAAATGTGAATACTGCCACCTCCAAATCGGTTGTGCTGACGAACACAGCAATCTGCAAAGCGCTCTCCACACCGTCGCCAAATCCGCATACGTCCATCAGCAAAGGATATGTTGAATCTGCTCTCGTCTGTGAATAGGACAGCATTCCACTGCAGTCTAGTCCATCTGACATGTTGCTCTGCCCATTGCAGGCGCTGCTGATGATGTCTGTGAGTCAAGTTTGGCCCAACATAAGGTCGTCTTGCAGTAAGGCCTGTATCTCTGAGTCGTCGTATGACTGTCATTCGAGAGACTTGCCCACGTCTACCCACTATTGCTCTTGCTGTTTGACTTGCCGGGAGAGAACGATTCCTTAGGTGACTCAGCACAATATGACGATCTTGCGCAGGGGTAGTAACTCGTGGTTGGCCACTCCGAAGTCTATCCCGGGCACTGCCAGTGGTTCCGTAACGTTCATTGAGACGTACAATAGTGCTGTGGTGGCAATCCATCCTTCTGGCAATGGCCCGCGAGCTCATTCCGGTCTCCAACATACCAATGGCTCTTTGGCGGTCGTTTTCAGATAGTCGTGGCATTTCAAGCACATGTACTGGGTGTTTTGTCTCAACGGCCTTTTTATACCGAGTATACTGCCACAATTTTTGAGCTGCATACGTGTACTTCCAAGTTTATAGACATCATCCTTCTATCATACACAACCAAACTACCCTGCCATCTTTGAGGGCTGAAGAGGCCAGGATGTTTTTGTAGGCGTTATGCCAAGAGGGAAATGTAAACCAAAAACTTGCTTTTAACGCTTATGGGGTGTTTTAAAGTTTACTTTAGAAAGACACGTCGTCTCTGTTTCGTGTCAAATGTAAAAATGGGTTTTTATTCACTATATTAGACTTCAAAATGAAAGTTACATGTAAACATGATCAAAGCAATTGGTACCTTATTGAACCTGTTTGACAGTTAAAGAAATAGATTGGTTTATCCACTGCTAAACCAGCAAACTGATTTTTCTTTGTATTAGTTGCGTATATGATTAAGTGCCCCGTTATTTGATCACGCAGACCAGAGCACAGACAGTCAACCAAGCTGAATTATGTATCCTGAGGTGCGTGAATTTTGCAAAGGGGCATATATATATATTTATATGTTTATATATTTATATATATGACCGTCCGAATGACAGAGTGATTAGATGGCTGGTCTCTCAGCAAAGGTGCTAGGTTCGATTAGTGGTATCGACACGCTTCAGTCTACCCAGCTGTAAATGGTTGCCTGACTTGCTCTTGAGTTAGGGAAGAAAAATGCTGCCAACTCTCGATGCTTGACACTAGTATAGGGAAATCTCGAACACTTCACTGCCCCTCGGCAGTATCTGCTATGGGATATATATATATATATATATATATATATATATATATATATATATATATATATATATATATATATATATATATATATATATATATAATTAATTAATGAGATAAATATTACGACAGAAGTGATAAATGCATTGAAATCATAAATGTTTGATTTATTTATGCATGATTAATTTCATGTAAGAAAAGAATGTTAGACAGCTTCAAGCTTGCGCAACAACCGATAATGTAAAGCCGGACAAGTAGGCTTTCTTGTTAATGTGTGTGCACCGTTTTGATACATTTATCGTGCTAGTTATTGTGCTCTGTATTTGTCTCAAAGTGTGGATAGTTATAACTTGTATTTTGAGAGTATTTGCTCCCTAAATTATCATTACAGTGAACAAATGTAAATTCAGTATGTCATTTAGGCCACTAAGACTTCTTAGGAGCATGCGTTTCTCAAAGCCTGGCGTAAGTGGGCATGAAGCAAATATAAGGGAAAAAAATTACAGTTATTATTAACTTTAAAATATGTCATACCCTTATTTTATTTTATTTATTCGTTGTTCAATTACCTGTTATTATCGATTTCACATTTACTCTCTAATAGTTTATATTCAAGGAAACTAAACTGTCATTATGTTCACACAAACATTCTTCACGTATACTCGTTAGTGTGTACGAATACCTTCGTGTATAGTTTGTCTCCCCTTTAAATATCAGCAGACGATCCTAAACAAAGATCCCGCAGGGGACGGAGTAAGGTCATGTTACATATCAAGCCGAAAGTATAAACCGTATAAATAGCTCCCGCGTGTCTCTATGGAAACAAAGAAATAGTAAGACTAATGTTCCATCATGTATGTCATAAGGGGCGACTAATATGAGGTTGTATATGGGCTGCAACCTCATCATGTACAATGAATTTCTTCAAAAGTCATCACTGCAAGACACCGTAATTGCTTTTATGCAGGATTTCTGCGAGGGGTCCAACTGCTAAGATGACTTCAAGCTCCATAAGTAGCAAAAGGGAACATGAATGAATGAATTATTTGGAATCTTCTTCTTCTTCTTCCTCGTTCGCCCTGAAAATGACGGTGGTTGCGTTGTGTCTGTTTACGCCTAAGTTGTGATATCTGCACCTTTCGGTCGACACATCCGACTTCAGCACGGCATTTTTTAGGGACCGGGTTTGCCTTCCCATTGCGATCCGCACTCGCTCAGCCAGACTGCACTGCTGCAGACTGTTTCCAGGACCACCACATGGAGGTGGAGTGGGGTCTTGACCAGCTCTGGTTCGCTGGTCCTGATGCAAGCAGTACAGCTATGGGTCGCTGACTGCATTCACTATTGCTGCATCTTGGAGTCCCTTATTTGGAATGATACTGATAATGGTAAAGCCCCTCGAGGATGACATCTGTTGGTTTGCAATAGTCAATAACCGTTAGTGAAGTATCTGGGAATGTTTGAACTAGTCAATAACAGTTAGTGACGTATCGGGGAATGTTTCCAACAGGCGATAACCGTTAGTGACGTATCTGGGAATGTTTGCAATAGTCAATAACCGTTAGTGATGTATCTGGGAATGTTTGCAATAGGCAATAACCGTTATTGACCTATCTGGAAATGTTTGCAATAGGCAATAACCGTTAGTGACGTATCTGGGAATGTTTGCAATAATCAATTGCCGTCAGCTGCACATTTAGGAATTCTTTTCTTCTGGGCTAGTCTGTTGGGAGGCGCCTCTTTGAAACCTCCAACTATTCCCCCCTCCTCAGTTGTACATCTTGTTATAATGTGTTCTAAATGATAACGAGCATGTTGTTTAAGAGCCGAATGCGCATCCATTGAAACCAATATGAAATCTAACGTTTATAAACACAAGACACAAGCTTCTGCGCCACCAAGCATTTATCGGCTTTGATGGCAGCAGCATAGACAACCAATCCTGGGCTCCTAGCCACTAGATAAGCAACTGCCCTGGTCTCTATAATAATAAGTGAACTTAGGGTTAGGACAAACTGAAATTTCTTAACTAAGTTTTATAATATAAAATAAAAAACATTTCAGCTATTTATATTACTGCAGCCGTAATCACAGTCCAATCACTGCCTATAGTATTATTGTTATCATTATTATTATTATTACTTATGTATATTACGACCAAGAAAGTATAACATAACAAAGAGCTTAACCCAGTATGTTTGTATGCTACAGTTCTGAAAGCTAAACACAACTACAGAGAAATAAAGATAACATTGAAACATTATAAGTTAACGGTATATGCAGTTTCATAGCAGAAACTGCTGCAGTGAAGTGTGCTGTTAGAGGTTGCACTATACTAGGGCTAGCTTTATGAGGTGGTGTGACTAGTTACCTTCCTCACTGCCTGTTCTTTCCCTAACACAAGAGCAGAGTCAGGTACCCATTTACACCTGGGTAGACCGGAATGTGACGCTGCCAGGTTTCGCACCCCATAACTTTACCTTGAGAAGCAAGCGCTCTAACCACTGTGCCACTCTACTCCCCCCCCCCCTTCTTTTTTTCCCATGACGTGCAAGTAGGACAATTAACTATGAATTTTTGTTATCTTATCTCCTTTTTCGCTTCTCACACTGCATGGAGCCACTACGGCAGCTGACCTACTTGCAGGAAGTCTGTGTTTAAAAAAATACATGCTCTTCCAATGGTGATTTATGTAGAAATATGTTTGATATAATGAAGTTGCCAGCCCATTACACAACCTCATTATCAGTTGTCTCTTACGGCATGCCAAAGGGAATTGTAGTCGTATTCTTTCTTTGTCTCCCCCGAGACCCCGGGAACTACGCGGGGCATTTAATCAAGTGAACAAAAAAATTGCACACGAAATAATATGTACTAAACTAGCAACAACCTGCCAAAATTGGCAGGTTTTTAATTATAGTGTGTTGTTTCTGTTACACGTATTACATTGCTGTTTCTTCTATATTCTGGCTTGCTCGCTGTGAATGACGCGATCGTCTCTTCATTTTAGCCATCTTATCATTTTGATCCATAATAATAAGTCTGCAATACTTTAAATTACAATTTTGTCTTGAAGAAACAATCAGAAAACTTACATTTTAAGGTTATTTTTAAGAAAAATGATGAGTTAAATCCGTTTCCCGAATGAAACTGGACAGTAGAGTATCTTGATTGTCTGTTGATTTAATGCACATCGTCATTTGCGAACTTTTCTTTATTCGCGAGAGTACATATAAGGGGAAACAAAACAATCATTGTCTAACTTTCAAACACAGTTGCACCCCCTTAGCTGTGCTCGAAAGTTAATGTACTCTCTCGAAAATAGAAAAAAGTACGCAAATGACGGTGTGCAAAGTGTGACAGACTGACAGACCAAAGTACCTTACGGCGGGAATTGTGGTATTGGATATGTATAAATTATAATAGGAAGAGTTTTGAATTAGATAGTAATTATAACTGTGAGCACAACAGATCTACCAAACTTTAATAGGAGACTGAGTAATCTCCAAAACATTTTATCAATTAAAATGTTCATCTACAAAATTAATTGAAATTTTTATACAATGGTTTATCTACCGAACAATAATTGGGTAACTGAATTAAATGTACAATATCAGAAGTAACAAACATAATACTGCTGTACAGATTATTGTCACAAATTAGACGGTTAAATCTAACAGTATCGTTAACTTTGTTTTGTAATAGTACTTAGTTGTCGCCGGTAATTTTATTCGTTGCTTAGATTCCGTTCTTTTGATAAACCGATTTTAGTATATGACCATTTCCTTGCTAGCCGATAATCTTTATGAAGGCGACGATTAGTTGATTCCCTATTAATTACATTTTTTGTCCATCCATTGTAACAACAATAATTTGCTAGATACGAAACCTCTCTGAGTCCTGGAACAATATTACGACTTTTTCTGCAACTCTCTCTCTCTCTCTCTCTCTCTCTCTCTCTCTCTCTCTCTCTCTCTCGCTCTCTCTCACTCCCTACATTCCCTTCTCTTTTACACTCTGCTAGGTGCAGACATTTTATGTATGATCTTAACAATATTTGGAATCTGTTTTACAATAACTTGTTTATTTTCAATGTTCATAAGTACAAACAGCTTAATAAGTCTGTCAGTTTGGTTGTCATAATCATCATCATCATCATCATTATCATCATCATCATCATCATCATTATTATCACTGACTTTTTCGCTCCTTAAAGAGCATAGAGCCATCACAGCAACAGGTCCATCGTAATACTCTGCCACCAAAGCACCGATGTGATCTTATAGCAGTTGTTAATGTAGCAGTTTGTATTACATGATAACTTTGGCAGCCTCGTGTGCAAGCGCGTGTTAAACGCCTCTTACGACATGCATGAGGGAGCATTGTTCTATTCTTTCTTTGTCTCTTGATAGACCCCCCCCCCCCGGGAACTACGCGGGGCTGGGTTGCTGTGTCTGTAACTAATCGCTCATGATGGACCAACCAGGAAACTCGATTGACAGGTCTGTGAAGACAAGGAGTTGCTAGACAATGTTATACGTTATGTCTTCTTCTTCTTCTTCCGTCCTTAGCCACCGACCATCAAAGCAGTCAGTGGCCATTACGCCTAGTGGCGTCTTAGGGCAACAGCAGATAGGTTTTCTTTGCCATTGTTTCCCATCACGCCTAATGGCGTCTTTAGGGCAACGGCAAATCAATCCATTTGCTGTTGTTTCCGTAATCGAAGTGACTGGCAAACGGGTGATCAGCCCGTTGTGACGTTATGTCTGTAGACGTCTTATTAATGTACTCTTTTCTTAATGCCCGATATTTCTTACTTTCGAACGTAGCTGTTTTTTTCCCCCTTAGCGTTTTTCGCCTTTTTTTTTTTTTTTTTTTTTGTTGCTCGTAAGCGCTATGAGTTCCAGTCGCTCTTTATGTGAGGTTTCAGTGCACTATTTACTGATAGGCTTTAAACAAAGATCTTATTGTTTCTGGTGTCACAACAATAGTCAAAAAATTCACCCATTACATCTGCTTACACCGGGAATTCTGACATACAATGTATTGTTTCTCTTCCTTACTGTCAGTCATTTGTCTCTGATTGATGCAGTAATTTTTTTTTTCTGTTACGCAGCCAGACTTTAATTCCACTGTATTCTTCAGCTTTCCTGTAGTTCTCTACAGAGTCTTCGATTTTTTTGTTTTAAATGTTTAACATTTTCTTTTGTATTTTTGTGCGTTTTTTTTTTTCCTTGGATGAAAATGAAATCCTAAATGTCTGTTACTGTTTTGTGCTTCTTTAAAATGATATTTATATAACCATTTTGCATTTTACTTTTACCTCCAGCTCTCTAGCAAACGCACCTTTCTAGGAATTAGCTGATCTAGTGAAGTATGGACATATCCCTCTCAGTCAATGTCATTTTCTATTTTATTACCTTTTTTATCTCTCTCGGGAGTCTTCTACCTTTTCAACAGATTATTAATTATTTCATTGTATCGTCGTTTCAGTGTTAGGGAATCATAAACCGTATTCACTAATGGCCATCGCAACGTATTTGTAACTTGCATTAACACCAAGTCGACATCTAAATTGCGGCCATTCGCAACTGCACACCTTCCAAACAGGTAAATAGAGAGAAACCATCCGTAGCTGTAAGGTGTTAGATGAGAAAACCATGTATTATTCAGAAATTCTATGCTGCTTCGATGGCTTGACTATTTCAAGACTGTGCTATATCTGGTTAGCAGAGACTTGTCATGTAAATGCCAGAAAGCTAATAAACAGAAAGCTGCAGAAACACTACCAAAAAAAAAAAAAAAAAACACTACCCGCTCTTGAAACCAACGTCATCAGACAAGATCTATTAAATGTCAGACTACTACTGCAACTGAATATAGCCTTCTAGTGGTGTGAATGTTCTTTGTTCTCGTCCTTGAACTTCACTTCCAACTTACCGTTACAGTGTGGACACATTTAGCAGCCTACGTTTTGTAATGCTTGTAAACTATTCGCGTTATAAATACTCTACAAAAGTAAAACATAAGGAGAGAAATGTATTGGCAAAAAAAAAAAAAAAATGCTTTACAAGCACCAACCAAGACGTAACAGACATTCATAAATGTATGTTTGCGTAGAATAGACAAATTGAAATGTTATGACAACATCGCCCACGCGGAACTGAAAACAATAAAAAAAATTTTAAAATATTTTAAACACACGCTTTTAATGCACTAAAAATCCAAAAATAATTTTTCAAGGAGTTTGCAGTCAAAAAATTTAACATCAAATTGACAAAAAACGTGGTGCGCTTAAGCCCTTATCATATATTTTATCCATAAGTGTCTAATGAAGTATAAAGCAGAAGTTAATTTCATGCAGAATCAGCGCCCCACGCTTTTTGTCAATTTGATGTTACATTTTTTGACTGCAAGCTATAAACTCATTGAAAAATTATTTTTGGGTTTTTAGTGCATTAAAAGCGTGTGTTTAAAATATTTTTTTTATGTTTTTTATTTTCTTCTTTTTAGTGTTAGAAAAATTATGACATACTAAAACATAAACAATATTTTTACTTATAGTAAACCTGGTCTAAAATTTCTCAAGCGATCCATTTCTTTTAGAGCGTCAATATTACATGGCTTTGTGCCTGTTAATTTGGTGCAATCAATTTCTTCAATTTGAAGGCCATCTAGAGATCGAAGCCGACTTTCCCTTGATTCATAATTGTATAATTTGGATTGTTTCCCTTGATTTAGCTAGACACTTATTTGATACTGCCATGTTTTACGCAGATAAAAAAATAAAGCACACCACGTACTCTTGACTTTTTAATTAACTTGATTATGGCTCCTGATTTGTTTACATTTCTTTACGAAGAACTTTAATTACTCATAATGTCATAATTACAATATTAAATTATTAATAATTGACTGATTATTGTATTGTCATCGGGAATGCACAACTATTCCAAGTTTCAGAGCCATGCTCATCTGGAAGGGATTAAAAAATCGATTGCAAGATTTGAAAGTCACATGAAAGTGACATGTAAGTGACATGAAAGTGACATACAAGTGAAGTTAAATAAAAGCGTGTAAAAATCAGACAGGAGCATGTAGAACAAGAAAATTGAGGAAGTCGTTGGATAATTATGCCACACATTGAGGAAACCTATTGATAACATTGCATGGCAATTTTCTTTTCTGGAATTCCCAGGGTAAGAGACATAGAGGCAGACCGAAAAAACACGCGGAGAACAGAAATGAAAAAAGAAAATGAGAAAAACATTGAAAGAACTTAAACTGAAGAGCCGCGATAGCGCAGTGGTTAGTGCACTGGCTTCCTAGCTCGGTGGTCCATGGTTCGATCCCCAGTTGATGTGACATTTTTTAGGCTGCAAACGGTTCCTGAGTCGACCCAGCCTCAAGAATTGGGTACCAGAGCAACTCTGGGCAGGTTAAGGCGGCCGGCGTGACGCTGACCACATGACCCTGAGTGTGCCGATGGTCAAGAAAATATGGGCCTAACACCATTATATATATATATATATATATATATATATATATATATATATATATATATATATATATATATATATATATATATATATATATATATATATATATATATATATATATAATATATATATATAAGACAGCCTAAGCTGTCCGAAAACTAGGCTACTCAAAATCGGTGTGAAATGAACTTTACACTTTTCAGTGCGCTAACAGACAGTTCATCTAATGCGTTTCAAATGGGCGGTGTGAGGAAGATTTTGATCATAGTCTCTATATTAAAGAAATGTTACATTTTAAACAATTGATAACAGTCTTGTGAAATGCTCTTTGCGACTTGGCTTGTAGGGTGAGAAGGGAAAGTCTTTCCTTTGTCATTCATTAAAAAAAAAAAACATGAAATATCTTATCTCATCCCCCAAACTTTACCCTTCTATGTCTACAGAGTACATTTCAACATATCTCAGAACTTGATTTCTTTCTGCTTCATAATGACCACCATGCTTGTTAAATGTTTCAATAGATAACCATGAGCAAGTCGCAGATACTTCTGGAAGCCTGTGTTTATTGTTTTCAGACGTTATCACAAACATTATATAACGTTTCAACAAGCTTTTGTGTGCTTCAGAGGAAAGTTTGATCGTTATCATCATCATTTATTTCCTTTTTAGCTCCTTATGGAGCATGGAGGCACAACTGCAGCTGGCCGTCTTGCAGGAAGATTGCGTCAAAGCACATGTTCCCAGAGGCGGATCTACTTTGTACCTAATGAAGCTTGATCTTCAGTGCCCTGTCACGAGTGAGAAAAGAGGTTGTCTGTGACGAGGCAAAAGTCTGAGTGAGATGAGAGATAGTAAATCTGAGTTAGTAAGTAATGTGAATTTTAGAGCGGAAGTGTAACTATCAGGAGTCAGGGAAGGTTGTTACACATTTCAGCTCCTGTCACTCGTAACAATTCTTGATGTTCCACTACACTCTTCCTCTCTCCAACTATACTTCTGTATAATGAATAATGATACATACAATTAATTACTTACTGTCAACACTGACAGATATTGAATATATGAAGGGATTCTGATCCGCTAATAATTATGTATATTTTTATTAAATATATATGGAAAAGAAATAAAGCAATCAGGGAAACCCAATTACAACAATATCACGCAAAGAAAACAGCAATGCAATTCTGGTTAACACTTCAGAGTGACAGACAAATGGAATAGACAACACACAGCAAGATTAACAGAAACCCCTCTATCACACACTACTCCCAATCGAAGGTCCTCAGTTCCGAATGGAACGACCTTGATGTGGCCACGTAGTAAATGCAGAGTGGTAAGTAAATTGTCTTTCTGACAACCCAAAACACACACACACACACAGAACCCAAATTAAAGCTAAACAACCCGTACCCCAAGTGTCAATGACCCTGAGTCTCTGAGGCCTGTTTTTCTTCCTGTGATATAGTATCCTTACAATGGAGGACTATTCTCTCCCTTTTTTTCTTCTTCGGCGAGTTGTGAAAATAACAGTTAAATCCACAAAATGCAGACTTCAGAGGGAAATACTATCCACAGGTAACACAGATGTTAAGGTAACCCGGTATCCAAAAGGTTAGGCGGGCTGAAAATTAGGATGTGAAGGCAACTCACCCTACTATACCCAATGTCGCTGGCCAGTCAAAATGCGACTGCACGTGTGCTGGGACGGGCCAGAGCTGACGCGCGGGTGTTAGAGCTGACGCGCGTTCCCGAAGATAGGTGAACTTGGAATGATTATAATCGATAATTATCGGCTCTCTTTCACTGGGATGCAGCTGGAGCAAGGTGCCAGCACTGGGTACTAAAGGAATATTTACTCCACGTTGAAGATTTGAGCAGCGAATTGGTATCAAATTGCGAGCTTGTCAGTAATTAAATGGTCGCTGTAACAAATCCAGCTATAGCTACTTCTGGTTGTACAGTAATCAAATGCAGGAATGCAGTAGTAAATCGAGAACAAATCAGGAAAGGTGAAATCAGGCGGGGACTTAATAAGTCTCCTAGTTTTCTCCTGGTAGCTTATAGGAGCTTCACTGAAAAGAAACACATACAAAACGCTATAATCCACTAGTCTTTAGTAAGGTTCCACTATCTAGATATATATAAGTTTAAAGTATAGCGGGACATGTACAGTTTACGTCTCTACAATCTACGTTTACATAAAATATATCTATTGCTTAGAAATCCCCTCCGGTCACTGTTGATTACATGTGCTTATGAGCGGCCAAACAAGGTAACCACATCTGAGGGCACCCCACTCCCCCACCGTTATTGACTAATCGATAGCCAAGCGTAATGTAGGTGAGCTTGGCAGGCCTACATGTGAAATCACAAAACAGGCGTACCCATCCAGCCAGCGGTTATTCAAGGCTGTAGATGTTATAATTAAAATTCATAACGTTTATGTCGATATAATAGGCAGCTCAACAGGGCTCCTTTTTTGTTTATTTTATACGGAGTCACTTATTAATAAAGGAAGTGACGTCATGCCGATATGGTTTACTGGCAGACGTGAACAATTTGAAGCAGAAGTGAGGTGATCGTCTGCAAGAGAGATGCGGTTTGTGTTTGGAAGTTAGCGGACGTATGTGTTTTGAGCTCCTGCAGTATTCTGTGTTTTTCCTGAATTATTCCATCACCAAGACATCAATATACTTGGTTGAGGTGTTCCTGGCTTATTCTAGTAAGGAAATGTGTGCTTATTCATAAAGATGTCCAAATGACTATATTAAATAAAGTTTGAAAGATTGCCAATGACCAGCGTTTGATAGGGAACGGACTGGACTACTATATATTACTGCATTTACCTTTGGGCCTATATATCTATTACCATGGAGCTTTTTGTCAAGTCGATTAAAATGCATATTTGTAAAATCGTGAAGGAGGTGTTTGTCCGCTCAGTGCAGTTATGCTGATTTCGTGTTGTGACTGCCACTAGAGTCTACTTGGCCACGGAGAACATCTCCGGAATATTTAACACTACGACACATATCAGTAGAACTGTGTATGTAAACATTCATGCATCAAAACTTTGCCATGTAAGCCCGACTTTAAACGGCCTGCAGAACAGTTTTTCCGCCCGCACGAGGTGTCTCTCAAAATTAACACAAGCAAACTAAAAGGCCCCTATAGGGTTACATCAACTGGGCTGGTACACACTTAATATCCTTCAAATATACATTATTACATATGGAGAAAAACTATAAGGCCACTTATTGGTGAACCTCTATGAGGGGTGAAAAATTTGCACATAGGAGTCACTCAAGCAGATTAATTATTGTTGTACTTCGTGGAGTGGAGCCAGGCCAGGAAGACAGCTGATAGAATGGTCTGGCGCTCTCTCTTCCAAACCTCTACATCTCACGGTAGAAGGGGAACGACTAAGTAAGTAAGTAAGTGTACTTCGTGTTAGGAAAACGTCTCTAAATGGACTGGTATCAGCCACTTAAGTTGGGTTTACATTGGTTTAGGAAAAGTCGTCTTTAACACCCACACAAACTTTCCTTGGAAAAAAAATTACTAGATGACACATCTTCGTGGTTTAAGGGTAGGTGGCGAACTTATAATTATTAATCCGTCTAGTCATGAAAGGTGATATTAAAATCAATACTATAAGTGTGATAGCCCTGATTGTGTCTAAGTTCCTATAACCAAACTAACTTGTTTATTAAGTGCTCTTACCGATACGTAAAAAATTTCCTCTACCACACAAGGTAGCTGGTCGGCAGCACTATTGGACAGCGTCTTACTCTACAGTCAGAGATTTCCTGGTGACATTAAGCACTTGAAAAAGTGAGTCACCTAATTTATAATAGACTTAAGCCTGCAGGTGGTCGCACATCTGCTGACAGAGATTCTTAGTGACCAGCACATGTGCGTAAAAGAGACGTAAGATCTCGTAAGGACTAGGGAAAGTTTACTCCAGTGCGTCCCCCAGATAAAAGAGAAGGCGTAATAAGAACGACCACAGACGGAGGACCCGCTTCCTCGTTCGATCACATAAAAGCAAAAAGGTCTCTTCCCTGAGTGTCCTGGCTGCTCTTAGAATCAGAGCCTTAATTAAGATAATTGCTGCCGACCAGAATTAAAGGTAAAATAGATTTAGCCGACTCGGGGAAGGAATTTTAGTCTGTCCAACGCAAGAGTGACAGCCTAAGCTCACAAATGACGCTTGTATGAGCAATTAAAGAGAAGAAATGGGTGGGAGAAAAGTCAAGAATAAGATAGGAAGCGGTCCTAACCTAACAAGTGCCAGAACTTTCTTATTCACGCACGACAGGCCTCACGTCCAGTTTTCTCTATAATACCTTGTACGTTTCTTTCCCATCCCCCAACACTTCTGTTTAATAAAAGGGGCCCATCAAAGAGTTCAAGCTTCACGGCCCCCAAAATGTAGATCCGCTACTACATGTCCCTGAAGCGGTAGTTTATGAAGCATGCTGTTTTACATAAGGTTCCCAGTCCCATACACAACCTTATGCTAGTCGTCTCTTCCAACATGCACAAACGAGCAGTAGGCTTATTCTTTCTTTGCTTCATCAGAGACCATCTGAAACTAAGAGGTGAGGGAGACGGGGAAGAATGTTATTACACTTTTGTTCGTGACAAAAAATCTTTGTGTTTCTGGATGCACGGAACAACACGTTTCGTTGTTCCAATGTCTATTTCTCTTCATTTGTGACGTTACTTTCAAACACCAGGGTTGAAGAACTTGAGAGAAGTATTTAAATCTGCAGCCATACTTACAGCACCTTCGCTCAGTAGCAACGATTTGATGACTGCTTCGTTATTGTTATTGTTGTTCAGAATCGAGATCATTGTACTTTGGGCAAACCCTAAGTCCGCAGTCTCCCTCAGCAGAGAGCGAAGGGTGTGTATGCTAATTGTTCCTAAAACGCTCTCGTTGCATACACGCGTGATCAATCCTCTCATACGTCGAAACCCTGGTAGTCTTACGTTTCTTACTCCAGCAGTATCAACCTTGTGTATTCATCAAATTGCAGTGTCGTTCTCCAACAGGCGATCGTTAATTGTTCTTAGTATCTCTCTTTATTCATATCCAATGTCCCCATTACGGGTGCACTCGAGGCTAGTTTATCAGCTCTCTCATTGCCATGAACCTTTGCATGACCAGGACAGTGGATCCACACCAGCTCCTGAAAATGTCAGGCCTTCATGTACATTCCCCGTTCATGTTGTAACCATTCATTTTGGACCTTCCGAAGCGTGGAGTGAGAATTCGACATAGTAACTGCCCTGGGAAATGGGGATTAAGACAGCAACTGTATAGCTGTGGTAACTGCTTCTATCTCATTCTCATGTGTGTTGTCATGTAAACTCCGCTTTTTTAACGGCGATACTGGCTGCATTAAGCTTTTCATAGCAGGCGATTCATTTGTACAGTTTAACACGTCCTTTTCATACCCATAAAATTAACCAGCCGAAGATGTTGTATCACGTCCTGCTTGGTACAGGTTTCCATTTTCTACTTCTTAAATATAATGAAGGGAATTTTACTTCATCTTAATCTTTTCGATTGTAGTTGGGGGGTCGGAGAGGCTAAGAGGAATGGCGTCCGCTTCGAATTCTAGAGTTACCGGGTTCGATTCCCAGTTGAGGGAATATAATTTTCGGAAATTTTTTTTTTTTCAGAACCAGTGGTCCTAATGATGTCATACTCCCCCCTGATCTCCTCGGTAGTGAGATGGGATGCCTAGCCTTCTCGGATAAGGGCGAAGAAATAGGACGTCCCGAGAGCAAGTTGCGCACGTTAAAAATCCCACGGCAGTTGGAAATCGTAAAGAGTAGGCCTATCCAGGCCGCTGCCCTGGCAAAATTTAAAAATTAGAAACTTACCCACCACAAAAATATTTATAGAATGTATGATTCCTATATACACATATTGGGATTCTCGCCGGAGTTCGTGCACTGTGCTGAGATCCTCTTTGTATGATCTAAGGGAGGAGATCGGAGCACTGATGGAGTAGTCGGTGTGCAATGAAGATAGTCCTTCAAACCAAACTAAACCAATCTTTTCGAATGGCTATAGCATTTGCTTTTAGATGCAAAGAGGACCGGATTTGAAACCAGGGCGCGTCACGTTCTAGTCAAAGCAGATCTAAAAATGGATACCATTAAATCTCTCATCTTGAGTTGAGGGAAAGGCAGCAAGGATAAAAATGAGACTAAGTATAAGTGAAGTCTCTAACACTTCCAATCCCTCTGGCAGCTTCTCCTATGGGACTACGTTATTTTTATTTAAATATTTCACAGTTAAGACCTCATTAGCTCTTGCTGACCGCTTGTTATCACTAATTTGTTTAATTGTTTTCTTCTTTTCCCTATTCCCTTAAGGAAACGTTAACACTCGCCAACTACGAGTTTGTTCATGCCGAGTCAAAAGACTGTGTAGCTCTCTCACAAGATTCTGCTGCGTCTTTCAAAGCCAGATAAAGGTAATGACTGGGATATTAACGTTTTCTTGCTAGTAAACTGTAGAAACGGCAGAGTCTACTGGCTGCACCATGTGTAGTTCCCAGTGATCTCTAAAGAGACAAAGAAAGAATATGACTATTACACCCGCAGGCATGTCGTAAAGGCCACCAATATGAGGTTGTGCATTATGCTAGCAACCTCATCATCAACACAAATTAATGCAGAAACCACGCATACATAAGCACGTGAATGTTTGGTGCAGGCTTCTTGCAAGGGGGACCAGCTGCAGTGGTGACTCGTAAGGAATTCAAAGACAAATGATGACGATCATATTGGTTGCACTATCACGGCTTTAGCTTTTGTGAATATCCAGTCCTAAATCTTGAATATTTTCTATTTTAGACAGTCAGGTTTGGTGTGGTTTGGTTTGGTTTGCTTTGAAGGACTATCTTCATTGCATACCGACTACTCCATCAGTGCTCCGATCTCCTCCCTTAGATCACACAAGGAGGATCTCAGCACAGTGCACGAACTCCGTAGCACCGGCGAGAATATCAATGTGTGTATATAGGAATCACACATTCTATAAATATTTTTGTGGTAGGTAGGTTTCTAATTGTTAAATTTTGCCAGGGCAGCGGCCTGATAGGCCTACTCTTTACGATTTCCAACTGCCGTGGGATTTATAACGTGCGCAACTTGCACACGGGACCTCTATTTTTTCGCCCTTATCCGCGAAGGCTAGGCATTCGATCTCACTACCCAGGAGACCAGGGGGGAGTTTGATATTATTAAGACCACTATTTCTGAAAAACATTAGCCACTCCCACCCCCATTAGATAGTCAGACATCTGAGATGTTATTAACCTGAAGGGATTTATCAATAAATTAAAAAATACTCACTATGTCATTATTATTTTTAACACAACTTAAAATACCATGACCTGACCTACATGAGTTAACACCGGAAGTTAATCAACTATTACTGAAAACTGCCCAGCGCTGTTCATGTGGTCAGCAGTTCTGATGATTGTTAGCCACGAGAACTAAGAACTCGTCACATGTTTAATTAGATAAATAATTTGTGTTTTAACTTGAACTCTTGAGGTAACCGTATGACCTGTCACGCTATGGTACATTATTCTTATTATTCTTATTAATTTTTTTGTGTTCAAAAGGGCCGTCTAAACTGCATTTTAAAGTACTTCTTTTATTTAAAACTTACGAACACTTTAATGTATTCTTCCGTCAATTTACAACAATTTTGGCGACATAATATAATATAATTAGTATAAATAGAAATGTTTTAAAACATAACCAGTGTCAAATAACTGCTATAACATTTCGTATCGGAGGACAATAAAGGTCAAGGTAGTCCCATATCAAATACTGCTATAGTGGAGTGAAGTGTTAGAGACTTCACCATACTAGGTCCAGCATCGAGAGGTGGGGTGACCAGTTCCTTTCCTCTCTGCCTTTTCCTTCCCTAACTCAGTCAGGTACCCATTTACAGCTGGGTAGACTGAAGCATGTCGGTACCATGATTCGAACCCGGCACCTTTGCCGCGAGAGACCAGCGCTCAAACCATTGTAGTAGAATCTAGTCATTTCCTGGGGACAGAAATAACTCATCATGCTCAATCAGCTATTGAAGATAAGTAACAGAAATAAGTCATTTGTTTTGATGATTCGCTGTGCTAACAGCTTCACGGTTGTAACTATACGATGCGTTCATTTATTTTCATATTTCTCAGCTCCCCGCGGAGCAGAGGCCGTGAACAAATACACACCAAGCCCAATGACGGCTCTACATTGGGGGGGGGGGGGGGGGGGGGGGGGGGGCTGAAGCTTGAACTCTTGGAGGAGGCCCTTTTATTGTAAAAAGTGTATGGGGATGGGAAAGAAACGTATTATAGAGAAAACTAGAAACTTCATAAACAGTAAAGCTACAAAAAGATAAACGATATAATCTGTCTATTAGGCCTATTCTAGTATATGACTGATATTATTTGACTAACTTTACACAATTTTACCAAATTTTACCCCTTAGACTTGGGGGCCCTGAAGTTCAAGCTTCATCAGCTTTATAGTAGATCCGCCTCTGACCAAGCCTTCCTGTTCCGTCTATCCGTTCTTTCCATGTCTTCTCCGTCCTCTTGGTGTCTATGTCTTAAACTCCTTCTCAATGTCTTTAATGATATGTATTACTTGCCGCAGATAGGGAAAGTGTCTTTAAATATTTGCTATTAGTCCCACTGTCAATTATTTTCGATTTCATCGGCATTTTCCCTTGTGCTCCCTACGGATCATGGAACCACCACTGCAGCTGGTCTCGCATGAAGCTTGCACCAGGCAGTCACATATTCCTACAACGGTTGTTTCTGTGGCAATTTGTTTTATATAACAAGGTTGCCAGCCTCATGCACGACGTCATATTAGTCGTCTGGCACCACATGCCTGGGGCGGGGGGGGGGGGGGGGGGTTTGCAGTAGTTCTATTCTTTATTTGTCTCATTAGAGACCTCCCGGCAACTACTCGGGGCATTTTTTAACAATAATATCACGTGATACCCACCTGTGTCTTTGAAGTTGTGTGTTCATTTATTAGTCTCATAGCAGAGACCCATGTTGTCAAACCATTAACAAAAGATTTTATTCTCCGTTTGGCTTTTGGGAATAATTTAGAATATAACAACATTCACAAAAAACACAGAAGGATGTGGCTGGGCTATACATAACTTATAAAAGTAAAGAGCCATATTAACACTAAATTTAGATTTCTTATCGCGTCCTTGGCTCTACCCACCCATGGGACGGTCTATTCGAGAACGTACTGTAAATACCTATAAATAAATATTAGACAAACATAAAGGTATGTTTTCAGGCCCTCATAAGAAATGAAGAAGTAGAACACTAGACAACAGAAAAACAACAGACGTGAGTGGCTTACCCAGGATTTGAACCCCGGACCTTCCGTACGACCACACCGCCTAGCTATACAAGCGAATCACACTATCCTCCCGGCCAGCTAGGCATCCCCCCAAAAAAGACGCTTTGATGACCGGTCATTAGTGCGAAACGCAAGACAACACCGGAAGTTACAATGGGCAGCTTAGCCTTATTAATGACGCAATCACTTCTGTTGTTCCCCTATTATACTTGGAAGATACCATTCAGAGCTGATGTATTCTATTATTATGAGTATTTAGACAATTCTTCATTAATTTGGTTTCTGCTCCTTATCTCTTACAATCAACCTCTGCTGTATTTTCTCCCAAATGCAGAAAATCAACTTCTCTAATTGTTTGTAGCACTCTTTGACCTCGCATTCGCCTTCTGGGATGCCACAGATTTAATTATAGGAGTTCGCAATATCGAGTCATTCTTGTACGAATGGCGTCCTAAGACTGTTTATGTGAATGAAAATCAGTCGTCTGCAGCTTCACAGCTACGCTTTATTTCACTACTTCATCTCGCTATTTTTTCCACGTGCGGACCCAAAACCAAACTAGAATCTCTGCCTAACACCTTTTCCTACACAACAATATATATTTTACAGTGGTGATGTTGTAACAGAAACTCCCGTTACCTGTTGCACCTGCAAGACATGTTCTACCAGCTGCATTCGTTTTGTCTGTTCAACATGTTGTACCTGTGTCGGCTTCTGTACATTCTTCACCTGCTCTAGCCGTTGCATCTCTTGAGCATCTATAGATAGACGAGCCAGAGAATCACAGAAATTGTCTCAAACGTCAAAACAATAATTGCGTACACTACCCTGATCTCGTTTCTTTCCACAAGTACTGGCTATAGTCAGAAAAATCGTGACAACTTGCAGAGCTTCTCAGCTACACACGACATTTGTTTACTGAAAACGTATCTTATGCTTAATTGCTTTCCCTATTATATGGTAATCCTTTCTGAATACTTATTATATTTTCAAACAAGCTTTTCTTTCTCTCCATTTCTCTCTTCATTCTTACGTCCTTATCTTTACATTCTGCGGTATGAAACTCTGTGCAACATACGTCACATTTCAAAATACGAAACATGGTGATTGTTCCGGAATCTTGCAAACAGATTCACATGTCAGATCTTGAAATCTTAATTTCTCAGAATGCCGTTGCTCTTCATTCCAATGTTTATTGCTGCGCGCATCTCAGATATTTGCATATATTTATGGTGGCAGGAATACAGAACTACTTTGCCTTCGATTTATGTAAGCCCAAAGAGTTAATAACAGACGATTGTAAGAGATAGTGTGGGGATGATAGCTGCACTGCATATGCTTTATCTTAAATACTGTGAAATAAACTAAAACAGTTTTCCTTCCTGCAGTAATTTTTTGCTCAAGTGAAGAAACAAAACGACACACATAATATGACAGACGGTATCAAGATTTTCTGGGGCGCTATTGTCAATGGTTCTCAACGTTTTTGGGAATAAGACGACCCTCTAGTAATAACATAGAATTCAACAGGTCTACATAATCGGATACAAGCAATTATACTTTTATTATTAATAGGAAACAGTTCCAACAAGCATGGAATATTTTGTTTTCTTTAAAGTCAGTTTTGAATTCCTTTTTTTTTGTTTGTGTGATAATTTATAGAATCTCTCTTTTCTCTTCTCTTCTCCCTCTCGCGTCTTCTTATTGTTCTCATCCATTTAAAGTGTTATATTCTTGTTTTTAATTTGTTAGTTCTCACAAAGTGTCAATTTCCATTACGCTCATATCTCAAGTCATTCAGTATACATATTTATTAGGTCGTTTCGTGTAGTGATAATTCAGAATGTGTACACTGTCACTTTTCGTGTCATTCGACTTGTGAATGTAACTGAAACCTAGCCAACATATATTGATGCTTTTCTTGCTTGCTGCGAACACTGATCATGGAGTCTCTTTCACAGCTCTTGCCCAAGGCAGTCAAGCTTTAGGTCTCAACTAGACAATGTTTGTTCTAATTATTTTTGAGATTTTTTTCATAACATAATATTTCGAGCCTTTCTTGGAACAAAGTATTAAACGTTCTTTTGGCCTTGTACCTCAGAGTAAGCATGCCTTTCCTGCTTATTAGCTTCCATGGTTGTCGAATCCACGTGCCAAATTTCATATTCTTTAATACCCCATGATTACAACACACATTAAAGAATCCGTGGTCTGAATACCCTGGCTTACAGCAGAGCTCTGTTGAAATCTAGAAGATCAATTTGCTAGATCACACAATCCGTGCATTAAAATTTGATTTGGGAGGGGGGGGGGGGGGAAGGGGTTGGAGAGTTAAAGCGACGTAGCCCAAGTGTATAGGCGTAAAAGAATCAGTTCCACTTTTTGTAAGTCAAGTAATCAAAAAATATTTATTGCGTTTCGTTTGGCTCGTTTCGTTTCGCTTTTACATATGGAAATATATTACTGGAAAACTAGCCGTAATATTTTGTGAACTGTTACGTAGATATTGGAAGATCGTCCTTTTCATGGCCCCTTCTATCTGTCATAACTCTTGTGTACATAAAGCAGTCTTGTCCTTGTCATAGCCCCTTCTAGATTGTCCTTTTCATGGCTCCCTTCTACATTGTCCTTTTCATGACCTTCTATATTGTGTTTTAATGGCCCCTTCTAGATTGTCCTTTTCATGACATCCTTCTACGGTGGGTTTTTATGACCCCTTCTAGATTGTCCTTTTCATGACACCCTTCTACGGTGGGTTTTTATGGCCCCTTCTAGATTTTCCTTTTCATGACCCTCTTCTATGTTGTGTGTTTATGGCCCCTTCTATATTGTCCTTTTCATTGCCCCTTCTATCTGCCATAACTGTTGTCACATATATATGTAAATAGTGCAGCAGTGTCCCGTCCACCTTGCTTTCCCATCTTAGGGTTATAATCTTTGCGACGCAAAAACACGCCATTCGCTGACGAAATTCACTGACTGTGGACTCACTTTTGAAGCCACGCCTATTCTTTTCTGCTTGCACGAGCTGCGAGTTTGTTTACATGCATTCGAAACTGTCACTCATTCAGGTGAGCGTAGAACGCTTGTCTAACAGAAGTCCTCACGCCAGCGCAGCAGTCAGTATTACGATGACTGGCAGATTGCACGTGCCCAAAACACGTGGAAGGTAAACAGCTTTGAAGTTCTCTACAATGGGAAGCAAATCCTGTGATGTTGTACATACAGGGAGACAATCGCTGATATCAGAAGCCTTTGTTGTCGATGGCAACGTCGAACAGAGGGACCGTAGAATTCTTTATCTCGGGAACGAAGCTTCTTGATTTCCCTGGCAAGGACGTAGGTGCGGAAATTCGCACCCTTTAGAGATAATTACACCAATTCCGTATATATTCTGTCTTCACTCTAAGTCAGTTATCAGTTCGCTCAGGATATTTTGGAAATCTAGCTCGTGATTCTAGCCATTGTGAAAGTGTGTCATAGTATTCAGTGGAGATTGTTCAATTTCTGATTGCGGTAATATATATTAGCATTTAGGTGATTTAATGTGTTAAAGGTTATCATTATAATTCACTGGGATTTTTCTAAGTGCTAAGACTGGCGTATTAAATAACATACAGCTAACTTTTCCAGCTGTAATGTAAAATTTAAATCAATCGCTATTACCCAGAAAGAGATGTTTTAATTGACTGATAAATACACTAGGCGACGGACTATTGACGGAATATAAATTTACTTCTAATTTCATTACGTGTAATTGTGTAAGTGACTAGTGTAATATCATGTGGCGAAACAAATAGCTAGTAATTATTACAAGCGATATTTGTAAAGTAGTCATAATTAAATTATCACTGATAGTGTGCGCTGAGAGTTTACCAGGGCGGGAAGGGGAAAAGGTGCATACCTTAAAACCCAACCCGTAAGAGGTGAGCGGAGCGTGATGAGATAGGCTAAGACCTGTGTGTTTTTAATTTAATTAAATGACAGAGTGGATAAGAGATCTTACCTTGCGCGTGATAGAATAGGATATTGATATTGTGATTAAATGTTTTGTTTTCTCCTAAATTTAGTACTGATCACAAACCAGCCTGCCAGCGGTCTAGGTCTAAGTCTAGATACAACCAGTAACAATTCTTAGTCTTTATCGGGTCTTCGATGTTGACCTGTGCGGTCCTCTTGCTTCATCCAGAGAGAGAGAGAGTCCAAACGTATAGACAATAAGAATTAAATTATAACTGGAGACACCAAATACCCAGACATTTTTCCGCTCAATCAGCCCGCTGTGGCAAAATATCTAAACATAACATTGTTCCCGACTACTGACCACTGTGTTGTCAAGTGGATTTATCCAGAAAGATTTACCCGCTAGACATTTCCTTTAACTATTGGAAGTACTAACTGCTGTCCACTGTGAACACTAGATCTTAGTAATTATTTTGCTACCTGAACTATCTGACGTGACATTATCATATCCAATAATCACCACCAAAGTAAGCGTTCCCATTAGAAGGATTGATTATTCGTGGAGGAACCGGGGCTCACTTCGGCGAAGTACAACACTGGATTTGGTTACCTGTTCACTAATGTATACGTTCAAGAGGTTGTTAACCAACTAGTAGGTAAGCGAGATTGAATGTGGCCACAGATTGACAGTGTGAGTAAAGAGGAGTGAATATTTCTATTTGTATAAACATTGTACCCACTTCTTTTTTTGTTTGTTCGCTAATACTATTATTTTACAGGATAGATTAACAAGAACTCTGTTCTTTACGTTATCGTCTATTTCTATACCCTAGCGCTAATCTTGGACCTATTGGGGTTATTAACTTTCTTGCGGGATCTTTTCTCAACAGAGGGGATTGCACTTATGGGTTTATTTTCCAAATTCTGTAACCTATGATTTCATTGATATATATATATATATATATATATATATATATATATATATATAGATATATATATATATATATATATATATATATATATATGTATGTGTGTGTGTGTGTGTTTGATGCTGTGAACAGTTTATATGATAATAAACCAAACAAAACTTAATTACTTGTGTTGGTCAGCACAGCCCATATCCATACTCCATTTACAATAGTTTCCCGTTTGTGTGTCCTGTTGTCACATAACTGTGTGTGTGTGTATAGTTAAACATATATGTTAAATGTATGGAGAGTAGAATTGTCGGATACCAAATTACAGTCGTAAAGGTAGGTTGGACTAGAGCATCTTCTCAATCCAGTGACAGATTCTACCCTTAAACTATTCACTCGTGAAATCTATTTCTCCTACCTTAATTCTCACTGAGTTACCACCTTTTTCAGTTCTATTCAGACGGGACCAAATCTATCTTAAATGCCTATCCAAATTTACGACAACTGTTACGAACGTAAGGCGACATCATCCTTGTAATAGCCTCTTCTAGATTGTCCTTTTCATGACCTCCTTCAGGCTTATGTTTTTATGCCCCATCTACATTGTCCTTTTCATGACCTCTTCTATCTATTATTGCTATTTACATAAGGCAAGATTGTCCTTTCCATGGCCTCTTCCATATGTCATAGTAGCTTACATAATGCGAGATTGTCCTTGTTATGGCCTCTACCGTCTGTCATAGCTTATACGTACATGCGGCAAGATGGCCCCTTTTATGCCTCTTTTATCATTGTTACGTATATAATGTGAGATTGTCCTTTTCACGTCCCTTTCGTCTAATCTAACTGTTGTGTTCATAAGGCGAGACTTTCCTGTTTTGGCCTGCTGGATATGTCGTAACTGTTACTTACACATGGGAAGAGTGTTCTTTACATGACCTCTTGTGTCTGCTATACCAGGGCCGTGGAGTCGGAGTCGGGGTCGGGAGTCGGAATCGTGATGTTGGTCGTTTTTAGAGGAGTGGGAGTCGGTAAAAATGTCCCGACTTCGAATTTGACGAGACTGAAACCAAGGCATATCTTTACTTTTTAAGAACCAATTGACTCAAAATAAAAACATCATATTTTAGAATGCTTTTAGAGTTTTATTTTATATTATATTACTGTTTAAAGAATGATTAGTTAAAAATATAATCTACGTAAGCGACGAATTCATTTATTCACACTTATACCATATTTATAAATTTAACTCCATAAAAAGTGCATAATTTTATGTCATACTAGTATAACTAGTAAAACAACTGAAGTCGGTGTCGAAGTCGGACTTCTAAAATTGCAGCAGTCGGAGTCGGAATATTTTTTTGGCCGACTCCATAACTCTGGTTATAACTGCGAGGCACACAAGACATGATTGTTCGTTTCATGGCATTTTCTGTCAGTCATAACGTTTACTCAAGCAAAGTGATATTATCATTTTCGTGGCCTCTATTTTCTGTCACCAACATCTCTTTGGATTATTCATTAACACTAAATAGATATACTAATGGTGATGTCAGTATAAGAATGTTTTGGTATTGTTTGTCCCCGTGTCTAAATTGTGCCACCAATAAATTATTCTGCGAGTGTCACTCTCTGAAGTGCTGCGGTCATTGAACATCATTATTCTGTAATTTTCAGTTTTGTACAACATTGTTTACAGCGTTATCAACATTACGATCACCACTTTCATCATTATCGCTAGAATAATCATCGTGCTCTTTACCCTTTCTGAAGGCTGACCTCAACGGTTGCTACATTTCGGCTTTCAAGAACATGAGCACAGTTTAAACTGTTGCTTCCACTTTTTATGCTGACAATTAAACCTTTCTTTCTTATCGTATCGCCTTGTGTTCAGCCCGGTAGTAGTTTGCTTACAGAAAAACCATCTCGACTGATGCAGCCCCATTTATTAATTACACGTACTTACGTCAATTGCTTATCTTCGTCACATATTTGTGATTGGCTGACGAAAAGTAATTTCCGAAAAGTATCGTGTTTTTAGCATTTCGTTCCATTGCAAAACTGACCAAATACAATTATTTTTATTATTGTTTTGTTTATTTCCAAGTTTGGCAACAGTTCCCTTTATTATTTAAGACTAATATTAGAATGTTCGATATTTTGGTCTATAACTTCTACTTTTTCTTCTTTCTTTTAACTTCCAGTGATTACTACTGGTATAGGTCAAACAAGAGAAACTATAGGTAAACAATATAGCGTACACCATCTACCAGAGTAAACATCATTTAGCAGCTATCTCAAAACAGGCGCCAGACTTGAAATGTAGGTCCTTATTATGAGTAAACGTGTCAAAATATAATACCGAAGAACACTTACAAGTAAAAACTAGATGCCACGCTAACAATATTGTAGGCGCCATTAAGATATGATGTCCGGGGTATGGCGAGCCAAGATATACACTATCTCTCTCTTAGCCGCTTGTTTCCCAGAAGCGTTGACCGTCAGAGAAAGTTTGCGTCTTATCTTGACTAAGGAATGTCTTCTGCACAGATAACTTAAACAATAGCCAGGGTTTTTTTAAATGTTTTTGGTCCTCTTGCTGTGAGGTGTCGTGGGGAACTGTTATTAAAGCTTTCGTTCTTGAACCAATTGTGTAGCAACGGCTGATGTCAGCCCGTGTGTGCTGTAAGATTTCCGTAATATTGTGGACCATATGTCTCTTGGTCTTCCTCATAACCTAAAACTAGATCTTCTGTTAATGTCGCGGGTAATGGCGACTGATTGGACTCCATTCTCATGAGATGGCAGAACTACTTTATTTTCTGTCTGTCTATAAACTCGATATAGGATGTAGTTCCTAACATTTTACTAATGTCATCATTCTGTCTCTCCTGGTCACACTGATGGCTCTTATCAGGGATTTCATCTCGCACGATGTGATTTTTCTCTCCTGTGCTTTGGACAGAGACCATGTTTGTAAATGATAGCAAAAGTAGGTAAAAAATACACAATTTTTCAGCTGTCCTTTAGTTTCCACAATTATGCTCGAATGCTTGAGTAGTGGTGACAATAGGTAAATCACTGCACTAGTTTATTGACATATGTTTTAATTTTTTTTTTTCTGTGGAGTCTTCCATTTTCTGTGAGAATCCGTCCTAGGTATTTAAACTCGGAAACCTGTTGACCTGCTGATCTTGTTATTGTAAGAGTCTCTGTTTTCGATGTACTGATCTTCATATTAGTTATAGTAGTAATTCCATTTATTATTAACATTAGCAGTAATATTTGTATTTGTTGTTACTATTCTTATTGTAACTACTACTTTGTTCCTAGCCTAGTCAGCAGCTCTTCCTGCAGCTACCATTATGTGATGATGCACTTGTGACCACTTTTTCTGATTTAGGTCTAATTTGCCGCTGTCTTTTGTTTCAGCTTTCCTGTTTGGTGGCTGCGCAAACTAGAGCTTCGTTTTTTCTTGTTATTCGTTTCTATCTTGTCTTACCTATTTTTTCTTACAACGTTGATAATTATAATCTGTCTCAGACTTCTCTCTTCTCCGTACAGTTCTTCCCTCTAATGGAGGGAATTCTAATTAATGGCATGCAGTCGATCTGCTTCTCTAGTAATACCTAGAGTCTTGGGGGATATGTTCTAGTGTTTGTTTTCCCCACATGACTATCTACTTGATTTTTCATTGGTCGAATAGAGTCTGCGGTGCCGGCTCTCAGTCTGATAAGAGCCACTTGATTTAATTGTCATTGTCTCTATTTGTCTGTCTGTCTGTCTGTCTGTCTGTCTGTCTGTCTGTCTGTCTGTCTGTCTGTCTGTCTGTCTGTCTGTCTGTCTGTCTGTCTCTCTCTCTCTCTCTCATTCGTTTATCTTAACAGACACGTCCTTGAAATATTTTCCTACTGACTTCAAGAGCTTTGAATGATTATTCCACAAAGCTGACTCTTTACTTGCACGTTACATTGCAATCCTCGATATACGTTCACCTGTCATCACCAAGCCCTTCTTTAAACTCTTCAAGTAAGTTGGCTAATCCGTGTCTTAGATTTATCTACTCAAGGTAATAAACAACGTGTTTGTCTGAATCGTTAAAACCACTTTAAAAAATTATCTTAAACTTTTTTTCATCACATTTAATCTTTGTGGTTAGTTGTATTTATTTGATTTTTTTTTTCATTTTCATCAAGTGTTATTAAATATTAACACTTCTAATGCACAACCCATCTATAATTAGTAGCTTAAAATCACAGTAAACTCAATTTACTTATTGCCAGCATCATTATCGAACTCATCACTTGCCCATACTTGGTCTCAACACTGGTGACTAACCATTCATACAGCACAACCACAAACTACACTCAGTAACAAAGATAGTGGCATGTTAATCAAAACTAGAGCACAGTTTTATATTTGTCACCAGGAGATAGTGATACCTGAACAGTTTTAAGAACTATTATTAAACGTATGTCTCATTTCACCCAAATTCCTATCGATAAGGTAGACAATTAAGTCGCCACGTCTTTAGACATTTGGGCAAAAATGGACAAAAGTCCAACTACTTCAGTCAACCCTATTTAAAAAAACAAAAAACAAACTAAGATGTTGATTTTAATTCCCGACAAACAGAAAGGCGGCATGAGAAACACCTAGAATGTTAACCATTCTGTCAAGATGTTTGTATGTAAGATCTAAGAGTTTTAGTTCAATTCTCTACGTATTTCAGTTTGATGTTTGTGGGATAGCGTATGTGCGCGTGGTGGTAGGGATGGGGGTCTTTGTGTGTGGATGTGTATGTGTGCGTGCGCGATTACGTGTGTGTGCATGCCGTTATGGTGAATGTTTATGTATATATGTTTGTGTCAGCTAAAGGTCGTAGAATCAAATTCAAGGAAAATGCATTTATTCAGTGAAAGCGAAATTTCAGGGAGAAAAAGAGAGAGAGAATGAGAGAGTGACAAGGGTCATAACTTTGGTCTGTTTGGCAGATCTCTTGGCGAAAAACATGGGTTTTTTTCACCACCATCGCACTTATATTTTGTTTCTTCTTAAAGACGCAACACTTCAGCTGGTCTTTCCATCATCTGTATCACAACACTTCACATGCTCTTTCCATGGTGGTCTCTCTGTCAATCTATTGTACGTAACAGTATTCTGAGATTCACATTTCATGCACGACCTCACATTAGTAGCCTCTTTCGACACGCCTGACGGAGTATTGTTTATATTCCTTCTTAATTTCCTAATTGAGATGGGGTTTGAAGAATATAATTAAATGCTCTTCTTTATATGGTCTTCGTTTTTAAGTTCTCAAAAATGTGCTCTCCACTTTCGTGTATTGTGTTCTCATCTGCGGTAAAATATTTGTGTTTTCTTTGATGGATATCGTTATCTGTTGAAATATCATCATCATCATCATCATTTCCTTTACGCTGCATTTGGAGAGTGGAGCCACAACTGTAGCTGTTCCCCTAGTAGGAAGCCTGCTTCAAGCATTCACATGCTCGTGTACTATTGGTTTCTGTGGCAATTTGTTTTACACGATCAGGTTGCCCAACTCCATACACAACCTCATATTAGTTGCCTTGTACGACTTGCATGAGGGTACAGTAGACCTATTTATTTATTTTTTTTTTTTTGGCCTCTCCAAAGACCACCGGAAACTACAAGGGGGCGTCTGTTGAAATCCTTCTCTAATATTAACTTACAAGTTTACATTGAGTCCAGGTTTTGTTTTTATATAGACTATCGTGTACACTGAAGAATTTTGTTTGTTTCTTGGTTTTGTATCTGTTTCAATGAAGTGTGTTTCCGTATCTTTCACTGTAAACCTCTTTTTCTATACTGTTCAAATATTATGTCATAAAATAATAATAAAGAGTAATATAATGATGTTAATCATTGGCGTAAATAGCTGGTGGCAAGCGGGGAAATTTGCCACGTTTCTTACTGGTTCAGGTACTGGCAAATTAGCTATTAAAATTCAGATAGATAAATTGAATTTGTCAATTCAGAACGGATGGCATAGTAAGCCTTTTGCCCTGGGTGGTAAATTTGATGTCGATGATACTAGAAGTGGTAGCAATGGTAGTTGTTTTGATGGTGCTGGTTGGTAGTAGTTGTAGCTAATAGTAGTAGCTGCTGTTGTAGTTAGTAGAAGTAACGTTATTGATGACAATAATTACAATAAGAACAAACATTATATTATTTTCATTGCAGAATTGATCTAGACTACACAGACTAGAAGGATGGGGGTCGGGGACGAGGTAGCGCCCCGCTTCACCCAGAAGCCAGCTCTGAGGCAAGAAGACAATGGACAAAAACTCGTATTTCATTCTGTCCTACAGGCTTCGCCTCAACCGGTCATTACATGGTTCCTGGGGACAACGCAAATTCAGGAAACTGCTAGGACACGCATTCGTACAGAGCCAGCAGGCGGATCCGCCTACAGTGTCATTTTGGAGATTTTAGGCGTGGCTCAGACTGATGCTGGGACATACAAGATTGTAGCTAAAAACAAACTTGGAGAGGCATCTGCATCCATTAATTTAAATTTAAACGGTAAGTTTTTTTTTATTTTCTTATTTGTATTTTGTCAGTCAAAAATGTTTCTGCTTAGTTCCTATTACGTGTTTCTAAGCGCGCGAACACACACACACAAATTCATATACAAACATACACTCATATATACATAATATACAATTATATGTATATATATATATATATATATATATATATATATATATATATATATATATATATATATATATATATATATATATATATATATATATATATATATATATATATATAAAATATGGGAACAGGTACTCCACATACACTACATTATTAAAAGCGTAATAACAAACGCCAGAACTTGCAGTCTGGAAGACGCCCCCCACCCATTTCCAAAAACAAAACAAACAAGCACAAAACAAACAAACAAGCAAAAACCAATATAATGTTATATAAAATAAAATAAAGGACACTATGAACCCGAATTATAACCGACATGGGGTTGAACCGGGTATTCCTTGCTCAAGAAAAACTTCAAATTTCTTTACATTTGCTAAAAAGAACAGTCGATATAATGTGTTGAGAAACAGAGCAAAGAACAAAATAAAAAAAATGGTTTAGGTGGGCTCTAAGTTATGATGAATCTCGATCAACATCTACATTGAGAAGACCAGCACGGCAAAGAAAAAGATGGATCAAGGATGTAGCAGGCAGCTGAAGGAACATAACGGAAAAGCTCGCAAACGCCGCATTCCATGCATCGGATCGTAAACATTAATCAGCTTTGTCTGGGAAACTTGACAGCATAAGTTGGACATAAAAGAATGATGAGGAATACAGATCGGGCACATACCTAAAATAAATAACACGCGTACAGATAAAAGAAGAGAGAACATTTCAGGAACATTCTTTGCCCAGCGATTTAAACTAGAACCCACGTTGGCTTCAACTAGCTACACAAAGAAGCTTGTTTTATTTCTTTTTAATTCATTTTTATTCTTTATAAAAATATCCCGTTCAACCTCTGATAGGTTATAATTACGATATAGTGTCTTTAATTCCAGATAAGGTGTTTAATTACCAATAAATGATAGTGTCATCATCCATCCTGTCCAATCATTGCAAATAGAATAAATTAATAGTTCAAAATTATGTGTGTATATATTTGTTAGTGTGTGGGTTTTCTTTCCATTGGCCTAAAATGCTTCTCATACTGGTTTCGGTGTTTAAAACAAAACAGGGGATCGCGGGAATTCGAACCCCCGAGGCGTTTGGGTTTATATTTAATTTACTTTTTATTCGTCACCAGTAAAGTGTATTATCAGCACCTTACCAGACCTTTTATTTCTCACTATAACCCCACCAATCATTATTTTAATGTTTGTTCTCGTTAAACACTGTCTGACTATATGATGCAGTTCTCTAGGTTCGTTTATTCTCAACACCTGCTCTATAAATTGTAAGCTTGTCAATAATCCAATAAACTTGCAATTTACTAAACAAACTAACCTTTTGTTCTATTCATTTGCAATTAATTTTGGATTCCATGTACAGGGGCATGCACACTCAACAGCCTAAGGGCCAAAGTAGACTTATTCATAAGATACGCAACCGTTGCCAGTTTAAAATGATGCGTCGTTACAACAATTAGCCAAACAAGTATTGTCATTTTTAGTGTGCACTTTCCATACAACTCTATGTCCACTTACACGTGCATCATCATCATTTTTCTTTTCGCTCCCCTTGGAGCATGGAGCCCTACTGCATCTGCCCCTCCTCCTTTTGCAGGAAACCTGCACAAAGCATTCACGTGCTTACGCAGCTGTGATTTATGTACCAATTTGTTTTACATGTTGAGATTGCAAACCTCACGCACAACCTCATGTTAGTTGCCTTGCACGACCTGCCTAAGCTAGCAGCAGCAGTCCTATTCTGTCTTTGTCTCATAAGAGACACCTGATGACTACACAGGGCACTTACACGCTCATTCACTTTTTACACACCCCCACACCTTTAAGAAGCCTTGCGCCCATTTGCAGAATTTCATGAAACCTCCTCACACCCTATTATCTTCTAGCTCAAAAAAAAAAAAAAAATTTCCTTAAGTGTGAAAAAAGAGATAAAAGATGAAAATTAGGGAAATGGTTGTTAGAAGAACACAAATTAGGATCGCTTTTATTTGTCGTTTCCAGCATTTTTAAAAAAAAATACAGCTGTAGACATAATGAAATTAATTTTTTTGAATATAACCCACTCCAATATGTGAAACTTTGTAGAGACGGTGAATATTTTAAGTACGATACATTCATAATTAATATGCATTAAATTGTAAATCAAAACATGAAAATTAATTAGTTTACATTTGACAGTAATCATGAATTTATTAGCTTAATGAGCCTTCTGCTGTGGTTCTTTTCAATTATGCCTAAGAAAATGATAGTAAAATATGTAGCTTCGGTTTTATCTTGGATTAACGTTGTCATTGTTCTATTTCGTACAAATACATGTATGTTCTGGATATTATATGGTGTTTATGATAATTAGCCTTCTGAAATATCTGGCATGTTTTATTATTGTTATTGTAGATCAGAATCGGCGTCATTGTATTCCGAGCCAACCCATAGCTGCTCAGTCTCCCTCGGCAAATGTCGATGGGTCTTAATGCGATTTGTTCCTGTTGCGCGTTGTTTGTATACACGCCGGATGCATCCTCTCATACGCCAATCCCTGCTGGTCTTACGTTTGATGCCAAATGCCAGCAGTCTTAGACTTGATGGTTCATCGATTGCAGTGTCATTCTCTAACAGGCGATCATTAATCGTGCTCAGTATCTCATCCGTATCCATATCCAGTGCATCTTCTATGGGTACTCTTAAAGCTAGTTTGTCAGATCTTTCATTGCTACGTACCTGATGCGTGATGCCATATGATGATGGATGGTATCCGCATGTCTGGTTTTGTGTAGTGTGTAGATGATGTACAGTCAAACAATGATCATACAAAAACAGGGCAATCCACACAAGGACGCCAGTTAACTCACGACGTATAAAGTCAATGATGCTTGTAACAGCTAGTGACGTTTTTCTGTATCATTTATTGTGGACGCCACAGTGACAAAATGTATACGCGAATATGTAGGTACATCAGACAGTCATTATCACAGCAACAATGTCAGCATAGCAATGGACGGTAGACAGCATTATAATAAAGGTGATTCACAGGCATGTCAATACATTATAAGGCTGTAATGTAGTCGGGAAAATTCTCCATCCCTTTCTATCTTAGCCAGGAGATAACCAGATGTATGAGATCAGTTCACTCTCCTTAATCTGACTTCAGCAAGACAGACACGTCTTCTAAAGTATAAATAATGTCCTCAAAAAAATCCTCTAGATAACAAAAGGTTTCAAACCTAGTTCATGTAGCGAAGTAGCAAGTAATGGTCCTTGGGACATGCATCAACCCGATGCGGTTCAATGTAGCAATATGTGAGCTGAGAAAACATCTCGTGATGACGACTTTCAAAGACAGGCTACGAATCAAATGTCACTCACGGACAAAAATCGATAAAGTTAATGTAAATGTAATTTACCTTGCCTTCAGGAAATAACCACAGAAATAATACGCTTTTCCGGCGTGTGGAAATACACTAGAGGTATCATCTCGAATAAACGAAATATCCATAAGAGGACTCACATTCCTGACAGAATAAATTAGCAGAGACGCTCCACAGAGACGTCCCTTCGCTATCGAAATCTTCGCTCACTGACTGGTGGGCGGAAACCCGTTCGACAAAGACCCAAGATTTGGGCATGCGCAGTCCAGCGCGAATCGACCACCGCTCAGAAAACTTAAGACACAAGGACCTTTACCAAGAACCAGCTTAAGAATGATTACCTTATAAGGATAACCCAACAGGTTGCCAACCGCTTTTTAAAAAGCGGCCTAGCCAGTCCATACATGGACTCGATTCAAGAACGCGTAACAAACTTAACTGCTATCGATACCAACGCGAGGAGACAACTGCTTACAATGAAAAGTGACTATAAATTTCAAGCAATTGTTCCCCTTGCATTACAAAATAAATATCTTGTACACCAAAACGATGTTGCGAGAATTTCACACGCAACATATCACCACCACCTCCCGATAAAAAAAAAAATGTGGAACATATTTTTTTTTTTTTTTTTAAATATCCAAGAGCATGCGATAAGCGGCTCAAAACGCACGAATTATGCGCGAATAATTAATTAAATTGCCTAACATGAGGCTAAATATAGAATGTCTGGTGAGAATATACCTCAACAGAAAAATAAATATGTCTCAAAAAATATTCATATCGGGGAGGTGTCACCAACACACATCACGCTAGCATGTAAACACAATATACGTATGCAAGTTACCATAGACATCATTAAATAGCATAATCTAATATTGTCTTTAAAAATGGATGTACAAATCTGATAGGAAAATTTAAATAGTACATTATTTGACATGTAAAGACATTAGTACATAGTAACATTAAAGTACAAGACGATCCAGGACACATCCTCTGACGTTCCGAGGGTAAGTACACAATGTAGAACTCGTCATGCTTGATAATAGTAAGGTAAGTCCTCAGCTCATCAATGACATTCTGAGAAAGTACAAGCAATATAACGCTAATTAACAACTAATATGCTTCATAAGGTACAATACATTTTTAATAATTGTGGCTGTTTAGTAAACTTATGGCCCTTATATTAACTACTCAGTCTTCCTCTATCATCTTAAAAAATGAAACAGAAGAAGATGATAACAAAGCACGATAGTATGTGTACATATAAAGTGAGTACAGATGTGCTAATCTATTGTAGTAATATAGGTGTGTTATGACTCTGTAATATATATAGAAAATATAGGACAGATGTATTAGTTGGAATCATGTGGGCATCTAGACAAAATGTCAGCCATCACATTATCCGCACCACGGATAGCTCGTACCGTGAAGTGAAAAGGTTGAAGAGCTATAGCATATCGAGTGGATCTCGAACTCTTCAAATTCTTAGTCTGAATAGCTGTAAGAGCTTTTTGATCAGTCTCTAGAATGAAATGTGCGCCCAGGAGGAATCTTTGTAGTTTGAGAATTGACCAAACCATCGCTAACAACTCACGGTCTAAAACCGAGTAGTTCCTCTCTGCCGCATTTAGTTTTCTAGAAATGTACATAACAGGATGCAGAGTATTTGCATATTCTTGCATAAGTGCTGCTCCAATCCCAGTGGATGAAGCATCACTCCGAAGAACAAAAGTCCTATCAAGAGTAGGTAATCTTAGGATGGGAGGAGATGAAAATATATTCTTGATTTGGTCTAGGGAAGATTGGCATTCTTCAGACCAACGGACCAGATTAGGCGAACCTTTCTTCAACAATGTTGAGAGAGGTGCCATGATCGAAGATAAATTTGGAATAAATCTCCCATAAAATTGAATTAAACCTAAGAGACTCCTAACTTGTTTCTTCGTTTTAGGAACAGAGATGTTCAGTATTTTGGAAGTATTGTGGTCTTCTGTCTTCAAGAGACCATGACCAACACGATGACCCAGGAAAGAGATTTCACCAAAACCAACAAAAGCTTTAGAAGGTTTTGCTGTCAAACTATTCTCACGTAGAGTGGACAGTAAGTCATATAAACCTAAATAGTGATCTTCCCAGGTATCACTGAAGAGACAGATATCATCTAAGTATGCGATGACATCTGAACGATGTGAAAGAATTCGACGCATCATGCGAACGAAAGTAGCAGGGGCGTTCATAAGACCGAAAGGCATAACATTCCATTGAAATAGACCCCTAGGTGTAGAAAAAGCAGTAAGAGGTTTGGCATGCTCTGCTAAAGGCACTTGCCAATAACCTTTAGACAAGTCAAGTTTAGTGAAGAATCTAGAATTAGAAAGTCTAATAAGTAGATCTTCTAGTAAAGGCATCGGTTCAGCATCGAACTTTGTGACTTGATTCAATTTGCGATAATCAACGCAAATTCGTATGTTCTTATCTTTCTTCCGGACAATAACCATGGAAGAAGAATATGGTGAAGTCGATGGTTCAATTATATTTAATTGAATCATTTCATCCAATTCCTTTTCCACTTGCGACTGAAAGTGTATAGGGATAGGATAAGGCCTAACCCTAATAGGATTACTGTCGGTGAGAATTATGTCATGTTCTATGACATTTGTGTGTCCAGGGATGTCAGTGAGAACATCCTGAAATGTTTGTAACATCGACAACACTTGTCGATGTTCCTCACCAGAAAGATTAGGAGAAACAGAAACGTTTTTCCAAGATTCCGTGGAATGTAGTGGAACCACTGGAAGAGGAAGATTGACATCCGAGAAGGTAGATTCCTCATCCTGTATGACCGACAGAGATGAGTAATGACCATGAGGTGTAGGAGAATCATCCGTTGCCTGGAAAATAGGCAGCAAATAGTCCGGACGTTCGTGAAATTCCGAAAGCATGTTTATGTGGAAAGTTTTATGCTTTCCATCAATATCGACCACATAGTCAACATCGGAAATCCGAGAGACTATTGCATACGGACCTTTCCATGCAATAAGAAGTCTATTTTCCCTACTGGGGAGTAGGACGAATGCTTTGTCACCTGGACAAAGTTGTCGTAGACATCTATTCTTGTTAGCAAACTGCCTTGCCTTCTCTTTAGCAATTTCTGATGAAGCAGTTGCTAGCTTACATGCCTCAATGATCTTTTGTCTAAGAGCAATGACATACTCATATGAGGATTGAGTTTCATCGCTAATATCATCGGCAGTGATGAGATCGTGTAATAAAGACATAGGGCCGCGTGGACGCGCGCCAAAGACAAGTTCGAAGGGAGAAAACCCTGTGTGTTCATTTGGGACTTCTCTATAGGCAAAGAGAGCCGCGGGTAAAACCCTGTCCCAATCTTGCGGATGATCTTCAGTTATCTTACCAAGCAAAGTCTTGAGCGTTCTGTTCAGACGCTCAACTAACCCATTAGACATAGGATGATAGATACTACTGAGAGATCGTTTAATATGTAAGGTAGACATTACCTGTGACATAGTGTCAGATATGAGTTGAGTGCCATGGTCTGACAATATTTCTCTGGGGAACCCCAAGCGAGAAAATATCAGCCAAAGAGCATCTGCGATATCTGTAGTAGATATGCTCTTAAGAGGGATAGCCTCTGGCCAACGTGTGCACATATCAACACATGTAAGGATAAACTGATGTCCTCTGGCCGACTTGACCTTAAAAGGGCCAATTATATCTATGGCCATTTTCTGAAACGGTCGAATAGGAATGTCAGCAGCCTGGATAGGCGCAGCATGTCGTGGTCCTCTAGATTTGACCTCCTGACATACCTTGCATGATCGGCAGTAAATACGAATGTCCTTGTTGACAAAAGGCCAAAAGAAAGCCGCAAGGACTCTCGACTTCGTACGGGAAAAACCCATATGTCCAGCACATTGCGAGTCATGAGCATGTTGCAATATTTGCACTCTCATGCTCTTGGGAACAAGAATTTGCGAATGTGCCGACGTAGTCGAATCTTGTACCATACGTACAAGTACGCCGTTTCTCATTGCAATCCAAGATTTTCTATTTGTATCCTGATTCGGATCACCTTTCTTCGCAAGAATGAAGAATTTTTTTAGAGAAGGATCTTCTTCTTGCAATTTTATGAAAGAGTCACGAGTGATGACTAAGTGACTATCTTGGCTATCAACTTCATTATCACCATTCAGTGAAGTTCCGGGTGTTTGTAGAGCTTGTGCTCTTGTAACCACTGCATTGGTAGCTTGCATATTATTATCTTCCCAAGCAGCAATCTGCTGTGGGGTACACTCCCTAACTCCGTGAATACGACCAATGATAAGGTCCGCAATAGGATTAGGTAAGAGACAAGCATGCACATCTCCAGTAAAGAAAGGAGTGGCAATGCGAATTACAGCAGTAGGATATTTTTCTAGAGTGCCGCCAAATGTGACACATTTGATAACCTTTCCTGTAGCACAAGATGGATCTACAAGCGATTGTCTAACACCAATAGTGGTGCATCCGGAATCGAAAAGTAGTGAGACCGGAGTATCATTAACAAGACCCTTATGTAGGATTAAAGAACCCCTCCCGTCATGCGCAACAGCAGCAGGAAGAGCGGGAAGAGGGTGACCACAACTCAAAGTAGTTATGGTACTCGGTTCGAATAAAGTACTGCATTGGGGGCATTTGTTTGCTCTCTCAAAGTCAAAAGCAGAACCAGTGACAGCGTCAAAGTTTTTATTATCAACAACCTGATTACAGGCTCCCTGAGTTTCCTGTTGTACAGAATTAGCCTGCTGATATCTCTTTTTTTTGTGTTGAGATCTACCGCGACTATTATTACCTCTGAAGTTATCAGAGTTATTATTATCTCTGAAGTTATTGTTGTCTCTATTGTAATTGTTATCCTGGTTCGAATTCCAGTTTCCACGATTACTATCATGTCCACATTGATGCGAACATCTATTTGTTTGGTTTTTGAGGTCTTCGGCAGGAATAACCTCTATTACCATATCCTCTTTTGAAATGTCTATAATTATTAGGGTGATAGTAACGAGCACTATCAGGTTGTCTCCAATTCTTCGAAGAAGAATCACCATGAAATTGATTTCCATGATTTTGAAAGTAATTACCGTTACTCTTTCTATCAAAATTTTGTTGGGATCTACGAGCAAAGTTCTGACCATACGGTGCTGCCAAAGCAACTGGTAAACCTTCTTTCACCTTAGAGTTACCAATGGTTATGTGTGGGTGCGCAGTTACATACTGGCAACAGAAATCTTCCATTTCTTTTATTGTTTTAGGTTTACGTTCATGAAGGAAAGCAAGGAAAGACTCATTGACAGACGACATGACTTTGTCTCTAAGTATTAAGTCCATAAGTGCTTCATAAGTTTTTTCCGTCTTAGATAGTTCAACCCATCGTGAGAAAGTAATGCGTATTCTTGCAATAAACTCGGAGAATTCAACTCCAGTTTCAGGCAACATGTTTTTAAATTGTAGACGATAGCCGTCTTCGTTAAGCTGATATTTCTTTAACAAAGCGGCCCTGACAACCTCATAATTGTTCTTGTCAGGTTCATCCACCATATTTAACATACTTAGAGCTTTACCTGTCAGTATCCCTGATAACTGATAAACATATTTTGCTTTGTCTATGTTATGAGCTTTACATGCTTGTTCAAATCTGTCCAGATAGAACATTATGTCATCACTGGAAGGACTAAATGTTGGTAACTTAATCTTAAAAGTATCATTATTAGCCTTATCCGAAGATGAACCCTTGTTTGCATCATTAGCATTACTCATGCTCGTCAATTTCAACTTCTCCAACTCTAAAGCTAAGAGTTTTTCTTCATGTTCCATTTTTGCTTTTTCTTTCCTCTCATCAGCCTCTCTTTGTAACTTCCTTTCTTCAGCTTGAGCCTGCATTTCTAGTCTTTTATTCTCAGCTTCTTTTTCAAGTCTTTTATTTTCAGCCTCTTTTTCAAGTCTTTTATTTTCAGCCTCTTTTTGAAGTCTTTCAGCTTCTAGTTGTAGCTGGAGTTTTCTCTCCTCAGCTTCTGATTCCCTTTTCTGTTTTTCCATTTCCATTTGGAATTTTCTTTCATCTGCCTGCATCTGCAGTCTCAGATTCTCAGAATCTATCTTTTTCTGCTCAGCTTCTGCTTTCTGTCTTTTTTCCTCAGACTTCAGCGCTTTGTTATATAGAGCAGTAGCATACTCTTCCAACTTATCACCAGTCTTACCCAGGGATTTACCCTGTTCAATAAAGTACTCAAGTGTAGACATGTTGTCTAACATATGAGTCCAAACCTGAAATATTTAACTAATTTATTTCAAATCTAAGTGTAACAAGTCTTAATTAAGCACTTGTATATTCACATCACATTATATTATCCCAATCTCTGTGGGAAAACAAGTCTCCAATCAAAGAACTTGTATATGAAATATCAACACTCAATTCTTTATCATAAGTGCACTTCTCATTCAATAGTGCACGACACTATTCATCATTCATTTATCATCAGTGTAGTAGTAACAGTGCATTAGCATAGCCCATTAACTAATTACTATAACTGTAAACAATGACTATGTAAACACAAGCAGAATGTAAACATTGAAAATGTAAACAATGTAAACAATGTAAACAATAACAATGTAAACAATAACAAAGATCAGCAACAATACAAAAACATTCGCAGAAATCAACTAAAAATAAAGCGGAAATTAAAGAAATATCACAAAAAATGTGACGATATCTGCGAGCATATTAAACAAAATACATGACACCACAGTGTATAAACAAAAATGTTGTATAAAACTAAACTATAGTCAAGAGTAGGCTAACAAATACAAACAAATCAAAACAAAACTAAAGAATGCGAAATAATAACGAAAACAATATTAATACATGTCATCACAACTAACATAAATAGCAACAGAAGTCGCTTAGCAAATTCCAGTATCGGAAATTTGCACACCCTACAGAACACTCTCAATAGAAAACCTCTGCTATGTGGTATGATCTATAGGAGTCGCCACCCAGCCAGACCCGCGAAATATAAACATATATTTATACAAATAACATATAAACAAATAACATATAACAATATGACAAAAGAATGAGATGAAACACAGAAGACTCAGCAGAAGTATAAGGGCACAGTTTACGTACAAACAGGCCACTTAACTTATAGGCTTCCAATCGTAGAACAGCAGAAAAAACGGATGTCAATCAACGTCCTAAAGAGCGAAGCTCCAACGATGATGGCACATCTGAACTGCTTCCACTGCTAACACGATGGTACTAGAGCTTCTGAAATACTGTATGTTGAGTTGTTTCGGCACTTGACCCTCTTATCCAAAAGTAAGTTGATGGAAATCGGTACTTGGCCTTCTTCAGAAAACAACCCGTTTCAACCGGCACTTGACCTTCACAAAAAACGACAGCACTGGAACCTTGACAGCAGCAACTTGCTTGACTTGCGTAAAAGATAACAGCAGTCCGAGTTATCCGGCAACATGTAACAACGCCGGGTACTGTCAAATTTCTGTTTCAGTCAAAAATTGCAATTTTGACATTTACCGGACAACGCCGAGTACTTTGAAAATTTTGAAGATGTTGACTGTCTTGAAGAATGTTAATTTCTTGAAGGATGCTGATGAATTCTTGTTGAAAATGAAGTGGGTAAGGGACCCCGTGTTTGCTGGTACCAGATCAAACCAGCTTATGGCCACCAAATGATGCGTGATGCCATATGATGATGGATGGTATCCGCATGTCTGGTTTTGTGTAGTGTGTAGATGATGTACAGTCAAACAATGATCATACAAAAACAGGGCAATCCACACAAGGACGTCAGTTAACTCACGACGTATAAAGTCAATGATGCTTGTAACAGCTAGTGACGTTTTTTCTGTATCATTTATTGTGGACGCCACAGTGACAAAATGTATACGCGAATATGTAGGTACATCAGACAGTCATTATCACAGCAACAATGTCAGCATAGCAATGGACGGTAGACAGCATTATAATAAAGGTGATTCACAGGCATGTCAATACATTATAAGGCTGTAATGTAGTCGGGAAAATTCTCCATCCCTTTCTATCTTAGCCAGGAGATAACCAGATGTATGAGATCAGTTCACTCTCCTTAATCTGACTTCAGCAAGACAGACACGTCTTCTAAAGTATAAATAATGTCCTCAAAAAAAATCCTCTAGATAACAAAAGGTTTCAAACCTAGTTCATGTAGCGAAGTAGCAAGTAATGGTCCTTGGGACATGCATCAACCCGATGCGGTTCAATGTAGCAATATGTGAGCTGAGAAAACATCTCGTGATGACGACTTTCAAAGACAGGCTACGAATCAAATGTCACTCACGGACAAAAATCGATAAAGTTAATGTAAATGTAATTTACCTTGCCTTCAGGAAATAACCACAGAAATAATACGCTTTTCCGGCGTGTGGAAATACACTAGAGGTATCATCTCGAATAAACGAAATATCCATAAGAGGACTCACATTCCTGACAGAATAAATTAGCAGAGACGCTCCACAGAGACGTCCCTTCGCTATCGAAATCTTCGCTCACTGACTGGTGGGCGGAAACCCGTTCGACAAAGACCCAAGATTTGGGCATGCGCAGTCCAGCGCGAATCGACCACCGCTCAGAAAACTTAAGACACAAGGATGCCATAACCTTCCGCTATGTTCAATAACTGCGTTAATGAAGATGCTGCCCTTTACTTTAGCAGAGAAGCCCCATCTTGATTTCTCACCACGGATTACAGACCCATCAGTGCGCACAACGGCATCATCATCCCCAGCATTATCATTTTTCAGCTGATCAATTTCCAGCTCTGCTCTCCCATTGGCCCAAGTTCTGCACTCTCTACCAAAGTTGATGATGACTTGCTGGTAGTTCGTCCAGTTTTCACCTGACTTACTTCACTCTTCTCCTTTGAATATATTTTCAACCGTGGTCCCCTGTCTAATAGTTGCCTCTGTCTGCGCCATCCATGACATCCCCCTCTTCATTCTTGCTCCTTTGATGTCAGCAACGTTCCCAGGCAGGGGATGCCTTTTTCTCTGTGGTTACTATCATATCTGGATCTAATTGACAGCAGTCCAAGTATGCGCCGCGTCATCACAATGGGGGTATCTCGCGTACAGCGCAAGACTATTCGCATCCCTTCATTTTGAATGCGTTCCGGTCGGTCACATTGTGATACTGACAGCGTGAGTATTCCCAGGCCATACTCGATTACAGACATGACCAGCTGACGATACAGGAGAAACAGTAGTCTCTGATCCAGATGCACTGCTGTCACTGTTTTTAGGGCTACCAGACCTCTCCTGCACTTCTGTATGATGTGATCAACATGGTGCTTATACGTAGCCCATGATCGAACGTTACTCCAAGGTATTTCAGCTTGTCTTGCCTTTCAATTTTCTGTCCACTGAGAGTAATGTCTGGAAGATCTGCTTTCAATATGGAGTTATTCAAGGAGCACCAAAGCACACAGGCTTTGTTGGGATTGACCTTGGAGCTGGTTTCCTGGCACCATTTAGAAACAGCCTGAAGAGTCTTATGTATACTTTTACCATTTCTTGTCTTTCTGAGCCAGTCCTATAAATGAGCAAGTCATCGGCAAAAGTTAATGAACACACCACGACCGACAAGCAACGAAGAGGAAACCAGTCAACCAGCTAGTGGTCCTTTTCAGGACCAGTCCTTTTCAGGACTAACAGACAACTAGCACCGAAGAACCTAACACACAATATACCCCAATTATAACCAACTTTCAGGTTGAACAGGGTATTACAGCAACATAGTAGACGAAAACAACAACAACAAAAGTTAATGGCAGGTTTTGCACCCCTATAAGTCGGGTCGTGCACCCAGTGCCGGTGCAACACATTTTTGCGCCCTAGGCAAAGCTAACTACTTGTACCCCCCTTCCTTTTCTCCGCCGTCTCCCCCCCCCCCCCCCCCAAAAAAAATAACCATTGTAGACAAAAAGAAAAGCACACAAACTGAACCTACTAAATTTTTTTTTAATTGCAAGAATAAGTAATGCAACAATCTTTGATTATCTTTCACAAATACAAAAGACAATTTTTTAGCACACAACTCATTTTGAATAATCTTTAAAAGTTTCAATTTCAGTCAATTGTGATGCAAATGTTGTCACAAGTTCCTTTAGGTCAAATGCTGCTGCCCAAATTGGGCATGTTCAATTGATATAGTTGCCAGGGCACACACAAAAAAATAAATAAAAATTGTCAGTTGCATTTTTAGATGGGTGAAAAAACCTAAAAAATAACAGGTATGGAGTCAGTGTTACAAATATTCAACAAAAACACAAGAGGTCTCGGTGTTTACTCTTCTTCAGTCAGTCACAAACAGAAGACAAAGACAAGAAATATATACTGGTGAAGAGAAAAGAGTCTAAGAACTCTGCAAACTGAAGAAAAAAAAACATATGAACAAAACAACATAACAGATGAGCTACTTAGAAAAATGGCGGAAATAAATAAACAACATTAGCAACAATGGGGGAAAAGTACAATAAATAAGCAAGTACAAATCAAAACAAGATAGAAAGAGATATCAACACAAAGAAACTAACCAAAATAACAAATAAAATAAAAGCAGAAAATGAAATAACATAAAACAAATTCCGGGTTAGGCGAAAATTGTCGTCTGCTTTATAAGGGTTTTAGTAGAGGTGAGTTAACGAAGAAGTAACAACTTCCGGGTTGCAATCAGACAGATTGTCGTCTGCTATAAGATACGTGTTGTTACCACAATTATGTCAAACGGTCGAAATGTTGCACAGTGAAATCCTACATGTTATTGCTCATTTGCATAGGCCTATATTATTGAATCGGTAATCTTAGTACATGTTGCTAATACTTTGTGCAGGGTAATTTGTTTTGCTTTCCACGTCGTCACTGCTATTAAGCCTTCTAATAGTGACAGTAAATCTTTATTCACATTCCTGCTACATGGGCTAGGCTAATTTGAAAGGGCGTGGAAAAATAAATGCAAGTTTAATGGTCAGAATCAATCAATCAATACCCTTCAGCTCCCAAGGGAGCATAGGCCTTCAACAAATACATGCCAAGTCTTCCTGTCCCGTGCCATCCGCTCAAGTTCTTTCCATGTTTTCCTCATCATTTTCACTTCTGTATCCAGCTCTCTTCTCCATGTGTTTTTTGGTCTACCTCTGGCTCTCTTTCCCTGTGTATTCCAGAACAAGGACTGCCTTGTAATGCTATCAACATGTTTCCTCAATGTGTGTCCTATCCATCGCCAGCGTCTTCTTCTCAGCTCTTGTTCCACTGGCATTTGTCTGGTTCTTGTCATCAATTCCACATTTGTGACTTTGTCATACCATTTCAGTCCTTCTATTCTACGCAAGCATGTCATACCATTTCAGTCTTTCTATTCTACGCAAGCACCTGTTTATAAAAGTCTGTAGCTTTTTAGTTGTTATTTTTGTTGCCCTCCATGTCTCAGAGCTATACAATAGGACTGACTTCACATTTGAGTTGAAGATTCTTATTTTCGTGTTGGGCGATTTCTCTTGTTCTCCATATGTTTCCCAAATGCAATGAAAGCTCCTCTTGCTTTTTGTATTCTTTGTGTTCAACAATTCTCTTATTTTGATATCATTGTCTGTCCCTCCAACTTTGTCTATATTACTACCAAGATATGTGTATGATTCTACATCTTTTAGTGGTGTTTTTTCAAGTTCAGTTTTGTTATCCTTTCTTGCATTTATTCTCATAATCTGTGTCTTTTCCCTGTGTATTTTCAGGCCCGCTTGTTGTGACCTCTCATCGAGAATTTTCATTTTCTCTTGCATCTGATTATGGTTACGGGACAGAAGAGCCAAGTAATCTGCAAAATCCAGATCATCAAGCTGTTTAGTCAGATTCCACTGGATTCCATTTCTGTTGTGTGATGTCGATGTTTTCATAACCCAATCTATTGCTGGTAAGAACAGAAATGGAGACAAGAAGCATCCTGTCTCACTCCCTTTCTTATCCTAAACGGTTCAGTAAGTTGTCCTTCATGAAGAACTCTGAATGTCATGTCTTCATTGGTCTTCCTTATTAAGTGATCTTCATGGGAACTCCATAATGCCTCATCAGTTTCCAAAGTGATTCTCTGTCTACACTGTCAAATGCCTTTTTGTAGTCCGCGAATCCGATGTATAGCGGTGAATTCCATTCCAGACTTTGTTCAACTATTATTCTCAATGTGGCTATCTGGTCTGTACAGGATCTGTTTTGTCGAAAACCTGCTTGTTCATCTCTCAGTTGCTTGTCTATGGACTCTTAATCTCTCAAGGATGATTCTGTTTAATACTTTCCCTGGCACTGATAGTAACATTATTCTTCTCTAATTTGTGCACTCTTGTAAATTTCTCTTCTTAGGCAACTTAACCAGATAACCTTCCTTCCATTCTGCTGGTATTTTCTCTCTCTCCCAGACTTTGCCAAGTAGTTTGTATAATATCTCTGTAGAAGTATCAATATCTGTTTTGATGGCCTCTGCTGGAATGCCATCTGGACCAGTTGCTTTTCCATCTTTCAGAAACTTTATGGCTTTCTTTATTTCTTCTCTACTTGGTCATTCACAGCTGATTTGTAGCTCCTCTTCTGCTCGATGGATGTCTGGGGGATTAGTTGGAGCTGGTCTATTGAGAAGTTCCTCAAAATGTTCTGTCCATCTCTTCATTTGTTCTTGTATATTACTAAACAATTTTTCATTCTTATCTTTTATGAGGCCATTTGCTTGCTTATATTTCCCTGTTAGCTTCTTTGTGTTGTTGTACAGGTCCCTCATATTTCCTTTGGCTGCTGCTTCCTTTGCCAACTCTTCAATATACTTCCTCTTGTCTCTTTTGGTGTTTCTTCTTACTTCTTTGTTTGCTTCTATGTACACTTCATGAGCCTTGGCTTTGGAGCTTCTGGTTTTGCTTCTGTTTAAATCTGCTTTCTTGTTTTTCCTGTCTTCTATCTTGCTAATGGTTTCTGTTGTTATCCATGCTTTGTGCCGATGTTCTCTTTTTCTCAGTATTCTTCACATGTCTCGTTCCATATATATTTTACTTGTTGTGGTCTTCCGTATCTGCTTCATCTTCCAGCTTTTGGAGTACTTGGTATTTGTTAGATACTGTGATAGAAAATTTTGCTCTTATTTCCTGATTTCTTAGATATCCCACATTGTACTGTTGTCTATAGCTAAATAATGTTGTAAATTTCTTGAGTTTTAATTTGTTTTAGCCAACAGAGGTGGTCTGATACCACATCTGCTTCTCTACATACTTTTACATCATGCAATGATGACCTAAACTTCTTACATATGCATATGTGATCAAAATGGTCAGAAAACGTCTTCCAAAAGTCTGTGTAGCTCACCTTTCATAACTGATTCAACTTTTTATTATGGAAGATGAAAATAAATCGTTCAACAAATTGTGGATGTGGAAACAAAATGAACTAGCAACATGACAGTCCAAAGACAAGTGTGTTTATAAGTATGTTTCTGGCACTTATTGGTTGCGAATGCTTTATGGTAATTTTGAAACTTAGAATCTATAGACGACTAGTTTTGGGCTGTAGGCGTGATACCCCCATTGTGACAATGAGATACATGCTTAGATTGCTGTCGATTAGCAAAAGCCTCTATGCGGGTAACCACAGACAAAAGACACCCCCAACATGAGTGTAGAGTGGAGTAAGTCAGGGGAGAACTGGATAAACTACCAGCAGGTCATCATTAGCCTTGGCAGAGAGTGCAGATCTTGGAGCAATGGAAAAGCAGAGCTGGAGATTAATCAGCTGATAAGTGATCATGCTGGGGATGATGACACCATTGTGTACACTGATGGGTCTGTAGTGCGTTGTGAGAAATCAGGATGGGGCTTCTCTGCGAATTTAAAGGGCAGGGTCGTTGCTGAACAGAGTGGAGCCTACATGACAACAACCTCCAGCATAAGAATGGAGGTAGACGCAGTTACTGCAGCACTGAGGTCTTCTTCTTTGATCCTTAGCCGCAGACTGTCAAAGCAGTCAGTGGCCATCATGCCTGGTGACGTCTTGTAAGGCAGCAACAAATTGCTTCCACTTTGTTCGGTCGACAGCCATCCTTTGTACAGTACCTCAACTCTGGTTCATTCTTTACATCTCAGCCTCCACAGTTCACCGCCAAGTTATTTTTGGTTGGCCTCTCTTTCGCTGTCCTTTGGATGTCCATAGTATAGCTGTTTTTGTAAAGGCATCAGGGTCCCTTCTGAGGATGTGACCAACCCAACTCCCGCGTCTGCCAGCTATGATGGTGTGCAGGTCCTCTTGGTTACTCCGAATAAGTAGTTCTTGGTTGGTGATGGTATTCGGCCAAAAGATTCAGTGAATTTTCTTTAGGCACATTGTGTGGAAAAAGAACAGTTTCAACATTTACATCTCTGTTACTCTCCAGCATTCCGCACCATAGAGAAGCACAGAAAGTACACAGCTCTCATATAATCTTAATTTGGTGTTTGTGCTGTACTGGGAAGACTTCCAAATGTTGTTGAGACTAGCAAAGGCTGTTTTCGCTTTATTCATTCTGTTGTTGATGTCTTTGCTTGTTCCACCATCTAGTGTTACTTTGCATCCTAGGTATGTAAATGTGTCTTGTCTGTTCCAGCCTCTGGTTCCTTATTGTTATGGGCTCAGGATTGCCTGCATTGAGTGATGACCTCTGCCTTCTTTAGAGTGATGTTCAGACTCACCTGCTGGTTACACTTGTTCAGTCCATCTGTTTTTTCTTGGATGTGTTGATGTGAATGTGTGAGTAGTACAATGTCATTTGCATATTCCAGATCTTCCAGTGTAGAAGATGTTGTCAATCTTATTCCTCTTGGACTGCCCTCTGTTGTCTAGTGCATCAACCAGTCTCTGATTGTCAAAAATAAAGTGGGTGATATGAAGCATCCCTGCAGTACTCCTGACTTCACCTCAAAAGTTAGGTTGCTCTGACCAACACTTCATGTAAAGTTATCATAGCAGCTTTTTATGTTAGAAACAATGCAGCTGGGAATGCCATAAGCCCTCATATAGGTAGTAGTAGAGGGCATAAATATCTCTTTAGCTATTTCAGGTCTACTGATTCAAAGTTTCTTAATACTTGAATTGTTGAAAGTGAGTCTGTTAAAACTTTTAGTTTCTGGGGAAGGTTGTTAGAGAAGATTTTTAGTGCTGCCATAATCTCTGTACTGAAAATGGATGTATATTCTTTGATGCTATATCCTTTTAAATAAATAAATAATGGAGGAAACCTTGAGTCCTGTGAACAGTAAATAAATAAATAAAGGTAATTAACAGGTACTCGTTGGACCTAAAGGATGACACTAGACAACAGAAAAGAAAATATAAGTGATAGGCTTACCAGGAATCGAACCTAGGACCAACCAAATGGCGCCGGTAAGCCTATCACTTATATTTTCTTTTCTGTTGTCTAGTGTTATTCTTTATGTCCAACGAGTACCTATTAATTACTTTTATTTATTTATTTACTAATTTATATCCTTTTACCATTGTCTATGTTGGAATATATATTCCTTTACCAAATTTGTCATCGTCTCCCTTGGATCCAACAGTCTATACAGTTGACATTCAAAAATCCGGCCATCGATAATCCGGTTCCTTCAGTTTTCCGGAATGGATTTCGGAGCGCATTTTTAAATTTACCTCGTTGGCGCGCCACGGTTTTCTGGAGCCGTTTATGTTTTGATGCAGCTGTTTGGGTCTTGCTTGCACGTGTTAACAGGCATTCCTGCTCATTCCTTCTCATTTTATCATTTATTTGCTGCTGTATAGCCCCATTATGGATTCAGCAAATAAAAGAAGTGGTGTAAAACGTAAACATTTAATTTTCTTTCTTTAAAGGACTGTACAGGTAGTCATTTTCTGTTAAATATATACAGCATATATAACCAAAAAAAATCCGGCATTTTCAACAATCCGGCACTCCTCAGGTCCGGAGGTTGCCGGATTTTTGAATGTCAACTGTACTATAATGCTGTCCTTTGGTATTTGTTGTATATATTTTTTGGCTGTGTTTTTGATACTTTCATTAATAGTTGTTATCTTATCTAGGGAATTTAAAGCTCCCGGCAAAAAGAAATTGCTCAGACTTTAACCAGGAAGCTTTAGGTTAGAAGAAACTTACTGTACAGAAAGTCTACAACTCAGTAATGTAGGTCACTTCCTCCTAAAATGTAAGAGATATGAACAACAGAGAATCCCAGTATTAGATTTTTTACAGACATTCAGGTCAACCATGACCATTGAATAAATGTTGAGGATAGACCTATGGAACTGCTCAATTTGATCAAACATTATACAAGAATGAGGATTAATATGTAATAGTAAAAGTAAAGTAAGAATGCCGACAATGTATTGGACACACATTGAAGAAACCTTTTGATGGCATACCAGGCATTCTTATTATGAAATCCCCAGGGTAAGTAGAGACATACAGATGAAAACACGTGGAGAAGAGAACTGGAAACAGAAATGAAAATGACGAGGAAGACTTGGAAAGACATTGACCTGATGCAGCATGATAGGAGGACTTAGCAAGTGTTTGTTGACCGCTTATGCTCCTTTGATTGATTGATAATAAGAATGTAAATGTCTAATAAAGATTTAGTGATTCATATTACCAATATCAGATGAAGAGTAAGTTAAATGTAAACCTACATACCCCCAGCTTTCATCATTCTCTTTGCTTTCTTTGTCTTTGTTTTTATTTTAATACCAAGGATATTCAACACGTGTGAAAAATCTACTATTTTTAGAAAAAAAGCCTGAAATTAAAAATTGTCATCAGCCCTTTCATACAATAAATGATGAGGAGAGATAATGGTAATACAAATTGATAATGATAAATTAACAGCGATTTTGTGACATCCCAGGCTTTCCCACCGTCCTCCCTCTTATTAACAACATGACATGTATGAGAGACTACCATTTTGTGATAAAGGAAAACACGCACACATATGCACACCCACTTAATTTGACACTTAATTTACACTAATTGGATAGGAGAAATGATACCATAAACATATTTTTGCGATAAAAATGATTATCTGGAATTAGCAACACTCTGTATCCTATTTATAGCCTATCAGATGTTGAATGGAATAGTTTTCTTCGTACATAAAAAAAAAAGACAGATAAACAGATAGCAGCAATGAAACATACTATCTACAATTATAGACACTATCACTATATATATCCTAATTATAACCCATCAAGGGTTTAACAGGATATTTTTCTCCATCAAATAAAATACAAATGCACTTTTTTTTTAAACATTTCTTTTTTATTCCTTTTTTCCCCAGCAGCAGGGGAACAGAAACAGTAAGTATTTTTCCATTTTTGAATGGCTGTGAATATTTCACAGTATGGTGTCATATTTTGTGCAAATCAACTTAAGTTTTAATCTTGCAATGTAAGTCAGTTTATTATCCATACTATTATTTTAAATCTTGTAAAAGTAGTAAGTAATTAATGGCTGTTGTTATGTGCATAAAAGTTTCTCATGGAAACAGCAAGACATGTTTTTTTTCTTAAATCGCTTTCTGACACTTTTTTAGCATTGCTGTAGCCTGTAAGCAGTTACATAGTTAGGTAATTCTGTTCAACAGCTTCCTCAATCTAAGATTTGTTACAAAGCTCATCTTTCTCTAACTGCACTTGTCTTCAATTGACTTTTGCTAATTCACTCGTCAACTCTTGTAGATCCAGCTTTATGATGCCTATCCACCTTTTTCATGGATACTTCCTTCTGCTTTCCATTTGCTTCTTTTGCCCCTGTTTTATTTTCTGTACAGAACTATTACATGAACACTTATTTACACAATCTGTTGATCATGATAAATCAGACAGGAAGGCGTTGCTCCTAACTTCATTCAGAAACCAGTGACAAGACAAGAGAACAATGGAAAAAAACTCTTGTTTGAGTGTACACTGACTGCAGATCCAGTACCAGGAATAACATGGTACAAGGACAATACCATCATACAGTCTGGAGGTAATCAACTTTTGTTTGCAAACATTGTTTTTATTGTTGTGGCAGAACCTCAAAAAAGCTGATAGCTGCAGCTCTATTCCATTAATTAGGAAAAGAAAAGTACCTGGTAACTGATATTTTTGTGTGTTGATCTTTAGCTCCTTCTTTTCCGTATTTCTAGCCAGTGAGATAGTTTTCAGCACAGTGTTCATACATTTCTTTCTACTATTTATGCAGTTTCAGAAAATTACTCTTCCCATGTCCTGTAAACATGACGTAAGGTTATCTGTTAAACTTTTTTCGTGGTCATTCCCTTGTTCTTGCCCATTGCATCAGTTCTGTATATACTTTCTTTGCCTGTCATTTATTTTACATCAATTTCGACTTGACAGATACATAATAGTCAAAGAGTTTTAAATATTAATCATTGCAGTGTACTATATGATGGTGAAATTTTTATATTCCTTGGAAAGACATTATTTTTCTCTTGAAATCTTTACTCTTAAAGGACGTGGTTTTCCCATATATGATGCAAGAAATTTTCAGTCACTTTGAGTTTTCATATATTGTTAAAGTTTCAAGGTCCTTTCTTTCTAAATTTTTAAAATTACTGTAATATTGTTGCAAGGGAAATTGAATGAGGATTAATAAAATATAAAATTTGAGCAAAATGAAACAAACACTTAGTCTAGATATACTGGCCTTGTAAAACTGGTCTTCCATCCTAAGCCCCGAATACTGGTCTCTGGTCATTTAAGAGTTAATGTTCTTTTAATATGAACATTGCTAAGTATGTTATTTTATTAATTTATTCCTGAAGAAGAGGCTTTTCTGCTTTGCCTCTGTGCCATATGCCATAATTTTTGTTGAGGTGAACTGTTAAAAATGAGCACAATTTCTATTGAGAAGCGACTTTATTAATGTTGATTTACAGTGATAAGGACTCATTAATGCTAATTTATCTCAGCATAATAGTAAATCCCAACGGGCTGATCACCCGTTTGCCAGTCACTTTGATTACGGAAACAACAACAAACGGATTGATTTGTTGTTGCCCTAAAGACGCCATTAGGCGTGAACGGAACAACGGCAAAGAAAATCTGTTCGCTGTTGCCCTTAAGACGCACTAGGCGTAATGGCCACTGACTGCTTTGCCGGTCGTTGGCTAAGGACGGAAGAAGAAGAAGAATAATAGTAAATATCTGTAAAACAAATTACAGCTGAAGACAGTAGAAACAAACCCCATGGACACTACAGGAGTATTAATTTCTTTCTAATTGGTTAGACACTTATTATATTAAAACAAGATGATATTCATCATCATCGCTATCATTTTCCTTTGCGCTCCTTACAGAGCATGAAGGCACTACTACAGCTGGTCCCCTTGCAGGAAACCTGCACCAAACAGTCACATGCCCTTTCACAGTGGTTTCAATGGCATTTGTTTTAAATGATGAGGTTGCCAGTCCCATTCACAACCTCATATTAGTCACTTTGTACAACATGCTGGAGGATGCAGTAATCCTTTCTCTATCTCTTCATTGAACGTATTACTTTGGAATAAAGGACAAAAAATAGTAGCCACAATAATACTACCCTTCAGTGGTGTTGGTAAGCAGTTGGGGATCCCCACCACAACACAATAAACAAGAGCCCTCTATAATTATTCTCAGAGTTACTTTCAGATCTTATAACAGGGATCTAGTAAAATTTGAATTATGAAACAGCAAATAGAGAATACGTTTTTGCAGTCTTCCCACAATGCATTCTTGCATTGAAAATGTGAACTCACTCATTTTAACAGTGCTCATAAATATTACATGCCAAATTTTCTTTCTGACTTGTCAGAATAAAAATTTAACTGAAATTATAGCTATTATTAAATATTTTTTTTTTGGAAGGGGGGGGGGAATTCTGCGATACGCTTTGTTTTTTTTACAAATATGTGTCAATTCTCTACAACTTGCTTATCTTAACTCTTTCAGTCCCAAGCAAAAAAGTGGGTTTGGCCCAAGCAAAAATGGCCACCCCAATGCGTTTTTTATTGTTGTTGTTTGGAAATAATTTTTTAAAATGTTCATATGCATAAATAACTTTGTTGTTGTATATGAAACTGAAGGTAATTGGATGTACTTTACTCTTATGCTTTCAGAAAGCAATGGCAAACTACTGAACGTAAAAATTGCCTAGAAAAATCACAAACAGCCAATAAAAGCTGGGGTTGATTGCCACGTCCTGTAAAGGATAAGCAACTAACTTTTTTTTACTCTTGTGCTACAAGTATAAAAGCTTTCATTGAAAAATGATTAGTTATTCAAGGTAAAATGGAGGATATGCGCTTAAAAAAAATGATTAGTTATTCAAGGTAAAATGGAGGATATGCGCTTAAAAAAATCTAAAATAAATATCTCAAAACAGAAACACGTTCACTCTTAAGCACGTGCGGTATTTAAAAGAATGTACTTGCAGTCGGAAATGACTTTGTGGGTAGTTATAATTAGAAACAGTCTCAAACAGAGGCACATATACTAAAGGCTTTTTAAAGTCGATTGGGCCAAGCGCGTCTAACCCCTGAGCCTTTATAAAGTCGATTGGGACTTAAAGAGTTAATCTGCTATGCTTGTAATGATGCATAATCTTATCTGTGAGAAAATCAGAGCGTAGAAATTATCAACATAACTCCAGAATTTATGTATTAAAATATAGCCTATGTTATTCTCAGTTTACATGTTGTATATCTTCAGAACAAGTGAGATTATGTACTACAGAGAATGGTAAAGAGACTTAATATGTGAAACTCATGATAAGTGCAAAAACATTAATGGAACCACTGCAAGAACAAAGCAGAGCAGTATGTTAAATGAAGTAACTGCAATGTTTGATCAACCACTTAAACTCTGATTAACAGACATGACTTCAGTGGGAAAGGAAATTTAATGTGTGTTTCAATTCTTATACACACATGAAGACCCATATTTTACCTGTAATTCAGTGATTTAAGTTGTCCACTATCAAGGACACTTTATAGATGAGTGTTGCTTGCCTGGTCTGGCAACTAAGATAGTGTTAACACCTGTAAAAAAAAAAAGGAAAAAATCACAGTTCTTACTTAGCCATTCTGAAAAGAAACCTGAGACTCTCATGCTAATCTTAATTGCTTTAGTGGAACGAACAATAGAATTCCTGGGTAGTGTTTCATTTGTCTCTCAGATATTGAAAATCTATATCTGCAGTCTGGGTCTGTCAAAATACTGCCTTTTATAACAAAATTCACTCTAAACAGTGCAGAGGGGACTTCAGTGTTCTGTATGTTAGAACCCCATGTTGACCATGGGTCATCTGTACCTCTGCTACCCATACAAGTAACCCATTTAGAATAAACAACCAATTAAAAATAAAGAATAAATAGCTCCTCATAAGAACGTACTAAAAAAACAGATCGCTGGTTGATGCAACTAATATAAAGACAAACCACTGATCTTATGTGTTATTGCTCAGTAGAGCAGACAAATAAATAAGCAACAACAAATGCATAAAGATGTTTACATGCTCTTTCTGTGTATTTACAAAGGACGCTACCGCATTCGAGATGAGCCAAAGGGTAACAAAACCTATTTCCTTGTGCTTGAGATTGATGATGTTGGGGCACAGGATGCTGGAAATTACAAGGTCATGGCCAAAAACACTCTTGGGGAGAGCAATGCAACAATACGACTGAACTTTGACGGTGTGTATTTATACCTTTGAATTAGCGACTACAGTGTGATAGGATGAAAGGGTTTCAATACATCATAATCCTATATTGTTTTTACTCTGTCAGTCATAGTTTAGGAATAATGTTCTTTTTTATTTTTTTTTGAAAACATTAAAAAAAAAAATTTGTTGAAACCTTTTTTTAATTTTTTGGTTCTATCTGCTCTGGTATGTTTATCTCTGCTCCAAATGCCATCGATCTTTTCCTGTAGCAAGAAAGTCTGTATCCTCCTTGTTAAAAATGCAGTCATTCATTGTATATTTTTTCGAAATAATTCTCCTACCCTCTCACCACTGTAATGTATCCATTAAAAAATTTCATTATTGGTTATTGTTTCTGTGGTTATGTTAAGTCAGTGAAATTGGAACAGTAAGCTTTGGCTATTACTTTATTACATTTATATTCTTAAGAAAGAATAAGACAGCTACTCCCTCAGGCACAACATAAGGGGTAACTAATGTGAGATGCATTGAGCTGTGTCAAACAAATTGTTACAGAAACTATAGCTGCAAGAGCATATAAATTGCCTTGGTGCAGGCTTCTTGCAAGGGAATCACCTGCAGTGGTGGTTGCATGCTTTATGAGGAGCGACAAGAGAAATAAACATAATAATAAAAGCATTGACTTCAAATGTAAGACTAGCAAGGATGGACATGAGAAGGTGGATCAGATGTGTATACAACAGCAGGCTTTAGGAACAAGCAGCATACATACCCTTCACCATTTGCTAAGGGAGATTGAGCATCTATGGGTTTTCCCAGAGTGCAGAAATGTTGATTCTGAATAATAACAATAACTTCTGAGGTCCTTACATACTTTTTATCTACCACATATGTATAAAGTAGAGAAATGAAGTATATTAATGTTTCATAATGCTTTAAGTCAATATCTACCATTGATTCGCTGATTGTCTCAGTTCATTGTCTGCTGGAACATGACTGATTTTGTGCTGTCACATCACATATGCTAATAGTAGTGTTTCTATTGTTCCACATCAGTAGAATGCTTGACTATCAAAATGTAAACCATTGTTTTCTTTGCAGTGTAACGTTTTGAATAAATGTATAGTTTTATGTAGGTTTATTTGAGGTGTTTGCCTTCTTGTGGCGAGGCATTTTCCCTATAACTTTTGTAACTTTTTGAATAACTATAGTTTTATGTAGGTTTGTTTGAGGTGTTTGCCTTCTTGTGGCAAGGCATTGTCCTTTCAACCTAAACTGAAGTCCATTGATTATATCAAAGTATAATTGCCATTAAAAACTAAGTGAAATCTGTCTACTTAAGATAAATACTGTGTGCAGTGCAGTGTTGATAAATATTATGCCCTGAAAAGGACTACTAGTTTTTCTCTCACGCCCTCTATCTGTCTATCTCTGTATGTATGTGTGTGTGTGTGTGTATGTTCAATTACTGAATGCTAATCTTTAGTAGCTATTTTTTAAGTTAAGAATGTTCTATTTTGAAAACACTTCTAGAATTATATTATTACAAGGCAGAAATATGAAAGGGCAATAATGCCTGTTTTCTTACCTTGATGAAATAAAGATTTTGTTTGTTCCTTCATTCTCAGCCAGGTTAGTGAAGCCCTGAAAAGGGCTAGGCCTTGTTCATTGATACTAAGTCCTGGAAAGGACAACTAGTATCTATCAGATCAAAGTGTAACTTTATTTTTTTGTAGTTCAGTTAGCTATCTAAACATTTAATTTGTTTATGGACATGGTGATGGAGAAATTAGCTTTCCCATTTAATCTATTCCCCCCACCACACACACACAAATTATATATGCCACTTATAAACTGCACAGTTTGTTTCCAACAGTATATATATTTTTTGTATACAGTTCATTGGCAATTTGGTAGTGACTGTTGTCATATAGTATTTATTATATATGTTTAATATTCATTTCATTTATCAATGTTTTTTAAATGAACATATTTGTGTCAGATGGCGGATTCTTTATCAGTTGGTATGATTATTAAAAACATTTATGGCTTTTTTTAATCAGTTAGGTGGGTTGGAAGATTGTGGTAGGGTCACCAGGTGACGAAATGAATAAAAACATTGTCAGTGTTGATGCTAACTAACTTCTTTTTATATTTTATTCACATCTTCATCAACTATGCACTGGGATGTCAATAGGCAGTAAAAAACCACAGTAAGTGTGAATTTTCTTTCTAATGTAACAAATCTGTGTTTATTGTTTATTGAAAAATATAAGTTTTGGTTTGAAAATCTGCAATTTGTGTATTTGAATCATTAATGTATTTTGTTTTCCTTTATTGCTCTTAGAATTGCTATGTAGATTATCCAAAGTTACAAATAAAATAGATGATTCCATGCCATCAGCTTAAGGACTTGCCATGTCTTCCTCAACACTTTCATTTCTGTCTCCAATTCCCTTCTCCATGTGTTTTCAGTCTCTCTACCTCTCTTACACTGGGGATTTTAGAGCAAGGACTGCCTTGTAATGCCATCAACAGGTGTCCTCACATTGTGTCCCATGCATCACCAGCATCTTCTTATCTTCTTTCTTGTTACTTGATAGATTTTAAATATCAGACCACAAAATGTCAGGTTGCACATTGGTGACCAAAGTTGAGTGCATATAATCACTGATGTATAGATGTACCATTCACAGAAAGTAGTAAAATACCAATGTTCTTAATCATCATCATCAGGTGCCATCTTCACATTGAAGGTCGGCTGCGATGGATCTCCGTCTTTTGTCTCTTGTCTTGATGGTGCACTCTGACAGACTTTTTCCTGTCTATCTCTTGATGTTATCTTTCCACTTGTAGCGTTGTCTTCCTCTTTAATGTTTTCCTTCAACTTCGTCTTCTGTTATTGTCTTCAGTAAGGTGTTATGTCTTTTTACATGGCCAGAATAATTTTGATCTCCTTCATTAATTCTCTTTTCATTCCTAGATTTTCTAGGACCTCTTTATTTGTGTTCTTCTTTTTCCACGAGACATTCCCCATTGTTCTACATATATTCACATCTTAAGGGCTTCAATTCTTTCTCCTAATTGCTTGTTTATTGTCCATGTTTCTAACCATACAGCAATGATGAATATATATAGTATTTGATGACTCAGAGTTAGTTTATTAGATGTTAATATCTATCTTATGTTGTTGAATCTATCTTTGACCATTCCTATTCTCTTCTTCATTTATGTTTTGCATCTGCCATCTTCTGTTATTATATGACCAAGATATGAGAAACTCTTCATTTATTCTAGGATTTTACCATTTATTCTTGTCTTTAATATTGGCTTATCACCTTCTTTGCTAATTTTCATAGTTTTTGTTTTCTCAATGTTAATATCCAATCCATATTCGAGACTTATGCTGTTTACTTGCTTCACAAGCTCTTGCATTTCTTGTTCACTTTGAGCCAACAGAACTGTATCATCCACATAACTAAGGTTGTTTATTGATCTTTCACCACTGTTCAGCCCTGACAGTTCTTGTTTCTATCTGAAAATGTTGTGTAGATATTAAATAGGCAAGGGAACAATACACAACCTTGTCTCACACCTCTTTTTATGTTTATATATGGTGAATAATTCTAAATTTGGTTCTATAGGAAGCCAGGAGTTGTAGTGAGGATAAGCTCTCACTGCAGATAAATGCTTCTATGGCACGCACCTTAAATAGCCTCTGATGACCAAGCCTAGCTCACTGCCTTCATATGTGGCTCAATTTGAACCCGGTGGAAGTGTTTGCACTGATGAGAGAAGGGGTGAAGGCAAGTCATTGGTGCCTTAAAACCAGTAGCTTCGGACAGATAGGGCTCGTGATCCTTGGTTGGTAACCTATCTAGGAGAGGGTAAAACTCCTGATCCATACCACCACTGCCTTTGCGGGAATATCCGTTTACGGGAAAAGCTTTGGGAGTAAACCCAGAGCATAAATCCAGAGTCGAAGTCCCTAAGGCAGTCTAATGTTGATTTGACATTATTGTGCAACGTGGCTGTAGCAAAACTGTATTGGCTACTGCCATTCCTTTGGACCTACCAGCTGTATGGAGAGGGGGAACATGCAGCATGGGCAACAGCTTGATCTCCATAAAACTGTCCAAGCTCGCTCCCTGGAGAGGACACTCCAGCTTCACCCTATAGGGGTCGGCGTGACTGAAGGGGCTATTATAATTATAACGTTCTCAGTATGAGTACCATAATATTTCAAATCTTGCACCCTGCTGTAAATGTGAAGTATGCCATCAGTGATGCCACCCATGACTCGGATATTATAAAATTATAAGTCTTTACATTTTTAACAGAGGACAGGATGGAAAGGCTCCCCACTTCACACAGAAACCAGCTATCAAACAGCAGCAAAATGAACTTCTTATGGTCTGCGTTCTTGAGGCCAAGCCTGTACCTCAGATCAGATGGTTCAAGGACACCACAGAAGTAGTACAAGGAGGCAGATACACCATTACTTTGAAACAGGACACAGCTGGTGATGATCTTTATACAGCAAGCTTAAAAATTCAGGTGTGTGTGCTTAATAAAATTTTCATGTGCGTACATAAAATGTATGTGTAGTTGGGTTTTCAGCTGTATCAGATTGTTCACTAGTGAATGACGCTTCCCATTTCCCAGGTGTTCATGAAATGAATTTACATGTTTTTGATATGTTGTGGCAATTTTTAGCTCAACATTTAGTCAGTTTTGATTAAAAAGCCATAGCATGGAAAACAATGCAGTTGAGAAACAGAAAATGTGAACTTAATATTGATAATTTGTGTCACCTAAAGAAATGCAGAAAGATGTTTCCAAAAAAAAAATGTGTCCAGTCATAGGCCTAAGCCCAAATATTGTTAAAAGGGTGGATGAAGCTTAAGAAACAAAGTATGAGTACTAATGAGAAGAAAACTGGAGACTGACATGAAAGAGATAAAGAAGATTTGGAAAGAACTTGAATAGATGACCTGAGACAGGAAGGCTTAGCATGTTTTTGTTGAGGACCTGTGTTTGGGGGGTGGGGGAATTAATGCATTAGAAGAAGAGTAATACTGACAATAAAACTCAGCTGTCTGTATTTGAAGCACACCTTTAAAATGTGATTTTTTTTTTTTATAGTGTACTTTTTGTGGAAGTTGAAAGGAATAAAATATTGTGATCAGTAATTGCATAAATAACAGTTTAATTTATGAATTATGGTTAAGCACTGTGTATGAATGGAGCCGCGGTAGCATAGTGGTTAGTGCACTAGCTTCTTAGCTCAGTGGTCTATGGTTCGATCCCCAGATGAGGTGGAATTTTTTTAGGCCGCAAACGGCTCCTGGGTTGACCCAGCCCCAACTGGGTACCAGAGCAACTCTGGGAAGGTTAAGGCGGCCGGCGTGATGTTGACCACGTCACCCCTAGTGTGCCGATGGTCAAGAAAATATGGGCCTAACACCATATTCCCAATATGCCTCAATGGGCGTGTAAAGGGATCCTTTACCTTTACTGTGTATGAATAGCAATAGCACAACCACTAAGCATTATGATGTTGCCCAGAGTGTTTATACTCATAGATTACTGCTAGGTGTCTGACATTGTTTGTGAAATATCTAGAACATACCAGTCACAGAAACTTCTGGTCAAAGAGGATTAATACATTACATCAGTTATTCAAAAACTCAGAGTTAAAAATAAAAAAAAACCTAGCATTCCTCCCTACCAAATCAGACATAAAATCGTATTCCTGGGTGGTCATTGCTGATGTTCAGATTAATAGTAAAAATCAGATTGACAGCATGACCTTTATCAACCCATGTGATGAAAGAAGCATGAAACAGACCACCAGCTTCATGTGGGAAATAGATGTGGGTATATGAGTGTAAATGAAGAAGATGAAGATTGGCATTAGGGGATTTGACCATCTGCTACAGGTGGGTCATGCTGATTTTGCTCAGATGGCTCAAGAACAGGCACCAGATCTTTTCTGACTTCAGCCGACACTGTAAAATTCAATTTAAGTGCTGCTCAATTCACTTCTTCCATGACCATTTTATCTGGCATAAATCTTTGCAGGATTTACGATTTGGTGGTCTGCACTTGAAATTGCATCCTGGGTGCATTTGATTTTGGTGTCTTGCAATAACCAAATCATTGTGAATTTATATTTAATACATCAGGCACCGCAAAATATGTTTAATATGACCACGAAGCAAATGACCAAATAGCCAAGGCCTTTGGATGTGAAATTCTTAATGTATCACCTACACTGACATTTCAAACGTTTGTACCCTTATGACGTGGGTTTCCATTTCGCTTAGGGCATCATAAGTGAAAATTGTGTCCTTATATGCTGACCATGCACCAATTTGGCAAGTAATTTACTTAAAGCAGTATTTAGATAGGCTCTGGATGTGAATAGAAATTCATGCAATGTGTGATTTGTTTCTTTCTCCTCTCCAGCAAATGTTGTTCAATGTGGACTTGCAGTTTCTGATGAAGTATTTGGCTACTTCATTTCACGAAAGAGCTGCAGTCAGATGCTCAGTCCTGCAAGAAAAAGAGAGTTTCTTGAATTGTTGAGAAGTGAACTGAATTCCATTATCAGATACAGTTATGTCTGGAAACCCTTCTTGCACAACAATCTTGCTTAGTGAAGACAGTTTGTCACCTCAGTAGTAATTGAATTTCGGCACAGATTTTGGAATGTTTCAAATACGCATCTACTGCAGCCAGCCAGTAATGATTCATGAAAGGGTCTGTGTTAGTGATTTGGGCCAGTCGCATACTATCATGAAAGACCCTCCATGTACGATGTGGAACCTTCACATGACCATTCAATCTCAGGCTGTGTTGTAAATTGCAGCATGGACTGTCTTGATTAGCTTGTCATTATTCACTGTTCTTTGCTGCTGCCTCAGTATCAGCATTGATATAAGTCCACTATAGTACTGTCCTGCTAATTGCTTCACACAAAGAATACATGTTCTTGATGCAGCGAATGCAGAATTTTCTTTATGTTGAAAATAGAATGATAATTCAGTTTCCCAAAGTGGAATGCTGCTGTGAATTGAGAGGTCCAGAAAATATTCAGAATAAATCTTTAGTGCATCATCTTTGCCTGAGACAGAGCACATCCATCCATTCAGAAGACATTTTTTGGACTGTTGAATATTTCATCCTTAGATATTTCAGCTTCATTTAGCCTGAGTGTCCACTGAAATGATCAGCAATAGCATCATAGTTTTTAATTGTGCCTTTTGAGGCAGGAAATTTAAAAAAATGGCAAAGCTTAGATCTGACCCCAATGGAAGTCTAGACAATATATCATCATTCAGCAAATGTATATTTTGTACATGCTTGATCACACAGTTTTACACTGGCAATATAGTGCAATACTATGGACACTGCACTGCTAAGAATGGTACCTAGTGATCTGAAGGAAAAATAGCAAGTAGGGATACATTTGCAGTTTAAATGTTCTAGACAGCCTGTACATGTATTTGTGGAATTTCTTAGCAGCAAAGATTTTGTGGATTTTATTACTAATGATAAGCAAACATCTTGGGTGTGTTAGTTACTTTTGTTTTTGTTTTTTGTAACAGATCTTTCTATGCAGATTTAGCAGCATATTTAGGTAATGTGGTGTCACTTGAAATATTAGTGCTGGGGTGGTGTAAATTCTATGATATTTATTCAAAAGGATCCAGCCACAGAGGATGGTGGAATATACAAATGCACTGCAGCCAATGCAGTCGGAGAATCCAATGCCAACATTACACTTAACTTCCAAGGTGAGTTTGCTCAAGTGTTTGTGTGACAGCACTTTCATACTTCTGCGTAACTGACTGATTAGTATAAATTTTACTCAAATTTGTATTGGTTAAAAAAAATTAGCTGATTGTCACCTGTTCTTTACATTATGTATTTAGTTGGACATTGATCAGAGAGTGAAGATACTGGATATTTTAACCTGACATAGAAATAAGTTAACAGCAGAATTAATAGGAATCACTTTGGAGAAGAAGAGGAAGTTGCAGAGAAACGTGATGTCTCTGACACTTAAAGAAGTGTTTAGTTGCTTAATCTGCTCTGACCTTTTTACATGTTTCTCATTATCTTAATCATCACCATAAAAATCTTGTTGCTAGAAGTGACCCTCTTCTGCTTTATAAATTGTAATTGTACCAGGTAAAGGCTGTACCACAGCAGATAAAGCCATAGGGAAGTGAAGTGTTTGAGGCTTCACTATACTAGGTCTCATCTTCATATGAAGGGGGGGGGGGGACCCTGTTCTTTGCCTTCCCTAACTAAAGAACAGAGTCAGGTACTCATTTACAGCTGGGTAGACTGGAGTGTGTCGCTACCAGTTTTTTTATCCCAAAACCCATGGACTGCATCGAGAGGAAAACGTGCTAACCGTTTAGCCAGTTAGATGCTCAGAGGTAAATGTAGTCAAACTGCCATTGGAGGTGAAGTGTTGAGACTTCATTATATTAGATAGAGCTTTATGAGATGGGTTGACCAGTTCCCTTCTCTTGCCACCTTTACCTTCCCTAACTCCGTGCAGAACTAGGTACCCATTTGTCTTATGAGATATATATCGCACATATAGCAAACATACTTCTTCCACTCTTACTACAAGGAGCAGTAGAGCGCAGAAGGCAAAAAGATAAAATCAGCAATCGTAATGCAGAATATTTATTTTTCATAAAATACATTGGTTTATAGTGATATAAATATTAATAATCATTATTACATATATGAGAATTATTAGAAAAGACATCATCATCATTATCAGCTGCTCTCTTTGCAACAAAGGTTGACTGCAATGGATCTCCAACGTTTTCTGTCTCTTGGCTTGATGGTGCACTCTGATAGACTCTTTCCTATCCATCTCTTGATGTTATCTTCCCACTTATACACTTATAACACAGTCTTCCCCTTGCTTGTTTGCCTTCAACTCGTCCTTCTGTTATGGTCTTCTACAAGGTGTTATGTCATTTTATGTGGCCAAAATATTTTAGCTGCTTATTTTGATCTCCTTCTTTAATTCTCTATTCATACCTAGGTTTTCTAAGACCTCTTTATTTGTTTTCTTCTCTTTCCATGAGATGCACCCCTTTCTTCTATATATATCCACATCTTGAGAGCCTCAATTCTTCCTTCCAACTGCAAGTTCATTGTCCATGTTTAGAACAGAGAACAGTTTGGGAAACATCTCCAGCAGTTCAGTTTAGAATTGTTTTTTCACATCTTAGCTTCCATTATCCTGTAAGATCCTACAGCTGCTCTGGTACTAAATATTTACATAATATAATAACCATCATTTTCCTTCTCTCTTCCTATAAAGCATGGAGCCACCACTAAAGCTGGTTCCCTTGCCAAAAGACTGCAACATTCTGCATTCTTGTGCTCTTGCAGTTTTTTTTTTTTCTCTAACCAGCGGCACTCGAGCTTTCCAGCTCTTTTGGCCCAATGACATGTCATTGCGAGGCTGGGGGGGGTCAGTGGACTTTCCTTCCAACCCGGTCAGGAGCTTCGCTCCTTCCCATCCACACGGGATTTATGTGCAGGAGCCGTTCCGGTTATTCAGTCAAATTTCCGGTCATAAACATTCCTTCAAACGCTGACGCCCGGGTTTAAACCATGAAAACCTGGTCGCCAGTACAACGCCGTAGCCATTACACCAGCGCGGCTCCCAATGTGCTCTTGCAGTAATGGTTTCTGCATCAGTTTGTTTTGCATGAAGAGGTTGCCAGAACCCTTGCACAACCTCACATTAGTCACCTCTTACGGCAGGCTATAGAGGAAAGCATGATTTGATTTGAACCTAGTAACTTTGCTTGAGAAGCAAGCACATTGCCACTCGATGCCCCCTTCAAAAATTAAAGTAATTTTAAGTAAATAATTGATGTAATTAGGCAGAACAATGCACTTTGTGTGGAGAGATTAAACTTCCAGTTTATAAATGCAGAAACATTTATTTGTGGCTGTAGTTTAGGTTTTTCATTTGAAGATAATGAGTATTATTGAATTCATAAAACTGTCTGAACACTGCTACAGAGAAACAGTACCAAAAGAATAGCTTTCATATCAGCAGTGGTTAATATTGTAAACGTCATGATTAAACGCTACTGATTTTCTGAAGTCACTTTAACTTATATATTTTTTACACTTTAACTTACTTTAGGTAATTATAGTTGTCTCTTTATTTGTGTATGTGTAGATCACAATAAAACTTTTCCTATTCCAGGTGGACAGAAACCAGGTAAAGCTCCAGGAGGTGTTGCTCCTACCTTCAAGGAAAAACCCAAAATAAGTCAAGATCCAAGTGGCAAGAATGTTATCATTGAATGCAAATGTACTGCAAGTCCTAAACCCAGTATCACATGGTACAAAGGAACTTCTGTTCTTGCTGCCAGCTCTAGAGTTGTACCTACTCTCACAGAAAATGGCAATGAGTATACACTGAGACTAGAGATCCTGGTGAGATTCTTTCATCAGCAGAGTTGTGTTTTGTCTTTGTCTGATACATAACTGATGCATCATCATTATCACCCTTCAGCAGCTCAAGGAGCATAGGCCATCAAGAAACCCACACTGAGTCCTCCTGTACCTTGTAATCAGTTCATGATCATTCCATGTCTTCTTCATCCCCTAAATACCTGTCTCCAATTATCTTTTCCATGAGGTCTTTGGCCTTCCTCTACCTCTCTTACTGTGGGGGTTTCCAGAATGAAGGCTGCATGGTAATACTATCAGCAGGTTTCCTCAATATGTCATGTCCATCTCTAGTGTATTCTTCTCATCTCTTGTTTCACTGGCACATGTCTGGTTCTTGACATTAGTTCCACATTAGTGATGGTTAGTTTCATTTTCAATATCAGCTTGAATTCCCTTCACTTTTGTTGAAATTTCCAAACTCACTGTTCTATCTTTGATGAGACAAAGAAAGAATGGGACTACTGGCATGTCATACAAGGCAGCTAATATGAAGTTTGTATGGGGCTGACAACCTTATCATGTAAGACAAATTGCTAAAGAAACCACTGCTGCAAAAACATGTGAATGTTAGGTTCAGTCTTCCTGCAAGGGATCAGCTGCAGTGGGTACTCAGTGCTCTGTAAGGAGTAAAAGTGGAAGTGATGATGATTGCGTTATTACACAGGCAGCTATTTTGGTTATTTCACCAAATATTTTGAGTACTCCGGCTCTCTCAGGCCCAGTTATTTTAATAGATTATATAGTGAGGTAGTCATCAAACCTCTTGTGATTACTTCTGTGGCTATGACATTTGTTGTATGATTACTTCTGTGGCTATGACATTTGTGAACTCCTCTTGTCTCACATTTGTGACCAGGTCATTGTGCCTGGCCAGTTGGAAAGGGTGTCTTGCTCACCTACCATATATACTCGAGTCGACCCCTAGACTTTAGTACTTAAAAACTATCCAAAATGAAAGACCCAATGATAAGTCGAATGAATTTTTCATTGATACCGAATTTCTTCATTGCTTTGAAATTTCCTTGGCTTTCTGCATATTTTTTCCACTTTCAGCGTAACCCTTTCCTATTTAAAATGCTTGAAATTGCCTCATTAATATGTAGAATGCATGTGAGACTAAATGACTTCCGTATAAAAGAAGAGAAAGAAAGGGCAGAATGTCAGATGGGCCTGCGTACCCAATTCTCAACCCTTTGAAAATAAAGTTTGTTCGTTTAGTCACCCGGAAAGTCTGATTGCTGTTGTCGGTTGTTGCTAAGTAGCACAAAGATCTCAGTATTTAGCGAGACCTTAGTTATAAATAGATTTCCATTATGTTAAAATGCTTCCGTTTTTCAGAATTTTTATTTAAGAGGTAATTGAAATTATAATTATTTGTGATTTTTTTTTTTTAAACCAAGGCTGTCCGGGCGGTCAAATATTTGCTTTGGGAACTGAGAAGTGACTTGTTATTTGATCAGGTTGCTAACCGTGTGGCCGAACCAGATGTGGATATTGAATAAGGGCCGGATTTAGACTCTGACAGTGACAATGATAAAATAGAATCTAGTGAAAAAAAGTAATGGTTTTGCTGAAAGATCAAACAAATGAGGCTGGTCAACAAGAATACGCCAGTTGAAATTTGTGACTTAATAGGATTTTGAAAGTGTATTACTTTAGATATTTTGATTAAAAACATTAAATGAATTAGCAAGTTTATATCTCAAGAATACCAGTGTGCGGCGGTAAGGACAGGAGGCAACACTGACCGGTTTCTTTTTTTTTTTTTTTTTGACTCGAATATAAGTTGTGGGTATGTTTTTTTAAAGGTCCAAAAAAGGAACAAATTTCTTGACTTATACTCGGGTATATATGGCCATTTGAATTCAGATTTGAATTTTTAATGGGCCTGGCTTTTATTTGAATGATTTGATTTAATTCTGGTCAGGCAAAGTATTTTAGGTCAGTGCAGTTCTTTACACAGAACTAACTATATGATCCTGTATATCTCTTTTTTTGTTTTTTAAAAACATTGGTTGTGTAATACAAATATATTTTATATTTTTATTAGTTTACCACACAGTAATTACCAACGGGCTGATCACCCGTTTGCCAGTCACTTCGATTACGGAAACAACAGCAGATGGATTGATTTGCCGTTGCCCTAAAGACGCCAATAGGCATGATGGGAAACAATGGCAAAGAAAACCTATCTGCTGTTGCCCTAAGACGCCACTAGGCGTAATGGCCACTGACTGCTTTGACGGTCGGTGGCTAAGGACGGAAGAAGAAGAAGAAGAACACAGTAAAGTTCTCATTAGTTTATCACTGAACAGTAGAGAAAAAGTATCAGAACCTATGACTTGGATTGAACTAGAAAGGACTGAAAATTACATGACAGAATTATCTGCAGGGCTTTGATTTTGATTGACTATCAAATAATGAATATTTGTGGACTATCTGTTCAGTAATCCAAACAATGAGTAAACAATAAATGAAGTAGCATTATCCCTCCATGTTTTTCTTTAATTTATTTTTCTCTGCATAGCTGTTTTACTGAACATAACACAATATTTTGTGCTGGCATGTCCATTGTAATCCATTCTTTTTTGCCCGTTTTTCAGAATTTTACTAAAGAAGATAAAGGCCAGTACAAGGTAACAGCCAAGAATGACATAGGGGAGGGGAATGCTAATGTCACAATTAACTTAGAAGGGTATGTAAAACATTTGCTTTTTTTCTCTAATTTTTTTACATTTTAGATTAAGATTGTGCTGCTGCTGCTGCTGCATGTTTTCTCATTTCTCTGTCCCTTTATATTCACTTCCTGCTTCATTTATTAATCATTCTGTAGTTTTTTTTTCCTTGACTTTTTATTTCTTCATAATTTCTTTCCTCCCACAGTCTGCATCTCCCTTCATCTGATCACAATCATTGCATACTACTTTCACTCCTCCAGCTCTCTTTCTACTCTGAGCTATTATCTTGTTGGTACTTGTCTAGTTTGAAACTATATTCACTTGGAAATGCAGTTAGGTGTTATGATTATGTGTACCTTTTTTATGTTTTTTTGCTTATATGTTGCAGTCTTGTTAATCGATGAAAGAGTTTTTGCATCATTAGATTTGTTCTATAAAGAAGATAAACAAGCTAATTTATTTCACCACACTTGACAACACTTTGATATGAAACTACATATTAACACTCTTATCACAGTTTGTTCTTAAAGGAGTTCATCCCTGATAACTTTTCAAATTGACTCCATAATTATTTTCCACCCTGTGCCATAATTATTTTTTGATTCAAATTCTAAACGGTGAACCACTGTCACAAGTCAATTTTATGTTACAAATTTTTTGTAAACATGTACTTATTATTATATATGATTCTTATAGGAAAATGGATAGAGAATTGTAATATATAATGTCTTTGGTAGTATTAACACAAGTATGTTCGGTATACTTAAAACATTTTGCATGTAAAACTGAAAAACAATAAAAAGTTAACTGTAGAATACGATCTTACCAAAGACAAATTACTGTTATTAGAAAACAATTAAATTTCTTTTAATTTTAGTCTTCAAAACATCAAGTTAAGATCCATATACAAAGTAAAAAAAAAACATTGCTTATGGCCACACTCTCTTACATTTAGTGATTCACACCAGTTTTTACTGTGGTCCCTTGTAAAAAAAAATAAATTATGCAATCGTGCATTACGTAATTTTCAAATTTTATCAAATAAAGAAGCCGCCCCACCTGGTTATATAAAAACCACACTTGGAATGTTTGTAGTATCCTTAGCTCATCTTCAGCCTAACACTCTTAGATGTTACGGTAGGTCTAGTTTTGTTGCTTTTTGAAGACCACGGTCCAGAAACATGACTACGGTTGTACTTCATAAACTAAATCTAAAATGTCTAGCTTTTCTGCAACGATTCCATATTTTGACAACAAACTGTGACTACCAAACAATCATCATCAATGTCAGCAATGTTTCAAAGTATACTGTTCAAAAAAAGAAACGCATAGCTATCCGAGGGCGCATTTTTTATGAGTTTGTAAGTAAAATTTGGTGCTAGGGTATATAAAAACCAGCCTCAAATGTTCTTTACAGTGTCAAATGCACGTGTTGACCTGAATTGCGTTCGTTTTTGTAATCATTACAACGCAGTGGTCAATAGTGTTTATGACGCAATTTTTGACCACAGCTCATGTTGCGCGCACGTGAAAGCAACAAAATTTGGGATGAACACTATTCACTGACTACGCAACTGAAACCCTATAAAAGGATAACGCTACACACAAAAAATTCAGTTCATTTTCAAGCAGACATTTATGGCTTTATCGATAAATTTAAGGATACATGGTGCTATTGGCCGTACTGCATGCAGGCGAAAAGTACAAAGTCAGGTTGCCAGGCATCTAAACGTGCATCAGAGTACCATCAGTCGACTTTGGCTACACCATCTTTTCAAAAAGCCCCTTGGCTCAGTTGAAGACGGCATCCAGTGGACGACCCAGAGTGACCGACAGCAATCGGAGGATCGCTTTCATTCGGCTTCATCACCTCAAGACAGGTTTACAACAGCTTCCTCAACTGGTCAGTCATTGCCTGCAGGACGTATGTGTCTGATCAAACTGTCCGGAAAAGACTGCATGATGCTGGACTTTGGGCACAATTTCACCGAGGACTGTCCTTACGCGCTGCCATCGCCAAAATCGACTTCTTGGGCCAACCAGCTTTGTCACTGGGCAGCTGAGAATCAATGGAGATGTTACGTCTGGTTTAGTGACGAATCTTTCTTTTTGTTGCAGCGTCAAATAGGAACGGCGTATACGAATTTAAGGGAGCTACCGTAGCTGCGAAAATTAGTGAACGTTTTGCCCAAAATTGCGTTGATGAAGCTCCGCCGCACGTGTGGTGGAGGTGTCAAAATGGTGTGGGGAATGATCTAATGTTACAACGGAAGGAGTCAATTGGTGCACATTTTAAGGAGGCTTGAATGCGCAACGATACGTGAATGAAATTCTGTCGACCCCATAAAGTCCTTCCACTTTTGGCCTGCCCAAAGGTCTGTGTTTCAGCAATTGTGTATTCGCCAGACGCCATTGTGCACGGTTGTCCACGCAGTTCCTGACTGCCAACTCCATTCTCACTCTTCCTTTGGTCCATCCCTGTCTTTTAGTTACATGCCGATTGTATGTGGGAAGCTGGATAGACGTGTTTGTCGCCGAACGTTGCTCCAGACAATCGTCGTGGTCATTGATCAGCTTGCGTACTCTCAGAAAGTTTTTCCAACAGGCCCATACAGTACAGACGTTTCATTGAAGAAATCCATGCGACACAGGAGATGCTTTCGCTGATCGACGTAAAAGGACAATTTGGCCACGACAGTAGAAAACAAGGGGGATTTCGAAGTACAGTTGTGACGCCTCTTCGTTCCTTGATTGCAAACCAACTGTCAATTGATTGGTTTGAACCTTAAGGTATTTACTTGTTGCAATTTAACAATTTAACTGGGGATTAGAATAATAAAACACACAGTCTGCATCTCCCTTCAAAATTGATCACTATCATTGCATACTGCCTTCAGTAGCTCCAGCTCTCTTTCTACTTGAGCAGTATTAGTTGTGACACAATTGTTAGCTTAGGAACTATAGAAAATTGGAAATATTAAAGGTGACATATTGATTATGTGTACCAACGAAAAAAACACAAACACTTGAATCATGTTGCAGTTGTGTAATAATATCGATGAAACACGACATGTGCTGCTTAACTACAGTCAAATTAGTTGTTTAAATAGTAGCGGAAGTCATTCTACGAGTTTTAAAATATGAACTGCATTAAACGGCGATTTCTTTTATTCGTGATAAACTAATGTTAACAGCGCTTGAGCGTTGCACAGTTTGGCCTACATGTTTAGGAATCCCTTAACCAACAAGATTGATGATGCATCAGTTTCTGTTAAATGCTCTAGTATTGGTTATCACGCTAGTCTACCTTGTGCTAGAATCTGTATCATTGCAGAGGTTTTCAAATCCATTACTGAATATTGTGCATGGCGCTTGGCAATCTCATCATATAAAACATACTGATATAAAAACTACAGCTGCACGACACATGAGTGCATTGGTGCAGGTTTTCAGGGGATCAACTGCAGTGATGGCTCCTTGCTGCATAGGAAGCAGACACTAACTGTGGGCTAGAAATGACTCATAACAAAATGTGTTAATCTGTGTAGACAATAACATGCCTTGACAAAAAATTGCTACCTAATTAACTTTGACAAGCTGTGGGGATTAAATTTTGCTTAGTTTACACATTAACCTAACGAACAATAGTATGTGACAACAGTTAGCATTGAAAGGACAGGAAGAAATAAATAAAGGGTTAAGAGAATCAAGGAGAGCTAGACTTGACACTATTTGTTCTTTGTCCTCCCTTTGCCATAGATCCATGCTATTAGTATTGTCCCACAGTTTGAAATATAGAATTCTTTGACATCCTTGGACAATGGTTTGAAGTTTCCGTAATGTAATTTTTGGAGTTTGCAGTGTCACTGCTTTGTATACATACACAACATACACTGTTTAGATGATTTCTCTAGTTAGTCACTTTATAACACTTATTTGAACTATGCAGACTTTTACAATTTGCTAGTGGTCTTGATAACATTCAGAGTATGGGTCATCAACTGGTGGATGATGATCTACTGGTAAGTCATCATCATTTTTCTTTTCACTCCATATGGAGCATGGAGCCACCATGCAGCTGGTCCTCTTGCATGAAGCCTGCACCAAGCAATCGTGTGCGTGTGCATTGGTAGTTTGTGTCACAATTTGTTTTACTTGATGAGGTTATTTACCTCATGCACAACCTTATAGTAGCCACCTTGTACAACAAGGAGTTGCGGTAGCATAGTGGTTAGTGCACTGGCTTCCTTGCTCAGTGGTCTATGGTTCAATCCCCAGATGAGGTGGGATTTTTTTAGGCCACAAATGGTTCCTGGGTCGACCCAGCCCCAATTGGGTACCAGAGCAACTTCTGGGAAGGTTAAGGTGGCCGGCGTGATGCCGACCACATCACCCCTAGTGTGCCGACGATCAAGAAAATATGGGCCTAACACCATATTCCCAATATGCCTCAATGGGTGTGCAACAGGATCCTTTACCTTGTACAGCATGCCTGAGGGATTAGAGGTCCTATTTTTTCTTTGTTTCATGAGCGATCCTCGGGAACTACACGGGACAACTGGTAGATCACAGAGGGTGATTAGGTAGATCTCTGGATGATATAAGGGGAAAAAAGAAAGAACTTTTAAGCAAGGGAAGTTTTAGACTAGTCCTCTCCCTTATTTATTTACTTATTTATTTACTCTCCCTTTCCAGCAGAGATAAATGTTACTTATAGGCTGCACTTATTCCATATACTCTGAAACCTGAAAACAGACATGATTTTATCAAGGTAGATCTTTAGAGGGCTCTGTGTTTCTAAGTAGATCCCCATAGATCTTTTGTTGCCTAGCACTGTTTTAGAGCAACACAGGCTATGAAATCACAGCCACAATAGAGATTAATGAGCAAGATAGGCAGTATGTGTATGGACCAGATTATAACATATATTCTATGTTGGAGATTGTGTATTAGGTTGACAGCCACTCCATGTTGAAAAAAACAAAAAAACCTATGTTGGGAATCACTCAATCGAGCACAAAAAAGAAAGACTGAAGAAGAATACCTTAAAAGGGTTTATATTTTTACCCTTTGAAAAAAAAAAAAACAAGGCATTAGAAAAGTGTTGAAATTATGTGCAGACAGATAATGCCAGATCAATGAAGATGGAGAAAAGTTGTGCAGATGGACCTATAGCATTTGAAGTAAATGTGGAAAGGTTATACAGGCAGCTGAGAATTTAGTGGTATGGAATGCCACAGAGGAGGAAGACCTTTAGATTTTGGGAACTCATGAAAAATAATTATTTAGAGCCAAAAAACTGAACACTTTGCTTGCAACATTTGTTTTGTTATGTTAAGCATATGAAGCTGATCCTTTATGAAAATTTATATTTTTCAGACCAAAAGAACCACCACCAGTCCTTGAAGGAAAGCCAACTATTCGGTTAGATGATAATGGTACCGTGATTGTTGTTGAGCAAGGAGTGCAATGTGAAACTCAGCCCACTGTAACATGGTACTTTGGAAATCAGCCATTGAAGTCTGATGGGCGATTCAAGATGAACCTGCCACAGGAGAAAGGATCATACCGCCCAACTCTTCAGATAACAAATGTGAATGTTTCTGCTTTCATATGTATTTTTACGTGAATCTCTGCTAGTTAATTTTTGTTGATCAGTGTTTTAATTTTTGTTTCAAATTTTGCTCTTATTTTCTTATATATTTTTAACTGGTCTGAGTATTATTCAGGCAACCCCCTAAAAATTAACATTCAACAAGCAAACAGTCTGATGTGGTTTGGCCATAGGGGATTAGTTGAATGTAACAGTGACTGAGAAAAGTTTATACTGAACATGGAATTTGTCAGAGCAAGAGGTTAACAGCAAAATACTATTGATAATTTAAATCTGGACCTACTAAACTAATGAATGAACTTTATTTTCTGAGGGTTAGGAAATTATTCTGCCTTTAATCTCTTTGTGATATACTATATAATTTCACTTTCACACACCTGTGCTATTAATAATTATAACTTCAGATAAATAGAAATACTATCACTAATAGTACTCCATCATTATAGCAGAAAATAAAAGTAAATGAATTCAACAACTCCAGATATTGAGAATGGGATGGAAAGACAATGAAATATGGTTTAAAACAATATGATTATTTTGAAATTTTGTTTTTCTCAATCCAGACAGAAAATATCATGTGTTTTTGTTTTTTCTTCACTTTATTTACCGTTTCAAGGGGTTGGCTGATTCTTACAAATACAACCTTCCTCCATTCCTTCCTTCATTCAGATTATCAACAAGTTTGATGTATATACCACTGCTGCAACTATTTTCTTTCTTTTTATTTCAAATTTTTTTTTTTAATGCATTTATAAAATGCAGATTCAATTTTCTTTTGAAACTTTACAGCACTGAAGCCAAAGACCAAAGGTGAACCAGCAAAAATTACCCAAAAACTTACACCGAAGGTTTGTATTTATTTGTTAATTTTATCTTTCTTCTTTTATTTATTATCATCTTTTCCTCCTTCTTCCCTGCACCTTTATCCTCTTTATGTCATTAGAAGCAATTCAGGCTTTTTGCTTCTTTTAACCATGGTTTATCTCTGTGCTTTTTTGCACCTAAAAAGCTAGATATATAGTTTTCACTATTGATCAATATTTTTTTACCCAATTATTTTGGCACCTTCCGCCTGTTTTGATGAATAGGCATTTAGAGTACCGGTATATCATCTTTCTTCTTCTCTGTTTCCCCTAAAACATAGGCCTGCAATTATTGCTTGCCCCCTATTTCCATTTTGTGCTGTCACTTTCAGCTCTCCCCATAATGTCCCAGTTGCTTCAAACATCACCTTCTGCCCTTCTTTTCCAGGTTCTCTTTATCCTCTCCACTTCTCTTTCTCTGCAGGTTTCAGTCAGAGATATGACTGATTATACTGTTTTTTTTTTTTTTTTTTTAAACAGCATATATTTTTACCAGCTCCACTTTCTTTAATCTTGGTATGTATCGGTTGTTATCAGGTTACTTTCCATATAACAATGTTTGTTTTTATAGCTTGTTGTCTGATACAGAGATGATGTGTCGAGATGGATATTTTTTTGGGTGATAGTATCAAGTAGTTAACCTTTTGAACCCGAGGTCCCGAAATTTCGGTCCGTGCGTAAAAAATCCTCTCCCCGAGAGACCGTAATCTCAGCCTGACACACCTAGCTTAGCAAAATGGGGTGGGAATGGAAATGTGTAAAAAATAATGAGGTCAGGAAGTACACATATCTTGTAGAATGTTGAACCAAAATGGCGGCGCCCACGACGTGATAATATTTTGCAATTTTTTAACTGTTTTTACAATGAAAAGGCGTGTTGAAAATCCAGGAAATAGCCATTCTAAAAGTCTAACAACGGAACAAGCTGTTGAACTTGTGCTCAATGATTCGGAGGATGATGAATTAGATTTAGATGGTGATTATTGTGAAAGTGACATCGAAAATGAATATCGAGTGACGAAACTTGTGAATCACATTATGATCAAGCTAGTTCTAACCCTGTTCCTGGCCCCTCAGGGGATCGGGCTATGGTGCAGGGGCGTGGAAAGGGGCGTATCCCACACAATGTATCAAGTAAATTTGATACAGGTTGGTCTACCGCAAATATATTTAGACCTATGTTTACCGTAGACACAACATTTGTGGAACAGATAGGCCCTAAGAATATTCCAGATTCCATTTCTCCTGAGAGTAAAGCCATTGAATTTTTGGAACTTTTCCTCGACAGTAATTTCTGGCACAATTTGTGTGAGCAGACAAACAGACGTGCTGAGCAAGTAAAAAGCAAAAAGCCAACCAGCTACTATGCTAAAAATTATAAAGATGTAACAGTGCCAGAGGTAAAAGCATTCTTTGGACTGCGTCTTCATATGGAGCACAGTGTGAATAAACCACGTTACGAAGATTACTGGTCCAGCTCGTCTTCGAACTTCATTTCGCAAACTCCTGGATTTCGCACTATAATGGAACGCGATCGCTTTCTTGCTGTATGGACATTTCTTCATCTTGTAGATGAAGAGGACCCTGCTCTGGATAAAGCAGATAAACTGTACAAAGTAAGGCCCATGCTGAATTTGTTGCTTCCAAGATTTCGATATTATTATTCACCCTCACAACACTTGAGTTTAGACGAGGGCATGATCCCCACTAAAAGCAAACTTGCCTTCAAACAATACATAAAATCAAAGCCCATTAAGTGGGGAATAAAGGCTTACATGGCATGTGAAGCGAGCTCGGGCTATATTCTAAATTTGGAAATTTACACTGGAAAAACAGAGGATGTTATTCCAGAACTCGGTGTTGTTGGTAGTGTCGTCATCAGGATTTTGACTTCAGGTGATTTGGCAAACAAAAACCATATTCTTGTCATGGACAGATTTTATAACAGTGTAACTCTCTTTGACAAGTTGTACAGTGATTATGGAACACTTGCAGTAGGGACAGCAATGACAAATAGGAAATATTATCCAAAAGAACTGTCAGGAAAGAAGAAAATGTGCAGGGGGCAATCAGAATTTGTCTGTTTCAATAACATTGTTTGCCTTGTATGGATGGACCAAAGACCCATCAATTTTATATCTAATTATCATAACCCAACAGAAATGGGAACTGTTAGAAGGAGAAACAAGGATGGAACAACTGTGGATGTTCAAACTCCACAACTTTGTATTGACTACAATACTTTCATGGGTGGCTGCGATGTCAACGACCAAGTTTGTCGTCTCAATAAAACGCGCCGGCATTATCGCTGGCCTCGACGGCTCATAGTGAAATTTTTCATGTGGGCATGCAATAATGCCTATATACTAATGAATAAATACAATTCCCACAATGTAACTGGAAGACGCTACAGAACATTTGGTATGTTCATGAATGAAATCTGTTTATCACTCATTGGCGATTACAGAACAGCGGCAATGAAGCTTCACAACCGTGTTGATGCACATCAGAGGCTACAAAATTTGGGCTTGCATCATCCTCAAGTGTCTCCACAAGCTACTGGCAATAACATTTGTGTTGTGTGTGCATACAAATTCAACAAACATGTTAGTGACTTCCCAGACATGGCCTACAAAGACAGACCATTCAAAAAAGTGAAGACTAAATTCTGGTGTAAATATTGTGAAAGCTATCTGTGCCTAAAGGAAGGGTCTACATGCTGGGAGGACTGGCACACTAAGCAGGAATATTGGAGATGATCAGGTCAGTCAATTTTAGATAAAATAGTTAAAACTGACTATATTGTTGTGTCACAGTAACTAGTTTTGCTTATGTGTCTGTTTTGTGCATTTTTTGCTCAGGAGCCCAGGGGAATGGGATTTTACAGGCTGGGTGGCCAGGGTTCAAAGGGTTAACTTGATATAGATAGAGAATAGTTTTTCCAGACTCGGGAAAGAAAACTGGTGAACTATAAATAGGGATGGCACAAGATAAAATCGGGTAGTGAACTTCACAGTTCAAATGATATAGATTTAAAGAACAGACAGGTACTTCACCCTGTTGCTAGACCTATCCTATGCCTCTAGGGAATGTGAATGTAGCTCAAATTTAATCCCTGCCACTTAAACTTGCTTTAACAAAAAACACTGAAACATTTAAAATAATTCAGTAACTTCAGATATAAAATTAATCAGAATTATTTCAATGATTAGTAGATTATAGTGTAAAAAATCAATGTGTCAGATATATATATATATATATATATATATATATATATATATATATATATATATATATATATATATATATATATATATATATATATATATATATATATATATATATATATATATATATATATATAACAAAATTGCACAAGAGAATTTAGTAACTTAAGTCGCTGTCCATACTAGTCTTTTTCATCATCTACAGCTTGTTAATATTTGGGTGGGTGGTATTTTCTTTACGAGATACACGTAATTCGTGGATAGGCGCCTGGTCCTTGAAGACACAATGCTGAGGTCGGATAGCAGTGATGGTTCACTGGTTCTCAAGTTATGTACACAGCTTGAGGTGAATAAGACTCCTGGTCTAAAGACACAATGCTGAGGTCAGGTAGCAGTGGTGGGCCACGGATTGAATTGGTTACACTCCTGGTCCTAAGACAATGCTGTGGCTAGGTATTATCGTGTGGTACACTCAGATTAAAACCTGAAACAAAACAAGACCAGTGTATGGTACTTGTTCAGTGAAGATCCACCTCTCCTAATGATTAACTAGTTAATCAGAATTATTATGTTATGACACACCGTCAGGAAGTCATATTGTTCATTAAGGGGAGTACGTCATTTTCTTGTTTATAATACAGTGGTGTATTAAGGAGGGTGCGAGGGGGGTGGTCCGCCCTGGGTGACAGCCAGGAAGGGGGTGCCATAGGAGACTATTAATATAGTACTTACAGTTAAAATGCTACTTACTATTGTTTCTTTACTGGGGGAAGGGGTGTCAAAGGTAAGATCCGCCCCATGTGCCAAGTACTTTAGGGACGCCTCTGGAAAGGTGAACTCTTTGTGCTCAGTATTAAAAGCCAGCTCTGAAAAGGGCTGATAGCTTTATTGGGCTAGTCAATACCAAGAACTCTAGCTTACACCAATGCTAAATGGATTGTGGTTATATTTTGTGATGAAACCAAGCTTCATATTCGCATAAGCAAGAATATAGACATGAAGAGTCAGGCATAAAATACACATCAAAGCAAAATTATCGACATGAAAAATCAAGCACGAAATATACATAAATTTGCAATCATACATTAATTTACAAACCTAATGTATTTTATCTAATTAATAAACATACCCTCAGTTTAACAACCACGACGCTGACTGGAACAGTTTAGAAGTTGCTTGCGCTCAGTGGCAGAATTCTTCTAGTTAGTACTTGTAATGGCTTCAGTGCTACATACATGCCACATGCTATGGTTTACCCATAATCTGTACAAGGTGTTTGCGTTTTTAGATGTGTACACCCTGTACATAATTTCTGTACAGGTTTTCTAACCCCTTCCCTTTATTACTGTGTCTCAGAGTTCTTTTATAAGGTCCTATTGAACACAGGATTTCCCAGTCTGTTAGTGATGATTAAGCACAGAAATAGACTAAATGATGACACCAATACATTATTTTTACAGTGTAAAATAAACTCAGACATTTATTGTTTGGGTTTTAAAATAAGTGAAGACCTGCTTTAAAAGGCAAAGTCCCCGTGCCTCATTTATAATGCAGCCCACTGTAACTGAAAATATTTTTACACTAATTAACTCTTTTGATATGTTTTTTCAGTCTTTGTACAGGGTTTTGCGGGTCTTTGTACAGGGTTTTGGATTTTTTTGTACAGGTTTTTCATCTCCGAGATGTGGCATGTATGGTGCTAATATAGCTCTTGCTCTCATACGATGTTAACTGTTGTTCGTAGCGTGTGTGTGTTTTGAATTTTACCATGTCCTTGTATAGTAGCTTAGTGGGCGACTAGGATACTGGGTAAATTCTGTTCGACTAGGCTTTGTCAGACAAAAAGCCAGTTGTTTGTTTCTTTCATAGCAATATTTCACAATTTCTCCAGAATAACATCAAGTAGGGATTCCAAACGATATTCAGTAGATTCAGCCCCAGTTCTGCCTTATTTTATAAAACTATGATTCCATTCCAAGCAGTCTTCACTTAGATATACGCCAATATGTGCTAAATCAAGTGTTTTGCTAGCTATTTACAAGACTCAAATATGGAATATTTCTGTGCAATGGACTTTCCTGAAGATTTCACCGATACATAATGAAAGTAAGTGGCAACAGGCATGCTGACGTAATAAATCAGCAGTTTTACACCAATTCATAACAGTTGACAGCAGAAGCATTAAATGCCTGCAGTTTGTACACGACATTCTAAGTGACTGGCTTATTTCTGAACTGCAGTGTAGAGTAGGACAGTTTTTATATTTGTGTTGAAAAACCTAGTTTTATTTTCTTGAGAAATGCTAATGAGTTACATGTTGATCAGAGTGAGAAGAAAAACCTGACTTTGTTAATCAAAGCATGGGCATCCTCCTTTGTTCCTCCATCTTTATTTATGTTGCTTCTCAGATTGGGTAATCTATGCACTTCAATAATCCAACCATTGATCTGTATTAAATATGCTTCCCCTATTATTTATTTTCATTTCCTTTATTTTGTTGACACTGATGTGTGGCCAGAGTGGATACTACCCATAATCATGAAAAGTAATAATCTCTAGATGCCATATACAGGTTTCAAATTATTTGCTGCGCATTAGACAAAGCATATTTATAGTCTTTATGTTTGCTATTGTTGGACAGTCAGTCGTTGGTATTGGTGTGTATGCTTTTTATTTGTTTGATGACGTGATAATTAAAATAAATGAGATTACAATTTATCATCAAATATTCTTCACCCAGCATCACATTTGCTCATGGTATTTACAGCTATATGATTTGTGGTGAACATTTTGTTTAAAACCCCTTAAGACTCAAGAGCTTTTTTACCAGAACATTAAATTTTATACTTTACTCATGTTTCTAAGACTGAATATGTCAAGTAGAATGTAACTCTCTTTAAAAACTTGAAAGCCATTCACTTGGTTTTGGAATGACCCACATTTGACCCAGTGGTCATTAACACATGTTATATTATAAACCATCACTGAGTTATATATATAATGGGTTATATATGTGCTGTGAAGCCTTAAGGGGTGCGTGATTCTACTTCTAGTACAGTGATTTTTATAAAATGCAGGGTCAGAGAAAGTGATAACCATAATTTCTTAAGGGAGAGTTTATACAAGTTTAAGGAGGGGAAAAAGGTTATGACAAGACAAGACAAGACTTGTCAAGACAAGACTTGAGATGGCCTCAGCTGCCATGACAAGGCTGAATGTGATTTAGAAAAGTAACATCAGTTTTCCTGTGAAGATCAAATTATACAAATCACTTGTATTATCTATTCTCTTGTATGGGTGTGAGGGCTGGACACTCACTGCAGATACGGAGCGAAGGATTCAGGCTTTGGAGTATAAATGTTATAGAAGAATTTTGCGCATTTGCTATAAAGAGCACAAAACAAATGTCTATGTTAGAGAGAAAATAAACATGTATGCAGGCCACCAAGAACCACTTTTGTGAGTAGTGAAACGTCAAAAGCTTGCATAGGTTGGGCATGTAACTCATCATGACTCCCTTTCGAAAACAATCCTCCAGGGAACAGTCAAAGGTAAATGGAGAAGAGAAAATTACAATTTGTGTAATTTAATTTTTGTTTAAAGATTGTAATACCATAGTTTTAAGCTTCATGCAAAATATTTTAAAATGTGAATAAAGAGTGTCTAAATAATATGTCTGAGATGCAAAGAATGAACCAGAATTGGGGCACTGTACGAAGGATGGCCGCCGACCGAGCAAAGTGGAATCAATTTGTTGTTGCCCTACAAGATGCCACCAGGCGTAATGGCCACTGACTGCTTTGACGGTCGGCGGCTAAGGATCAAAGAAGAAGAGAAATAATATGTGCATTACGCACAAGATAACATATGAATGACACATTTATTTTTTTCATTTCTTTAGGTTGTAAATGATGGAGATCAGGTAGAATTTGTCATTAAAGTCTCGGGCACTGAACCAATAGAAGTGAACTGGACAAAGGATAAGAAGCCACTCAAACATAGTGATGTATATACTATTTCTTATGACAAGGGCACAGCCAAGCTCAGCATTTCGGAAGTTTTTCCTGCACCCCATTTTGCAATATGTCATTGTAGATGACGATGGAGAAGAGAAGGACAGATCTTTAATTTGGTCAAAGATATACATTGTGAGTTTTTTTAACACATTAACTACCGCAAGCCGCTGTCAGAGGCTCACAAAATAATCACATTTGGACCGCAAGCTGCTCAGAGCGCCAATCTAATTTTAGTAATAAAACGAATGAAAAATGTACTGAAAAACTTTCTGATTTGGTTCGAGATTTTACGTTGCCACCGGAAAACAAATTCCCAAAGCATGGTTGTTGTAGAACACTGGAAAATTGATATTATGTTCATATTTTTCAGCGTTTTGGGTTAGTTACCAAATCATGTAAAACTGTTTACCATGGCAACTAGTGATAGGACTACAAAAAATGCGTGTACATCTCGTCTAACGGCTGAATAGGATAGAAACGTGTTTCAACAATTGACTGATAGATCTAGCGAGGAGGACAAGAGTGAAAACGGTGTGCACATTGATTGAAATTGTGATTTTGATAGAGATGGGGCGCAAGCAGTTATAATTGTGAAAATATTGCAAGTCCTCTGCCATCGGAGGGCCTTGAAATAGCAACAACCTCTATTAGAGTTACAACCGGTGTTTATTGTAATAGTACATTCATTTATCTTTAAAATGACATGTAATTCATAAAAATCTGTAAACAATTACGAAAACTACAGCTTACTTTGTGCAAACACTTACAGGATGAAAATGGGAAAAAAATTTAATTCGGCCACAGTGTGTTTTTCAATTCGGTAGTTAATGTGTTAAATGATTTAAAATTCTCTGATGTCAGATATTATGGTTTACATGTGTCAGAACTTATTATAAATAAAATTTAAATGCATACAAGAGTAGTAACATATTCAAAAGAAAAAGGGGAGCTCATTTTGCATATATTTTGAATCAATATAAAGTAATGTCCGTCCACAAAGGGAAAAGAAATAGGAATGTGTAGTGAGAATATTAGCAAATTAAAATACTGCAGTGTTTGAAAGACTGGTCTTTGTATGCACTATTAGTAACATGCAAATTGGGACAAATAATTAGATAAAAAGAACAAAAACATGGTGATTACCAGGACAGTTAGTGAAGTATGGGTGGGTCTTGTTTTATACAGGGTTTAGGTTCTAGAGACATTGCCTAAAACCAAATTGACATACAACTAACCCACTTTATAATGTAAATTAATGAAATAAATTCTTAACACATTAACTACCGCGAGCCGGTGGGACCGGCTTTTGAAATCCTATCATTTGGACCGCGAGCCGCTCAGAGCATCTATCTGTTTTTAGTAATAAAACAAATGAAAAATGTACTGAAAAACTTTCTGATCTGGTTCGAGATTTTAAGTTGCCACCGGAAAACAAATTCCCAAACCATGGTTGTTGTAGAACACTGGAAAATTGATATTATGTTCATATTTTTCAGCGTTTTGGGTTAGTTACCAAATCGTGTAAAACTGTTTACCATGGCAACTAGTGATAGGACCACACAAAATGCTTGTACATCTCGTCTAACGGCTGAATAGGCTAGAAACGTGTTTCAAAAATTGACTGATAGATCTAGCGACGAGGACAAGAGTGAAAACGGTGTGCACATTGATTGAAATTGTGATTTTGATAGAGATGGGGCACAAGCAGTTATAATTGTGAAAATATTGCAAGTCCTCGGCCATCGGAGGGCCGTTAAATAAAGCAACAACCTCTGTTAGAGTTACAAACGGTGCTTATTTTACAAGTAATAGTACATTCATTTATCTTTAAAATGACATGTAATTCATAAAAATATGTAAACAATTACGAAAACTACAGCTTACTTTGTGCAAACACCTACAGAATGAAAATGGGAAAAAAAATTATTCGGCCACAGTGTGTTTTTCAATTCGGTAGTTAATGTGTTAACTTACATATATTGATCCATGAATGGAGTATCTTTAACACCAGAAGATGATTGTAAACACATGCATTATTTAGTAGACAAAGATCCTAGCAAACTTGGTTGGTATGGATCATGAATGTAAATAAAATGAAGGAAATGAGAATAAATAAATATGCAAAAATATCCACTTGGTGCAGGCATCCTGCAAGGGGACCAGCTACATTAGTGGCTCCAAGCTCCCCAATGAGTGCAAAGGAAAGTGATGATGCTATCTAATAAAGATCCAGTGCAACACAGAAATAGAAATCTTCAACTCAGGTATCAAGTAGCTAGGTTCTGAACATCGAGAACAACAAAAATGACAACCAGAGATATACAGGCTTTCATAAATGGGTGCTTGTGCTGAGTAGAAGGATTGAAATAAGATAAGATCACCAATGTGAAACAGAAGAAAAGAAACAGATGGATTCCAGAGTGTGAGGACAAGATGCTGGCACTGGATAAGACACACATTGAGGAAACATGTGATATCATTATGGAGCAGTCCCAATTCTGGAATCACCAGGGTAAGTGAAATAGAGGGAGGCCAAAAACACATGGAGAAGAGAGATAGAGACAGATATTAAAAGGATAAAAATGACATGGAACGATCTTGAAAGGATGCCACGTAAGAGGAGTTTGCTCCTTCCTTTTTCCTGGTTTTCTACTTATGATTTTCCAGAGTGGCAGAGTGTTTCAGCTCTGTGTTAGCCAGAGTTACGGCAGCATTTTCCATTTATAGCTCATATCATTTTTATTAATTATTTTAATGCGATTAGCTTAGTTCAAACTTTCTTTTCCCTACTGTTTTTGTTTGTTTATTTCTGATGAAGTTCTTGTGGTCATAACATCGGTAATTTCTTTGTTCTAGTAAACCTGACATTACCTGTTTTCCTTAATCATATCATCTCTTCTAACTTACAGATTCAGTGGGAATTTACTTTGTTGGTGTTTTATTGGACATGATCATCATCAGCAGCAAATTAATCGTGACAGAATGTGAAACAAAATAGTTGAATATAGGCAGTTAATGTTGTTTGGTGAACTTTTTGTGATTTACAATATTTGTACAGGATGGGTTTTACTGACCTCTTGTTGATAACTTTACAAGACAGTCCTTGTTCTGGAATCCCTATTGTAAGAGCGACAGAGGTAGACCAAATACCACATGGAGAAGAGAACTGAAGACAGAAATGAAAATGATGAGGAAGATGTGGAAACAAATTGAGCTAATGTCATGTGACAGGAGGACTTGGCATGTGTTTGTTGAAGGCCTGTGCTCCTTGGAGAGCTAAAGGGTATTGATTGACTCATACAATAAATGATCTTCAGATCTGTTTAATGCTATAAAATTTCCTCTAGACCTTCCAGAAGATAAACTACACAATGATAAGGGCAAAGTGGAAACTAAACTCCAGAAGAAGGAAGAAACTAAAATTGACCCAAAATCTCAGAAGCAGGAAGAACCTAAAATAGAAATGACAACTCAGTCAAAACAAGAAAGTGCAGCGGAAACAAACACTCAGTCTAAAAATGTAAGTTTGATCCTAATGAGTATTCAGAGATGGTAGCTTTTGGAAAACTAGTGAATAATGAAACATTCTTTAAAAAAAAATTATTGGTAATAAGAAATATGAATAGATCACTGATATCAACTATTTAAAAATGTACAAATATTTTAAAATGTGTGATCATAATATATTTACAGAAAGTGTTTTATTTATTTCAGAAACAAGATGCACGTAAGTTTATGTTATAGATTTGACAAAAATATGTTGTTATTAGTAATTTTTTTCTGATATTGCATTTTTGCTGATTTCGTGCTCCCTTGGGATAAATCAGAATGAAAATTATGTTTGACAAAGAGATTTGTAGATGAATCTTGGTCTTTCCTGTTGTTTGTGATGTTATGCTAGTGGAACTGTGATCTCAAGTAGTGTTTCTTTAGTCTAGCATTATTACTGTACATTTTTCAGACCCGACATAGAAGTAAAGTGTGTTTTATCTCAGGAGAAAACTTGCATGAAGGCTTTCTGGTTTTCTAAAACTGGAAACTTATACTTCCAAATTACGAAATCAGTTATTTTGAGCTTGATTAAATTCAAACTATTTCTGCTTTTAGAACTTTAAAGAAATTTTGAATGTGAATTTGTGTCTAACGTTTTATGATAGCACTGCAAAATGTGACACTTCTTTGTAAACTTTTCTTCGCCGGACTGATAAAATTGTCGGAGACATATTTGGTATGTTTTTAATCTAGATATTTCGTGGCACTAATTGTGCTGCCTTAAAGCAGTAATCAGATACATTAAGCCTGTGTCAATGCGTGTCATTTCAGATTATATATCTATATATATATATATATATATATATATATATATATATATATATATATATATATATATATATATATATATATATATATATATATATATATATATATATATATATATATATGGTTTTGTGCTGCAATATCAGGTGTGCTACCTGATTCTTGTTTGTTTTAGTTTTAGAGCTTGTTTTGAAACTAGAAATTGTGTTAGTTGTGTTTAAAAACATTTCTTGAAATTAGAAATAGGGTAAATAGTTATTTCATCTTTCTTGCATAAAACATCTTTTTTCATTCTTTCCATATAGATTAGTTTGAAGTTGTTTGCCCCCATTGTGTAGTAGCTTTTATCCAAAAAAATTTAAACTGAGCTGTGCTATTTCTTGTTTGTTTCTTCATTCCTCTTTCTTCCTCCATCTGCTTTCTTTTTAAATCCCATCTTTCAAACAGCTCCTGTGGAAGAATTAGTGGAAAGTAAAACTAATCCTAAGCAAGAGGCTTCCATGAAAGTTGAAGGAAAAACCCCAGAACTCAGCAAGAAACCAGAAGAAATAAAGAAAACTGTGAAAGAACCACCAGTTCAAAAGAAAGGTGACCACAAGTTATCTACCCCGCCATCAATTGTTGTTGAAGATGAAGAGTCAGCAAAAGACAAAAGTACTTTAGGTAAAAACAAGGGAGGTAAACATTTAAAAAAAGGGTCTCAACCCAAAGATGACGCAGACTCCGATGAAGACATTACTTCAAAGCCTAGGGGGCCAAAGTCGAAAGGTGGAAAGACCTATGTCAAGAAACCAACCACCATACTTGAAGAACTTGAAGAAGGTATGTGTTTAAATTATTTTGTTTCCTTTTTGTACATGATTTACAATGCGTGATGTGTTTGATCTAACAGTACCATATGTGTCATGTCCTCACAGATTGAGTAACATGTTGGCATATCTATCTTAGAGAATCATTTTTTTAATGCATGCTTGTGCTATGACACTGTCCCACTCTTGTATATATTTTATAAATGCTTTAGTATTATAGCAACTTACTTACTTACTTAGTCGTTCCCCTTCAACCGTGAGGTGTAGAGGTTACAATTAGCAACTTACTATTGTTAATATACTTCACCCTACATCTAATGTCTCAGTACACCTGTCTTAAAGTTTGTTCTCTGATGTATCCTGTAGCAATCTAAATTTTTGTTTAATTTGGTAAAACTTTACGATTACAAATAATTACAATTTAAAAAAAATTAGTGTTTTGTATTATATTTTATTATAATTAGTTGTTAATGTGATATTTTACTTATCTAGAGGTTTTTCTTATCTCCTCCACCAGCTCCTCTGCTTTCCCATTAATACGTCTGATATTCCATAGATCATAGTCATTATCCCTGTCATTTATGCATGGAGGCATATCTGGAGTCATCCATATGACCACCAGCTATGCACAATTCTACATTATATGTACATGGAAGTGAACCTATGCCTGTGAGGCTAATTACATCCTCGTTGACTTGAAATCATCCACACACTTCCAGGGATTCCCCCTGTGGTGAAAGTTGTTGAGAACCCAGCATTGCACACTAAGCTTGGAGAAGTTTCTTGAGCCCCAGGCATTATTCTTTGGCTTTGACTTGGTTGACTGCATGCAGAAGGATCTCACTATGGACCTAGTGATAGGCAGAGGAAGCTGAGAAGTGGCTCTGTGCAGGACGTGAGAATTCCTTGGGAGAGCCCAGAACCAGAGCACAGTATTTTAGCTCTGCATAGTTGGAGAGCCTCCTTAGATGGTGGGGAATGCATAGTATGCAATGCACTTCTTACTCCTAGCTTGGGACCAGGTGTCTTCTTCTTTTCTTTGATCCTTAGCCGCCGACCATCAAAGCAGTCAGTGGCAATCATGCCTGATGGCGTCTTGTAGGACAACAACAAATTGATTCCACTTTGCTCGGTCAGTGGCCATCCTTCATACAGTGCCCCAACTCTGGTTCATTCTTTGCATCTCAGCCTCCACAGTCCTCCGCAAAGTTGTTTTTGGTCGGCCTTTCTTTCGTTTTCCCTCAGGGGTCCATAGCATAGCTGTTCTTGTGATGGCATCGGGGTCTCTTCTGAGGACATGGTCAACCCAGCTCCAGCGTCTGCCAGCTATGATGGTGTGCATGTCCTCTTGCTTGCTCTGAGTAAGCAGATCTTGGTTGGTGATGGTATTCGGCCAAAAGATTCTGAGAATTTTTCTTAGGCATGTTGTGTGAAAAGAGGACAATTTTGACATTTCCTTCTCTGTAACTCTCCAGCATTCCACACCATAGAGAAGCACAGAAAGCACACAGCTCTGATATAATCTTAATTTTGTGCTTGTGCTGTACTGAGAGGACTTCCAGATGTTGTTTAGACTAAAAAGGCTGTTCTCGCTTTGTTCATTCTGTTGTTGATGTCTTTGCTTGCTCCGCCGTATGGTGTTACTATGCATCCTAGGTATGTGAAGGTGTCTGTCTGTTCCAGTTGCTCATTCCTTGCTGATATGGGTTCAGGGTTGCTCACATTGAGCGCCATGACCTCTGTCTTCTTTAGATTGATGTTCAAGCCCACCTGCTAGCTATACTTATTAAGTCTGTCCGTTTTTTCCTGGATGTGTTGATGTGAATGTGCTAGTAGTGCAATGTCATCTGCATATTCCAGATCTTCCAATGTAGAAAATATAGTCCATCTTATTCCTCTTGGACTGCCCTCTTTTGTCTGGCGCATCACCCGGTCTATGACTGTTAAAAATAGAGTGGTTGATAAGGGGCATCCCTGTCATACTCCTGTCTTCACCTCAAAGGTTAGGTTGCTTTGCCCAACACTACACGTAAAGTTGGCATAGAGGCTTTTTATGATTGACGCTATGCAGCTTGGAATTCCATAAGCCCTCAGTATTTTCCATAAACTGTCCCTATGTATACTGTCAAAAGCCTTTTCAAAATCAACGAAATTAATGTACAACTGTCTTTGCCATTCTGAGCACTGCTCTATAATGTTCCTGAGGGTAAATATGTGATCTACACATCTTCTGTTCTTTCTAAATCCTGCTTGTTCTTTCCCCAGTTTGTGGTCTACTGCTTTTTAAATTCACTGTATAATTATCCTGCCTAGTATTTTGCTGGGAACTGAGAGAAGAGTTATTCCTCTCCAATTATTGCAGTCTGCAAGATCTCCCTTCTTGGGCAATTTGACAATTATTCCTTTGTTCCACTCTGTTGGTGTTGTCCCTGTTTTCCAGACTTGTGCAAATATTGGTTCTAATAGTTCTGCTGCTAGCTCAGGGTCTGTCTTAAATAGCTCTGCATTTAAGTTATCATGGCCAGGAGCTTTTCCATTCTTTAACCCTTTGATTGCTGTGATGATTTCTTCTGTTCATGGAATGTCTGTATTAACATCTAGATCATTTTCAGCCTCAGGAACATTCAACTGTGTCTGGTGGTTCCTTGTTCAGAGTTTCTCTGAAATGCTCTGCCCATCTTGTTTTCTGTCCCTCTGCTGTCGTGATGAGATTTCCTTGCTTATCTCTTACTAATGTAATATTGTTTCCACCTCATTTTCCGCTGATGATTTTAGTTATTTTGTATACTGTGCTTTGTTCATTTCTTAGTGCTGCCTCTTCTGCCTGTCTTGCAAGATCGTCTAGGAAATTTCTTTTGTTGGCTCGGGTTTGATGTTTAACTTCCTTGTCCAGCTGACTGTACTGTTCTCTATATAGTTGCTTTAACCTGGGGTTAACACCTTTAAATATCTCGGGTCCACTATATGTAGTGATGGAAGATCAAATAAAGAAATCAAGACAAGACTTGAGATGGCCTCAGCTGCCATGACAAGGTTGAATGTGATCTGGAAAAGTAACATCAGTTTTCCTGTGAAGATCAAATTATACAAATCACTTGTATTATCTATTCTCTTGTATGGGTGTGAGGGCTGGACACTCACTGCAGATATGGAGCAAAGGTTTCAGGCTTTCGAGCATAAATGTTATAGAAGAATTTTGCGCATTTGCTATAAAGAGCACAAAACAAATGTCTATGTTAGAGAGAAGATAAACACCTATGCAGGCCATCAAGAACCACTTTTGTCAATAGTGAAACGTCGAAAGCTTGCCTGGTTTGGGCATGTAACTCGTCATGACTCCCTTTCAAAAACGATCCTCCAGGGAACAGTCGAAGGTAAACGGAGAAGAGGAAGGCAAAGAAAATCCTGGGATGATAACATCAAAGAATGGGCAGGACACGGTTTCTCCACACTTGTACGCATTGCTGAGAATAGAGAGCAGTGGAGGACCCTGTCTGCTGATGCTTCCACCATGGCACCCCTACGACCCATGACGGGTTATGGGTTGAGATGATGATGAACCTGGGGGACTTTGCTTCTGTTTTCTTTCTTTTCATTTCCTTTCTCATCGTTATGGTATTTACTGTTTCTGGTATTATCCAGTCTTGCTCCTTCCTTTCCTGGAATCCCAAGCATGATTTGCTGCTTTCCTTATATATTGTTGAAATGGTGTTGAATTTCTGGTCTATATCATCAGTCAATGTCTTTTCCTGACTTTTGGCAAATTGATATCGCTTCTTTATATCAGCCGCAAAAGCTTTTCTGGTAATGGGGTCCTTCAATTTACTGATGTCAAACCTTTTCTGTGTAGTTACAGTTGGTCCAGCCGTTCTTAGTTTCACTTTCAGTTTTGCTACTACTAAATGGTGATCACTTCCCACATCCTCTTACCTTCACATCTTGTAATTTATGTCTCCGTCTACCGTTAATCATAATGTGGTCTATCTGGTTTCTGTCCCGACCATTTGGTGATTCCCATGTTAATTTGTGAATTTCTTTGTGTGGGAAAAGTGTTCCTCCAATGACCAGGTTGTTAATGCTACAGAAACTTATTAATTTATCCCCATTTTTGTTTGCTGTTCCGCTGCCGCATTTCCCCATTTCTCTTTCATTATATGTATTGTGTGTTCCAACTTTCGCATTGAGGTCTCCCAATTCAACGATAAGACCATATCTAGGTGTGTCTTCCATTTCTTTCTGCAGTTGTTGATAGAATTCATCCTTGACCTCATCATCGCTGTCATTCGTTGGTGCGTAGCATTGTATTATTGTAGTGTTGGTGAATCTCCCTCTCAATCTTATTCTTATCAGTCTGTTGTTGATGGGTTTCCATTCCAGTAATGTTCTTTCTATTCCTTTCTGTAGAATAATGGCTACACCTTCATTGTGCTGTCCATCCTCTCTTCCAGAGTAAAGTACTGTTTCTCCTGTTGCTGTTTTAACTTTTCCTGCCCCTGTCCATCTGCTCTCGCTTATCCCTAGAATGTGTAATCTATAGTTTCTCATTTCTGCTGTGACCTGTTTTAGTTTACCTGTCTTGTTCATTGTCCTGAAATTCCAAAATCCTATTCTTGTTTCACGTTTTGCGGTCATGTTGCGGGCTTTCCTCTGTTTGAATGGGTTAATCTTGTAATACGTTTTCTGGTAATTATTTTATCAACTGTTCTGTATTACACCTGGTATCGATCTTTTGTTACAACCATGTATTCGTTTAGTAATTCTTTTAAGTGGTTGCATTTACACGTTCCTTTAAATAAAAGTTCCCATATATTTCCATGGCCGTGTTATCTTGTTTCATTTCATATTATTCATAAACAACAGTCATAACTGGAACCTTTGAATACCTTCAGTGAATAAGACCATTGTTGACGACTTTAGATAATTTAATAAGGATTCATTCTTCCATCATGAAGCAAAGACAATACTTAACATAGTTCACATCAATAGCACTGGATACATCACAGCGTAGAGTATACCATTTTACAGACATTACACGTCTGATACTTTATCGTTTTAATTAACGTTCAATTATATTTCAACCAAAACTGTTTGGCATAATAAATGTCTTCACGCAGTATTAATCTATAGCTGCCTTTCAGTTCCTTTCGGGTCTCTGCCCAATATATATCTTACAACTCTGACTATAATTATATTTGGCATTATTCGCCAGGCTTTACCAGCCATACACATTCTCGTGTTTCATAAATATCACCTTTTGATTATTACCATCTTACAGAAAACCTGGGACTCACTGGTCCTTACATATTATTATTTTATAAGCTTTTGAAGCAATATATTGACGGTTATGTTCATGGCTATTTCAAGCCTACACTTATATCCTTTAGTGGTTTAACCACACAAACCTGAATCCCTGTTATCTTTATACACATATTATTACATCGGCTTACAAGCCTAAGCACAGACGGTTATACCCTTGGATAAGTGGCCATGCCACACATTCGAAACACTTTGGATAAGTGGCCATGCCACACATTTGAAACACGGCCATAAGGCTCCAAGGCCACACACAAGACTGTTGTAACTAAGTCTAACACGTCATGCATCGCCACACGCGACCTAATTCATTTAGGTCTAGTGAGGTGTTCCATGGTGCGACTATTTGAAACAAGTTCAAACTAAAAATGCTCGCTGACCATGCAACAATCCTCAGCAGGTCAGGACGTCCGTTTTCATGTCAGTGGCTTCCTTTCGGCTTTCACCACTGACAGTCATACGAGCCTCAGACTTCGGATGTCCGTCCCGCAGCAAAGTTTGTTCTTTTGTTGTCGTTTCCGTTACTTCATTTCTTTTTACATAGACAGGGGTGTCAGCCCTATGCTAAAACCCCCAACCTGGAGGACCAGGGTGTCTGCTTTAGTCTGACCTCTGCCCGCGCAAACCTGTCCAGCTCGGTAGAACCTTCCAGGAGTAAAACTCCAGCTGGCATAGCTCTGGGGGTAATAAGGGTACGCAAGCCGCCATACCTCAACAAGGTATTGACAATGGTGATGGCAGCGGACCAGGTGTGACGATCCTTTAGCTGCAAGCCAAGCTGGAGAAACTGGAGTTCATGACCTCAACTCAACACATTTCGGAATGGCAGAAAAGCCACAGGAAAAGCCTAGATATGCAGTGTAGATAATACCAAGGAGTCTTCAGCTTGGTATTGGCTGCTAAAGAGTGAGAAGCTCAGCAGACAAAATTAACAACAACAACAATCCCTGCCAGTTCGTTGCCTTTGAGGTCAGTCCAGTTTTTGTCTCTGTGATTTCTTGTAATCAAATTTTAAGACAAACGGATGATTGGCCTGTTGTGCCTTTGCAAGGTGGAGCTGCTCCCTCCTTACAACCTTCATGCATGCCGTCTGGTCGGTTCATTGTTTTACCCGCTACTTCCTTAGACAGATGAAGCACTCATGTCAGTCAGAATCCCTCCTAACTTTTTCAGCGTGGGATTATGACCAGCCTATGCGGAGTTTAATGTAATATCTTATTAATATAATAATTTATGTTTATAAATAAAAGCTATAGTTAATGTCACGTTTATACAGACTTTTTTTAAAAAAAGAATTAACTGGCATACTCCAGCTACAAAGGATGTAGGAATAAGTGGCATGTCTACTAGATTAACAAATATCTGCATGTTCTTTGTCCTCTTTAGCCATAGTTATGGCCACAATGCCTTGTAATATTGACTGCAAGATATCAGTTCTATTTGTTTATGATGCTTTTAGTTGTTTCATGTGGCAGGCTAGTTTTGGGGAAGAGATATATTAAATCTGTTATTGGAGAATTTGAACTCTTATTGCACATTTGAAATCTTTATGTGTTGATACTCAAATTATCTGTGAAGCTTAGTAGATATTAGTCTTCTTTTATTCCCCATTTTCACTTCTCATGTTGTCTGGAGCTATCACTGCAGCTGATCGATCCCTGCACAGGAAGTCTGCACCAAAGCGTTCATTTGCTCTTGCAGTGGTAGTTTCTGTGGCAGTCTCTTTTATGTGATGAGGTTGCCAGTCCATAGAGGTTCTCAGAAACTACTCAAGGTGGTAGATATTAGTGAAACAGAATAAATAATTTCTTTATATGGCTCGTAGGAATGTTAGCAGGATTCTCTGGATATTTTATTTTGGACGTTGGTAATAGTCCAAATTGTAATTCAATGTTTCATTGTATTAATATACTTCTTCTTCTTAAAGGAAAATGCATAGTGGCATAGGAGATCATGTCTCTTCATAACTTCCTGTCTCTAGTACAATTGATCAATTCTGTTGTTGACTGTCCAGTATTTTCTCTCTTTGTCTTCCTCTATCTCTTTTTCCTTCAATCTTACCTGTTGTTACGATATATTTCAGCTTTCCTCTTCCCATAACATGCCCAAAAAAATGGATTGCTTCTTTCTAACTTGTGAAATAATTTATTTATTTTTTTTTTTGCACATTGGCCTCTTTCAGGACATCCTCATTACTCTTTTTAGCCGTCCATGGTATTTTTAACATTCTTCTGTAAAACCAAATCTCTGTGGCCTCTAGTGCTTTCCCTGCTTGTTTACTGTCCATGACTCACTCCCATATGTCAGGATAGGTTCTATATAACACTGAAGAACTCTCTTTCTTACTTCCATTGACAAAGAAACATTGCACAAAATACTCTTCATTTTATAGATTGCTGTTTTGGCCCGAGCTATTCTGCTCTAAATTTCTGAGATGCATCTTCCATCCGTTGTTATTAATGTGCCCAGGTATATGAATCTATTGACCTTGTTTTAAAATTGTTCCATTTACTTTGACAATAGATTCTGGGGAGCCATTTTCTTTGAGATGACCATTACTTCTGTCTTTTTGCTATTAAGGCTCAGGCCTTTATTATCACTTTCTGTCACTATTGTATCAAACATTTCTTGCAGCTCCTTTTCACTTTTTGCTATTGAGACTGTACCATCAAGTTGTTTATATTATGTCCGCCAAATGATATTCCTGGTATGTTCTCTAGGGATCTCATTATATTTTCACTGTACAGATTGAACAGATCCAGTAATATCCCAAATCCCTGACACATTTATGTAGTTTATTTTCAAAGATGTAAAATTTCAGTTTCTTACATATTGTATCTTTAACAGCGCCTCTTTAACTGTTGATTGGCTTATATGAAGAATTCGATTTACAGAATGGGCAAACCTTCTATAAATAAATAAATAGTACACACATAAAAGTATGCTTCAGGTACTTGTGAGAAATAAAGAAGCAGAAAACTAGACAACAGAAAAACAACAGAAGGGAGTGGTTTGCCAGAGAATCGAACCCAGGACCTTCCAAACAGAACATGTGTTTAAACGTCTATAAATACCCTGTTTTAGCTTTATCTGCATCCTGCAATTGTACATTTAAGCTGTGCACTATTTTAGCTTTATCTGCATCCTGCAATTGTACATTTAAGCTGTGCACTGTTTTAGCTTTATCTGCATCCTGCAAATGTACATTTAAGCTGTGCACTGTTTTAGCTTTATCTGCATCCTGCAATTGTACATTTAAGCTGTGCACTGTTTTAGCTTTATCTGTATACTCGTAAGCTGTGCACTGTTTTAAATGTGAAACTTTGACCAAGAGGTAGTTCCACATCAGATACTGCAGTAAGGGAGTGAAGTGTTAGAGACTTCACTATACTAGGTCCAGCTTCAAGAGGTGGTATGACCAGTTCTCTTCCTCGCTGCCTGTGCCTTCCCTAACTCAAGAGCAGAGTCTGGTACCCATTTGCAGCTGGGTAGACTGGAGAGTATGGCCAGCAGGTTGGTCTGAACATCAATCTGAAGAAGACAGAGGTCATGACACTAAATGTGGGCAATCCTGAGCCAATAGCAGTAAGGAACCAGAAGTCGGAAAACTGTGGAAGCTGAGATGCAAAGAGCAAAGTGGAATCACTTTGTTGCTGCCCTGCTAGACACCACCAGGCGTTATGGCCACTGACTGCTTTGACGGTTGGCGGCTATGGATCAAAGAAGACTAGAGAGTGACGCCAGCATATTTTGAACCCAGTACATTTGCCATGAGAGGCCAGTGCTGTAATCATTCTGCTAGTCGAAAGCTCTAAATACTCATATATTTGTTTAAGAAGGTTACAACTTGTTTGATAAGATGCCTAAGATGTTGGTATTAACTACCAAATTTAAAAACATGCTGTGGTTTAATTAAGTTTTGTTCTCTTTTCACCTCAATGATTATGTTCACTAAAAGCTGTAACTTTCTTAATTTTTAAAAGATTTTGATGAATGAAATATCATTTTAAAGATAAATTAATGTATTGTTATAACAGCCTAAAAGAATGGCATATTTGTAAGTTATTGTAGATATTAAAAATAATATAAACTGAACTGCGGACAAAAAAAAAGCATTAAACATTGTTTAAGCTTGTTAACTTATCATTATATTATGATTTTCTAAGTCATTCAGTGTGCAATTTTCTGGGTAATTATCAGGTAGCATATCCCATAATTCCAGAAAAGAGACCACAAATACACAAGTTCACTAATATTTACACTATCAGTAACTTACTACATCTACTCGACTTTAAAAAAAATTGCTAAAATTTTGAGAAAAAAAATGCAGTATCCATAGGTTATTTACAGTACACCAATGTCTTTAGCAAGTTTCACCTGAAGGATCATGTGTATATTACAGTCTAAAATAATTCTTTGGATGCAGATAGGGCTGTTCAAGAAAAACAGCATGATTAAAAAATGTGTTCTGACTTGCAGAATTTTCACTATCATTACTGCTTGCATTAGTCAGTGTGTTAGAAGACAGAACGGAAGTAAAGACAGCAGGAAATTGACAGGAACATCATAATGGCACAGACTACATATGAAGACAAAATAGAATGATTCGAACATCCATTTGAGCATGATTTATTTTATTATTATAAGCCATTCAGTAGAATCTTTGGATTCAGGGCAAGTTGACATCTAAGAGAGAAATGGATAGGATGGCTTTAACTACATCCTTTTAAAAAAAACATGATCTGATGCTAGCCATGGCTGCAAACATTGTAAAAGAAGAAAAATGGCATCACTCCATGTGGTTGATGGTGTGTGTTGAAGCTAAAACTAATAACTAATATGTATTTGATTTGATGCTCACCATTAATCAGACTGAGCTCCTCAGACTAGATGATCAGGTTATTTCATCATGTGGAAAGAGTAATGAAGGAGCCTTTTGACTTTCAGAAAGGACCTATATGCAGGGCTTGAAAAATATGCTCATCTGTGATAAGTACATATTTGTGGTGTGACATCATGAAATCCGTACTATGTTAATATTCATTTAAACAAAGCAATTAGATGGTAAAATTTTGCGAAAAATCAGGTTTAAAGTTAAATCTGAAATTGAGCTTGAAAGTACATAGCAACAAACATAAGACCGCCAAGTTTGCTAAATTTTTGTAATCTGAAAATTCATGTTTAAATAGGAAAATATTAAACTTTCAGCTTAAATGTAATGTAATTTTAAAGAATAAAAAAAACAAAACATTAAATCTTCTTCTGGTGTAATTCTTGGATTAATCTGTAGTATACCATCTTAGTTACTATGATGGCTTTTGATTAATTATATCACATTCTACCTAGCTGTGACTATTCAGTCAATATCCTTTAATTCAATTTAAAGGAGCATAGGCCTTCAACAAACACATGCCAAGTCCTCCTGCCATGTGCCATCAGTTCAAGCTCTTTCCACATTTTCCTCATCATTTTCACTTGTCTTCAGTTCTCTTCTCCATGTGTTTCTTGGTCTACCTTTGGCTTTCTCTGTGTTGCGTCATTTGCTTCCCTGCCATAGGACCTTCTCCTGTCTTGGTTGGCTGAGTTTTATTTTCCTTAGTTGGCCTGACCATGCTTGTTGAAGTTTTTATAGTTTAACATTTTTTTTACAGGATGGGCAGACTGGTCCCAAGCCCAACCCTTCTTAGTCACGTTTTATGATATGCTTGGTAGGGAACAATGTTATTATTCTTTGCTCCTTTTTCTGGCCCTGGTAACACATAGGTGTGTGGCTCTTGTCAAGTGATAACAGTTTTTGTTTATGTTGTGAAACTTTCATCAGTTAATGTCAGTTACTCGATGCACATGGCCAGATTAAAATAGTCAACCTCAGCCGAGTCAAAGATCAAAGGCGTAACACTGAAAGCAAGCTAACTGGAGTATCACAGATAAAGTTCACTTGTACTAATATCAGTGATATTTCTGAATGACTAGGTCACCACGTTCATATGTATTAAATGGAAAAAAAAATATGTGATACTTTCCACATACAAGCTACATAAATAGCAGACATGCTGAATTTTCATAGAGTATAAAAATCTGACAACAATAATTTAACACAATTGAAGATTTTTTGTAATTTTATGATGTTGCATCACATTTTAATAAGTGAGCACAAATATTGGGCTCAGCCCACTGGCAGTTATTTGCAGCTGTCACTAGTGGGTTGTTTGCTCAACTGGTTGGGCCAGCACAGCATTTTTATGATTGCTGTCTAAAGGAGTAAAGTCTGAATTTAACTACTTAACTCTGGCCACTGTGTTACAAGACATTAAGTATTTGTGTAGTTGCTGGCAGATTTAATCAGTAGTCTGATATAAATACTAATTATGTGCCAACATTCATCACCCAATTCACATAATGCTGATGGTAAATGGATATTTCTGGTAATGGCAAGTTTCTGTTGTATTACATAAACAGATTATTAAACAGTTTGAAGGTGAACTTTGCATTACGTTCCACTGTGTAACGCTTGAATACATATTTTAAGGTTAAGTTAGAGGTAATTACATCCATAACATTTGGTGCATGATAATTAACTTTTTTTCATGTGTTGTGATAACTCAGAGATATTTTAAACATCTAAAATGACTACTCAATAATTGTTAAGATTTAATATAAGAATTGGAATCATTCTGCAAAAAGAAAAATTGATTTCAGCTCTTTTTACAGGTATATTAGCATGAAATATACTTTAGACAGTAATGTAAAGAAGTTTAAAAATTGTATCTTTATTTAGACCAAAACTCTTTGTGCATTAGTGTGAATTTGTACTTGATCTTTGATCACAGCTTGCTAAGTATAGTTGTTTCTCAGTGCAGCATTAGCTACTACTGTTTCTGTTTTTTAGCACAGTCGACCTTAGCTACAATATGTCACTTTCTGATTCATGCTGCACTAGTGTCTGATTGAAAAGTTGCACTAAAGAAATTAAGAATATATTCTTTCCAGATTGATAATATGTGCTGTTGCAAAAATAAGATACAGGAACTTTCAAATTTATTTACTTTTAAATTCTTAGATCATCTTTAAAATGAGCTCTTTTATCTAGTGGACAATTTGTTTTTGAGTTAGAAAAAAGAGAGTTGTAAAAAGTGTAAGAAACCATTGGAAATTCCATCATAGTAACTAAAAAATAAAGTATGGCTTAAATTAAGGTCAGTTTTTAATATAATCTTTCTTTGAGAAAACTCGCTAAGATGTTTTGGCATGGGAATGGTCTAAATATGTAATGTCTTAAAACATCTTTCTTAATAAATGTTAAGATGCGGGGACAAAGTAATAGTGCTTAAAATATTTTTAATGATATATCACAACTTTTCAAACAGACAGCCTGTCTACAATGTTTGTTCTGTGCTCCTTTCTGTCCTAGTGCATAAAGATAGTAGATGATTCAGTCTGTCTCTTGTTTTCTCTATCTGCTTGCTCCTAAATTTGTAGTTTATGTACATTTTGATAAGATGGCTTTGAACAAGGAGAGAGTGATACTGGGTATGATGCCGATGAAGATCGTCTTTCACCTTTTGACGTTGAGGATTTGGATGAAGGTCAGTTGGAGATAAGTAAATCTTAGTGCAGTCCTTTTTTTTTAATGGGAAACCATGTTAGCTGTTGATTTCTACATATATATTACATTTTCAGTGAACTTATTTACATAAATCCTGCTTCTGATTATTTTATATCCTCATGATTTAATTCTAATGTTTTGAGATTAAGAACATCTAGGGTGCCCAAGTATAGACACTTTCGGATTCCTCCTTATAGTTTTTATAGTATATAAATACAGTTATGACAGCAGAATAATTGCACCCACAATTTAGATACCAAATATGGATAATAAACATAACGATATCTTTCATATTGAAATAGGGATGCATTATGAGGTCAGGCCCAGGTGCAAGTCTCAGACTAGCATCTTGTATGCCAACTGAATAATCCAGCACTGTAAGAGTTCACTAAAAATGAGTTGAAAAAGATGTGCAAAGCATGAAAAAACAAATATGAAACTAAATTTTCAAGTAGTGTTCTGAATACACTTGAAAAGAATTGCAGTTAATGCAAAATGCATAAACCTTTCTTAACATAAAGTATATTATATCAAAATAGGTGAAATTTGTTTGCAAAACATCAAAATCTTTGCAGAGCGCATCTTTTGTTAACACTATTCATGTTCAGCAACATGGTTTACATTGCATTCATTCATAACCCTCCACTCCCAAAGGAGCATAGGCCTTCAACAAACACATGCCAAGTCCTCCTGTCACGTGCCATCATCTCAAGTTCTTTCCACATTCTCCTCATCATTTTCACTCTATTTCCAGCTCTCTTCTCCATGTGCTTCTTGGTCTACCTCTGCCTCTCTTACCCTGGGGGTTCCAGAACAAGGACTGCCTTGTAATGCTATCAACAGGTCTCCTCAGTGTGTGTCCAATCCATCGCCATCGTCTTCTTCTCATCTCTTGTTCCACTGGCATTTGTCTAGTTCTTGTTCTCAGTTCCACGTTGGTAACCTTGTCATACCATTTCAATCCCTCTATTCTATGCAAGCACCCATTTATGAAAGTCTGTAGCTTTTTGGTTGTTGTCTTTGTTGTTCTCTATGTCTCAGAGCCATACAATAAGACTGACTTCACATTTGAGTTGAAGATTCTTATTTTCGTGTTGGATCCAATTTCTCTTGATCTCCATATATTTCCCAATGCAATGAAAGCTCCTCTTGCCTTTTGTATTCTTATTTTGATATCGCTGTCTGTCCCTCCAACTTTGTCTATATTACTACCAAGATATGTGTACGATTCTACATCTTGTATTGGTGTTTCTTCCAGTTCAACCCTGTTATCATTACCTGCATTTATTCTCATTATTTTTGTCTTTTCCCTGTGTATTTTCAGACCCAATTGCTGTGACCTCTCATCAAGTGTTTTAAATTTGTCCTGCATCTGATTACGGTTATGGGACAGAAGAGCCAAGTCATCAGCAAAATCCAGATCATCCAACTGCGTAGTCAGAGTCCACTGGATTGCATTTCTGTTGTGTGTTGTCGATGATCTCATAACCCAGTCTGTTGCTAGTAAGAAAAGAAATGGAGACAAGAGGCATCCCTGTCGCACTCCTGTTCTTATCCCAAACAGTTCTGTAAGCTGTCCTTCATGCCTTCATGAAGAACTGTGCATGTCATGTCTTCATATATTTTCTTTATTAAATTAATGATCTTCAGGGCAACTCCATAATGCCTCATCAATTCCCAAAGTGATTCTCTGTCTACACTGTCAAATGCCTTTTCGTAGTCCACAAATCCGATGTATAGTGGTGAATTCCATTCCAGACTTTGTTCAACTATTATTCTCAAAGTAGCTATCTGGTCTGTACATGATCTGTTTTGTCGGAAACCTGCTTGTTCATCTCTCAGTTTCTTGTCTATGGACTCTTTTAATCTCTCAAGGATAATCCTGTTTAATACTTTTCCTGGCACTGACAGTAACATTATTCCTCTATAATTTGTAAATATAATGTGTAAATTTCCCTTCTTAGGCAACTTAACCAGATATCCTTCCTTCCATTCTGCTGGTATCTCTTCCTTTTCCCAGTCTTTACCAAGTAATTTATATAACATCTCTGTAGCCGTGTCGATATCTGCTTTGATGGCCTCTGCTGGAATGCCATCAGGTCCAGACGCTTTTCCATCTCTTAGAAGCTTTATGTCTTTCTTTATTTCTTCCTTCGTTGGTCTTTCACCGTTAATTTGTAGCTCTTCTTCTGCTGGCTGGATGTCCGGGGGGTTTTGTGGAGCTGGTCTATTGAGAAGGTCCTCAAAATATTCTGTCCACCTCTTCTTTTGCTCTTGTATATTGCTGAGCAGTTTTCCATTCTTGTCTTTTATGAGGCAACTTGTTTGCTTGTATTTCCCTATTAGCTTCCTTGTGTTGCTATACAGTTCTCTCATATTTCCTTTGGCAGCAGCATCTTCTGCCTCTCTTGCCAACTCCTCAATATACTTCCTCTTGTCTCTTTTGATACTTCTTTTTACTTCTTTGTTTGCTTCTGTGTACACTTCTTGAGCCTTGGCTTTGGAACTTCTGGTTTTGCTTGTGTTTAAATCTGCTTATTTGTTTTTTCTGTCTTTTATCTTATTGATGGTTTCTGTTGTTATCCATGCTTTTTGTTGTCGTTCCCTTTTCCCCAGTATTTCTTCACGTCTCATTCCATACAGTTTTGACCTGCTGCCAATAGTCTTCTGCATTCTCTACATCTTCCAGCTGTTGGAGCACTTGGAATTTGTTGGATACTGTGACCGCAAATTTGTCTCTTGTTTCTTGATTTCTTAGATGTCCTACATTAAATTGTTGTCTATAATTTTGCATTGTTGCATATTTCTTGAGTTTCATTTTTACTTTGGCTATCAGAAGGTGGTGATCTGATGCCACATCTGCTCCTCTATATACCTTTACATCCTGCAATGATGATCTAAACTTCTTGTTTATGCATATATGATCAATCTGATTTTCTGTTCTATGGTCTGGTGATATTCATGTTGCCTTGTGTATTCTCTAATATGGAAACATGCTTCCTCCTATAGCCAGTTTATTTGAAGCACAGAAGTTTGAGAATAGTTCCCTATTTTAATTCATTATTCCTAGCCCATGTTTTCCCATGACTTCTTCAAATCCGGTGTTGACTGTACCTATCTTTGCATTCATGTCACCCATCAAAATTGTGATGTCTCTTCTTTTTACTTTATCCATAATTTCCTGTAGTCTAGTATAAAAATTGTATATAATTGCATACTTATCATTTATTCACTTATGCTCTCTAATGAGCAAGGGGCCACCATTGTGGTTGACCCTCTTGCATAAAGCATAGGCCAGAGCACTTATGCAGGTTTTTTTCGCAGCATGAGGCTGCTAGTCACATACACAGCCTCACATTAGTTGCCACTTATGACATGTGTGTGGGAGCAGTGGTTCTAGCCATCTCCTCAGAGGTCCTTGGAAGTCATACAGATTGTATAATAAAATAAGAAATAAAGTGACAAGCACTTTTAGAATGCTAGTAACTTTAAATACACATTCTTCATTGGTTCTGTTTGCTTTAAGCATTGTTTACATTTGATGACTGAAGGGGAAATCGAGAAGCTTTTTAGATTTAAGGGGAGGTTAAACCCCCAAAATGAAAAACACAGAATTATAAGTTAATATCTATATCTGGTCATTTATACAAGTAATATGACTGAAAAAAATACAAAACATTGAGGTATATACTAAAAACTTGAAATCTATGGCAGAAAAACAATGAAAAAAATGTAAATTTTAGCTTTTTTGGGTATTTTGTTGCCCAAGATATCTCAAATGTGAGTACAACTTGAGTTATGAAATTTGGCTGTTTCATTTGTTAATATATGATAATGATTGTATACTAAAATAATTTTGATTGGTTTGATATCTGAGTTTTTTTGGATTTTAACATACCAATCGAAAAATAGTTGAAATTTTTAAGGGGGGTATCTTAGCTATTTCTTAACAGTTTTGTAGTTTGTTAACATATATCCTTATTTTTAGTTTATTTTAATGAGCACTATGTGTACAGCATGTGGCCCAAAATTTACTGCTGTATCACTAATAGTTTTTGAAAAATCATGGGCAACGTGCCCACATTTATGTGAAAAATGAGGTTTTGAGAAAATTAAGAAAAAAGGGAGGAATTACACTTTTACACACAATTTACTCACCTCAGTATCCCCCTGCTATGTAGGAATCATCTCTGGTATTTTCCTTTATTGATTCCATGTTCTGTGTCATACTTCGCAGCTTACTTTTCATTAAATTCTTCATTTCAGCAGACTGTATGCGCTTTTCATCAGTTTCTGAAAAAATACATCCTTTCTCTGGTAGACATGTACTATGTGGGGGGAAGCAATTGCTCTACCCTCAGCAGACTCAGTACATGTAGGAGAGGCTTTGCTCTCAATATTAATAAGATTAGGATACCCTTATCAGATATTAACTGACAATGGTTCACAGTTCAGAGGGAAACTGATGGAGGAAGTTTTTAGGATTTTTCAAAATATTCTCGTCCGCACATTTTATCATCCACAGTCGATTGGACAAGTGGAAAGATATAACGGGACTCTACTTACAATTTTACATAAGCTCGCACAGGAGAAACCAGAATCCTGTGATTCGTTCTTACCTGCAGCTTTATTTGCGTATAAGGAGGTACCCTACCACTCTACTGGAATACCTCCAGCCACGTTATTATTTCGATGACCCATCAAAGGACCCCATGGTTAATAAAAATTAGCCAGTCAAAATTATTTTTACACATGAAACTATGTTTGAAAAACTTGAATTCTGTTTGCTTCAGGGAAATGAATACGGTACCGAAAATTAAAATCCATGCATTAGAAGCAATATAGCATCACAAATATACCAATTTGTATATTTTACATATATAATTAGGTAAAAATACACTTACCTGACATACTTTAAAAATTTGTATAAAATGATCCACAAAGGTTTTAGTGAAAATAAACATACAGAAATGTGGGCAAATGAATGTACTTTCCAGTGCAATATGTATCTAAAATTTGATATTTTCAATGAAATTTTTCATTTTTGGGGGTTAAACTTAACTTGTTTGATCTACAGGATTCACATAAGAAATAGAGATTATTTAGACTCCATTTTCATGACTTATTTAGTTAATCATTGACCATTTGACCATCATACATATCATTCCCTTACAATGAACAGTAATCTATACTGTAGTAATTGTTGTTTTCTAAATGATACTTGATTCGTTTAGAATGGCATACTGCATGTGAATGCAATGTTTATCCATCTTCATTAACATTTCAGTTACTGTTGCATGTGCCTCTGATGTTGTATTTTTGGTTGCAGAATACTTTTCTACACTCTCTTTCAGTATTGGATCAGGGGAATTATATTATTAGAAAGTAGAGCATTTAGATATTTAAATTCATGTTAATTTCTTTTTGTATAGTTTATTTCGTGTCCTTGACTTCCTTGTAATAATAAATTATTTATTTCTTTTTATTTGAATTACTAATTACAAGTATTATATAAGAGTTTGAAGCTTCTGAGTCTTTGTTTTCTTAACCATTTTCAACACTTGAGTCTCAATGTGTTGTTGTTGCGAACACAATACTTGTCCAGTTTAATCTGTCATTAAATCTTTGCAACTAATGTTCCAAGTATTGGAGATTCTACACAAAGCAATGGAAGGCAAGTGGGAACTGCTATGACATTGTCACTTTTATAAGAATGGATTGAGGAATCGTATATACAAAATGGAACAAGATTAATGGCAATTTCACCTTGTTACATGAAGAAGAAAGTTTCCACACAAAAGAATGCAAGTCCATTTTGCATGTTTATTTTCTTTTTAAAACCTTAAAAATGTGCGTTCAAAATATGATAGAGAGCTTTTTTTCTGTATTTGTATTTAAACAATACAACATATAAACATTACTTTATACCCTCAGTAAAAGCTTAATTAACATATATATATATATATATATATATATATATATATATATATATATATATATATATATATATATATATATATATATATATATATATATATATATATATATATATATATATATATATATTATTTTCATTTCAAAATAAGCCTGTCAATATAATGCTTTGTTAATTCATTTATAATCAATGTAACTACTAGTAGCAGCAAACAAAGATTGCTATATATGTTTACCAACATTTTATTTAATAAAATATTACAAATACCCTTTAACAGACCACTGCTTTACATTAACATCTTGTAGAGTTTATTAATTGTACAACCTTTTATTTGCAGATCAGCTTTCTTTTTAATATTTTATTCTACATAGTATGTATTGTTTTAATTGCCAATAAGTATTAAGTTTTGTTTCATAAAATTGCAGTTTTGCCACATTTATTTTCCTTTTATGTTTGTTTGTTTATTTATTTGTAAAACTGAAATCTCATTCTATATGTTTCATAAAGTTTTTGTTTATAAAAATAAACTACTGTCATGCTATCAGTTTAGAAACACGGCTTGGACAATTTTTTGCTTTAATCTTATTTTTAGAAAACATTGAAAACGTCATTTCAGCTAGATTGAGATTATTAAATTTTAATACATCTAATTTGACTGAAGAGAAAGGAAAAATAACATAACATATTACTTGGATTATATTATTGCGCATGTAATTGCATTTTTTTAATGGTTGACTTTCAGCAGTATAGTGCTGTGTATTTTTTACAGTTATATGTGGAATAGATGTACATTTCTATATACTTGTTACTTTCAAGGTACATGTATGTGCTTTGTGTAACTATAATATTTTTTCTCCTTTTTTTCCAGGAAAATTAAGCATAGCTCATTTGCAGGTTTGTGAATTGTTTTTACAAAGTGTGCCCAAATGTAGTTTACATATTGTAGTCATTTGTTTTTTTTTTAAACTTTTCATCAAACAAAGCTTTATGTTCATATTGCTTCATATTGAATGCCACCCTTACACTTTTTTAAGGTTTTGTTCTTTTGTAGTATTCTGTATTTTTCAGCCCATATAAATTCAGTCTTATTCCTCAGTAGTATAGTAAGGAATGAACAGTTTCTATATGTGAAGCTAGGAAAATATTATGCACAAGCATTCATTGACAATGCGTTGATACAAGAAGCACAAGGATGCCAAATATAGTGATGGCTTGATGGGATAGCTAAAATAAGACACAAGAATAAATCTGAACTATAAGCTAGGTCAACTATCTGTCCAAGAACATTATTAAACCTTTCCAGAAAGCTTAATTAATAACGCCAGCAGTTACAATAATATTTGAGAAAGATAAGAGTACACAGTGGGGGCACCAAAGTATATTCATGATAAATATTTTAAAATGAATATTACATAGGCACTGACTGCTTTTTGCCTTTGTGATTTCCAAATGCCTAGGTGCAAACAAGAACTGTGTTATCTTGCTTGCTGCTGAGGCTGTAGAATTGTTTAATTACATTCAAGAAAGCTGGATATTGACTTTGTACTATGAGGTTAATATAAGGTAGCAGCATTGTGCTGACAGCCTCGTGTAGTTCCTGGGGGTCTGTGAGGAGTTGAAGAAAGAATAGCATTTATTATAGTCATATGAGGCAACCAATATGAAGTTGTGCACGGGGCAGACAGCCTGACCATGCAAAACTAATTGTTAAGAAGCCAGTGCTGCAAGACCTCAAAAATGTTTTGGTTTGGGCTTTCTGCAAGAGTGGCTCCATAGGGAGAAAACAGGAAATTATGATGACTGTTCTAACAAGAATCGAAGGCACTGTATGTTCCATCTTGTAATTTCAAAGCGCCATAGGATCTTTTAACTCTGTAGACATGATCTCCAAATTAAACAGACTAGAATTGTATTTTTCACTCATATGTATCTTGCATAGGATATTATTTCAAGTTCCTTTATGACTGAGGACAAGACACCCCAGAAAATGTTGTTTGTTCTTCTCTGTTCCTCCTCACCATCTCTTCACCCTTATACTGATCAGTTATCATCATCATCATTCCCTTGTTCGCTCCTTATGGAGCCACCATTGCAGCTGGTTACCTTGCAGGATACTTGCACCAAACATCCATGTGCTCTTCCGGTGATGGTTTCTGTTGCAATCTGTTTTATGTGATGAAATTGCTAACCTCATGCAGAACCTCATATTAATAGCCTTTTGCCTTATACTTATCAGTTATGGTGTAAAAATAAAGTCCCACTATTGACCGTTGCTACAATTGGTAACTACATTATAACATTTTTAAACAACAGGTATTAATGCTTGTAGTCAGTATCTTAACTATTTTTCTTCCTCTCTCCCTCTTCTCAGGATAGTAAAAAGCCATTGAGGCTGGGAGGAGATGGACCAACATTCAAGGAGAAACCAATAAACCAAGTTGTTGTAGAAGGTATGCTAGGCATTTTATTTTCTAAATATTTGTACAGTGTTCTTGATAGATACATTCTGAATCCCACATTTGTTTTTACCTTGACATCATTAATGTTTAGGGTATATCCAAAGGGTTTAAGATGAAACTGCGGAAGAAACTTCCATATTAAAAGTTTTATGAAGTGTTTTAAGCTAGATAATGAAATCACATCCAAACTTGAATTACATATATCTCATATTATTACACTTCAGCTTCCTTTGGAGCATAGACCATCATGCCATGCCCTTCTGTCCTGTGGCATTCTTCTCACTTCTTGTTCCACTGGTTCTTGCCACCGCTTCCACATTGGTGATCTTGTCATTAAACTTCAATCCTTCTATTCTATTCAATCACTTATATATGAAAGTCTATAACTTCTTGACTGTCGCTTCTGTTGTTTTCTATATTTCAGAGCCATACAATAGAGTTGTCTTAACATTTGGATTGAAGATTTTTTGTTGGACCTTCTTTGATTTCTATGAGCGGTGAAAGCTCATCTTGCCTTGTGTTTTCTTATTTTGATATCATTGTCTGTTCCTCCAACATTTTACTGCTTCCAGGATTATATCGTGTAGGAGTGTACCTCTAAGTATAATCTTGCTATCATTAGCTACATATATTCTAATAATCTTTGTCTTTTCTTTCTGGATTTTCAGACTCATTTCCTAATACTTTTTATCTAGCAATCTCAATTTGTCTTGCACCTGGTTTCGGTTAAGGGATAAGGTGGGTGAAGTCATTTACAAAAATCTGTGTCATCTAGCTTTTTTTTTTTGTCAGAATTCACTGAATTCAATTTCTAGTCTTGAGTCTTTCTTTGTTTCTTTCAATTTCATCTTGATTTACATAGTCCCAAGATTGAAGTCAAACTTAATGGCTGAGTTGACTTACTAGATTTTGATGACTTGTTTATATTTCTGATTAAAGTCTTTGTGTCATAACCCTTAACTGACAGAGCATTTTCTTTTAAACTTTTCCTTACAAATTCTGTTGAATGCTGTTTTGTAGTGTTTGTGCCTTAACTATATATCAATTATTATTTTATGTACAAAACATTAGTTTACCTATACAACAGATGTTTTAGATGTAATTTTCATGGCAAATTTTAATAAAAGTTAAGGAAAAATGCAGTACTCAAAATGTTTAATGACTGGGAAATAATTATGTTTAGGCAAGCAAGAAATTATATAAATTCTATTGAAATAAATGTAATTCTCACATTTAAAGCAAAAATAATCATAAACTACAAAATGACAAAGAGAAAAACATGGTTTGGTTGAAATTTTGGTGAGAAAGATTAATCTACAAAGTTGTGAGCTTGTATAAGTGGCACTGACTATGATATACATGATATACATCCAAGAATAAATAAATAATTAATATTTGCCATGATTGGACAAGTTAGTTTATGTATAACATGTTAAATAAGTCAATTTTTCATTTCAGTCAGAAATACTCTAAAATTAAAATAAATTCATCTTTCAGTGATTGAATCCTGGAATAAAAGTCATCAAAATTATTTTCTCTAACATATTAGCGTTCTATCTTTGAAAACCCATAACTTCTTCACTGAATTTTGTGATTTAAAATATTTTTTTTCACCATTAGAAAAACTTGTGAACAACGATTCTTGTTAAAGCAATATCTTAAAATGCTGACATTTTGTTCACCAATTTTGTGAGATTTTATTCTGCAGAAGATTTAATCAGTGTAACTGAACTTTCAATAGGTGATGATCTTAAGCTCGCAGTAACAGTGGATGCCAAGGGTAAACCAACACCAATTGTCCGATTCTACCGTGGTCCACGGGAACTAAAAGATGATTCACGTGTCACAGTCAGAACTGATGGTCTCACTTCCACTCTTGGCATCAAGCGCACCCGCCTCAATGATGAGGCTAAATACACAGTTACCATTGAGTCAGAGGGAGCTATTACAGACACTGCAACTTTTAGTGTCTTCATCAAAGGTTTGTCTCGCAGTTGTGTGTGTGTGTATTTGTGTATCATTATCATGAGGTGCTCTACTGTTTTGGAGCTGACTACCATTCTTTTCTCTGTTGGGGCTGACTACCATTCTTCTCTGTGTTTTTAGGGCTGACTACCATTTGTTTCTGTTTTGAGATCTTCTGTATTACTGTTTATAGCTTGATCATATCAGTTGTCTGTTTGTAATTTTCTTGCTGTGAATTCAAACTTATAACTAAATTTTCTGTGATCATCATATCAGAATTTCATAATTTTACTGTTTTTTTTTTAAGTATGCATTTTTCAGTGACCTTGATCTGTATTTATATGTGCTTGATATGGAAAGGTTTCATTGAATGAATAAATAAAGATGACACATAGAACATTTTCTTTTTATGTTTTAAAATACAGTTTTAAAAGCAGTCATGATAGTGAATATATTGCAAGTCCTCAGCAACCGTAAAAGAGCGAAGACCTCGATTAGAATTATGTATGGTGCAGGAAACAATATAACTAAAGAAAGAAAACAATGGCAGCAAGTTAGTGAGGGTGAAACAACAAATAGTTTTCATTTCCTCCCAACTTGTAAACCAGGTCTGCAGGCAAATCTTGAGATTTTTGGAAGCGTTGTAGGTGTGATTATGTAAGTTACTAATAGTGTAAATATTAGTCAGTATGTGTGTTGTTGGGCTTGTTCTAGTAATTGGATATACCACATGATAATCACCAAGAGAAAGGCATTAACTGCAATATGTTGGTAAGTTGATAATAAAAAAATTTTTGAAACATTTGTATATCAGTCAATCGTTTTATATTATTAATAATATTTACCATACCAAATAAACATACATTTTTTCAGCTTCATGTAATAGTACATTCAGTTATCTTTAAACTGACATATAATTCATAAAAATCTTTGAAAAATTAAGAAAACTACAGCTTAATTTCTGCATACATCTACAAGGTGAAAATGGGAACAAAATTTAATTACGTCACAGCGTGTTTTTCAGTTCATTAGTTAATGTGTAAATATCATTACTATTTGTTGCTCTGATAAAGAACTGTATAGTAAATAAATATTTTGGACATTTCGAGTTGAACATTTATCAGTAAGCAGTCTGATTTGCTTTTTTATTTGATAACTGGAAGTTACAACTTTTATTGATGCTTCCTCTTCAAAATATCACAATTTTAAAGAACAAAAACTGTTATCATTTCATCAGGGCAAATTTAATTGCTTGTCTGTATTTATTTTTTCCTGAAATGTAGATCCCAAGGACTCATCAATGGATTACAGATCTCTTTTAAAACACAGGTAAGTTTTAACATATAACATTAATTATGTGATTTAGTATTTCTTTGCTGCCGAGTTCATAATTCTGGGAACAGAAGGAGAGAGGTCATTTTGCACACTGAGTATATTTCTGTGATTTTAAAAAATTTGAAGCAAACTTTAAAATCCTCTTTCACACTCATAAGTAATTGAAAATGTCATCCCACTATCACCGTCCTGCATTGCCGACATGACATTCTGAGGCTCTTTATCGGGAACTCATGTATAAAGAGTCAACTGTCTGCATGCTTTTCAGTCAACATACTCTCCCATAAATGTCATCTAATGCTATATGTAGAAAAACATTATGCAATTAATAAAGGAATTCAGCCATAGGCATACCACTTGAAACTTTGAGTAAAGGAAATGTAAGGGATGTAACACATTGCATTGTTTCCCACGACCCAATTTTGGGTCTCAGTCCATATGTTGAGAATCATGGTTTTAATTAATCGATGTAGAAGCTTGAATAACTTGATATGGCGTCTCTGTAGATGTAACTTTCCAAAAGATATATGCATACAGTGAAAACTAAAGACAACACAATGTAAACTTACTTTAAAACTGTCTAGTGCTGTCCAAATGTCTGACTATCTGAATGACTTTGTTTGTTACGGGGGGAAGCTTATTTAATGGCTTACATTTTCAGAAAGATCTTATTTTTCTAGAATATTCACTGTGGAAGGAATTTATATAGTGGATTTTATACCACACAATGGGCTAATCACCTGTTTGTCAAACATTTTGATTACATGTTTTGCTCAGGAGCCTTGTGCTCTTTGGGTCCCTTCAACACCCTGTTTACGGGGTAGACGAGGCTCCGATTATGAGATGAGATGAGATGAGATTTTATACCTTAGAAGATCTTTTTCTGAGAATATTGGCTGGGGGAGAAACTTGTATAGTGGTTTTTATGTTCAAAAAGACCTTATTTCTGAGAATATTCACTGTGGAAGGAACTTATATAGTGGTTTTTTTTTATGTCTAGGAACATCTTTTTCTGAGAACATCCACTGTGTGATGAACTTTTATTGTGGATTTTAGTCCAGGAAGATCCTTTCCCTAGAGTATTTGCTAATGCAAATGGAACTAGCCATTCAATGCTTCTGGGAAAAAAATAAAAGTATGCATCACTTGACATTTCAAAATAAATCTAGACTAAGTACTCACAGAATAATCCTAACCGATGGGAAAATCTATATCATCTGTTATTAAGTGGTAAAAGGGAACTAAGAAATGTAAAGTTGATCAATGATGCATACACATCTCATTTTCTGAACATGCATGGTAGAGAAAAATACACATCAGAAGCTATCTTCAGAGAACAAGTTATCAAACTTTCTAGAATGCCATAATTGCCAATGTCTGCAGTAGACAGAGCAACCAGTATGATACACTATCTTACCAGATTATCTTCTTACTATATGGATTGAGTCAGTGACAATCAGTAAACAACTGATAAGAGACTAGTGTGCAAATTAAGATTCATAAACACATCAGAAATAAGCATTTTGTGTTTTTATTGGCATATTGTGTGAAAAGGAAAGTTAGAAAATTACATTCAAAATAGATGGTATGAGGGATACAGAATGACAAAGGGAAATAATACTGGACATTTTCATCGTAATCTGGAAAAAAGTACAAAGAAAAATTGATAAATGGCAGTAAGAACAAGAGGCTATGGAGACATATGATCCCCTACACCACTCATGTCAAACTAAAATTATTTACAGGGCTGCTTAAGAGACAGGGCAACATGCAGAGTAAACAGTATTAGGCTGGCCAGGCAACATCATGTATATTCATTTTCACCACACTCAGTATATGCCTGGACTTTGGTTTATTTACATCCGAGTTAATTTTCCGTTGAACTATAAACCATGTAAAGAAGCTCTGTTATTCATAAATGGCTTCTTGCACAGAATAACATTTATTCTCTTAATCTTTGTGAAATTAAAATCTGAGGCTGAGATAAAAATATTGTCTATATGAGATTTTATCTTCTGCATCCAGCATCATTTACAAGAGTTGATTTAAATTGTTCATTAATTGAAGTAATGTTTTATGAAAAATAGTCTTTGTGATAGGTGCCATTTCAGTAAAATATTCTAGAATTGTTTGTGGATCATTCATGCAAATGTTATTTTTCTGTAATCTCATTAGAAAATAATTCCATCAATTAAAATCATGTGTATATGATGATCAGGTTCGTCCTTGCCTATATCATGCAGCACCATTCCCAAAACTCCAATCTTTAAAATATTTTGTATGACATCTTATTCACTGATATAAGTATAGTGCATGTTTTAAAAGGTAGGCATTAAAAAAATAAAGCATGGCATGTTTTATGTGATAACCATAAATATATACAATTATTTTGACACATTTGACTTTTACAGAGAACACCAGAAAAACAAAGAAGAAGAGGAAGAACCAGAACGGAGTAATCTAAAGCCAGGTAGGAGCCATTTCACCATCTGAACTGCACACAAAAAGTAGTTGTTTGTCACAGTTAGTGAACATAAATTAATATCATTTCATGAAAAAAGATTCTTGGCCCTTATCATCCCAATGTCATAAAAATTGGTCAGATTATTACATGATGTTTAGATTTTAAAACCAGTTCTATTTCATTTAATGTGTCTGCCATTCAGCTCTATTTTATTCTCATACAATGTTATGATCCAAATGTTACTGCTTTCTTTAGATTAGCTTTTACGGATTGCGCTTTTCGTTTTTCCTTATTCTATTAGTGAACATTTCCTCGTTCTTAAATTGTAGTCCTGTAGGTCAAAATATTTTTTTTCCAAATTATGTATGATTGTGATGTTGGGCATTGTGATACATAGCTGTATTTAATGCATTATACAAGTATGATGGAATTCAGCCTTTTTCTTCAAGATGATAAAGATTGCAACCTGTTTTACACACAGTGAAAATAGCCTTAATATGTAATGCTGCAGAAAAAGGGTTCCATTACATGCCCATTGAGGCATATTGGGAATATGAAGTCAGGCCAATTTTCTTGACCCTAAGGCACACTAGGCATCATTTGAGCCACCTTTAACCTTCCCAGAGTTCCTCTGGTACCCACTTCATGAGGCTGGGTCGGCCCCGGCACCGTTTGTGGTCTAAAAAAATTCCACCTCAACTTGGGATCAAGCCAGTACACTAACCACTGCGCTACCATAGCTCTGATGCAACAGAAGCCAAAGCTTATTGCAGTTAAAAAGTATTCAACAGAAGATGTTGTGCACACTTTAGAAAAATAGAAACACCACCCTGGGCCCTGATGGTGTACAGTATCAACGCATAAAACAGCTGGATGACTCAGGAATCTGATGTGGTGAGGGATTTCAACATGAGCATACAGAACGCTCAGGTGCTGGAAGACTGGCTACATAGTTACCTACGGCCACTTCCTAAAATATTGTAAATATCTCACACTGCTCAGCAGCTATCGAATTATCACACTGCAGAATGTCTATGGTAAATTATTTGAAAAGATAATTGCAAGACAAGTAATGAGCCACCTAAAAAATGCACACATCCATCCTGATACCATGGGTAGCTATAGGCCCATGAAAGCAACATGGGGTAATGCTGGAGCATTTGCGTATGATATGTACAAGGGATTCCAGGGTAAACGAGAAATGGTTGCTGTAGCAATTGACCAAGAGGATGCTTATAACAGTGTGAACTTTGAAACATTAATGAACTGTGGAATGGCTTGTGGTGTTAACTCTTGGCTAACAAGATGGATAGCAGCTACCTTAACTAAGGGATCAGTTGCATTTTGCTTGGGAACATTGACATCAGAACCAATGTGCATTTTCCCAGGACTACTCCAGGGTTCTCCACTATCACCGGTGCTGTTTAACATCTATGCAGCAAAAGTAGCCACCATTCAGTTAACGTGGCTGGGACGAACATTAACTTTTGCATATGACATACTCATTACATAACTGGTTCTGACTGACAGGAAATATTCAATAGCATATACGGGACACTAAATGGGGTGTTTAAATGGTACGAGGAAACCGGCATCTAGGGTCAATTCCTAACAAAGCTTGTATTCTGTGGTGCTCCTTGAATAACTCCATATTGAGAGCTGATCTTCCAGACATTACTTTTAGTGAGCAGAAAATTGAACGGCAAGACATGATGAAATACCTCGGAATAACATTGTATCACGGGTTATTGTACAAATACTATGTTGATCTAATCATACAGAAGCGCAACAGAGGTCTGGCAGCCCTAAAAACAATGGCCGCAGGGACTACTGTTTCTCCTGAATCATCAGTTAGCCATATCAGTCATCAAATAACATCTGGGAATACTCACACTGTCAATATCACAATGTGAACGACTGGAACACATTCAAAATGAAGGGATGCGTATAGTCTTGGGCTGTATGCAAGATAACCCCTTTGTGATAATGCGACACATGCTTGGATTGCTGTCAATTAGATCCAGATATGCGATGTCCCAGGTAAAAGCTTATTTGCAAGTAACCACAGACAAAAGGCATCCCTTGCATGGGAACATAGTTGACATCAAAGGAGCAAGAATAAAGAGGGGATGTCATGAATGGCACAGGCAGAGGCAGCTATTAGACAGGTGACCACAGTTGTTGTTATTTAACCAAGACTGCAGAGCTTCTCGCTCTTTTGCAGCCAGTACCAGGTAAAAAGGGTAAAGGAACCCATTACACGCCCATTGAGGCATATTGGGAATATGGTGTTAGGCCCATATTATCTTGACCGTCGGCACACTAGGGGTGATGTGGTCGGCATCACGCCGGCCGCCTTAACCTTCCCAGAGTTGCTCTGGTACCCATTTGGGGCTGGGTCGACCCAGGAGCCGTTTGTGGCCTAAAAAAATCCCACCTCATCTGGGGATCGAACCATAGACCACTGCGCTAGGAAGCCAGTGCACTAACCACTATGCTACTGCGGCTCCCAATACCAGGACTCCTTGATATTATCTACACTATAGATCTAGGCTTCTCTTGTGGCTTTTCTTCCATTCCAAAATGTGCCAAGTTGAAGTCATGAGCTCCAGTTTCTTCAGCTTGGCTTGCATTCAGAGGTTAAGCATATCTGGTCTCAAGCTAAGAGGAAGAAGTGTGTGGCATACGATACGTTCCTCGCCACCCAAGAGGGCTCTCCAAATATGCAAAGTTAAAATGCTATGCTTTGGTTCTGGGCTCCCCCAAGGAATTATCACATCCTACACAGAGCCACTTTTCAGCTTCCCTTGCCTATTATGGGTCCTACATGAAGCCAACCAGGTAAAAGCCAGAGTTATGTCTGGGGCTCGAGTGACTCCGCCAAGCTTAATGTGCAATGCTGGGTTTCACCACAGGGGGATTCTCTGGAAGTATGTGGATGAATTCAAGTGTCAGCGAGGGTGTAATTAGGCTCACAGATAGAGGTTCACTTCCACATTTGTACATTTTAACATTGTGCTTATCTGGTGGTCATGTAAAGATGACTTCAGATATGCCTCCATGCATGTGGCCACACGTGAAGATATGTTCAAGGGGAAGAGTGGAGTGTCAGGTGAGAACAAGACAAATTACCAGCAAGCCATCATCAGCCTTGGCAGACAGTGCAGGACTTGGGCCAATGGGAGGGCAGAGCTGGATATTGATCAGCTGATAAATGATTATGCTGGGTACAATTATGCCATTGTGCATACTGATGGGTCTGTAATCCTTGTTGAAAAATCAGGGTGGGGCATCTTTGCTACAGTAAAGGGCAGAATCGTCACTGAACATAGCGGGACAAACGATAACAGTCTCCAGCATGAGAATGGAGGTAGAGGTAGTTACTGCAGCCTTAAGGTGGCTGTCTGAAACTTCATTAACAAGGGCAGTTATTGTATCAAACTCACAATCCATGCTTTGGAAGGTCCAAAGTGGATGGCTCCAGCATGAATGGAAAACCTCCATAGAAGCCTGAATCTTCAGGAACTGGTGTGGATCTACTGTTGTGGTCATGCAGGGGTATGCGGCAATGAAAGAGCTGACAGACTAGCTTCAAGAGCACCCATAGAAAGTGCATTTGATGTGGATAAGGGAGACATACTGAGGGCAATTAATCATCAGAGAATGACACTGCAAACAGTGAATCATCAAGGCTAAGGTTGCTGGAATTGGGCATGAAACGTAAGACCAGCAGGGATGGACGAATGAGAGGATGCATCCGGCATGCATACAATCATACTTACAACTGCCATCCCATTACTACTGTTATATTATTTTCGACATGACCTTTGGTCATAAACTTTATTTATTTATTTATTCATTATGCATTACATTCGAGTACTGTACAGTACTTCACTTTAGTATTTCACAATTTTTTTTTTTTTTTAAATTAATGGAAAAAAAAAAAAAGATATCCTGTTCAACCTCTGATGATTTATAATTAGGATATATATTATTTTCAATTCCAAATAATATGAACAACCGCCGATATGATAAAGTGGCATCACATTTGTCAAATCAAAATAAATAGGGACAATCACAATTGTGCTTATACGTTTAAAAAAAAAAAATAAATAAATAAACTCTGAACAAGAATAATATTAAAGTGGAGGGGTGTAAAGGCCTGGTGGTTCTAGTTATATAAAGGACTTTAAGAGATATTTAATTGACTTTCATCTGTTAAAAGTCATATGCATTGTAAGAACAGCATCAGACCTTCACATTCCCAGCCACTATATATTAACATTTGTTCGTGTTAAATATTGTTTGACTATATTATGCAGTTCCCTAGGTCTGTCTATTCTCAACACCTCTTCTATATTTATAGGTAAGTTGGATGCTTGCAAATAATCTAATATTGGTATTCTCATTTGTTCATACCTCTTACATTTTAACAAGAAATGTTCTATATTATTGTCTTGAAGACATCCTGCACAGTAAGGTTCTTCTATTCTGAAATAGCCTTTTCCCAGCTGTAGTCTGAGAAGTTTCACTATAAACAAAGAATAGTGATAGTTAAAAATATAAAAAAAACAGACCTACATATTTTAGAAGTCAGGCTTGTGAATTATTAATATATCCTTATGGTACATAGTGATTTCCGACCTAGAGCCATAGCGAATCATGACCGGGTTGTTAAAACAGAACCTTGTCGTAAGTTTAGGACAGTCTCTTTCTCTCTCCCTCTCTCTCTCTCTCTTTGAAATATATATTGCATATATATATATATATATATATATATATAGAAGCTATTAACGTAAAAACTGTATGTGAAGATTGGTATCTCCCCAAATATCTATTATAACAGTGGTTTCAGTTACAATTAAGTTGCTTCTCCATACATATATATATATACATATATATATATACATATATATAATTTACTTTCTTTATCTCTGAATTTTTCATTTCTTCCTGTGACTAAATTATTCTGGCAGTGATAATGATAGTTATTAAAACGCTGTGTTCTTAATGAAATTCTTTGCTTTATTGTTTTAAATACTTTATTTTATATTATACATAAGAATTTACTCCAATTGGATTGTGGAGGGGTGAAATGATGCCATATTTAGATATTAGAAATCAAAATTATTATCTTGAATTAGCTACACCATATGTCCTAATTATAACCCATCGTAGATTGAACAGGATATTTTTCTTCTTCTTCAAAAAAAAATGCTTAAGAATCCATAGAATCATCATCATCAGCTGCCATTTCCACAATGAAGATTGGCTGTAATGGATTTCCAACGTCTTCTATCTCCTGTTTTGATGGTGCACTTTGATAGACTCTTTCATGTCCATCTCTTGATGTTATCTTCCCACTTAAAGTGCTGTCTTCCCCTTTTATGTTTGCTTTCAACTCTCCCTTCTATTGTGGTCTTCTGCAAGGTGTTATGTCTTTTTATGTGGCCAAAATATTTTAGCTGCCTAATTTTGGCCTCCTTCTTTAGTTCTCTTTTCATACCAAGGTTTTCTTGGACCTCCTTATTTTATTTCTTCTCTTTCCATGAGATGCGCCTTATTCATCTATATATCCACACCTCGAGAACCTCAATTCTTTCTTCCAATTGCTTATTCATTGTCCATGTTTCTACACCACACGGTAATGAAGAATATATATATATATATATATATATATATATATATATATATATATATATATATATATATATATATATATATATATATATATATATATATATATATATATATATATATATATATATATATATATATATAACACTTTATGATTCTCAGTGTTAATTTGTGAGTTAACTGTTTGGATGTCATTATTTGTCTCATGTTATTGAGTGTAGCTTTGGCCATTCCTATTTTCTTCTTGATTTCTGTTTCACATCTGCCATCTTTTGTTATTATATGACAAAGATATGAAAAGATCTTGACTTGTTCCAGGATTTTCCCATTTATGCCTATCTTTAATGTGGGCTTTTTGTCTGTTTCACTAATTATCACTGTTTTTGTTTTCTTGATGTTAGTGTCCAATCTATATTCGTGACTTGTGCTGTTTACTTGTTTCACTAATTCTTGTAAATCATGTTCACTTTCCGCTAGCAACATAGTATCATCTGCATATCTAAGGTTGTTTATTGACCTTCCACTGATGTTCAGTCCTGACATTTTCTGTATCTGTTTGAAAATTTTTTCTGTGTATAGATTAAATAGGCAACGGAGCACTACGCAACCTTGTCTTGACACCTCTTTTTATGTCAATATAAAGATTTCAGGAACCACTTATAATGGAGAACACTCCACAGGTTACAATCGCTGCTGTGTGGGTTTATAGTATCAACTATAGGCTCGCCCTGCTAAGAGTATGACCATACAACAATGGCTGACAAAAGTAATAAACACCTTCAACAGGTACTTCCCTTTAATAAATATACACACACAATAAGGCCTCACACGGCCATCAAAAACTTCAAATAAAATAATGAAAAAACCACTGTAAACTTGCATACACGAAGGTAAAAACTATACCCCAAATGGCTGCTATAAATATCACTCACCCGAGCGGCAAAACTAAGACAATGACACACTCAAAATCATCGACATCTTATCAAACTATGGCCTGCAGACAATACGATCTAGACCCTTCACTGCTCTAGACTTAACAACGTAATTATCACCAAGGTCCGAAAACATGGCAGGCACTCAGTTTACAGTCTTACAATATAGACCACACAGTGATCTCGCTGGCATAAGGGAAAAAACGTCCTTCCCGGACAAGAGACTCACTTCTCACTGACTAATTTTGCGCCTTTTTTCCCCGACTTCCAGTAGTCACATGACCCACCAGTTTGGCTAACCTCAGCTTCTCCCGACTGGCTTTTCAACGAACACAAGACATTAAATGCACTGCGAAATAACGGTGTGACATCTCTTTCCCCCCCCCCCTTAAGAAAGAAAACAAAGTTTTCTTCCATTAGGAGGAACCTTCGCCCGACCCCCGTAGGAGTCTGGACGACCATATGTCACTAACATCATATTCTCATATGAACAGAGAGTGCCATAGTTCTCCTCTACTACTGTCGTTACTGCATTCTCCAGCTAACCAAAAAACACAACATGAGTACAAAGTAGATTACCCAAGGTTCTGGCAGCCATGAAAAATTACAACGACTGTCCTCCCCAGGTCAACCATAACCCAGTGCCCTGTATACTCATAGCACCTCCTACATAAACAAACATTAACGATGATATAGAAATAGCACAAACAATGTACTTTCGTAACAAGATTCAATCATATACTAAATTGCCTTTATGGCACCATAATACATGAAATTCATAAGCATAACATTTAGCAACCAACATGATCTTTCTTCTTCTTCTTCTTCCGTCCTTAGCCACCGACCGTCAAAGCAGTCAGTGGCCATTACGCCTAGTGGCGTCTTAGGGCAACAGCAGATAGGTTTTCTTTGCCATTGTTTCCCATCACGCCTAGTGGCGTCTTTAGGGCAACGGCAAATCAACCCATTTGCTGTTGTTTCCGTAATCGAAGTGACTGGCAAACGGGTGATCAGCCCGTTGTGAACATGATCTTTAATGTACACAAAACACCTCTGCAGTGATTGCAATAACTTGCTACCCACTATCACATGTAAACACTTCACCACAGAACGCTCCTGTCCTTACCACAACATTATAACCTGGACAGGGCGTCTGCTACTACATTATGTACTCATTTAATTAGTATAAGATTACTGGTGGAGTAGATCAGACTCTACAGTTCGGTTCGTGTTCACCGAAACACCCTTACTGAACGCGAAACCCGATACCTCTCCCTTGCTATTGCTGGACTATCAGCAGGTGGTTATGAAGCAGCGACATGTGCTTCCACCTGACTGCATCACGTGCACCCCACCTATTCGCAAAAGTAACTTGTGCAACCTTGGTATTGTCTCGCAACGACAATACCTCAACAAACCTAACCGGCGCGACCTCATTAAACGTACGTCTGAGTGTGCGCCAACTAGCACTCAGGGGGATATTGCGGACCCATACCTTGCGGTCGCTAGCTATCAGGCCCTCAGAAATGCCTCTACGGTTCCTATTCGTGTCCCTCAGCATCGGACTGTGAGTATTAGTGGGCGCCTGCTGTGAACCCTGTCTAAGATGTATTTTCTTCTCAGGTGGTGATACCTCGACCACCTGATCGTCGGCCTCGGGACTTTGGTGTTGCTGAGCCCCGGCTCCAGCCCCTCCCGTGGCGTTATGCACTCCTCGTACATTGCCGACGATCAAATCGGTGATTGGGTTCTCGAGGACAAACGTGTTCACTCTACCTGATAGGAACGGGGTGTCCACATTAATACACTGGGGGTAAGACTCGACTTTGCCACCAAATGTGGTACACTTTACAGTTTTCCCTGTGAGTCAGGACTCGTCGATGCACGAACGACGCACCCTGACTGTGGTACACCCAGTGTCTCTCAACACCGAGACTGGTTTCTTCTCCACCACACCTTTGTGGAGTGCCACCTTGCCAGTCTCATGGACCGCCAACAGACATTGTACCGCCTGTCCGCAGTGTAACACTATATTCTCGTCCTAATAAAATAGAGGTCGACACCCCACACAGTCCTCGCTGTTGACTGTGTCCAACACAAACGCGAAATTTGCGTGCTTGATTGGGGTAGTACACACGTCAGCATAATGACCCCTGCCATTACAATTGGAACATCTGCGTTCCCTTTTTCACTCATCGCGTGGACTTTTGCTGGGGCTGCTAGCCGGTGAAGACCGCGCATCGGAGTCGGATGATCGGCTATCTGCAGATCCATTCCTCCGCTTGTAAGGTTTTGTTTTATAGTAAAAGCAATCTTCATCTCGAGACTCCTCAAAGCGTAATGCTTCCGCATTTGGCACCCTCCTCCATCGCTATCACTTCTCCACTGCCGGTTGTGCCAGTTCGACCGACAATTCCTATGAGATCGGAAGTTACCGTAATTCCCTCTGCATGGTTGATAGGGACAGGAGGGCCTATCGTGTCTCTGTTCTTCGAAGCTATCTGTGAGTAATTCCTGCCAGATCTTACTGGAGCAGTTTGCTCTCAATAAAGGTTGCTGAGTATTCTTATGTCTTTTCCATAAATACCTATGTCTTCGGGGCATTCAATTATTTTCTCGTGGTGGACTCTAATAGTCTTCTAATAGTCAATGAAGCACATGTACAGGCTTTTTTGGACCTCTGTATATTTTTCTGCTAATATTCTCAGGCAAAATATTGCTCCTCTTGTTCCTCTGTTCCCTCTAATGCCAAACAGCTCTTCTTGGACCACTGTCTACCTTACATTTTATTCTCTCCTGTATGATTTTGAGCAGTATTTTAATTGAATGACTTATCAGGCTGATTGTTCTAAATGTCTGAACATTCTGTTGCGTTAGGTTTTTTTTGGCAATGTATAAAGACTGATGTCTTTATGTCATGTGGTATATATGTCATGTGGTATATCATTGAAGCGAAGCACTGTACAAGGACGCAAGCAGTGCTGTTTTTGCAAGCAATGACATTGGAGAATTTTTCAAAACAACTGTAGGAGTTATTCAGGGATGTATCCTGTCCCCAGTGCTCTTTAATATATATCTAGAACATATTATGACTCATCAGGCTGATTGTTCTAAATGTCTGAACATTCTGTTGCATTAGGTTTTTTTTGGCAATGTTTATAAAGTCTATGTCTTTATGTCATGTGGTATATCATTGAAGCACTATACAAGGACGCAAGCAGTGCTGTTTTTGCAAGCAATGACATTGGAGAATTTTTCAAAACAACTAGGATGTATCCTGTCCCCAGTGCTCTTTAATACATATCTAGAACATATTATGCAGGAGGCTCTCTACGATTATAAAACAACCATATCGATTGGAGGCCGACCTCTTTGCAATCTACGTTTTGCTGATGATATCGATCTTATAGATGGAACAGAATCAGAACTTCAAGACCTTACCTCTAGACTGGAGAAAGTAACAAGAACGTATGGGATGGAAATTAATATAGAAAAAAGCAAGATATTGGTGAATAGCCATAAGAAACATGTTCCGACCAACATTACGTTAAATGGGCAAACGTTAGAAGAAGTTAACACCTTTAAATATCTGGGGTCCACTATATGTAGTGATGGAAGATCAAGTAAAGAAATCGAGACAAGACTTGAGATGGCCTCAGCTGCCATGACAAGGCTGAATGTGATCTGGAAAAGTAACATCAGTTTTCCTGTGAAGATCAAATTATACAAATCACTTGTATTATCTATTCTCTTGTATGTGTGTGAGGGCTGGACACTCACTGCAGATACAGAGCGAAGGATTCAGGCTTTCGAGTATAAATGTCATAGAAGAATATTTCGCATTTGCTATAAAAAGCACAAAACAAATGTCTGTGTTAGAGAGAAAATAAACACCTATGCAGGCCACCAAGAACCACTTTTGTCAGTAGTGAAATGTTGAAAGCTTGCCTGGTTTGGGCATGTAACTCGTCATGACTCCCTTTCGAAAATGATCCTCCAGGGAACAGTCGGAGGTAAACGGAGAAGAGGAAGGCAAAGAAAATCCTGGGCTGATAAAATCAAAGAATGGGCAGGGCATGGTTTTTTCCACACTTGTACGCATTGCTGAGGATAGAGAGCAGTGGAGGACCCTCTCTGCTGATGCTTCCACCATGGCACCCCTACGACCCATGACGGGTTATGGGTTGAGATGATGATATATCCTTTATTGTATATATCGTTGCACAAATCTGTGATTGTATCTATACCAAAGCTCTCCAGGGCTTCTTTCATTTCAGTTGTTATGTTTTCCATGCCTGCTGATTTTCCTTTTTGTAACAAATGTATTGCATTCTCTACTTCTGATCTGAGAATGTTTGGGCTTTTATTAGAATCTGGTGATGGTTTTTTACCTTTGTTGTCCTCAAATAGTTCTTTTTCGTGTTCTGCCCATCTGTTTAATATGTCTTTCTCGTCAAATAAGATTACACCATTCTTGTTCTTGATACAGCCTCCTCCTTTGGCAAACCTCGACTAAAATACTCTTTGTATAATATATTTAAAATGTATGCAAATGAAAGCCATAAGTAATTGGGTTCATTATAAAATATTACATTGAGTAGTTAATCATAGCCAGTGGTATTATAGTGCGTTTCACAATGTTTGTCGCTGTTTAATATTCAATATCTCTGCAACCACTTGATCGTAATTGTTGCAACTTTGCATATGACCTAATGATCGCTATGTCCCGAGGGGGACATTTTTTTCCTCGTTAACAAACTTATGGTTTTAAATTTTCTTTATTTAAAGTATACAAAATCGACCACCTCCTAGTCCAACCGTGTATTGAAAGGGCTTACCCCTTCATATTTGTGAGCTATTTCGATTTAACATCTTGAACGTATTTCACCCGTGTTTCAGCTCACTACCGCACTGTTTTGAACATTACATTTATCCTTCCGGTGCGTTCAGTTACAGTGGCGTATCCTGGTATTGCGAGCTAGGCGTGCTGCTACTTAAAATGAATATGTACGCCTACTATTTAACCCCTTCCCCTCTTAATTTAAAAACCAACTATATTCAATTACGCCACGATAGTTATTCGGCTGGAAGAAAAACATTAACTAAATAATACATATTTTCACTTACAGGTTTCACTTGAAGATCAGATCTATTCTTCTTTCCCTTTGCAGAAAATTCTCTGTTACAGCATCGTAAAATGTATTCTTCAGTCTAACCTTGCTCAAAAGTTCCTTTTCAATGGACAATAGGCTAAGACTGGAGAGTCGATCTTGACCTTGTGTAGATCTGTGGTAACTGTGGATTCGCTTTAAAGCTGAAAACGATCTTTCTACAGAAGCAGTAGTTGCTGGAATTGTCATTATCAATTCTGCCAGTTTGAACACTTCTTTAAAGCCTGAACTGAGATCATTTTCAACTAAGAACTGCAGTAACTCATGAACTGACTTGTTGCAGAACTCATCCGAACAATAAAGTACAACAAGTTCATTCTTCAATCTTACATAGTCGAACATTTTTCCATAAACGTCTTTTAATTTTTTGATGAGGTCCTCTGGAAAATATTTCTTGTACCCAGTGGAAACGGACAACGTCTGATAATGGCACACGCAGGCAGCAGACATAATGGGCTAGTGAAAAATACTGAACTTATTTTCACTTCCAATTATACCGACAACCGGGACTATCATACCGAGATTCTTCTTCTTCTTCTCTTGCGATCGCATCTTTGATGATTACACCGTCAGACGAGTTCTCATGATGAATTCGACTGTTGTTTGAAGTTCCTCTTTAACTCCATATAGCTTTGAGTTTAGTGTTGAGTCATTGGGCCAGTATATCTTTCTTAACTGGTCATACAGAGGACAGTCCTGTAGAACATGCTCAGCAGTTTGTTCGTTTAATCCACATGTGCACAGTGGTGAAGCAGACAATCGTAGCTTGTGCATGTGTTTATTCAGTTTGTTATGCCCTGTCCTGAGTCGAAAAATAGTTGTCTGTCCCTGCCGGTCGAGAGTGTGATAGTCGTCTTTGGGTTGGTTCTGTTCTCTTCTGATAGTCTGGATAGCTCTCTTTTTCTCAAAGTATGTGACTTCATTATCTTCTTGTTCACATTCTCCTCCCTTATTTGCAAGTTTATCTGCCTTTTCATTTCCGGGTACACCACAATGAGATGGTACCCACTGAAGTATGGTTCTCTTTTTGGCAGCTACCTTGTTTAGTTCATTTCTCAGATGCGGGAGTTTACCACCCTTGAGAGCTTGCAGGACAGACAGTGCATCTGTGAGGATGACTACCTGCTGGCAGTCAGAGTTGGTGTTATAAATCATATTTGCAGCTTGCTCTAGAGCTTGAACCTCAGCTGTATAGTTGGAACAGAATTTACCAGTGGGAATGTGCCTAGTCTCATAGTGGTTGTCAGGATATGAGATAAAGATACCGGCACCTCCATTCCTAACAGCATTAGTTGCTGATCCATCTGTATAGGCATGTATCCATGATTGATCGGGATAGCTTTCTTGGATCATACTCAATGTAGCAGTTCGTTTTTGCAGATCATTATACTCACATCCACTTGTGAGACCACTGACTGTTGTATTAATTTGGAGGGCACTGCTGGCCTGCTCCCATGGTACAGGGTATAGGGTGGGCTTCAGTGGTGTTGTCTTCATGGATAGGTCTTCTTGATGCTGTCTTATAAGTCTTTTCCCCCGATGCACAAAGCTCCTACGCTTTAGACGTCCCAATGCCAGATCATCTAGTCTTGCCTTCATTGGGTGCATTGGCATACTGTTGTACTTTTCCATCTGGATCATGGTTTTTGTGTCTCTTCTATGGGACAATGTCTGTAATCCAGCAACCTTCTGCATCTCTGTTATTGGTGTAGTTTTCATGGCTCCTGTAATGAGCCTGAGAGCTTGATTTTGCACCTTGTCCAAAGACTGCAGATGTGAGTTAGCAGCTGATGACCATGCTGCTGAGCTAAACTCTAAGTGTGGTCTTATTACTCCATTATAAATCTTCTTTAGATTTCGTTCATTTGCTCCCCAGTTGGTACCTGCTAATTTTCTGAGTATGCCTAGTCGTCTTCGGGCCTTTCCTTCTGCATTTTCAATATGCTTATTCCATGTAAGCCTTTGGTCAAATGTCACCCCAAGATAGGTGGGGTAGCTTTCTTCCTTGATCACGGTTGTCCCTAGGTGTATGTTAGCTGATTTGTCCTTGGGGGCGAGGGAGAACATGTTGTGGAGGTTTTGTCTGTGTTTATTGTGATAAGCCATTTCTCTGCCCATGACACTAGCATGTCTGCTGCCCGCTGCATTCTATAATTTGCTGTGGTGACATTTTCATCAGCGCACCAGAGTACTAGGTCATCTGCATATAAGGCAGCTTTAACTCCTGCAGGGAGATCTTTCACCAGGTCATTGATGTAAACAAGGAAGAGTGTTGGGGAAATTACTCCTCCTTGAGGTACACCCTGATGGAGCAACACTTTTCTGCTCTGCAGACCGTCAAGAGTGACTCTAGTTCTCCTGTTATGCAAGTATGACTGGATCCATTTCATCATGTTGCCTTGGATTCCACTTCTCCTAAGTTTTGCAATGAGGCCATCTTTCCACACCTTGTCAAAGGCCTGCTTGAAGTCGACCCAGATCGTTAGGACCTTTTTCTTCTCCTGGAAGGCATCTTCTATTGCTTGAGACAAGTAAGTAACTTGGTCTTCTATACTGTAGCATTCTCTAAATCCAGCTTGTTCCGGCACCAGGATCTGCTCAGACTCTAAATACCATTTCAATCTGTGGTTGACTATTCGCTCCATAGTCTTCCCAACACAGCTTGTGAGACTGATTGGCCGGTAACTTGCAGCCTCGGTCTTACATTTCCCTTTCTTTAGTATGGGTATTGTGATGGCTTCTCTCCATACTTGGGGTACCGTTCCTTTCAACCAGCTGTGGTTGAATATCTCAAGCAGTTTTGTCTTTGCTGCTGAGCTCAGATTTACTAGCATTTCGTTGCTGATTTTGTCTGGGCCGGGTGACTTTTGAAACTTAAGCTTGGAAATAGCCTTCTGTAGTTCTCCTAGTGTGATGGGTTCCCTCATTGGGGCAGGAGTATCTGTCTGTCCCATGGTTGCCAGTATTTCTTTTCTTATCTCTCTCTGATGGTCTATGTTAATGGGTAAGTTGCTTTCTGAACTGTATCTTCTAGCAAACAAGTCTGCAGCTTGTTTTCCTCTGAAAAGTTTGCCACCTTCATCCAATGTGATAGTCTGCCTTGGTGAGGAATGCTCTTCATTTAGAGACTTGACTAATCTCCAAAGTTTCCTGCCGTCTTTCTCAAGGTTCAGCGATGCCGTTTTAGTTCTCCAGCTTTTCCGCTTTTCTTCTAGCTTTGTTCTCTGAAACTCTGCTACAGCCTTTTTCCATTTGTTGTGAGTTTCAAGTGAAGGCTGAGACTCTGCGTCCTTTCTAGCCTTGTCCATAGCTTCCTGACGTTCTTGGAGTGTGCTGGACCAGTATGGTATGTAGTTACGCCGGCATCCTTTGGGAATGGTTTCTTTTGCAGCTTGTAGTATGCATCTGTTGAAGTCTTTTACCACTTCATTAATGTCTCTGTTCTGTACCTTGAGGGTAGACAGCAGCGTGTTCACCTGATGCCTGAATAAACCCCAGTTGGCTTTTTTGTAGTTCCATCTTGTAATGGCTGGGCCTGTACTGAGAGTTGCACTCTGGACAGTAAGAAAGATTGGGCGATGGTCGCTTCCCCCTAGTTGGTCTCCTACTTCTCTACTAATAGATCCAGCTATATCTGGTGTGGAGAAGGCAAGATCTGGTGTTGAGGTTGTGTGCCATCCTCTGGAGTAGAAGGTAGGAGTATCTGTGGCATTATTGACTAGGATTAGGGAGTGATCATCTTGCCAAGTTTCAACCTCTTCACCTCTGTGATCCAGATGGTTATAGCCCCAGCTCTGGGAGTGGCTATTAAAGTCTCCAACTGCTATAAAGTTGGTGGCTGGTACCTGTATAGAGCTGAGACTCAGGGGTTTGTTGTTCGGACAGTAATAGTTCAGGAGTTCTATTTCCATCTTGTCTACCTTTATCTGCAGCAGCTGATATTCTGCTCCATCCATGAAGGTTTTCCTTTCGTGTGCAGGAATGTTATTCCTTACAAGAGTAAGTACTCCTCCTTTTCGTCTATCTTGTCTGTCGGATCTGAAGCATTGATATCCCCTTATTTTAAAGGTTTGATCTGCTTTCAAGTGAGTCTCTTGGATACAGCAAACACTGACTTGCTTCTCATACAAGATGTTTTCCAGCTCTGTCTTTTTGCTGTATCCAGCCTGCTTGCTGTTCACTCCCTCTGCATTCCAGTGCATCATGACAAGTGGCACTCTGGGTTTCTCTTTTTCTGTTTTGTTTTGGTCAGTAGTTCTCCTCCGCCGTCTGTTGACTCCACAAGACGGTCTAGAGGGTCCTCCAGTAGCTGAGGGTGGGCTCTGTCGAGGCTCAGAGCCCGGCACTGCACCTGCCTGGTGGAGCTCCACAGGGCGAGCACCAGAACGAGATTTATTTGACGGTGTACTCTCCATAGAAAAAAAAAAGCGAGTTGCATGATACTGTGGTTTCCGGTGCGCCTTCTGGCCCAGTATCTACGACTTTAGCACCTGTTCAACGGGAGAGTGGGCTCATCCCTAATCTGTTTATGTTCCCAGTAGTAGACTATTCGCAAGCAGCCTGGGGGTGTCACTGCTCTGCGCGGACCTTGTTTACCGAGGCGGCGTCCGAGCTCGTATGGTGAAAATATGGTTGCGTTATCTTCAAAATAGCCCTGTCTTTCCCGTGGCTTTTCTGCCATCCTGCAACTTTGAGTTAGGGAGTTCTGAGCTCCAGTCTCTTTCCCAGGCATTTTATCCTGGCCTGGCACGCATACAGAGGACCCCACTTCTGGTTCTAAGTTAGCAGTTGGGGATAGGTGGGGTAGCACACTGTGCATTCCCCGTCATCCAGGGGGCTCTCCAACTATGCAGAGCTTGCACAATGCTGTGCTCTGGTTCGGGGCTCTCCCAAGGAATCCTCACGTCCTGCACAGAGCCACTTCCCGATACCCACCACCTGCCAACCCTCCATTGTAGAAATCTCCTGCATGCGGCCATCCAGTCAAGAGCCAGTATTAAGTCTGGTGCCCAAGTGATCCCCCCAAGCTCAGTGTGCAATGCTGGGTTCTCATCATGCTGCAACACAGGAGGGATTGTGATGCTCAGCCATCTCTCTCAATTCTGCACCGATAAGTGACATCGGGGACTTAACTTTGCCTCAGTACTGGGAGGCCCCGTTTCCGGGTACACCACACACAGCCAATTGAGGCAACGGTCGCCATGGGCGTGATAGACGACAAACAGTGAAGAATGAGGCAAGAAAGCATTTAACCCATGAAGTGGGGGTGGATTGGTGCAGACCAGAGCATGTACCACTCGCCGGTGGGTTCTGCATCTACACCTACAGGGTTCCACCCACTCCTCAGCCCATTTAGTCTGGCCCCTCACCCAGGACCTGTCCGGCTTGGGTGACCCTGCCAGGAGTAAAACTCCCGCCGGCATAGCTCCCGGGATCATTGAGGCGCTCAAGCTCTCCAACCACGGCAAGGTAGGCTTACATGTGGAGAGCATACCGAGATGAATGGTAACATATTTAGAGAGTGGATTGAAAATACTCTTCTTCCGTCCCTAGACAGACCATCCTGTCTGATAATAGACAACGCATCATACCACAACGCTGTGGCAGAAGAAGACAAAATCCCGACATCTTCAAGTACAAAAGATGCTATAAAGCTTTGGCTCAGAAAAGAAGACATTCCATTTAACGAGGGGTTTCTAAAACCTGAATTACTGTCCCTTGTTAAGAAATCACAAAAGACCAAGATATTCCATATAGACAAGTTGATTCAACAGCATGGTCATATGTGTTTGAGACTGCCACCTTATCATTCACATTTAAACCCAATTGAACTCGTTTGGGCAAAAGTTAAAGGACAGGTGGCAGCTGAAAATAAAACTTTCAAACTATGCAATATGAAAGAACTAACATATGCCGCCCTCTTGCAGATAGACAAAGATTATTGGTGTAAATGTGAAGACCATGTCTTAAAAGAGGAAAATGACTATTGGAAAAAATATGGACTGTCGTTCGTTCAGCCGAGAATAGTCATCAATATGTAAGACTCGTTTGACTCAGAATAAGTGTGTAAATACCTTATGTTTTATATGTTTTCTCCTCCATCTATGTGTATATGTAAACCAATTCATTTCCTTTTTATCTCCGCGATTTCACTACTATTTTTAACATACACAGTAATTTAACCTCTTCATGCATCCATTCACGTTTTAGTATAAAGAGTAACATTTACAACGAATAGGACCTCACGTAGTAATCGGTTAACAAACCCCTCTAACATTCGAATTGTATAGACGCCTATGCCGAAAATATGCAACTTCCTTCATTTACGGTAAATTCTTTTCTTCCGGGACAAAATAATTACTTGGTTAAAAAAGATCAAAGGAATTAGCCGTTGCAAGAAAAGAACACTACCTGCAACATTGAATTTTATTAAAACTTTGGGACATTGAAAATATAAGACCACATGCAAAAAATCATGTTTATCAGTGCAAGGAATATGGAGATATTTGAAGTCAATCGTCGACCGATCTTTTTGAAACGCACTATAGTAATTAATGATTAACAGCTTAAAGTGATACATTGAAGATAATGCTTTAGCATTTACTCATGCTTCAAAAGACTCCAGATTGTTGTTTTCCACACATTATATTAATGTTAGAAAAAGTTTTACATTTTACTATGGCCTCAGACTTACCGAGACTTCTGTGATTTTTTTTGTTTCAGAGACTAGTACCTTAGCAGGTACCCTGATGTCTGTTTGTATTGTTATTATCTGGATTAGAGGAGATATGTGTTTTTGTTTTATTCAGTAATCCCCTCCTCTAGTATTCAAGGCTTGTGCATTTATGGTGCCCACTATTTCTTGCTTGTTTGTGTAGTTGTAGTCATGCTAGAATTAAAATTTATACAAGTACACAAGGAACATTTAGAGCTCATAACCTATGTGAGATATGGGTATTAGGTCATAATGCTGTGTATTTATAGTGTGTTATGTAGGCCTATATGCCAGTGTCATTTAGTTTTCATAGCGATTCAGTCTGTTTGTAGCTTTATAGACAGTAGAGACTGTAGTGTGTAGGCAGTTTATAACCCATTGACTGTTTTTATTTGTAGCAGACCTGTTTGATTTAATTTTTCTTTTCAGTTATTCCATTCATTCTACTTGCTTTAAGTCTGTTTTCTTCTTGAAAGGTTTTAATCTTTCCTTAAAAACATAATGTGGGAAATATTTTCTACCTCTTCCAGTCCCTTTAAAGCCCTACATTAGTTGCTATGTTCAGTTCTGTTTACCACCTTAACCTGTAGTGTGTTGAGAGCAAGAATTATTAGATTTGTATTTGTTTTGCATAAGACCTTGCTGCTTCATTAGTTTAAATAGTATATTTTTAAAAATAGCCATAGAACCCCTTTCATTAGACACTAATGAAAAAATTGTTAATTTGGGGATGTTATAGATTTTTCTTGTTTCTGCGTAACTTATTGGTGACAGTGAAACAAACATAAAAATCATGGCAGTACAATTTCAGATTTGCAGTATTGACTCTTTTGCTGCATTTACTTTTCTATTATTAGATGATACTATGATGTTGTATTAGATTGTAAAATTCTTTTTTTTTTTTTCTTTTTTTTTAAGTTGACACTAGACTGCATCATTGGCTCAGATCCAAACCCTGTGTCATGATTTTTGTATTCTTAGTTTTCAGATAAGTTCAAGCCCTGATATAATCTATACATTTTAATACCAATAAAACAAAATTTAATGAAGTAACACAAAATAAGAATACGACAGTGAAAATAAAGATTAGTCTGTAAAATGTTAATTTTTTTATTTAAGAGAACGTGTACAATAAGTTGTTTAAAAAATATATTTTATATTTGAGTAAAGATTCCAAAAAAAGACAAAACAAAATAATACCAATTACTCAAGAAAATTACTGTTTTCTTATTTAGATTTACCAGTGACAAGAGGGATCTTTTTTAATTATTTGTAATTTTCTTCATAATTAAAAAAAAACAAAACAAAAAACTATTTTCTTTTTGTTTCAAATGATTCTTTATTATTTGTTTATGAACTTTATAAGCTATCAGCATCTTAGAATCCATTCAATAAGGTACTATAGACGGTCATTAATTTCTTAAGGCAGCTGATGTTAAATGGACTTTGTTATTATAAATATGCTACAGTATTGTAGGAGCTGAATTAAATTTCAGTAACTTAACAGTGAATGTGCTATTTTTAAAATTGATTTTGATGACAATCTAAGCATATAATTATTATTCACAATTCTTCTGCTGTTTAATCGGTATTCAAGTTTGTTCTAGTGGTGTAAAAATTGCTTAGGTGGAGTTGGTGAAAAATATATTAGATCATTCAAAAAGCATCTCAAAAATATTACTACCACAGTGTATCAGTTAGTGCTAATCACCGTACAGATGTACTGTGACATGGGTTCATCTTTTGAAAAGAATGCTGCAGAAGCCAAAGTCCTTTAATAGTGCATTAGGTGGTTTCAGCCTTGGGGAGCCCAGTTCATAATAACCCAGCAGGCCAATAATTTCAGTCAGCTGCAGTAATGAGGAAACATTTCATTAGTCACTTATTTCTAGAATGTAGATGTCCAGGTGGGTCTCAGGGTTGAGGAACTGTACATTGTCAGTGACTTGACCAAGTTGTCAGGGCGTGAAGTCTGACATAAATTTAGACTTTTCTAAAATTGAGAATGTGCAGTTCTTTTGAAATGACAAACTGAGACACCCCAATTTTTCCTACAAGAGCTTCTTGTTGACTTCTAGTAAAGGCATCAAGCACTTACTTCTACATGTCATTCATGGCATGACATAAGCTTGTCAGATAACTTGAATGTAAATGACTGATCTGCATGATGTAGTAAAGTTAATCTTTTTTTCTTCTTCTTGCATGTTTGATTCATCTGTATGATCTCTCATTTCCACACAATGTAGAATTTGTGGTTGGACAGTAGAATTTGTAGTCTTGTAAAATGCAGCAAATTGAGCTATCTTTTCAAGCAAGGGATTTTCATAAGCTATTACTACTGCTTTACAAATTGATTCATGTGGCTAATGGTGCAATAACATGTCACAAGTATTTTCATCAACCAAAGAAAGTCCACAGCATTGATTGTGTCATGCTATGGAAGGTGAGATGACTGCTTGAAATGCATAGAGTTCTGCAGTTTGGTCTGTATATGAAAAACCTTGTAAGCCCTCTATCCTAAGCAGTTTCAGTAATGACCTTGTGAAGTAATGTGACAGTTGATGAAAGAAAAAAAAGACCATAGGCTTCAAAACTATGCAATAAATATTTGAAGTTCCCATTGATCCTTTGGCATGTCACATTCAAGAAAATAAATAGAGTATTCATTTAGGGACTAGCGTGAATGCTTATCCTGCAGAAATAGTTGGTTCGCACATTTAACAGTTCTTGTCCATTCATTCTTGAAAATACTCCTGCTGCTTGTCAATTTGTTTTAAAAGTGACTTCAAGATATGAGTCACTGTGGATTGCACGGTTGCATATTCCATGACGTCTTACATAAATTTAATGCAGTAATGTGGGCAAGCTGCTTCTGCAGCAAATTACATAGCGTGGGTAACATATTTGGCAATGAAGAAGCAGATGTAGGCTCATCACCAAATGAAGTCTCACCACCAAAAGGAAAAGACATGGGTAAGCTTTCACTGAAATGCATTTTCCTTGCTTGTTGTAAGAATAAAAGTGTTTTCCAGGTAGGTGAAGAGCTGTGAATTGCAACTCTCAGTAAACATAATGTAGAAAACAGATTGCTGCAAAAACTGAAATAACTTGATAAGATGAACAGCTCTCTAGATTTTATTTAACATGAGAAACGGTAGACAATGACAATGTTGGATGTACTAATAAATATCTCATGTGTGAAGGTTCTAATGTCCATAAGCGTTGCTCAAGGTCTTTCTTGTGTAGGGGACTAAAATAAATAAATGTATATTTGGTACTCACCAGAATCATCTGTTTCTCAGTAGTTCTTGGTACATATGCAAAGCTAAAACTGCTTGTGGAGAAAATGAACATATGTATCATGTTATGATACTAATACATGTAACTATAAAAGCTAAAGCACATGAAAATCAATAGTCCTAGCATAGACCATAACAGAGTATAATGCACTTTTATTTGCAATGACCACTCTACAGTTGATAAAAAGGGCAGACGACTGTCCCAGATTGAGGTGATGAAGATGAGCTTAAAGAAAGTAGATGCAGCTGGCAGTGATTCAGAAGAAGAAAAGGTAAATTTACTGTTCTACTTGTATGAGAAAATTTAACATAAACTACTTGGCCATGTTTCAACTGTTTCTATTAGCCTACATTCTGCATCTTTATCTTCATTATTTATAGGTTATAACTAATATTTTATTAACAACATTATTTACCATCATCATTTTTCTTTCAGCTGGGTAATTGTTATCTATACGTTTTTTTTTCAGGTAGCTATTTTGGATTGTTAATCTCAGTGTAATGTTGCAGGTCATTTTCATATGTGTATGAACCAGTGGCACACATTCTACTGCTGAAACATTTCATTATATTACAATGGAAAGTTTAAATAGTTCATAATATTTTTCAAAGACATTAGGAGAGAAATAATTATGATAATTAAACTTTTAGCATTGATGATTTGACATTTATCACAGATTTCAGACAATTTGCTGATGGAGATAGAAGTTTAATGGTTTATCTGGTACAGCTGTCCATTTTAGTGCCCATATGGATTTACTTGTGCTTGAGTTACAAACTGTCACTTTTGTTTCAGAACCTGTCACTTTTATGGATAAAACAGAAACTAACATTTACAATAGAATATTGTCTGTCACACCTAAATGTTATGTTACATGAGTTAGATAGGCCAGCAACACCTCATATAAAATACTTCTTATAATTACGGTATGTTTGGGATGGTATAAAACAGTTCTGTTCAGCTTTTTTAACTCTCTTGCCACAGTACAACTGTATACCGGCAATTCTGATAAATTGCAGTTTCTAATTTTCTTATTGGAATTTTTATATAACTAGGGGCTAATTGTGCATCATTTTCAACAAAATAATTTAAAGAAGCTACTGACCTAGTCACCCAATGAGATCAGAGCCCCATGAAACATTCCCTTAATTTTGAAAATTGTAGCCTAGTCATTTAATAAAACATGATAGGAAACTCTATACAGAGCGATACAACAGGAGGCAATCTGATCATCAGAAGTAGTCCCCTCGTTGATCAAGTGTTTCGGCCCCTTAATCTCCTTTACACACTAAGGGGGGCAGGCCCACTTAGGTCATGACTCCCAAGTGTCAGCCTCCTGTTGCCTGGTGCAGAGAATTGAACCCACTTCACTTTGGTTGCAGCTTTCAAATTCAGTCCTGTTTTCTGCCAGCTGGAGGCAATTGTGAAAGTAGCCCATATGTTGAAAACAAATTACTGTCCCGAGTTTCAAAGCCCGTTGCGGTTAGTTCCACAGCCAGCATGATGCCTTTTCCACAGTTTCGCTGAGCCTCTTAAGTGCCCTTGTTCTTGACTGTCCCTTCAACCCCAACAGTTTCAGTAGATCGTACACTGAGGCAGCCACGAGACTTCTTGCACCCACCTCAGCAGCCATGACCCTTGCAGTAAACCCATCGCGTCTCAAGTCTGCGGCCAGATCATTATTCTTGGCCACTTTGAACGAGTGTTGCTCGTCCAGTCTGGATTGAAATGGCACGATCGGCTCAATCATTATAATCTGGTTCAAACCCGGGCGACGGCATTTGAGGATTTTTCGTCGACCGGGATTTGGACTGGATTAACTCGAGACCTGGCGAGGACATTTGAAGGAGTGTCGTCGACCAGGGACTGGCGGCTCCTGAGCCGACCCAGCTGCAATGGGTACCTCCGAAATCGGAGAGTATTTGCCTGAATGGCGAGGGACACTTGTCTCTGTACAAGAAATAAAGGGATACTCACGTAAAATCAATGTCAGGTTAGACATAAATAATAACCTGAGATTTCGCCTCGAGTATTAGCGGGCGTACGAAAAAAAAAAAAAAAAAAAAAAAAAAAAAAAAAAAAAAAAAAAAAAAAAAAAAAAAAAATTATAATCTGGTGCGATGATGAGGAATGCAGCACTATATCTGGCCATCTTCAAGATCTTCTGATACTCTCTGGATATGTCCTTAGCTCAGGTAGGTCTACTGCGATCTCCCAGTCATTTGCACAGTCAAGAAGAGATGGTAAAATGCTACTTTATTTACTTGGTTTGGAATGTGCTGACTTTCATGCTCTCACAAAGTATGTACTTTCAGTGCTCGGTCTGACTTTGCTGTTCGCTTTCACCCTTGCTAGGTCTACTGTAGCAGCCAGCTCATTTAGTACTTTGTTGTGGCGCCATGTATATTACCCTTGCCCTAATGACACCTTGCAAGCTGAGAGCACATGTTCAAGTGTCTGCCTCTCATGGCACAGGGGGCACTGAGCATCATCAGACTTTCCCCAACTCACAAGGTTTGCGGACGATGGCAGGAGGTCATACATTGATCTGATAATGAAGCTGAGTCTAAGAGGTGCCATATGCCATATATCATTCCATGTCAAGGACCTTTTCAGGGCTCCTTCCCATGTAGTCCATTGGTCTTGTTGGGCCTGCTGCACCACTTTTAGCATCCTCTTATCATTCTCCTGAATTACCATATCTCTGCGTTCCCCTTTTGATTCCTTGAACCACCAGCGGATGTGACCATGGCCAAATCCCCGTCTATTCGTCTGTGTGATCTGATTATCTCCCTCAGCCTGAGTGACTTTTGGGCTGGACCAACAGCTTCATCTACTGTCCACTTCCTTCCAGTTTTCAGTGTGGGCTGAATTGACTTAACTACGGCATCTGCTGACTCACAAAGCATCATTGCAAGCCTTGCCTTTTTTGCTTTGTAGTAAAGATTCTGTCAATGGCTTCTTTGAAAAAAAAATCTTTTGATCTACATATTTTTAAAGCTTCTATACGTTGACAGTTTAAAAAAAAATTAAATCATATTTAAAAACTAAACTTTTCAAACATCACACCTGCAGAAGATTCATTTCATACCATCTTTGGCACACATACCGCCAGTTGAAAAGCAATGTTAGAAGTATCATCAAATTTTGAGTAAACATTTTAAGTTAAATGTCTCATGAATTTGAACAAGGAAAAAATTTAATAAATCTCTCGTCTTACTGGCTACTGTCAATAGTATGAAAACAACATCAACCAACAACAGTGAAAGTCAGTGGACTCTGACTAACCATCTTGATGATGTAATTTTTAGCACTGACTTGTCTTCTGTCCCATAACAAGATGCATGACAACACAAGTATACTTGATAACAGGTCACAGCAACTAATTCTGAACATAGAGAAAAAAAACAGATGATCTAGATTTGCTGATGACTTGGCTCTTCTGTCCCATAACCGTAATCAGATGCAGGACAAAATGAAAACACTCGATGAGAGGTCACAGCAATTGGGTCTGAAAATACACAGGGAAAAGACCCAAAAAAAATGAGAATAAAAGCAAGAAATGATAACAGGGTTGAACTTGAAGAAACACCACTACAAGATGTAGAATCGTACACATATCTTGGCAGCAATATAGACAAAGTTGGAGGGACAGACAGTGATATCAAACTAAGAATACAAAAAGCAAGAGGAGCTTTCATGGCATTGAGAAATATATGGAGATCAATAGAAATTGGGTCCAAACAAAAATACGAATCTTCAACTCAAATATCAAGTCAGTACTATTATATGGCTCTGAAACATGGAGAACAACAAAACCAACAACCAAAAATACAGACTTTCATAAATGGGTGTTTGTGTAGAATAGATGGATTAAAATGGTATGACAAGTTTACGTCTTACCGCAGTTCCCCTCAACTTCCTCTATGACAAGTTTACTAATGTGGAATTGATGACAAGAACCAGACAAGTGCCAGTGGAACAGGAGATGAGAAGAAGACAATGGCAATGGATAGGACACACACTGAGGAAAACTGTTGATAGCATTACAAGGCAGTCCTTGTTCTGGAACCTCCAGGGCAAGAGAGGCAGAGGTAGACCAAGAAGCACATGGAGAAGAGAGCTGGAAACAGAGATGAAAATGATGAGGAGAACGTGGAAAGAACTTGAGATGATGGCACATGACAGGAGGACTTGGCATGTGTTTGTTGAAGGCCTATGCTCCTTGGGGAGCAGAGAGTAATGAATGAATGAATGAGACAGAGAAATGGAAAGATTATGAGAGTAAATGCGACAAACGATAGCCATATTACGCTGAAAGATAATCCTTACCAGATGTGGAATCGTACGTATAGCTAGGCATCAGTGTAGACAAAGTTGGAGGAACAGACAATGATATTAAACTAAGAATGCAAAGAAACAAGAGGAGCTTTCATTAGGAAATATATGTAGATCAAAAGTGATAAAGCCAAGCATAAATATGAGAAACTTCCAATCAAATGTCAAGGTTGTCCTATTGTATGACCCTGAAAAATGAAAAAAAAAACAACCAGAAAGATACAGACTTTCATAAATGTGTGCTTGTATAGAATAGAATTGAAATGGTGTGACAAAATTACCAATGTGGAAATGATGGAAAGAACAAGACAGGTACCTGTGTAACGAGTCGTGAGGGGAAAATGCTATCATTGGATAGGACACACATAGAGCAAAACCTCTTGATAACATTACAAGGCAGTCCATGTTCTGAAACCCCATTGAAAGAGGAATAGAGGGAGACCAAACAGAAAGAAGAAAAAAAACACATGGAGAGGGCAATTAGACATGAAGGGATAGAGAAGACATGGAAAGATCTTAAACACTTGGCACAGCTGGACATGTATTTGTTGAAGGTTTGTGCTCTATTGACAGCTGAAAGGTAATGAATAAGTGAACAGTAACAACACTAGTAACAATAATACAATAAATAATAATGAGTCAGCTTCATAAAATGGACTGCTTTACAAGAAAAAAATTATTATGTATGTCTGTTTTACAAAAACAAGATTTATTTTGAAGTGTTACTTGTGTTACTAAATCCTTCTGTGACTTTCATTCTGATATATCTATACATATATATCTTTTCACTAACCTGGCAGCAGCGTGCTGGTAAAAAAGATGGCTCACGCAGAGAGCCTCGAGCTGAGTACGAGCGTGATGGAAGAGATCTTGGTGATGAGAAGGTTCAAAGAATAACATTTCACTCTTCAAGGCTCATAGCTTTGTTGCTTTAGTTATAGAGATTGTTTTCACCTAGTAATTTATTTCTTTGTTTTTTCTTTGAATGCTTTTCTTTATTATGCTTCTAATATTCAGCAAAAACAAAGGCAGTCATACATTTTATTTCTTATTTTTCTTAGTATACTTTTCTTTTATTCTGCTTTTAATATTCAGCTAAAAAGTAAGGACAGTCATAATAGTATTCTTCACTGTAAAACACTGTAAAGGTTTCTATATATTGTGTTTTGTTAGTCAATCAGGAGCTTTGTTAATCAAACATCATATCTGAAATTTTAGAGTGATTTGTCCCACTTTACCTTTCCCCAAAATAATTTTAGTATCAAATTAATTCTGCAGTCAGTTTACATATAAAGAATAACTATGCAATATTAAAAATGAAATGTTGTATGAAAATGTAACAGATACAAAATATTAATATGAAAGAAAGGAAAAGGGCATAACAACTCTTGGGAAACGAAAATCAGAAATTAGAAACACTGCAATAACTTAAATAAATTGATTTCATTACTGTAGAAATATCTCAGCAGTTTATTAGCACAATTTTTTTTTTAAAGTATCCCATTCAACCTTTGATGGGTTATAATTAGGACATACGGTGTACTAATTCAAGAATATAAAGTCAGATTTCCAATATCCAAATATAGTATCTTCTTCCCCCCTCCACTCAGTCAAAATTATTAGCACACGGAGGATAGCTACTGATTATGACAACACTGAATGTACTATTGAATATCTTGAATAAGTGTTAATGTCCACAAGCACTGTTTAATGTCTCCCTTGTTTTGATCAGTGTTCAATTCCAAGCATCTACGGATCTAGCTAAGTGACCTTTTACTTGTTCCAAAGTTTTGTTCATTCTCTTTTTTTCGTTTCGTTGATTATTTACTTTCTTGTTTCGGTATTTCTTTCAGGTTTTACGATTTTCTTGCATTATTATTGTTCTTTTTTCGCTCATCACTGTGGTTGTTTACTTTTTCCATCTGCTTGTATCGCTCATTTGGTGTATGTTTCTCATTATCGTATGTTTTTTTAGTACCTATATGTAATTCTTGTCCTTGTCACCTGTTTGTAACTGTGGCTGACGAAGGGTAAAACCCGAAACGTCCCTTGTTTTGTGAACTGTTAATTTGTAGAACTGATTCAATACCGTTTTATTGGTTTATATACTTCTATATAATCTATTTATGAATAGTTCTTAATAATTTTTTTTTTTGGGTCCGGTTTTTGCCTTCTTCTGGCGAGGCGCGTTCCTTTCAACCTATTTGGTTATATCAGAGCGCATTTACCATCCAAATAAAAAAAGTCAACTCTGTTGAATGCTAACCCGATCAGCGTTGATAGATACTAAGTCCTGAAAAGGACCAACATTATCTATCTGCTAGCATAAAGCCTTAAAAAGGACTCGCCAGCTACGCCAAAGCCCAAGCTAGTCTGAGTGTATATTGTCTCTCTCTTATTTCTTAATCATGTCTCTAAAATAGCATTATAAGGGTAAAAACATGTTTCACACAAAGTTTGCGAAATATCTAGTTAAGAGCTATAGTTCTCAAAAGTCAATGGTCATATCATTCATAAATGATGCTTACACATAATACAATGACTAATCTGACATGACACAATAACCAATGTGGAAGTGATAGCAACCAAAAAAAAAATTATAAAAATACCAGTAGAGCAAGAGCAGCACTATTGTTCATATTATTTAAGTTTTTGGGTAATTTTAAAGTTATTACACTTTAAACAAAACTAGCCTTCTTTCAGTATTGTCAGAATAAATTTACCAGTTTCCTGCGCATTTAATGATTGAAATTGTAGTATGTTAATAACTCCCTTTAACTGTGCCATTCTCTAAAAATGTGGAATTCATTCAGAAAAATGAGTTCTTCTGTGACTCATCATAAATGTTGCTGATCAACAAGTAGGGGTTGACAGCACTCAATGTAGTTGTGATATCTCCTTAAATGTAGTAGACTTTGTAAATGATAAAATATCTATCTGATTATTAAGACAGTTGTGATAAACATCAAGTGTTCTCCTAAACTACAAATGTGGCTTTCTTTGTTAGCTGTTCTGTGTTCATGTTTAATTTTATTAATATAATTTTTAGTTTCTCTTGTTTTCTATTATATGAAGCATAGCTTCAATGCATATTTTTTGTTTCAGACAGTTTTCCTGGTTTCCTGGATGAATATTTTATTAAAAATTCACTTTATATTTGCTGGGATTTTTAGACATTATATTTTGTTTAATTTATTTTTTGCACATTGGCTTTAAGACTTAATGCTAGCTTACAACGTTGTTCTTAATGTAGCATGCTTGCAGAGCACACTGGCATTGAATGGGCTGGTCGCAGCCAATTGTACCCACTGGTCCAGTAGTCATGTTTTGTTTCATTTTACAAAGCAAACAAGAAGTTTGCTTCTTTGACTTGACAGAGTTATTGGAGCAAGGCGGCTGCTGTGTTTTACAATTGATTTGTTGATCAATTAGTCACAAAAATATTTTTCTCTACAGGTGTACTTTTCTGTACTGTGCCATCTGTCAAATCATGTCTCAAGTATCTATTTCCCAAAAATGTGGCTTTGGATGTTTTTGTTTAAATTGCTGTATTTAAGTTGCATAATACTGAGCACAAGTGTTCTGTGAACTTAGTTGTGTTTGTTCTGATGCCAGTTGTTCATCACTGTCTTGAATATATTAACTTTTTGTATTTCATTTGTTGGTGGCAAAATTTTTTCTACTAAGTATTATTTTTCATTCTAGAAAAAAAAAATGGTATTATTGCAGTTATTAAAATATTCATTCTATAAACGAGATGTATATATTTTTTTAATATTAGCAGTGTCATTGCAAATGGAGCTTTTAGAATTGAATGGCATTTTGTTTTTATCCACACTTAAGCTGCCAGAACATTTTTGAAGACATTTGGTAGAATGATACAGTCATATAACAGTACACATCTGATGAGATGAAGAAGAAATAGATTCAATGCTTCCACCTGGCATGTTATAAGAGGTGACTAAGATAAGGTCATGCATATAGCTGACAATCTCCTTATGTACAATAAATTACCACAGACACCACCATCACAAGTGCATATAAAGTGCATTGGTGCAGAATTCATCCATGCAAACCAACTACAGCAATGTTTCCATGCTTCTGAAGTAGCGAAAAAAAAAAAAAGCATGATATTCATTAATACATTTAATAGTTTCATTTAATTAATTTCCTCTCCTTAGATGTATGTTTAAAAATTAATCAGAAATGCTGATTCAAAATATTTATGTCATTATAGAGAATTTAACTTTTAAATGAATAAGCTGTGTCATCTTCATTTAAATTAAAATTAGATTTGAGAAAGGATAGCCTAAGTTTAGAAGAATAATTGCTATTGTGCATTCATTATTACAAGATGCAACTTTGTTTTACTGGTTTTTATAATCTTCTATGTTAATTCTATTGAAATACTGATTTTCCATAACGAGACCAGCTTAAATTATTGTACTATACTGATTAATATGTGATTTATGTTGTAGTGTATCTAACATCTATAGACTAGCTAGTCAGATGAAAATAACACAGGTCTAATATGGAAATTTTATCTTGTTACTTATAGCCTAAAGCCCCCAGTCGAAGACAGTCAGTAGAAGCTGAGATGTCGATGAAGAAAGCATCAGCTGACAAACTTGAGGCTTTGGAGATGCAGCAGCAGCAGAGGCGCTCCTCCATGCAAACACGTAGAGCATCACTTGCTGAAGTTATCCCTGATTGGCCAACTCTGCAGCCACGTAAAATGATTAAGGAGGTGACAAAGCCAGTCCCTGTCAGTGTTATCGTGCACTATTTTTTATTTATTTTTTTTTTCCTTATGCCCGCTATTACTTGTGGTGAAATCTCAAGTTTAATATCTAACCTGAGACTGATTTTTACGTGAGTATCCCTTTTTTTCTTGTACAGAGACAGGTGTCCCTCGCCATTCAGGCAGATACTCGCCGATTTCGGAGGTACCCATTAGAGCTGGGTCGGCTCAGGAGCCGCCAGTCCCTGGTCGACAACACTTCTCCAAATGTACTCGCCAGGGCTCGAGTTAATCCAGTCCAAATCCCGGTCGACGAAAAATCTTCAAATGTCCTCGCCTGGGTTTGATCCTGGGTTACCCGGTCGCCAGCGCAGTTTGGTAACCACTACTCCAGCGCGGCTCTCGTGCACTATTATAATTACCTAAGATTTGAAAAACAGTTTAAATCTTGATGCCATTTGTGGAATAAACCTCAGTAAAGTGAAATGTATTGTCTTTAATATATAAGAAGGATGGAACAATTTTTATCCTGAATAGTGGAAAAGTACAATTCTGGAAATGGTAACTAAAATTAAAAGTGAAATAATAAAATATACTTTGCTGAGACATATTTAATGTGATAATAAGAACTCACAAAATCAGTCTATGAGTGTTTATTGTGGACATAATATTAATTAGATCCTAGCAAACTAATCTTTTATGAAATTCTTTAATGAAGATGAGAGAAAGTTGCAAGACATTTCAAACTTTCACTCTGGAACTACATTAGTTCAGGTTTGTGGCTAATTAGTTTAGTATCTTGGTCGGGATCTGACAGCTTAAGGTAGACACCATTAATCCTTCTTATAACCCATCAAGGATAAAAGGGGATATTTTTATCAATCAATTTTAAAAAACGTATAGTTTGTTGCAGTCTGCTTCTTCATTACCATTCATCTTCCTGTGGTGTACAGGCCTTACAAAAATACATGTCAAGCTTTTTTATCCTGTGTTATCTGCTCAAGGTCTGTCCATGTCTTCTTACTTTGCCTTCATGTTTATGCTCCCTTGTCCTTTTTTTTTTTTTTTTTTGGTCTCTGTCTGGTTTTCTTCCTTTGGGGATTCCAGAACAAGGGTTGCTTTGTAATGCTGTCAGCTGGTTTTCTCAGTGTGTGTTCTGTCCAGTGCCAGTCTTCTCACATCATGTTCCTCTGGTATTTGTCTTGTTCCTCTGGTATTTGTCTTGTTCTTTCCATCACTTCCACATTCATGATCTTGTCAACACTTTTAAGTCCTGTTCTGTACAAGCACTCAATTATGAAAGTCTGTATCTTTCTTGTTGTCATTTTTCTTTCTCCTCATTTCAGAGCCATGCAATAGGACTTATTTAACATTGAGGATTCTTGATTTATATGTTTTATGCCAGTTATATCCAATTTACAAGGGGGCTTCAAATGGTAACCTTAAATTTGCGATAGAAATTCGAAACACCGTGCCATTGTCATGTATGTTGGCAGTATTGTTACTAAGGACGTCAAGAGTGTCCTGCAGGTGGCATCATGGTGCAGATGAACCACAGGACGTCACAGTAGGAGTTTATAGATGGCCGCCCCACTAGTGACATGCACCAAAGAGAAGCAGCGTTTTGTTATCCGTTTTTTTAACAGCGAAGGGGTGAAACCTACACTTGCTGGAGTGACAGGCATGCATCACCGCAGTGGACCTTCATTCGCCGATGAATTTCTATAGGTATCACCCCTTCGTTGTTGAAAAAACGGATAACAGAATGCTGCTCCTCTTTGGTGCATGTCACTAGTGGGGCGGCCATCTTTAAACTCCTACTGTGACGTCATGTGGTTCGTCCACACTGTGATGCCACCTGCAGGACACTCTTGATGTCCTCAGCAACAATACAGCCAACTTACATGACAATGGCATGGTGTTTCGAATTTCTATCGCAAATTTAAGGTTTTCATTTGAAGCCCCCTCGTATATTAAGTTAATGAATAAAATTCTCCGTGTAGTTGGGGAAGGGGGAAGTCTCCGAGAAGACAAAGAAAGAATAAGACTACAGCTAATTCAAGCATGTCATAAAAAGCCACTAATATGAGGCTGTGCCTGTGAGGCAACCACATCATGTAAAACAAATTGTTATAGAAACCACTGCTGCAAGAGCGCACAGATGCTTTGGTGTAGGATTCATGCATGGAGATCAGCTGCAGTGATGTCTTCATGCTCCATAAGGAGCAAACAGGGAATGATGATGGTACTCAATTTCATTATCATATGTATAAAGAAATCCACAGAGCCATGTGGGACATGTGGTCCCCAGGGTCTCTGAAAGGACAAAGAAAAAATAGACTACTGCACCCTTAGGCATGTCATACAAATTGACTAATATGAGGTTGTGCATGGGGCAGGGTAACCTCATGTAAAACAAATTGTGACAGAAACCACTGCTACAAGAGTATCTGGATGCTTGGTGCAGGCTGTAAGGTGACCAGCTGCACTGGTGGTTCCATGCTCTGTAAGGGAGTGCAAAGGAAAATGATGATGAATCCACAGAGGCACGAATTAGTGCAGCATTATGTTTAACATTTTATGCTACTTTGATTTTTTGTAGGAACCAGACAAATTCAATTCTGAAATGGAAGACATAAAAACACTGGAAGGCACTACATCTGTCACATTTGTTGCAGAATTTTGTAAATCAGATGCCAAATTGAAGTAAGTATGCAGAAGATAGAGTAATGTTCAGTTTCACAATGAAAACATGGTCGGTGATGTTATCCATAAGTATTTTTGATAATGTAAGAATTAAAAACAAATGAGCATATACAAACTCAGATATCTTTAAATTTGTTCACATGCAGACTTGACAGTTGAACCTCTTTCATTCATCTAGTGTTTACACAGTGATATGTTACAGGAGTGTTTGTTATCAGTTTCCAGTATGAGGCTGAGCACGGCTGTTTGTGCCCTATACCAGAGCGCTCTTTTAGTTTCGGTGACCGGAATTCTGACACCGGGTATAAAATTTTGTGTGCACCGTAAAAGACTATTTAAGTTTTTCGCAGGGAAAATCAGCTGATGTGTGAGTAAAATCAGTAAAATATAAATCATTACACACTCGTTCTGGATAAACACAGCGCTAAAATTCTTTTGTGTACTATAACTTTGTTCTGTGTTCTATTTTTGATTGCATTTTTATTTGTTTGAAATTAGTTTTGACGGAGTTACAGACTTTTGAAAACAGCGTCATCATTTAAGGAAATTCATAAAATAAGTAATCTTTTTATTAATTTAATATCTAAAAATCGGCCCATTCGTTTGAGTTTATAATTATAAAGACTTCTCGAAGGGAAGCTAAAGATTATTTCCACATACTTTTTTTTTTGGTTTCATATCTTGAGAATGTGTGGTAGTCAGTTTTGTGAGTGTGGCATTACAAGAACAAGCATATTGTCACCAGATTTTATAGCATTTAAATCCCTTTAAACGCATTCCTGATACCCACAAATCTTAAATAAGGTAGTAAAAAAATAACTTTTTGTAAAGCACCATCTGTTTTTGCATTTTCATTCATTTATAATGATATTTAGCTACGTATATAAGCGTCAGAAAACATGTAAAGCTATAGATAGATTAATTCCACATAATTTGATCTATCTTTCAAGTCTTGTTAATCTTCTATTTATAATATGAATTTTTTTTTAAATTGTGTGTGAGATAAGGACTGTTCCATTGGTGTTCTTTGGTAGACAATCCTGTGCACACGACGGCTGCCAGCGAATTCTAAGTAACTGTTTGTATATCTTCTTTCATTCAAAGTTACAATGCAGGTAGTAAATTTAGAGAAACCAAATTCTAAATCTAATACCATCCTTTTATCAATGGCTAGAGTCAGAGATACATATGATAATTTAGAAATATTTATGAATGGCATGAAAGCTCAGATAGAGTCACTAAAATATTTAGAGTGGGATGGTAAACAAGTTGTTGTTTTCTTATTCGGGGATTATTTCCTTGTTTTGCTGGAGACACCACAGACATGGGTATATTCCTTGAGCTCCAGACAAACCAAACATTTTCATCAAAGACATCCAGAGAGCATACAACTTGCAAACCAATAAGTTTGGCCATGTTGATAAGAGATTACAATAGATATATGAAATATGGGAAAGGGAATAAAAGGCAAGTGGCACATTACCATAATTGTTTACACAAACCAATGTTAGAGATTGAAATTGAAAATGTAGCTCCTCCTTACCTTCATATTTTATTAGGCATTGTTTTGAAACACCACAGACTTCTAGAACAGGTAGCTGATACAATAGACGCAAAGATATTTGAGAATTCGCAAGAGATACATGCAAACATTAGTACTTTTAAGAACTTGAAGAGATTTAGTAGGAACTGGAAATAGGCAGAAGAATTAGGAGCTAAAATTGAATTTTTCAGGTAGGTATTGAACTTTGTGAGGATAAGGAGGAGACAGATAATTTTAAAGTTAGACTTGAAAATGCACAAGATGCGCTGGCCAAACTTCAGTTTCAAGATCTGTGTACTAGGTCTGGTCCAGTTTGCTCACACATGGACAAGGTACTAGCCAAACACAAAATCATACAACAGGCTTATAATAGCAGAGCATTTATAGGGAATCACTGCCACAGATATCTCACACAAAAAGTTTATAAAGATCTTACAAGAGCAATCATTACACAAACACTGAAAATTACAGACAAACAAGATATAACTAACATAGCTTTTATTGCCCAAGAACAATTCAACTCACTGAAAGAAGCATTTGAGAAAGTACACAACAAAATATCACACAGTAAACCAATTAGTAAAGAATCAATAACAGCATCGATAGAGACTTATATGTCTTTGTTCAGAAAGCTATTCCCTAGTAAGACAATTCATAAACAGCACATATTAGAAAAAACATTGCGCAGACTGGATCAGAACTCATGATGTATGATTGAGATAATTGTTAGCTCTCATGTTCTGGGGACAATTGGGTGTGTTATTTTAAGGTTATAAATGTGGACATACAATTTAAACTTTCAATAATTAATGTTTGACGCATGAAACCAAAACAAAACTTTGATATCCATTTTCTGCAGGTTTTCTACTTTTGATTTCTGTAATTTGTTATGCATGTTGATTGTGACCGTTTTAGTGTAAATTGAATTAGAAACAAACCATAACAAAATGTAAAAAAAAACCCGTAAATTTTACACTATTTCAGACTATTATATCTTCTGTTCTAATTGTGATAAAATGTTTGTTCTTGTTCTAAAATTTACTCTAACATTTCTAGTCTAGCTTTACGCAAAATTAAAGCCGGTATTTATAATAATAAAGTAGCATAAAAGCAATTCAAACATGTTTTGGGGACAATTGGGTGTGTTATTTTAAGGTAATAAATGTGGACTTGCAATTAAAACTTTCAATAATTAATGTTTGACGCATGAAACCAAAACAAAACTTTGATATCCATTTTCTGCAGGTTTTCTACTTTTGATTTCTGTAATTTGTTATGCATGTTGATTGTGACCGTTTTAGTGTAAATTGAATTAGAAACAAACCACTAATTGTGATAAAATGTTTGTTCTTGTTCTAAAATTTACTCTAACATTTCTAGTCTAGCTTTATGCAAAATTAAAGCCGGTATTTATAATAATAAAGTAGCATAAAAGCAATTCAAACATGTTTTGGGGACAATTGGGTATGTTATTTTAAAGTAATAAATGTGGACTTGCAATTTAAACTTTCAATAATTAATGTTTGACGCATGAAACCAAAACAAATCTTTGATATCCATTTTCTGCAGGTTTTCTACTTTTGATTTCTGTAATTTGTTATGCATGTTGATTGTGACCGATTTAGTGAAAATTGCATTATAAACAAACCATAACAAAATATAAAAAAAACGTAAATTTTACACTATTTCAGACTATTATATCTTCTGTTCTAATTGTGATAAAATGTTTGTTCTTGTTCTAAAATTTACTCTAACATTTCTAGTCTAGCTTTACGCAAAATTAAAGCCGGTATTTATAATAAAAAAGTAGCCTAAAAGCATTAATTAAGCCCTATCAAAAGTAAACATCGCCACATGTTTTTCCCATTAGGAAGCTGACCACGTGACCTCTGTCAAGTGGGCTATAAATAGCGCGGTCGGGGAAAAAGGGGAAATAACTAAAAGATCGCTCGCAAACCGCCGTGTGAGACTTATGTTGCTGCCATGGTTAAGTGTCTTTCATCTCACCTGATTATTTTCTTCATTATCCTTTTTAATAACAAATATCGGTAAATATGCCTCATAAAAAATTTAAAGATAACTTATTATTAATGAAGAAACATTACTTTTTGTGACATCTGTATAAAGATACCCAATTTTTATCTGTGCCCGAGATGCATTTACACTTGCACCACAATGAAACTAAATAAATAGTGACAGGTTTTGCAATGTGCAAATTGTGCTCTCAATTGTATTTGCACACAATACTTTACAGCACTGCATGAAAACAGCAGGAGTTAGGCAGTTGTGCTATATAGAGTGCTTTTCAGAATAACTATTTTTATTTTGTTGTTGTTGTTGTTGTAAATAACATTTTGGCGAGGCGCGTCCCGTTCAACCTAGTTGGTTATATTAGAGTGTATCTCCAAATATAAAAGACCTTTAGGTCTGATTTAGGTTAGAATGTCAAAAGGGGCTATGAAACTTTAAATAGCTACAGGCTTTGCAGTGCGCACATTTTATCATTCATTGAATGTGCACTAATCATAAATCTGCATTCCAACTCAAAAAAAAAATAGTTTGCAGTTAGAATTTCCTACTCTTTGACTAGAAACAAATCACAGTGCGAGACCTTGACAAAATTTAAATATGTAACCGAAATCCTTTCTTTACACCTGCTCAGCTTCATGTGGCTTTTTCTTGAATTTAATTATGTTACATCATTTTATCATCATAATTTTCGTTTTTGCTCCTTATGGAGCATGAACCCACCACTGTAGCTGGTCCCCTTGTAGGAAGTCTGCACAAAGGATTTACATGCTCTTGCAACAGTGTTTTCTGTAGAAATTTGTGTTACATTCAGTTGCCAGCCCCTTGTCAGTTGCCTTGTACAACATGCCTGATGGGACAGTAGCCATATTCTTTCTTTGTCTCATAAGAGACCCCAGGAATTACATGGGACAATAATGTTGCTGGTGTTGTGTAATTAAAAGATTCTTTTTACAATAAAGACATTTATTGGAAGGCAAATGTTCTGTGGGTCTCTGGAAAAATGTTAAATCCTTCTTTGTCATCACTGAATATATCATTTATGATTTGAATTTTCCAAGTATGTTATACAAGATTATCATTAGAACTCTAGATTTTTCATGAGTTACAGTTCTTAAATTTTAGATGTAGTTCAAATGTTACGTGATACAAGTGTTGTTGTTATTTAACTAGGGCTGCTGAGCTTGTTGCTCATTTGCAACCCATGCCAAGTTGAAGCATCCTTGGCATTATCTACATTGTAGATCTAGGCTTTTCCTGTGGCTTCTTTAGTTGGAGTATGAGCTCCAGTTTTTTACCTGAATATCATATCCTGGCTTGGCATACACTGACAAGTTTCTCACATCTAGTTTCAAGCTGGAAGGGAAGAGTGCATCATACTAGCCATTCCCCACCATCCATGGGGGTTTTCCAGATATCATCATAGTTTTCCTTTATTCTCCTTCTGAGCATGGAGCCACCACTACAGCCGGCTTGTCCCCTTGAAGGAAGTCTGCCCTGTGGCTGGCCGTTTAAAGGAATAGAATGACAGTAGAAATAAAATGTATTAAAGAACGTATCAAATCTTTCCCTGAATGCCTCACTGAATATGGCTCGTAATATTGGGCGTAGGTTTCCATAATAGTGAGTTTCAAAAGAAAGATAGTGAAGAAAATACAGCAACTTAAATTTCTCCTGCATAAGAGAGAAACAGTGATAATTACAAGAGGGGATTAGGTCTGCTGGCCACCTTGACTCTTTTGATCTGTGTTGAAAATATTTTATTAAAGTAAGCCCCCATAAAACAATACAAAACGAACAATCAGACACCAACATCAACCACTAACAACAATCAATGTACTATTCACTGAACATGAAAGGTGTAATGAAAATTACAAAGAAACGTTATTTATTAATGAGTGGAAGTGTACTGAATGAATGAATGAAGTTAAAAAGTTTTGAGTGAATAAACCAGTGGTGTGTGTAAATATCTTTCACAAAAGCTAGTGTCAGTTTTTAGATTTTACACAGTTTTTGTGTCACTACCATTTCATCATAATTATGTGTAGGGAAGTGATGGGTTCCAGTGCAGATATCAACTTAGCTGAGATGTCCAGCGTAGAATCTGCATATGGTATAGGGTGGTATCTTGATGTTAGAACAGGTCACTGGAACTATGCTCCACTTGCAAAAGTCAATTCAGGTTGCCCACTGGTTCAGGAAAACAAGATCAGGCTCAGGATTTCCCAGCTCTTCCCTTTAACCACCGGATAAATGGAGATCTTTGTCTTTCCTGGTTCGAACTTGATAGGGAATGAAAAAAACAATGAGGCGCGGTAAATACTCCCTTCTTCAAGAGGGTTTGTACGCCCTATCCATTTCTACCATAATTCAGCTTTTAAAATACCAATTAGTGACAATACCCTATTAGGCTTCTGGTTTCATTGGCAACCAATTTGCAGTAGTGCTCTGAAAATGTCTGTTCATCTCCTAAATTGTTCTTTTTCTTGCACAATCTCTGTTTAGCTGTCGATATTTTCACAGTTGCTAATTTGACACTAACGCTTCTGCTCCATTGTGAGCCCAGTAATATAAAAAGTGTAATAACAAATGTACATTCTAAACAGAGGTTAATCTAATAATCATGGTTAATGTGCCTGTTATGCCTGCCGTAACATAGCGATACGCTATAGCAATAAATTCCAATTTATTCATACAAATTACGTCAGGTAACCTTAGTAGAGTTTCCTGATATGCAATAAAGTAATGTGATATCGGCAAAGTACATCGACATATACACCATAAGTTATTGGGGTATAACACCAGAGAGAGTTAATAAATGCTCTCTGTTACTTTTGCGACTTGGCAAGCAATAGTAAAGAACGAGAGTTTTGTCTCCCCATATAAACAAGTTTCCCTACAAAGAATTTCGCTAGTAATTAAAGTTACCATCTGTTAGAATTTTGCGTTTCGTGAAACTGAATCAGACCTCCCATTATTCTAGTAAAGAGTGTAAGATTTACGCTTTCCTCAAAGTTAATAAGATACTACTTTTAATTACTGTCGATCTCAGAAAGAGTTTATCGTGGTTATCCGCTTACCCCAAAAAAGTCATTACATTATCTGAGCTGTAACCTGCTACAGACATAAATATCTTGGGGGTGTGACACAGGTGTCATGAGCTATTGAAAGGAGCTGGGTTCTCCCAGAACGAAAAATGTATCGAGTCTGCGACATGCACCAAGCATTCACAATGGTTTCTGTGACAATTTGTTTACATGTGAGGTTGCCAGCACCATGCACAACCTCATTAAAGTCAACTTGTATGAGGGTGCAGGAATCAAGGTAAGAATGAAAGAAGGAAGACTTCCTTCGAGATTTCTTGGAGAGAGTACTGCGATCTTGTGTTTTCCTAGCATTTACAGTTCTAGCTAAGTGACTTGTTCCGAAGTTTTGTTCATTCTCTTTTTTTTTCATTACTTACTTACTTAGTCGTTCCCCTTCTACCGTGAGGTGTAGAGGTTTGGAAGAGAGAGCACCAGACCATTCTATCAGCTGTCTTCTTCCTGGTCTGGTTCCATTCTAGTCCTCGGTCCTTCAAAGATTGTCTAATGTTGTCCTCCCAGCGGACTCTGGGTCGTCCTGGAGGTCTGGATCCCTGGCTCTTTGTTTCCCATTGTTGCGTGCATATTTTTGACGCACATTTTACAAAAATTGATATGGCTATTTGATATGGGAAAATATAGACATGCATTCATTTGTGTATGAAAATGCTGTTTATGGTAAAAGCGAGATAATCCATGTTTGATTCACACTTTTGATTATAGGAGTAATCGTTCTGGATATTGATCCGGCGCAAGGATAGTGCGCTTGCGTTTGTACTTATTTTTAGGGCCAGAAAATATATTAATTTGCTTATTGTGTTTATGGCCTGAATTCATATGTATTACATATTATTAGTACAAGTAGAATCAGTCCTATATTGTATATTTTGGATGGGTAGGAGGGACTAGATTCTTGTATTCCGGTCTAGCGGAAGTATGAGTTGTCTTGACAAGTCGTGAAGAGTTCCGATGTACTGCTTACAAATGGCGGGGTACGTTTTTCTAGAGCTGGTCTTTTCATCAGGAAAAAATGTCTTACGAAGTGGTATTTCTTCTGAAGGAGATGGTGTCTCTACGATAGTTTGTGTTCGAGACTCTCCTTATGTCAGTATATAGATGATTCGGACTCCAGGTAAACCCAGCTCCTATTTTGATGATCTCTCGTCGGTTAGGCCTAGCTTGACTTTTGGTGCTTCGTTATGCTAGTGTCGTGTTTGGTATCGACGAAGATGACAGATTTTCCTGCAGCGGTTATGGCTACGTGAAATTAACCTGATCACCGTAGAGCTGTATGGAAACATTTATGAAATCCTTTATATACCCATTACAAATTAACTCTGGCTTATATTCTCCTCCCTATGCATGAGTGAACGACAACTCAGGGAGGTAGCCATGTTGGATTTCGGTCATCATATGTTTTGATCACTGCCAAGAGAACAGATTATTTATCTTATTATCGGACAGTGACAGAGAGATCTCAATCCTGCTAGAAACCCCCCTTCGTGGTTTCATAATCTATACTACAAACTATGGACGTCAAGTAACTTTAGTTATTTATCGATTCCTTCACTGACGCGTTTAGTCAGATAGGGGAATGCGGCCATAATGTATCATGACATTGAACTTTGATGTACTGCCATTATTTCTGAATGTGTCATGACTTCAGATCTGCTATGTATACCTACAAATTGATATGTCAACGAACCATGATGTACTCGTATGTCCCAGTGTGTACGTCTGAATAAATTGAGTAAACTAAGATTCCAGCAGTCTGCATTGGTGCCTTGTAGACACATGTGTATGAGTGGTCATATTGGTCAGCACACGAACAGTACACCATTCGCGGTAATCACACTCTACACTTCTTCTTCATACATACACCATCCTGCGTCGGCTGAAGTGACCAAGTTCAGGGCCTGCTTCCCCCTGGAGCCTTTGCCTTCCCTAACTCAGGACTAGGGTGAGTTACCCATTTACAGCTGGGTAGACTGGAGCATGCCTGATCTCAACAACACACCACTCTTCCTTACAGAGCAGACAGACTGATACTTTACAGTGGTGTACTACAGGTGTAGTAAGAAATAACGTCTTTACACCCATGCTTGTCGTGGTAGCCGATCTTCTCCCATTCTGCAGACATGGCCAAACCATCTTAGTTGGGACTGTTCTATTTGGGTCTGCAGCGGATGGGATTTTAGGCCTTGACGGATCGTCTGGTTGCGGACCATGTCTCTTCTTGTTACTTCAACCACTTTCCTCAGATACCTCATTTCTGAGGTTTGGATCTGGCTTTTGTGGGTTGTAGTCATTGCCTACGACTCGCATCCATATGTCAAGACTGGGACATAGGTGGAGCGGTATACAGCCATCTTCGTTTTCTTACCAACCTCTTTTTGCCATTTATGGCTGAAAAAGTAGCGCTGCTTTTTGAGTGGCCAACTGTTTTCGGTTATAATAGCTCCGAGATATCGTAAAGTGGTCGACCTGCTCCAGGACCTGTTCTCCCAACTTAATCTGATGTTTTCTTTCTTCTCGTGATATCACCATGGATTTTGTTTTAGAGCTGCTTATGACCATCCCTCTCTTCTCCAGCTCTTCCTTCCTTCTGTTAGGTTTTTCGATTTTCCTGTGTTATCATTGTACTTTTTCCATCTGCTTGTATCGCTCATTTTGTATTGTTTCTTATCATCGTATGCTTTTGTAGTACCTATTACTATATGTAATTCTTGTCTTTGTCACCTGTTTGTGGCTGATGAAGGGTAAAACCCGAAACGTCCCTTGTCTCATGTGAACTGTTATTTGTAAAACTGATTCAATACCTTTTTATTAGTTTATAAATTTAAAAAAAATCACTTAGCTGGATCCCAGAAAGAAACATTCAAAATGGCTGAAAAAATGAGGCGTCATGTGGAAGTGACGTATGAGCTAGTGACGGCTGAGAAAAGATAATTGAGGAAACAAAACGAACCAAAGCAAAAACAAGGATAGAAAGGAAAATGACGACAGAAGAAATAAAGTATGAAACAGAGACAGAAGCCACCAGAATTATGCAAAATGATGCTGGATATTCAAGCCAGCAGGAGATAAAACGCCCATTTGAAAAATGAGACGATTCTCCAACGAGAAGCGAGTTCGGTCGTCGCCGGCACATTAATTCTCTGTTAATTGTTACTACTCGACTGGTCCAGCATGACTTAAAGTTCTAGATAACTGCTTTCACTGGAATTAGTGAAAATTCATCATATAATTCAGAGCATATTTCTACATAAAGAATACATAAAGCAGCGTGGATTTCGCAAGAAGCTCAGATTATCATTACATGGTGTTAAAGTACACAGAGGAGGAAATGTAGCATCACATCCCCATCTTTTGACAAAGCAAAGCTGAAACTCAGAAAGTTTACAGCAACACAAAGCTACAGACAACACTTTAATGTGGAATGTCTAAAAAGATTCTGAAACAAAAGAAAAATTTGCTGGTCACAATTGTTCCCTATATACATTTTGTAAGTGTGGCTTTGTCAGTGTTTGTAAATTTGTTGGTGAGGTACAACACATTTCTAGAATGTTTTATATTATGTAATTGCAGTTTATGCTGTTATGTGTCATTCAAGATGTTACATCTCTGCGCTTTACGTTCATTATAATAATAATAGCCCCTTCAGTCATAATTGACTATGAGAATGCGCCCCTGAGGTGACAACCCTCAGCTGCTTATTTTCATGGTGTTCCTTTTGGCATTTTCTCCTCTCTTCTAATTTCTGTGAGAGCTTCTTTTCGTTCGCAAATATTTTGTAAACAAAATAGATACTTGTTAGTGCTTAAGGAAAAGTCATTATTGAGTTACTTCCCTTGAAAGTTGTGTCGTCTCTTTCGATCGAACTCCGTGGATGAATCCAGTTTTACTGCGATTTATTCTTTGTTTGGGTAGTAATAGATTGTTCTTGCTTCAGAATATCTATGGCCTGAATTTATATGTATTGTTTGTCTGAGTAGGACGAGTCTGTCTTATATCTGTATATCTTTACATATCTAAGTCGAACTATATGTTCTTTTGTCTCTAGAGAGGTCAAAGGCTGTTCGGCGGATGTGTCGCTAGAGAGGTGTGTTTTGGCTTCGCCCTGATGATGGGCTGTGTTTTTTCTATGTCGGCTTGTAGCCGGAAAAAGTGATCTCTATATTTATGGGGAAAGTGATAGTCGTCTAGACCTATCATGTATGCTTTACCCCAGTGTTCATTCTTATTGCCAAGGAATGGCAGAATCATATTTCTGATACCCAGGTAATAAAAGATACTCTTTTGAACTCTCGTACGAAGCCACCGTTTTTCGATAGGTACGATTTTGTACATCTGAGAGGATGCATTTAACTAGATGGAAAACGACTCTGATTCCTAGCAGCACTATATCCTGTAGAATGCAGTCAATTGTATCATGATAGAATCTACAGAGCAATGAAACATTTAATGAATGACTAACTTTAAGACAGATTCATTATCTGTATCCAAACGTGAGTGACAGCTCACGAGAGAAGCCATCTTGTAACCAAACATTTAGTGACTTTCAAGAAGAGAAAAGGGATGCCCGTATTATCGCTTGATTAGTCCAGAGATCACTGCTACACATGAGAACCCATTGCTAGCGGTTCAATATGAGTATATGGAAAAATATGTGCTGGACATTATGTTAAGGAATCTTCGCTAGACGAGGTTAGGTCTAGAAGCCATCTTGGACATTGTTTATAATCTGACGTGCTTTGTCAGTAAACTCAGATGATATATATATGGGCAATACTGAGTGCTTGGCTACTGACAGTCCATTATACTATTATTCTACATGAGTGCCCATGTAACATTGCAAGACCATTTATCCACTGTACCATGATGTATTATGCCAACCTGTGATTTGTCACTATCTGTGCTGTCGAGTGTGTACGTCCAAATTAAACTGTAGTAAAGGTACACAGTCGTTGGTGTCGATGACTTCCAGCCATACATGAGTGTGAGAAAAGAACATTTGTCAACACCACGAACTCTTCTTATCATTCGCATGTTATACACTCAATCTATGTCTACACACCACTGCGTAGGTCAAGTTGACATTCCATACTCAAACCACGAGCAACACAACAACACAGTATTTAACTCTGGTGATGTTCGAGTGAGCTTCAGATTTTTCAGCATGTCTCTTGCTCAGGGCAAGGGTCTTGTATTAAAAGAGTTTATCAACTGATGATGACGTCTGTCTTCCCAAAAAGAGAATTTATCATGTATCCTGCTTGATAGTATTTGCCATTGCATGTTATTTAACATATAAATATGGTGTTCTTTCCCTTTTCATGCATTTTGGGTAGTCTGTGTGTCATATAGGAGTTTGAAGAGAGTGTGGACTTGTGTACACAGTGTTAGACCATAAGTGAATGGAACACAAATTAAGTTCTGTTTTAATGTTACAGGTGGTTCAAAAACAAGCTGGAAATTTTTCATGGCTACAAGTATCACTTTGAGTCAGACCATGATGATTACAAACTGACTGTCAATAATTTGAAGCTTGAGGATGCCGGAAAGTACACCTGCCAGTGTAATGATGTCAACACCTCAGCCTGGTTGTATGTTGAACGTAAGAATATTGTCCTTTACAAAAAAAATAAGAACACTACTCTGCTGAAAAGAAAGAACTTTACTAAATCCAGTTCATTCCCAATGGAGGGATAGGGTCTTCACTGCAACATCCCAGCAGGTTCTGTTCTGAGGTAGATGTTTTGCATTTACATAGATCATTCCAGTGGATCAAAGTTCAGCAACACAAATTTACTGTTCTGTTTTGAGTTGTTTTCCTTTTCACTATTTGCTTGTGAGTTCTTCTTTGTACAATTTCAGATGTCATCTTGAATAAGTTTAAAGAAAGCAGTGGGTTGAAAGAAAGTCTGAGGTTGATATCTCCATAGGTTTTGCCCATGAATTGTACTTGTTATGGCCATCTATGCTTTCTCTGTTCCTCATACTTTAGGGCACTTTGCAGTAGATGGTCAGTGGTTATTTTGCCAGGGACTCTGTTACAGTCATCAGTAGTTTGTATCTTTAGGTTTATTAAGCAGATGGTACGGTATCTCATTGTGTTGTGGCCTGTGCTGAAGATTACCACTTGTTCACTTCTGTTGAGCTGGTAATATACATCATTTTTTCTGGAGGCCCTGCACTCACTTGTTTAAGTATCTGCTCCTGATAAAACTCTTGGCCTCTACACAAGTTATGCTTGTATTTAGGCTTATGTGGCTTCCCACCTTCTTTTGCCAATCTGTCAGCCTCTTCATTGCCAGAGATGTTGTAATGAGGCAGGATCCACTGTATCCCAACTCTTTTGAATCATTGGCAAAATTAGCTCTTAGGTCTGCATTATTTTGGCTCATCAGTGCTGCAATCACTGACAAGTGCATCTGTGAAGAAAGGTACTTGTCACTCTCTGATTTCCTCTGTCAATAAGACCTCTGCTACAGTTTTAAAGGCCTCTACCTCTGCTCTGAAGGTACTTGAGAATTTTCCTGTTGTAACTGACAGCTTTTTTTGTGTGTCGTTACTTATTCTCAGTACAGCTTGTGAGTTCCAGTTTATTGCCTGTTTAGCAGTATTTGATTGCTGTCTAATTAGGAATTACTCTATCAGTGTCTGCTTGTGTTTCCTTTTGGTCCTGTTTATTGGTGTTTGTTTACTCATTAATTCTCCATTTAAGCTGTTTTTTTTGGCTCCGTGTTCCCAATTATGTGGAAATATTCCCCATTCAAAAAGAGTTCTATTGTATTGAGAAAAAACAATTTGAAAAGTCAGAAACTGTCCTGTAAAGAGGTAGTAATATTGCCTTCTGTTTTCTGGTGTTATTTTCTAAGTTTCTTCACGTGATTTCTGTAATGCAATTGCTATTTAACTTTGGTTCCCATTGTTACTGTTGTTATTGACATTTGATATAGTTGCACTCCTGGCAAACCAATAGGCGCTCAGTCTCCCTCATCAAATGACAAAGGGTGTGAATACTGATTGTCCCTGTAGTGTACTGGTTGTATACATGCCTAACCCATCCTCTCATATGTCCATCTCAGCAATTTTTACGCTTGATGCCAAATTCCAGCAATTTGGGTTGTGTTGATTCATTGATTGTAGTGTCGGTCTCCAACAGATGATCATTAATTGTCCTTAGTATCTCTCCCTTATCCAAATCCACTGTTCTCACTATGGGTGCTCTTGAGTCTAGTCTGTCAGCTATCTCATTGTCATGTACTCCTGCATGACCAGGACAGTAGATCCACACCAGTTCCTGAAGCGTTGATGCCTCTGTATATTTTGGTTTCCAATGCACATCAGTTACACTTTGTGATGACATACTTTAGTGTACTCTTTAACGTCATTTTGGTTTATTATATAAACTAGCAACAACCCGCCAAAATTGGCAGGTTGTTAATTATAGTGTGTTGTTTCTGCTACATGTATTACAGACGGCACTATCACTACTGTGGTCATTTCATTGCAGATGACCGTCTTTAGATATTTGTAGTAAAAATTATATAGATGTATTACATATGAAGACATGGAGTAACCCAACCTAAATGACATGTAGAGCAGTGATAATGGTCTAATGGACCGTAAATTGACTAAATAACTAACATTTCTTTTATGACAGCATGTCTCGTAATTGTTCGCTCATCTTTTAAAATCTTGCCCTGGTCGACTTACCGCTGAGACGCCTTGGTTGACTTACTGCCTCTGAGAACAACGTTTGAAGTTTGACAAAACTCCAGTTCATGTACTGTTTATCAATCGGGTTGTTGGTTTCTTTCCATAATCAAACTGTTCATGCACACCTTCATTTGCGCACTTTATTTCTATTTTCACGAGAGTACATATAAGGGGAAACAATACAATTATTGTCTAACTTTCAAGCACGGTTGCACCCCCTTAGCTGTGGTTGAAAGTTAATGCACTCCCTTGAAAATAGAAAAAAGTGCGCAAATGACGGTCTTCAAAAATGTGACTGACTGTCCAACCGACTGACCAAGTACTTACGGCAGCAATTATGTATTTTGATTGATTCTGATTTGAGTTACAGAATAATTGTAATGATTGTGTCTATATCCATGCATTTTATGTCTAAAAAGCTCCATGTATCCCCATAATAGCATTTACCTGTAGTCATTCAACAGTTGTCTTTACAAGTACAGCAGTATCATTTGACCACAGCTTCTACCAGACCCCTTACAATAGCAGCTGTTGTATGCCTACAACAGCAGCTGCCATTCTCTTTTAACAGCACCTACTGGCACAAGTAATACCATACAAGTCTTGTGTTTGCTGAATGTTTAAACAAACAGTTGATAGTTGTGGAATATTTTATTTATTCTGAATTGTAGTGAATCAAGAAATTGGCTTTTGACCTTGTTTTGAATGGACATGTAACAAATATTATCATTTACTAAACTAAAACTGCAAGTAACAAATTTTATCTTTTACAAAATTAAATCTGAGATTAAAACACATCCTTCATTATAAATGTTGGCAAAAACAACAGGTAGTATTACAGAAATATCCTACATTATGTATTTATTTACACACAATTTCTGTAAAAAGATATCTAACCATTTAATACCAGATTTAAGCTGACAAAGAAACAGAAAATGCGGAACCTTGTGCAAATTGCCACTTACATGAGACAAAGATGTGACTATGTGATAGACACTAAGGAGGAAGATGAATGGACAACATAGAAATGGATCTAAAAACTGGAAACAGAAAAAAATGGAGAGAGGCCATTAAGTACAGGAATGAGTAGAAAAAGAATGTATGTACAGCAGATAATCTTTAATATATGATTTACGAAGCATTTAAGAATGTAAGCATTTAATGAGAAATCTATTGTAATAATGCAAATATAACTTATAAATGCTAACAAATGGTGGGACATTGTGTGATCACTAATACTTTTGTGCAATTATTAAGTATATTAGTGATACAATTACCATGATGATGAAACACAAGGAAGTGAAAATGAAAGATGGGAGGCTATAAAGATTCATGTAAACTAAGCACTAGAAGACAACACACACAGATGAGAGTAGAAGCACAAAGCAAAGCAAACAAAAACAAGTTGAACCTGTGACTTCACTCCATGTTTGTAACACTGCTTTGCTAATGGAAAAAATGTGCTAAGCAGATCAGCACTACATACAGTTAAAAAAACTGTCTAAGTAGTTTTCCTTTTCTAAATTAAAATAATAACTTAAGAAAAAAAGAAGTACTTTCTGAGAAGTAGCAGTCACTAATTACTTCCCATAAACCCTGACCTGAAGTATATCATGTGACATATGACTGAAGTGTTTTCTAAGTTTTTGAGAATCTGGGAGTAATAAAAACTTGAATGCAATACCAATAAAAACCTTACAAAGTAAAAATAAAATTTTACACTAAAGTATTTGTAACACAGAAAATGAACAGCTAAAAAATAGAAAAAGAAACAAAATTTACACATTTTTAGCTAAAATTAACAACTTAACTTCCTTTCACTGTGAATGTGCTGCATTATATGTGATACAGACACCTTTTGCAATTTTAAAAATTTCAACAAATGATTTAGTCTAAGCAGCAGGTGTCCATGTTTATCCTACATGACGTCAGCCCAGGTCAGCTAGTGTATGTTTTTTTAGATGCAGCCTCAGTTATTTCATTGAAGATGCTTAAAATATAATTTAAGCAAAAAATATTTGATATAAATTAATCATTTCAATTGGATCAGCCTATTTCTAAGAAAACGACATGGTTATTTTTCTAATCATATAAGATACGACAAAATTGACCTATTTTTGTTATCAGAAACAGCTGATCGAAGCCTTGTATTTTCGATGCACTTTATTAGACCAGCAACTAATTTTTATGTTCGCTTTTAGCAAGATAAGATCTATTTCTTTTAAAACTAATAACAAATCACAGCTGCATTAAAGTTATTGTTATTGTTGAACAGAATCGACATCACTGCACTCCGGGCAAAACTATAGGTGCTCAGTCTCCCTCAGTATATGTCAAAGAGTGTGAATGCTAACTGTTCCTGTAGCTTGCTGGTTGTATACATGACAGATGCATCCTCTCATACATCCATCTCTGCTAGCCTTACATTTGATGCTAAATTTCAACAGTCTTAACCTTGAAGATTCAGTGTCATTCTCTAACAGGTGATCATTAATTGTTCTCAGTATCTCTCCCTTATCCACATCCAGTGTCCCCACTGTGGGTGCTCTTGTTGCGAGTCTGTCAGCTCTCTCATTACCACATACCCCTGCACGGCCAGGACAGTAGATCCACACCAGCTCTTGAAGACTCGAAACTTCAATGAATGTTTTCCATTCATGCCGCAACCAACCACTTTGAACCTTTTGAAGCATGGACTGAGAGTTCGACACAATGACTGCCTTTGGGAATGAAGTTTCAGATATCCACCTTAAGGCTGCAGTGACTGCCTCTACCTCCATTCTGATGCTGGAAGTTGTTATCTTGTAAGCCCCGCTATGTTCCGTGACGATTCTGCCCTTTACCCTAGCAGAGAAGCCCCAGCCTGATTTCTCACCATGGATCACAGACCCATCTTTATACACAATGGCATCATTATCCCCGGCATGATCATGTATCATAATAATAATAGCCCCTTCAGTCATAACTGACTATGGGAATGCACCCCTGAGATGACAGCCCTCAGCTGCTTATTTTCCTGGTGCTCCTTTCGACTTTTTCTCCCCTCCTCTGCTTATTGTGTGAGCCTCTCTTCGCCCAATCTGAGGTGGCGCCGTAAATAGCATCGCCACTTAGTGCGATCAGCAGCTTCATCCTCCCATGTTGCTGGATCCATGTCCAGTGCCCTCATATCTCTCTTGCACACATCTTTGAACCTCAGCTGTGGTCGCCCAACTGTTCTCTTGCCATCTGCTAATTGTCCGTAGAAAATATCTTTTGGGATGTGACCATCTTCCATGCAGCGAACATGGCCAAGCCAGCACAGTCTGCGCTGTCTAAGCAGTGTATACATACTTTGAAGGCCAGCACGTGACAACACCTCAACATTTGTCACTTTATCTTTTGTTTCATGAGTAAGGCAAAGAAGATCCCGAAGAAGGTCGGAGCCAGAACACAGCCTTGTTTAACGCCACTTCATATGTCAAAGGGCTGTGACGTGCTTCCAGCATATTGGACTGTTCCCTTCATGTCGTCATGGAATGACTTTATCATTTCCAGCATTTTAGAACGGCAGCCTATTTTCAGGAGGATTTTGAAGAGTCCATCCCTACTAACCAGGTCAAATGCTTTTGTGAGGTCTATAAAGGCGATATATAAAGGACTTTTCTGCTCTCTTGATTTTTCCTGAAGCTGGCGGAGAGAGAAGATCACGTCTGTTGTTGATCTACCAGCTCTGAATCCACACTGTGACTCTGGATCTGTGCGCTCAGCTAACTTGTGTAGTCGCATTAAGATGACTTTGGCAAAAAACCTTACCAACAATACTAAGAAGAGAGATGCCTCTGTAGTTATTGCAATAACTTCTGTCTCCTTTATTTTTATACAGTGTTACAATCTTGGCATCTCGCATGTCTTGAGGAATAGTTGTCTCTTCCCAGCACTGGCACAGCATCCTATGCAGGGGATGTAATAGCGTGCTCTTACAGCATTTGATTAAATCAGGAGGAATCAAATCACTGCCTGGTGCTTTGCCAGAGGCCAAGCTATCAATGGCCTTGCTGAGTTCCTCTAATGTTGGTTCGGCATCCAGCTCCTCCATAGTTGGCAGACATTTGACAGCATCAAGGGCTGCAGGCGTAACGGTATTTTCTCTAGCGTAAAGCTCAGAGTAGTGCTCGACCCACCTCTCCATCTGCTTACCCTTATCGGTTAGCTTCTCTCCGCTGATGGTTTTTAGCGGTGCCGTCTTACTTTTTGGGGGGCCAAGTGCTTTCTTTATACCGTCATACATTTGTCTAATGTTGCCTGTTTGCGCTGCGATCTGGATGTTCTCACTGAGCTGGAGCCAATAGTCATTTGCACAGCGTCGAGCAGTTTGTTGAACTTTGCTTCTCGTAGCCCTCAGGATCTGTAGGGTTCTAGCACTTGGTGAACGTTTATATTCATTCATAGCACTGTGCTTAGCTTCCATGACAGGTGCCATCACATCTGATGAAGCATCAAACCAGTCATTTGACTTTGCCATCTTACCAAAGGTGGCAAGTGCAGTACTTTGAATGGTGTTTCGTAGATGCTCCCAGTTCTATGTAATAGTATCACCATGCTGAGGGCTACTGAGCACTTTCTTGAAGGTCGCAGTAAATTGAGCGATCATGACAGGGTCTGACATCTTGCTGGTATCAATGCGTGGTTTCCCTTCATGTCTGACACTATAGAGTTTTCTTGGTTGTGCTCTGATTTTGCAGCAAACCAAGGAGTGATCTGTATCACAGTCTGCACTATGGTACGAGCGCGTGGAGAGCACAGACCTGAGAAGTTGCCTTCTGACGAGAATCAGGTCCAGTTGGTGCCAGTGCTTGGATCGTGGGTGTCTCCATGACACCTTATGCTAGGGTTTTGTCTGAAAGTAGGTGTTGGTCACGCAGAGGTCATGGTGGACACACAACTCTAAGAGCTGTCATCCATTTTCATTCATCTTGCCAATACCAAACCTACCCAGTCATGAAGGCCATGAAACATTATCGGCACCCACTCTAGCGTTAAAGTCACCAAGGAGAACAAGCTGTTCTTGCCTAGGTATGCTTTTGATGACTGCTGCTAGATTCTCGTAGAACTCATCTTTAGCTTCTGAGGCAGAGTACAGAGTAGGAGCATACACACTGACAAGGGTGATGGGACCTGTGCTAGTTTGCAGGCAGAGCGTTAACAGGCATTCTGATCCATTCTCACCTGGTTCAACCATTTTATTTAGCGATTTTATGACCGCAAAACCTACTCCATGTTCTCTAGTTTTATTAAGATCTTTCCCTTGCCAATAAAATGTGTAGTCCTTCTCGCTCACCGTTCCAGAGCCCGCCAGGCGCGTTTCCTGAAGTGCAGCTATATCCACCGGAAGTCATTTAAGCTCATCATTAATTATGGCTGTCTTCATTACATCGTTTACGTCCGGTAGGTTTTCGGATAGTCCAGTCAACATAGTCCGGACGTTCCAGCATCCCAATCTGAGAGTTTGCTTATTTCTATTATTACGATAATTGCTTGGTGCAAAATTTTCTGTCCACAGTTCAGATTTGACCCTAATCCCCATGCACCCAATGGCTGGCGCCATGCCCTACGCCAATTGGGCAAAATGCTTATAACCAGTAACTGCTACTTCCCATGTTTTCCCGACACCTATAGGGTGAAGCTGGAGTGTCCTCTCCAGGGCGCGAGCTTGGGCATGTATCAATTGATTAATTTCCAGTTCTGCTTTTCCTTTGCCCCAAGTTCTACACTCTCTGCCAAGGCTGATGATGGTTGGTTTGGTTTTTAAGGACCATCTTCATTGCACACGGACAACGCCATCAGTGCTCCGATCTCCTCCCTTAGATCACACAAGGAGCATCTCACCGCGGCTCACGAACTTCGTAGCAATGGCGAAAATCCCAGTGTGTGTTTATAGGAATCACGCATTCTATAAATATTTTTGTGGTGGGTAGGTTTCCTAATTTTTAAATTTGATGATGACTTGCTGGTAATTAATCCAGTTCTCATCTGACATACTCCACTCTTCCCCTTTGAATATGTTTTCAACTGTGGCCACCTGCTTGATTGTTGTCTTTCCCTGTGCCATCCATAACATTCCTCTCTTTATTCCTGCTCCCTTAATGTCAGCTATGTTTCCATGCAGGGGGTGCCGTTTATCTGGTTACTCGCATATAGGCTTTTGCTTGGGCCATCGCATATCTGGATCTAATCAACAGCACTCCAAGCATGTACCTCATTGTCACAGTTTGGGTATCTTGCATACAGCCCAAGACTTTACGCATCCCTTCATTTTGAATGCGTTCTAGTCGTTCATATTGTGTTACTGACAGTGTGAGTATTCCCAGCCCATACTCAATGACCGATATGACTAGCTGATGATAAAGAAGAAATAGTAATCTCTGCTCCAGACACGCCGCAGCCATTATTTTCAGGACTGTTAGACCTCTCCTGCATTTCAGTGTGATTTGCTCAACATGGTACTTATACGAGAGCTCACAATCAAATGTAACTCCAAGGTATTTCAGCTTTTCTTGCCGTTCAATTGTCTGTCCATTGAGAGTGATATCTGGGAGGTCTGTTTTCACAATGGAGTTGTTCAAGGAGCGCCACATCATGCAGGCCTTGTTGGGATTGACTTTGGAGCCAGTTTCCTTGCACCATTTAGACAGCTCCTGTAGTGTCCCATGTATGCTGTTAACCATTTCTTGTTGGTCAGAGCCAGTTCTATAAATGAGTATATCATCAGCAAAAGTCAGTGTTCGTCCCAACCCAGTTGGCTGAATGATGGCTACTTTCACTGTATAGATATTAAACAGCACCGGTGAAAGTGGAGAACCATACTGTAGTCCTGGGCAAATGGGCATTGGGTCTGATGTCCATGTTCCCAAGCGAATTTCACTGATCTTGCAGTTAAGACAACTGTTATCCATCTTGTAAGCCAAAGGTTAACATCGCAGGCCATTACACAGTTTATTAATATTGCAAAGTTCACACTTATAAGCATCCTGTAGGTCAATTGCTACAGCAACCGTTTCTTGCTTATCCTGGAACCCCTCGTACACATCATAAGCAAAAGTTCCAGCGGTACCCCACGTTACTTTCATGGGCCTATAGCTGCCGAGAGTATCAGGTAGGATCTGTGCATTTTCGAGGTGATTCATTATTTTTCTTGCTACTATCTTTTCTAGTAGTTTACCGTAGACATTCTGCATTGTAATAATTCTGTAGCTGCTGAGAAGTGTGGGGTCTTTACCGGGTTTAGGAAGTAGCTGTAGGTAACTATGCAGCCAGTCTTCTGGCACCTCAGCATTCTGTATGCTTTTGTTGAAATATTCACCACATTCTTAATGCCTATGTCATCCAACTGTTTAATGTGGTGATACTGTACACCATCAGGACCTGGGGCAGTGTTCCTACTGGATTCTTAAGTGCACATAATGTCTTCTTCGGATATAGGTCGAAATATATGTCGCCTCTTTTGTTGCTTCCCAGGATACAGTCTTTAATTTCTTGGCGGGCAGGTTTTGTCACCTTTATCTGTCTGAGTCATATAACACTCGAGTAATGCATGTGCCTTTTCGGAATCGGTCTTCAGGCTTATGCATTAAAGTAAAATTAGAAAGATAAAATTTGCCCTAGCCTGTAGGCCTACATGCATTTTATTTATTGTATGGTTATGACTCTCGCCGGATAGGACATAAAACAATATTTCTTTTTTGTCACAGATAAATTACCATTTTATGTCAATATTTTTGTATTATTTAAAATTATTCTGAATTCATATTATTTTATTCCAATTATAAATAAAATAAAATTACATGAACTAAATGATCTCTAGAAATTAAGTTGAAGAATGTAATTGGCTTACCCATACCTACCTTACCTACCATTCATTATTTCTGGCGATCTTGTTTTCTCACCTTTACCCCATTCATTTAAAATCTAATCTAAATTTCTTATTAACAGTTTCTGTATAATATAACACCTTTAATAAAGAAATATCGATTTAACTTAAACAAAATAAATAAGAAAAATATAGGCTTACATATCGCACACAGTAGAGATCGACAAAGTTTAAATGGGAAATCTTCACGTTCCTTTCGCTAGGTGACTACAAATGAAATGAGGGTGGAATAAACACAAGGAGCTTGGTAGGTCATGCGCAATGAAACTTCCACTTTTTGAACCATGGGTTAGGGGGATTTGATAGGTTTTTTTTTTTTTCAGAAAATACTTTTTAACAATATTGGGGACTGAAAAAAAAAGGGATTGTAAAAATGAAAAAAAAAAACCACCTGTACACACTGTACGCCGACAAAAAATTAATATCTGTACAGATTATCCCTATCCTGTACAAGTTGACAGGTATGATAACAACTCTCGGTAAACGTAATGCAGAAAGCAGGAACACTGCCAAAACTTTAATAACTGCATCACAATAAAACAACAATGTTTAATATGATGAAAACTAATAACAGTGACACTTGCAGTAACTTACTAGATGCCTGAAGAACTGCCAGTTTGCCAAATGTCATGTGTATGAAGATACTAATGTCTCTCATTGAGATGCAATGATGGCTTGAAATGCATAGAGAGTTTTGAAGTAAGGTCTGAGTGTGAAAAACCTTGCAAGTCATCTGTTCTAGGTAGTTTCTGTAACAACTTATTTAGTGACGTGCCAATTCATAAAAGAAAATAAGAGGATACAATGGTTGTTCTTAAACAGTTTAAAAACAAATTCCTCAGTCTCAAGAAGAACAAAATGGAGTTTATTTTCTAATTCTTCACTTTACCTTCTCGCAAGCACGTGTTTTACAAGTAATATTTTATCATGTTTTCATGTTGTTATATGTGTATCAGTTGTTTTCAGTTTAAAATATCTACATCCAATGAACATAGCACCAAAATCTCTCATCATATATGTTAAAATTAATTTTACATATCATAACTGAGTGCTGCAATCACTGGAAATGAGCCCATATTCTTCTGACCACGATTATATTAAAGGAAACATTTACTGGCAGTGCTGAATAGTAATACTCATATGTTGGTACATTTTATGGATGCCTGTTATGCATGCTAGTTATGTTAAGTCGATATTCACATTTCTGAGATAGCATAGTAACATATCTCCTTTCACAGCCAAGGAACCAGAGTACTACTTCACTCAGAAGCTGTTAGAGTCATACAAATTCCAGCGGAAAAAAGCTGGGATAATGGAGTGTTTTTTATCTGATCCTCGAGCACGAGTAAAGTGGTTGAAAGGGGATGAAGTTCTTGAGGTAAGGAATAACTTTTATTTAATGCTGCAACATTCATTTTTCTCAGCTGTATGCTAACTTAATTTTTGTTTTCATTCTTCTGTCCACTGTTTATAAAAACATGGTTTTACTTTAGCACATGCCATACAGTTGACATTCGAAAATCCGGTAACCTGAGGAGTGCCGGATTGTTGAAAATGCCGGATTTTTTTTGGTTATATATGCTGTATATATTTAACAGAAAATGACTACCTGTACAGTCCTTTAAAGAAAGAAAATTAAATGTTTACGTTTTACACTTCTTTTATTTGCTGAATCCATAATGGGGCTATACAGCAGCAAATAAATGAGAAGGAATGAGCAGGAATGCCTGTTAACACGTGCAAGCAAGACCCAAACAGCTGCATCAAAACATAAACGGCTCCAGAAAACAGTGGCGCTCCAATGAGGTAAATTAAAAAATGCGCTCCGAAATCCATTCCGGAAAACTGAAGGAACCGGATTATCGATGGCCGGATTTTTGAATGTCAACTGTACTTAAATTACCATGCTAAAAGAATCAGTGAGCAAGCACAAACATCCCTGCAGACAGCAAAGACGTGGTCTTACTTAAGAATATTAACTCTTTGACTCCTGACCAATGCTCACAGCATTGCAAAATGCAACGCGCTGTGACCGCGTAAAGGTCAGAGCGTTGTTTTTAGTTTATCACGAATAAATACCAAAAATCGTCCGTTTAATGCAGTTCATATTTTAAAACTCATAGAATGACTTCCGCTACTATTTAAACAACTAATTTGAGTCTAGTTAAGCAGCACGTGTGCGTGTTTTGATGTTATTATAACAATTTGTGTGACGATTCGCGTGTTTGCGTTTTTCGTTGTTATTTCTAGAGAAATATGTCACGCTTTATATTTACATTTTCTAAGTCTCTTAAGCGAATAATTGTGTCAAACTACTTAGAAACATTGATGATGATTGTTTGGTAGTTACAGTTTGTTGTCAAAAGACGGAATCGGTGCAGAAAAGCTAGACCTATTAGATTTAGTTGATGAGTGAGCATAGTCATATTCTGGCCAATTGAAAAGCAACAAAACTAGACCTACCATAACATCTAATCACTAGTCCTATGTAGAAAATGAAGCTAGGGATACTATTAAAACATTAAACAAATATAAAAAGTTGTTATATGATGTTATTCTTCTTTATTTGTTTGAAAATTATGTAATGCGAGATTGCATAATTTATTTTTTTCTTATAAGGGACCACAGTAAAAACTAGTGTGAATAACACTAAATGTACTAACTGTGGCCATAAGCAATGTTTTTTTACTTTGTAAATGGATTACCTTGATGTTTGAAGACTAAAAAGAAAGTTTTATTGTCTACAACAGTAATTTGTCTTTGGTAAGCTCATATTCTATAGTTAACTTTTTAGTGTTTTTCAATTGTACATGCAAAATGTTTTAAGTATACTGAACATACTTATGTTAATACTACCAAAGTCATTATATATTACAATTCTCTATCTATTTCCCTACAGTTTGGTATATAATAAGTACATGTTCACAGAAAAGATTAACATAAAATTTACACTAAAAGACGGTACACTTCACCGTTTAGAATTCTTCAAAAAATAATTACGGCACAGGATTGAAAATAATTATGGAGTCAAAGAGTTAAGAATATCATGGGCAGCTGAAAAGGCTAAGAAGAATGCTCAGAAAAAGGCCAGTGTGCAAAGAAAACATATTACATACATAAGCAAGAAGTTGTCAACATTCATTTCTTTGGGCATGAGAAGATGACGTGGAGTATATTTTGGCAGTGCGCAAAACTATTGATAAAGAAACAGAGGGTGACAAATGGAAAAGTTACTAGACAGCTTAACATCATGGCATGAAAAAAAAATGACCAACAGAATTGATAAACAGCACTAGGGGTAAGGAGTTATAGAAAGACGTGATCACCTTTCACACTTTAAGAAGTAGAGGAAGTACTAGTAATAGAGCATGAGTTCTAAGTTGTAGATAGTGTATTGGAAGAAAGCACCATTGTTTACACCTTCTCATTGTTTTATTTTTCATGCATGCTTTGACTTGGGCACCTCAGCAGCACAGTAGATTGGGCATATGTATTGTCTTTGAGGCTTGTCTAGTTCATTGTTAACTTACTACATTTTTAGAAAATTTAAGAATGTAAAGTTGTTACACCCAGAATTAAAATATCATAAATGAATACAGCTGTTATTGTCTTCAGTGATAATTACTTTGCCTCCTTCTGTTTTTGTTGCTGATGGTGTAGTCATGCCTCAGACAGAAAACCATCTCCCCATTGTCTGGCTCAACTCCGTCACCACCTGTTTGCTCACCAAAATCTGTATATTTGTAAACTGGCTTTGGTATAGCTCTTAATGCAGTTCCTGCCACCTTTCTTCTTTCTTCTTCCCTCTGAAACCGTGTGGGCTTGGAAGTGAGCATTGTTTTGTGTGCCTTCCTTCTTGTGCGCCCATCTTGAGCTGCCATTCTGTTCACATCAGCAGACATATGTCTAGGTACAAGGGGCAGCTTGAACATACCTGCTGGCTTGTTAGCAGGCTGGGAGAACGCCCGCTGCTTTTTACCTGGCTTCATTGTCAGTTCTTCAAATCTAGAATGGTTGACATGCAAGCTTTTATCAGTTTTGAATCTGCTTTTCTTTATACTGGGTTGCTCCACTCTCATCTGCATATACTTGTTGCCAATGTTTGCTTCATACACAGCCATTTCTTCCTTAGATTGTGGTTGATTGTTTCCACTACTGTCTTTGTTATGAGCAGCAAAATACCACTGCATAAAGTTTCCAATTGAAGCTAGGCCTCCTTCTGGAACTTTTCTTTCCTTCCAGAGGATGTCTTTGACCTGCTGAAGTTTAGCGTACGCAGGAATTCTTACCTTGGTCATCCAGTCATTATGTAAAATAAAGAATGTTCTATACTGCTTTCTTGGAATCAGAAAAACCGATGATTTAATTGAAATTCTTGTGTCAAATACGGGCAGACTCTCATCATCATCAAGCACATTACCACAAGCAAGCAAAAGGAAGTCCTTGAAAGACAAACCTGTTTTCATCTTTACTCTCATGAGAAATGTGGCCAGTGTCTCCTTGCTGTAGGCCAGCATCTTGTAGATAACATTCTGATGGCCATGAATGAACACAGGATATTGCCTCAAACTAAGTTCAATGGGGACTTTATATTCATCAATTACATCCACAACCCTTTTATCATTGGGCAAACGATAGCCTTCGACAACAAAATCATATATTGATGCATTAGGCACACCAATTCTTTCTAGTGTATTTTTCACTGATTTAATTGTACGATTAGGTGCAACTTTCAGCAGCTCTGTTATTCCCTTAGCTATTTTGAACTTGAGTGGGATTCCATATAAAAAATCATCATCTGTTTTGATTGCTGATACGTCCAGCTGCACTGTATCCTTGGCCTTTGATATTGAACCAATGGTGTCAGAAAAGTCTATAGTAATCTTTCCATTCTGCACAAGTCTCATTAGATTGACCGGATATCCTGTCATTCCATGAAGTTTTAGGACAATCGTTGACCACCTATCAAACTTGGAAGCCAAAATGTTCTGAATGTTGCCAGTGTCCAGAACAACTGGTACTTTTTGGATGGCCATTTCGTGTGCCAGACCTATTGTTGACATCCTAAGAACACTCCCACTCTCAAAATTATAGAAGCCTAGACAACGGTCCCAGTCTATAACACGAGAACCAAAATATAACACTAATGTATGCTTTGGCAAAAAGAGCTCATATAATCTTGCTACATCTACAACATTCTGACTGACAGTACGGCGCAGAATGCTTGCAATGATCCCAAAACCTGTAGTGCATGAATCCACATACAAATGGTATTGCTTGCCCCAGAATGTCTCCACATGGACAAGAATGTCATTCTTTAACATTAGCAACACAAATAGTGTGCTGCTGTGGGCAAGTCCATACTCAAAACAAAAATATTTGAAGTGAGATGAGAGTTAAAGTAGTAGCCAAAGTTAAGGACTTGATTTATTCTTTGTTAATACATGTCACAGGAGAATTTAAGCATAAACATATCTTTCTAGTGTTCAGTTGTTAGTTAGAATGCAAGATGATGAACATGAATAGATGACTTCCCTCCTCCATCCCAAATCTTCATTCACTATATAATAGCATTCATCAAAGTAAGTTCAGTTCTTTTACTTTTCATGGTAAGGCAAACATTTTCTACAGTTGTACAGTCAGGTCAGATTCTGGAATGGATCTCCAACATTTTCTTTCACTTGCTATCTTGGTACACTCTGAGAGACAATTTCCTGTCCATCATGATTTTTCTTTACCACTTGCAAGCACGCTTTCATCCTTTTCCCTCTATTATTTTCATAAAAGTGATATCTTTATGTGTTCAAAAATATTTAATCTTTTGTTGGATACCTTTACTTTTTATCCTTTTATTGGAAGTCAGTGTTTTTCCAGGACCTCTGTATTTATTTGCTCTTGTTCTCATGATCTGGTCTGTCTCTTCTCCTCCTCCCCCCCCCCCCCCCCCACACACACACACACCCCCAATTATTATGTAAATCCACCTATCAAGAGTCTCAATTCTTTCTTCGATTTCCTTATTCTGTGCCCATATTTCTATATCATATAATAATGATTAGTATAAATATCATTTGATTCTCACTTTTAATTTTTTTTTTTTATTGTACAGTCATTATCACTTGTTTTAAGTTCCTTAAGAAGCATGGAACCAACACCGCAGCTAGCCCCCGTTCATGAAGTCTATGCCAAAACACTTTAAGTGTCCTGTTGTCGTGGTTTCTGCAGTGAATTGTTTTCATGAGGTTGCCAACCCCATGCACAACTTATATTGTCACCTCTTACAACATATCTGAAGGAGCAGGGGTTCTGTTTCTTTCTTCTCTTTGAAGAACCCCATAACCACTTGGGGTATTATTGTATAGTCTTCTCTCTTCTTTAAGTACCATGCCAGATGGCAAAGATGATCATGTCCATCCATAACATCTTATCTCTGGTAAATTATGATTTTTGCTGTTGGCTTATTGCCATAATATGATGCAAAACTATTCAGTATCTTCTCTCTTTGCCATTCTCTATCTTTTTATTTCCTTCAGTGTTTCCTATTGTCACAATATCTTCCAGCTTTTTTCTCAATGCATACACAAAGAAAGTGGATTGCTTCCTTCTAATGTTAGTAATAAGCTTCATTTGCACACTGGCTACTTTCAGGACATCTGTTCTGTATTACTGAAGATTTATTCAGCTAAGTTGTGTAAACTGTGTAAATGTATCTTTTATTGTTTGAATACAGTTTTTTTTTTTTTGGTTACATTTCCAGTCAAACCGGACTTCAGTTCCATTAATCAGTAAATATACCCTGTATATATCTTCTTCTTCTTCAGGTGCCTGGTCTGGAACAGACATTGGCGATCATGACCCTCCAATCTTCTCTGCCTTTTGATAGTCTAATGAGGTTGTTGTTGCCCATGCTGTTGTTTGTTGCCTAGTTGTTTAAGCTTTCCACATACATCTTTCTCTGCCTTCCTCATCCTCTCCTACCTGGTATTTTCCCACATAAGACTAATTCCTCCACTCCTCCTCTTCTGTTAATATGTCCCATAAATTTAATTTGTCTTTTCCTGATGGTTTTGATGAGCGATCTATTAACACCCACAGCTGTCAATACCTCGGCATTTGTTTTCTTCTCTGTCCACGATATTCTCAGTATCCTTCTCAAAAACCACATTTCCGCTGCCTCCAGTTTTTTCACCATTTGGTTACTCATTGTCCAACATTCACATCCATATAAAAGAATGGACCACACGTAGCCCCGCAGTAAGCGAATTTTTGTGCTTATGGTGATGTTTCTGTTTTTCATTACGTTGCTCATCCTAGTAAAGGCTTCTTTGGACATGGAGATCCTTTTCTTTATCTCTGTGTCACATCTGCCATCTGATGTCAATGTGTAGCCTAAATATTTAAAGAGATTGACTTGTTTGATTTTTCCTCGTTTGCTGTTCAAAGGGCATACTGGTATTCGTATTTTCTTAGAAACTACCATGCATACAGTTTTGCTGACATTCAAAGATAATCAACTCGCTCTCTTCCACTACTTTGTCTAGAGTGATTTGTAGATTTTCCTCAGACTCTGCTATTAAAACTATATATATTGCAATATATATATATATATATATATATGAGGGGCGTTCAGAAAGTAATGCACCACATCATTTTTCTCAGCTAATAATGAAGATAGAAGCATGAAATTTTGCACACTTCAAATATGGCATGTGACAATTGTGTGCACCAAATTGCACCGCAACCGGCCAAATAATACGGCTGCCCTAAACCGTTGAAATGGAGCGTGTTAGCAACTTGCGTTATAAGCAGCGAATTGTGATATGGAGCGTGTTAGCAACTTGCGTTATAAGCAGCGAATTGTGATAGAATTTCTCGTTGCAGAGAAGGAAACTGTTGTGAACATTCACAAGCGTCAGTGTGATGTGTATGGAAGTTTTGCAGTCGACAGGAGTACAGTCAGTCGTTGGGTTCAGAGAATCAAAGAATCAGGAAGTGGAGATACGGAGCTGCTTGATCAGCCACGCTGTGGACGTCCTGCCACAGCCACCAACGCAGAAATGTTGAAATGCGCTGAGGGTATTATTCTTACTGATAGGCGAATCACTACTCAACAATTGGCCTTACAGCTGTCAGTCAGCATTGGTAGTGCAAATGCAGTTATAAAAACTCTCGGATTTTCTAAGGTTTGCGCAAGATGGGCTCCTCGAAGTCTCACAAATGACCACCGATTGCAAAGGAAAGCAATTTCTTCTGAATTGTTGGAGCGTTTCAATGCTGATGGAGAGAACTTTTTGGCTAAGATCGTTTCAGGTGACGAAACCTGGGCACATCATTTTGAACCTGAGACAAAAAGACAGTCAATGGAGTGGCATCATCCGCAATCACCACGAAGAAAGAAATTCAAGACAATTCCTTCAGCTGGAAAGGTCATGATCACTGTCTTTTGGGACATTGAAGGTGTGATTCTTGTGGATGTTATGCCAAGAGTAGAGACAATCAATTCGCAAGCTTATATTGAGACATTGAAAAAACTCAATCAACGTTTTCGCAGAGTTCGGCCACACAAGAATCCAGCAGACCTGCTTCTCCTTCACGACAATGCGCGATCTCACACAAGTCTGGCAACACGGGAAGCAATCACCAAATTGGATTGGACTGTACTACCTTATCCACCCTATAGTCCCGATTTGGCACCCTCTGATTTTCATCTATTTGGTCCACTTAAAGATGCACTCCGTGGGACAAGGTCTGAAGATGATGAAGGAGTGATTCATGCAGCGAAGAAATGGCTACATGATCAAGACAAAATCTGGTACGGGCTAGGAATACATGCACTTGTTTCGCGCTGGCATAAAGCCGTACAAGTTGATTTGGATTATGTTGAATAATACCGATGTTTACATGACATATCCATGTATATTGTGTATAAATTTCATGCTTTTTGAATAAACAGCTCCTGAGAAATACGATGTGGTGCATTACTTTCTGAACGCCCCTAGTGTGTGTGTGTGTGTATATATATATATATATATATATATATATATACATATATATATATATATATATATATATATATATATATATATATATATATATATATATATATATATATATATATATATATATATATATAATATATAATATATAATATAATACTGCATAGCAGAGCAAGGAAATTCGTATTCACTAAAACGTTGGACACTGTGCTATAGGTTGGATAAATACATTATTTACAACAGCTTTATACCAACCACCATATCAATCTTATGTCCTAGTTGTTTGATCTCAATAGACACCATGTAATCATACAAGGGAACTATCAAGATAGCGGTCCCTGGCTTGACAATAAATACACTTTCCATGTCCAGAGGTCGTTTGTGACCAGGCAGAAGGACCATCATCTGTTGTGATGAAGAAATGAGCAGTGGAAACAAACGCAACATGTCAGTGTCTGACAGTATAAAGCAGTACAGATTATATTATTGATTGATATGTATGGAAGATGCAATATAAGGTTAATCTCTTATACTTTGATAATTTAAATCATGCACTAGATATTTTGTTTCCATTAACTAATGATCAACAATTCTAATAGATGAATGAAAGGTATAAACGGCACTATGCAGTTAATTTACACAGCTCTTACCTTATCAACTGCTGTGTTGAATTCTAAGTTAGTCCTAGCAAATGAAACTATGGTCATGAAGGAGTCACCCGGAATGGGTGTGAAAAGGCAAACGGTGTCTGGATTTTTATGTGTCCAAATTGCTATCTGTTGTCCGTAGACTTTGTGAAGATTTAACTCGCCATATATTGCATCGTATGGATCAAGCTCTTCTTCAGAGTCTTCAAGGAGAGAATTAGGGCTTGCCATGTGACTTTGGCCTTCTGGGAATGGAATGGTACTGTAGGCCTGGTAAAACAATAAGTAGAATCTACAGTGTGAGAATGTCTACAAGACTATGTGTGTTGTGACTGGAGAATACAACTGCATACATTACTTTGCTTAACAGTTCAAAGACATGAAAATCTATAAACCTTTTTCTCACTTTTCTTCCTTTCTCTAAGTTTATGTAGAATCAACAGTAAGTGTTGATGAGGTCAAAATATTCAGAATCAATATAGCTGTGGCAGAGATCATAGACACCATAAAGATGAACCCACAAAACATGGTGAAACAAGGCAGCAAATACATAAACAGGAAATTGGTTTACTGAAGAAGGAAATAACTGTCACTAAGCCAGAAGGATACAATATGAACCAAACATTTATTTAAACATTGAAGAATTCTTCACACACTTATCTAGCTGTAAAATACATTTCTGAGATTCTGTGTCTGGCCCACCCTCGTGCAAGAAGTAGACATTCTTTTTTCACCAATTAATACCAAAAAATAAACTATAAGTCGTTGAGATGGAGACTTGCAGAAAAACACCCAAAAGTACATGTAAACAAGTGGAGGAAATTTTGCAGTTTATTTTGAATGTGGCTTGTTCTGAATGAAACTTTTAGACGGAAATTAAAACTACATACTGCAGATGTCTGATAGTGCAAAATAATTATCAAGAATTTCTTGGGTAACATGGAAGGAGTGAAAACAAGATAAGGAAAGAAAGACATGATTTTACATCAGGGGTTGTGTCCAACAGTTTAAAATTGGGGCCACATTGCCAGTTTTGGCAGTCCTCAGGGGTCGGACTTTAAATAAAATTGTCAATAAACTCATGTGACCCTACATACGATCATCCTGCAGAGTTCGAAGTTGTGGACCCAACTTTGGTCCACGGAGATGACTGTTTGACCGATGTGCAATTAAAGTCAGTCATTATATACAGTATATTATACTTGTTGTTTGTCTTATGTCGATTATTCTTTTCTTATGTTGATTCTTCCATGCTGCATATTTGGACTAATTGGAGGGGTGAAAAGATTTCATATTCAGATATTGGAAATCACATTTATTAAATATTAATTAGCAACACTATTTATTCTAAATCACACGTGTGTTACCGGGCCCAAAAGGGGAGCAAAGAATAGTAACACTACCCTACCAGGAATGTCGTAAAAAGCAACTAAGGATGGTTGGGCATGGGGCTCATTACCCCACCCTGTAAAACATTTTTACCACAAAAACTTCAACAAACAATATGGGTATATCCTAATTATAACTGTAGCAAAGTTTAATTTGCTGGAGAGGTTATGATGGTAAAAGATAAGAATGATAGAGTTAGATGTGTTAACCGTGTGAGGTCAAGCTATGTAAGACCTTGAGTCTAGTGGTTGAAGAAGATGAATTCTCAAGGGACCTAACGCTACCTCTCAAGATCTCACACGGTGCTGTAAATTACTTCTAATGTATGGTGTTTGATGTGGCTAGGGGATACAGTGAAATGATGGTACATCAAAACAACACAGTATAACTCTCTAATAGAATCTTAATAACTCTGTTGTTTAGTTTTCAAATTGGAAATATTTTTTTTGGTACAATTTATTGTGCCTGTCCTGCAATCTCTTTTGGACAGGTTTTTTAAAACTGAAGAAAATGTATGTTACACTGAAAAGTGAACTGAAAATAAGGACTCTTGGTCCAACAATAATACTATTAATATTAAAATGTTCCGTAAGGTGTTTCACAACCTGTTAAGTAATAAGTAACAATGTGAGTCAGTTATTAGAGAGACCGTTTATGTCATCATTTCCGAGAGTTTCTGTTAATGGGTAGGGAAACAGTTTTCTCCAGATAAAGTGTCAGATTTCCCGGATTGTGGCACATAACCTGAAATTTCCTTCATGAAGATTCAATCGTTGATAAGGCTCTGTAAAGAACATCAGCTCTCAGAGCTCCACTTGACAATTATGATACAGAATACGCTGTACTGGAGACGTTACTGTCTTCACTCGTACAGAATTCAATGAAATAAGCACAGGTGCGATGGATGGCACAAATTCAGCTTTGCTGCTGGCTAGACTATGACAAATACTTTTTAGTTTTAGTTACAATTAAAAGTCAAACTTCTAGGATCACATCGACCTGCTTCAGGGACAGCTTTCTACAAAATGGCAAAAACCTAACTAAGTTTTCCATAATATAAAATGCGTTGGCCAATCAGATCGGAAGACTAAGCTTTTCAATTTGAATTTTGAAAATAAAAGCAAAATCAGACTTGATTTTTGGATAACAAGTTTTCTCCTCACTCATTCTTAGATTTCCCCTGCTAAAATTTATTTATTGTCAAGCCATCCCATAATTTCTCTCCCCTTGTCTACCCCTCCTCCAATAGAATACATGTACCCTTTTCCTGCCTTTTCAAGGACGCGTAAAAAAAAAGTCAACGTTAGTGAAAGTCAAGACGAGCATGTGTTGGTTTGTCTGTCATAACCAGTACAGTCTTTTGTCAATAACTTTCTTATCTACTGTGGGATTTTGTATTTTTAAACATATTATTTATCAGGAGAAGATAAGCTCTTAAACTAGCTAACTTTTATGATCCTAAACCTATTAATAAAGAATTTCATAAATTTCCATGGTAGTTTCAATTTCCATTATTGCCTAAACACGCCATCTCTTTCCTGATTCGCGCGTAGTTCAAACTGAAGCAACAACAAGTTGGTGACGTCACAAATGTACTAATTTGCAGACAGAGCAACGCGTGTGTGTTTATATTAGTCCCTCTGCATGCCCATAGAACGAACAAATATTTCCACTGTGCCTATAGTTAGAAGAAGTATTGGACTTGCGGGGTATTTTTAAATTCTACAAAGCTTGCGACACGTTACCGAACGCCTGCTAACTGTATCGTCTCGCACTGTCGTCCTGAGTAGCTAGTTCAGGAAACTAACGCTTGACAACTTGTGGCATGTGTTCGCTCTCTCTCTCACTTTTATGCATTCGTTTATGCCTCCCCTGTTTTATTCTTACTATCTTTCTTGGAACAACTAAGCTTGTTGTTTTCAAAATTTTTACCGTTAACCCTTGACGGGCGAGTTAAAAAGTCCAATACCACTGGTGCAGCAATAAGGTTTCACACTACGTTCTTATCTCAATGCGATGACTGGCGCGGGGAAAGAAGATGCGTTACAACTTTATTATTTCTATTTCTACTCATATTATTTTAACTTTTATACTTATAATTAATAATTTTATCGCTGTATCAATGTACTTTATCACACATCTCCCCACTTAAGAACATGCCTGATGCAAGTTCCAAAAACAGTGATACACATAGATAAAATTAACTCCTTATGCCTGATGAATACTCTGATTTTGATCACAGGGATGCCTACTGAGGAAATCTGCACCCACGTTCTGTGACCCGGGAATGTATTCAATAGTGAATGAATATGGCTGTAGGAGTAATGACCATCATAATAAACGAGCATTTTCATGCTTTGCCTGTGATAAGAATACGAGGGGCTGATGATTCGTCTGGACCACGAATGTTCTTCCATATAGATAGATCTGGAATTTTCATATCGCCCAGATTAAAGCTAGACATTCTTTCTCGCTTGTTGAATAGTTTTGCTCCGCTTTGTTCAACTTGCGGCTAGCATAAGTGACTGGGTTCAGCTCCCCCTCTGGTGACAATGACCTTTGCAACAAAGTAGCCCCCAGGCCTACATTGCTTGCGTCACTTCTCACCACAAATTCCTGACTCAAATCAGGTAATTTCAAGATTGGCTTGCTTGTAAGTTTTTCCTTTAACTCTTGGTATGCTAATTCACACTGGGCTGACCAAACAATTCTATCAGGATTTCCCTTGCGAGTTAAATCCGTCAGAGGAGAACATATAGAGTTAAGATTTTTGATATATTTCTGATAGAATCCACACAACGACACTAAAGATCTCACATCTTTCTTGGTTTTTTGCCGCGGTGCTCTCTGTAATTTCTCGAGGTTCTTGGGGTCAGGGGTCATGTTACCCTGATATACAGTATGTCCCAAGAACTCCAACTCTTTACAACCAATACAACATTTTGTTGGTCTAGCCGTCAAATTAGCCTCTCTCAGTCTATCAAACAGCATAGTCAAAGAGTTAATGTGTTCCTCAAATGTTTCCGTAGCAATGAGGATATCATCCATAAAATTTGTTATGCATGGGTTATTCAGGGGATCCAACAATTTTCGCATCATCCTAGAAAACACACTCGGAGCATTTTTCAACCCAAACGGCAACATGTTGAATTCATAATGTCCTTCCGAAGTGCTAAACGCTAAATAAGGTCGGACCTCAGGCTTTACTGGAATCTGATAATAGCCTTTGCTCAGATCCACCTTCGAAAAATATTTTGCCTTGTTCAGCTTGGCAAATAATTGATTTGTGTCAGGTAATGGATCCACCTGATTCTCTGTGACAGCATTAAGTTTTCTGTAATCTATGCACAGTCTATGTTCTCCAGAGGGTTTCCTCAGCAAAACCACACTAGAACTATACGGAGATTCCCTATGAGAAATAATCCCTTCTTTCAATAGGTACTCAATCTCCTCTTTTAAAGCTTTCTCCTTGGCAAACGGGATCGTGTAGGCTCTCATACAGATCGGTGTTGGGTCTACTAGTTTCATATCATATTCCAACAAATTCGTGTGCCCCGGTTTGTCCGTTAACACGTCCGTATGATCAGTCAGAACCTTTTGAACCTGCTCCCTCTGTTTTTTCGTCAAGTGTTTACTGACTTTTACATGTGCAGGGGTCTCACATGTTTTCAGGGGGTACTCATGAGAGGTGAGTGGTTCAGTTTTCATCCCCGTTGCTATCGACAAGGACATTAAGTGTGTTCCTTCCTGGATTTCCCTGTCCAGATACTTCTTTAGAAGGTTCACATGATATATTTTCTCTTTCCCCTTCTTGTCGATTTTATAATTTGTTCTAGACACCTTCTCTAGAACAGTATATGGACCTTGCCATCCAATTTGTAATTTGTTATGGCTGCCGGGTAGTAGAAGAAGCACCTTCTCTCCCACAAATAGTTCTCTATCCTTAGCTTTCTTATTGAAATAAGCAGCATGTTTTTTTCCTGGCTTGTCTGTGATTATCATTTGCAAGTTTCCAGCCAGTTTTAAGACGAGTGGTCAGCTCGTTCACATATTGATATGATGAGGTAACAGTCTCTTCTGCCTTCTCATCTGTCCATGTCCTCAACAAGGTTACATATGGACCTTTAATTTTGCTGACTTATTTTGCATGGTACCTGTATGGTCCCTGACATTGGAAGCCTTATAGTGAGGACGTTTCTTCCTTGTATCATCACTCACAAATCGTCCACTACCAATTCGTTTCCTGGGGTTTTCTCCCCACTTTAAGTTCCTTGTGAGAGATATTCTCTCTCTTTTGTCTTCCTCCACTTCACATAATTCCGACCGAGGGATTGTCGGCTTATTCTGGGGTAAAACAACTCTTTGTACTCACCGCATAGTGGCCATTTTAATACATTCAAGTGAAGACTGTGTGTGAAAAGGGGGCTCCCATTCCACTTTGTCTACTTTATTATAATTATTTTTCCTTCCAGGCCTAAGTTTGCCCCGTGGCGTTTCTAGGTCCTGATTATTTTCCCCACGTGTGGGTGTTCCCTCATGAAATATGCCGCAGGCTTCTACAAAATTCTCAATAACTATCTTTACGTCTGGCCAATAATATTTTTGAGAAACCTTTTGGCAGATGGTACCTACTTTCTCGTGGTCCCCATCATTTCCAACATGTAAGCTTTTTATTACATCTGCCCTATATGCCTTGGGAAGTACCAACTGTCCGTGACCATTGGATCCAGTTCCGGTCTTCCTATATAACAATTTGTTCTTCATATAATAATCCCCTTTGCTTGGAGGTGTGTGGCATTTAGGTAATTTTCTAAAACAAGGCTTGAATGTCCTGTCCTCAGCCTGTGCCTTCCTCATCTCCTCTGGATGAGTATTTATTGGTTCATCTTCTTCCTTTCTGGATTGTGATCGGGTCTGGACTTCTGCCAAGACCACAGGTCTCTTGGGATTCCCCAAGTAGACATAACGACACCCCAATATCAGAGGGTAGATGGGTGCGTCGATCACTGCTGCTCTGATTACTCCTTCCACATAGCGAGTTTTCACCGTTATCCTGGCAATGGGAAGAGTCATAAGTGGTATGTCCTTGGTTGCCCCTTGTATCTCCACTGTTTCTGTGGTATACTGATCTGGGTTCACCAAGTGCGAACTCACGACAGAATCAAAATCTAAGCCTGTATCATAAAGGCACCTAATGGTGACCCCATTACAGACTACATCTTCACACACTGGAGGGTGATAAGGTTCCTGCTGTCCAGTAGGTTTTACCTTTACTTCCTTTTTCCCCAACTTCATAGCAGCAAATCCAGCAGGTTTCCTAGTACAAACTTTGGTGTCATGTCCTTCCCTCTTACACCATCTACAATATAATCTACCTTGATGAAAGGGTTTTCTTTCCTCATATTTCCTGTCATTGAATTGTGGGTTTTTATTTCTATAATCATTGCGTGGCCTATCAAAATTTTGCTTACCCTTATCTTTGTTGTCAAATCTATTAGAGTTTTGTGGAGCCTTATAATTGTCTACATGTTTCTTTTTGACGCCAGCTACCTCTGCCTGGGCTACCTGATACCTCTCAGCGACATTAAGTAACTCACCCAGCCTCTCTGCACCCTGTTCCATGAAAAACTTTCTCAAGTCTGGAGCCATGGACTCTCTCAATTGCTCAATAAGGATCATTTCTTTAAGATCTTGGGTTTCCCCAGAGCAGTCCATTTCTCCAAGTAAGTCTCTAAACGGGCAGAGAGCTGGTGATAGGTCTCACCCGACAGTATCTTGGCATTTCTAAACTTTTTCCTGTAAAATTCTCCATTCTTTTCATACCTTAGCAAAAGAGCCTGCTTTAACATGTCATAATTGTCTTGGTCGTCTTTGCTCATTTTTGCAAACACTTCATAAGATGTTCCCCTAAGAACCTGGGATAACTTTAAACTCCACCTTTCCTTCTCCAACCCATAGGTGGTGGCTAAAACCTCAAATCTGGATAAAAATGACTCAATGTCATCGTCCCTCTCAACAAAATGGTCAAAATGGAACCCCATGGCTGAGGTTGAGGCTCCCTGACTAGCAGTGGCATCGGAAGTAGGAGGGCTGTTACTACCTTCAGGAGCATGGCCTTGGAATTCCAACTCCCTTAGTCGTAACTCGTGCTCCCTCTGTAATCTCTTCTCCTCCTTTTCACCTTCCCTCTCTGCAGCCTGTCTTTTTTCCTCTGCTTCCCTTTCGGCCTTTTTCTCTTCAATTTGGAGCCGTTTAATTTCAGCCTCCCTATCCGCCTCCAATGCCCTAGCCTCCTTGTCAGCCTCAATCTGCAACCTTTTTATTTCTTTATCTTGTTCTAATTTAATAAATTTATCACACTCTGATGTCACATATTGAACCAGAGCTTGCCCCTCCATAGCCATCTCTTTTGCAGCCAGCACAGCAGCAGATCTAAATTTGGCCAAATCTGCCATCTTATCAATTTTAACAATGTTATAAATGTACTACAATAATATTAATATAAACTCTAATTAAATTATTCCAGGCTCTGACACTTTATCAACTTCCCAGCTCCTGGGTAATATTTTTACTGGGGATTCCCTGGGTTAATAATAATGGTGTTCCTAAGTATAATCCGGGACAGGAGACCCCACTTTATGTAGCAAAGTTTAATTTGCTGGAGAGTTTAAGATGGTAAAAGATAAGAATGATAGAGTTAGATGTGTTAACCGTGTGAGGTCAAGCTATGTAAGACCTTGAGTCTAGTGGTTGAAGAAGATGAATTCTCAAGGGACCTAACGCTACCTCTCAAGATCTCACACGGTGCTGTAAATTACTTCTAATGTATGGTGTTTGATGTGGCTAGTGTCTAGGGGATGCAGTGAAATGATGGTACATCAAAACAACACAGTATAACTCTCTGATAGAATCTTAATAACTCTGTTGTTTAGTTTTCAAATTGGAAATATTTTTTTTGTACAATTTATTGTGCCTGTCCTGCAGTCTCTTTTGGACAGGTCTTTTAAAACTGAAGAAAATGTATGTTACACTGAAAAGTGAACTGAAAATAAGGACTCTTGGTCCAACAATAATACTATTAATATTAAAATGTTCCGTAAGGTGTTTCACAACCTGTTAAGTAATAATGTGAGTCAGTTATTGGAGAGACTGTTTATGTCATCATTTCCCCGAGAGTTTCTGTTAATGGGTAGGGAAACAGTTTTCTCCAGATTCAATGAAATAAGCACAGGTGCGATGGATGGCACAAATTCAGCTTTGCTGCTGGCTAGACTATGACAATACTTTTTAGTTTTAGTTACAATTAAAAGTCAAACTTCTAGGATCACATCGACCTGCTTCAGGGACAGCTTTCTACAAAATGGCAAAAACCTAACTAAGTTTTCCATAATATAAAATGCGTTGGCCAATCAGATCGGAAGACTAAGCTTTTCAATTTGAATTTTGAAAATAAAAGCAAAAACAGACTTGATTTTTGGACATAACAAGTTTTTTCCTCACTCATTCTTAGATTTCCCCTGCTAAAATATATTTATTGTCAAGCCATCCCATAATTTCTCTCCCCTTGTCTACCCCTCCTCCAATAGAATACATGTACCCTTTTCCTGCCTTTTCAAGGACGCGTAAAAAAAAGTCAACGTTAGTAAAAGTCAAGACGAGCATGTGTTGGTCTGTCTGTCATAACCAATACAGTCTTTTGTCAATAACTTTCTTATCTACTGGGGGATTTTGTATTTTTAAACATATTATTTATCAGGAGAAGATAAGCTCTTAAACTAGCTAACTTTTATGATCCTAAACCTATTAATACATAATTTCATAAATTTCCATGGTACGCGTAGTTTCAACTTCCATTATTGCCTAAATACGCCATCTCTTTCCCGATTCGCGCGTAGTTCAAACTGAAGCAACAACAAGTTGGTGACGTCACAAATGTACTAATTTGCAGACAGAGCAACGCGTGTGTGTTTATATTAGTCCCTCTGCATGCCCATAGAACGAACAAATATTTCCACTGTGCCTATAGTTAGAAGAAGTATTGGACTTGCGGGGTATTTTTAAATTCTACAAAGCTTGCGACACGTTACCAAACACCTGCTAACTGTATCGTCTCGCACTGTCGTCCTGAGTAGCTAGTTCAGGAATCTAACGCTTGACAACTTGTGGCATGTGTTCGCTCTCTCTCTCTCTCTCTCTCTCTCTCTCTCATTTTTATGCGTTCGTTTATGCCTCCCCTGTTTTATTCTTACTATCTTTCTTGGAACAACTAAGCTTGCTGTTTTCAAAATTTTTACCGTTAACCCTTGACGGGCGAGTTAAAAAGTCCAATACCACTGGCGCGGCAATAAGGTTTCACACTACGTTCTTATCTCAATGCGATGACTGGCGCAGGGAAAGAAGACGCGTTACAACTTTACTATTTCTATTTCTACTCATATTATTTTAACTTTTATACTTATAATTAATAATTTTATCACTGTATCAATGTACTTTATCACAATAACCACCAGCGGTTTAACAGGACATTTTTTTCTACATTTAAAAAAAAATGTAAACAAATCTGGACAATTGGCATCTTCAGCTACATTTGTTGCCTGTAATATGATATATTTGTGGCTTCATGGCAACATAGTAAAATGATGAACCATATTGTTTGGTAATACATAGCTATGGTTATTTTGTAACGGCACAGTAACGTTTTATAATTTCTGACTTCAGTGGTAAGAATTGAGGCATGCTGCCAGCTTGAGGCAAATGTAAACGTAGCAACTATGTTGTATATAAATTATTGTCCGGAATTCCATAACCTTTCGCGCCTGTTGTCTGACGCATCACCCAGTCTATGACAGTTAAAAATAGAATGGTTGACAAGGGACAACCCTGTCGTACACCTGTTTTCACTTCGAAAGTAAGGTTGCTTATCCGAACACTGCATGTAAAGTTAGCATAGAAAAGCAGACTCATAGGAACATTCAAACAATGGGGCCCCTCCAATACTTGTTGATCCCTAAAATGCAATGGCCACTGCTTACATATGAAATAAGCACAAGTACAGTGGTAGCTATAGAGAGAAAGATCAACAAGTTCATAAGGAAATGGTTAGGTGAGCCCCAGGCCCGTCAGACGTATCACTGTACTGCAAGAGTGCTCCCCTAAGGTCAGTTGTGGCGGAATTCAAAGCAGGAAAGGCTAAGCTTGCAGTGACGATGTGCGAATCAGCAGGTGACGTGGTTATGTCCATTCAGCCCACACTGAAAACTGGAAGGAAGTGAAAAAATGAATAAAACTGTTGGTGCTGCTCAAGAAGCTCTCAAGCTAAAGGAGGTAATCAATTAGCGCATACTTATAGACGGGGTTTTGGCCATTGTGACATCCGCTGGTGGTCCAAAGCATCAAAAAAGGAGCGCATATATATGTTAATTCGGGAAATTCGAGTAGCTGAGAATGATAAGAGGATACAAAAAGCAGTTCAAGGCCAGTAGAATAAATGGGAAGGATCTCTGCAGAGGTAATTAATATGGAATAATATATGGCGCCTCTTAGACCCATCTTCACACTGGAACATGTGCTCTAAGCTTGCAAGGTGTCATTAGGGAAAGGGCGATACAAGTGGCACCATAACAGAGTACTAAATGAGATGGCCGCTACAAAAGACCTGGGAAGGGTGAGGGCGAACAGCAGAGTCAGACCGAGTATCACAAATTCGTACTTTCTGAGAGCATGGAAGTCAGCACATCTCAAACCAAATGTAAGTTTACCATCAATTCTTGACTGTGAAAATAACTAGGAGATGGCAGTAGATTTACCTGGGCGAGGGACATACCAGGAATCAGTAGGCGATTTCAAAGACGATCAGATATAGAAACATGGCTCATCGTTTCACCTAATTATAATGATTAAGCTGACAGGGCCATTTGAATCCAATCAGACGAGCATCACTCATTCAAACTGGCTAATAATCTGGTCATGGACTTGAGACACGACGAATTCACAGCAAACATCATAGATGCAGAGGTAGATGCAAGTGGTCTAGTCGCTGCCTCAGTGTATGATCTACTGAAACTATTGGGCGTGAGAGGGGAGTCAAGAACTTTAGAGGCTCGATGAAACGGCAGAAAGGACGTCGTGTTTCCTGTGGAGCAACCGTGACAGGTTATGGAATTCCGGTCAATAATTTATATACAACATAGTTGCTACGTTTACATTTGCCTCAAGCTGGCAGCATGGATAAAACCAGCGCTGGAGTTAAAAGTGGCAACAAGGGTGCTGTGGGTTCAATTCCCAGCGCAGGCAGAAAAAGACAACAGGAGATAAGCACTTGGGAGTCATTACGCAATGGCTTCAATTCCCAAGTGAGGTACCACACCCCCCTCCCAGAGTGTAAAGAAGATAAAGGGTCGAAACACTTGTCAGACGGGGGACTCCTGATGTTGATCAGAGTGCCTTCTGTTGTAACACTATTTATAGTTTCCTATCATCGTATATCACTTACTAGTTTTAGATTTTCACTGCTACTGAGTTTATGTCTGAAACTGCGCATCACAAATCCTTGATTGTTTTAAATAGACGCATCATTGTGACCGAGGAAGTTGTATACGTTTACTACTTAACCATCAGTACTTAAATGTTTATTTTTCAAGATACCGGAGAGGGGTTTTACATTTTATGTGCCACCATTACTTCCTTGTTCGAAACTGAACATTTCTGATGTTTAAGAGCGGACTTTTCAATGTGACAAAAACAAATTTTAGATTTGACTGATCAAATTGTGAAAGAAAAATGTACACTGAACTGATAGTGTAGTTCAGTGATTCCCAGACTCTTTTCTGCGGGTCACACTTTCGGAATGAAAATTTGCTCACGTGACACCATTTTTTTTAATTGATAAGAAATACCTTAAAAAACTAAATCAACTCCTAGATGCGCTTTATTTATAACACAGAACATAACTACTTTATAATATGATCTAAAGACATCCAGAAAGTATAAAACAACACAGCTACATAAACACATGATTTATTCACACAATATACAAACTCAATGAGAGGTGTGAGCCTATATTTATATACAGTATAACCAAAAAGTCAATTCAATATCAGTAGAAGAATTAGGGGCCGCGCTAGCGTAGTGGTTACAACACCGCTCTGGCGACCGGGTGATACAGGATCAAACCCCGGCGACGGCATTTGAGAATTTTTCGTTGACCGGGATTTGGACTGGATTAACTCGAGACCTGGCGAGGACATTTGAAGGAATGTCGTCGACCAGGGACTGGCGGCTCCTGAGCCGACCCAGCTCTAAGGGGTACCTCCGAAATCGGAGAGTATTTGCCTGAATGGCGAGGGACACCTGTCTATGTACAAGAAACAAAGGGATACTCACGTAAAATCAATGTCAGGTTAAAAAATATTAATAATAACCTGAGATTTCGCCTCGAGTATTAGCGGGCGTACGAAAAAAAAAAAAAAAAAAGTAGAAGAATTAAATAAATAAAAAACAAACAAACAAAAACCACTGTCACGAGCGTGTGGGTTTTAAAAATATTTGTCGAGTTTGATAATTTTAGTGAAATCGACAAAGTAAGTGAACTGTCAGATTTATAGAGAAGACACAAATAATGTGTGAAAATAGGGTGACTGTATGACAACCTGGAAGGAGGGCTATTACAGCTATCTCTCTTGCCAAGCCCACACTCGCTTATAGTCTTACGAATCACCCGCTCTCTCTTCTTTCTCACAGACAGATAGAGAATATAGTAAGAGCTAAATATGTATGGAGAAAGGTCATGAACAGCGCATTAACAAAAGGTTAAAATTTATTAAATTCTTGAAAGTAGAAAATATATATAAATCAAGTATATCAGCACACCAACAAAAGTAATGCAGCAAAATCACAACAAGTTAACAATCACAGAAACACATCAAGGGAACAAAACCAACTATTCTGCCCCGATCCATAAACTACACCCAGAGATAAACCCTTCGGCTGTATGTGTATGATATAACGCTATCACAGTGTCTAAAGTCTCTATTCAGACTGGAGGAGTATACTAAATCCACTGGGGAAGAGCAAACACTATCCTTGCTTAGCCTTCACAAATTACTAACACGATAAGCTGCAGGTTTATCTCTAGTCTTTCCGCTGACCGCAAATACAGGCAGGGGTTTTGACTGACCAGAAGTATACAAGACGAGGTCAAATCAGGACAGCTGTCCGCTGCGCTATTATCCAGCACGTGAAATAGGCCTGCGTGCTTGATGCTATTTACGGCGCCACCTCAGATTGGGCGAAGAGAGGCTCACACAAGAAGCAGAGGTGAGGAGAAAACGTCGAAAGGAGCACCAGGAAAATAAGCAGCTGCGGGCTGTCACCTCAGGGGCGCATTCCCATAGTCAGTTATGACTGAAGGGGCTTGATGCTTAAATTCGGTTGGGCTGGTTTGAACTTTATTGTGACTTAGCGCTCAGTTTAAGCACCCAGTCAGATGCTTTCAATTCAGCTGGTCAAGATGAGGTATTGGATGCCACCAAAGCTCTGACTTGTATTAAGTTGGCGAGTAGTAAACTACTACTGCACAATACGATTTCAGATTTGCTGTTGCTGGTTATACTCTGCATGAGCTTAATTCCCGTTAAAGGGCTTATGTGAAGAGGGTTGCAATTTCAGGTGCGTTATGACAACTCGTGGAGTTCATTGCTTAATGGAACCGTGAGGTCGAGGAGAATGTTACATTCCTTGACTGAGATCCAGCGGGAAAAGTGGGGTACCCCGGAACTGAGACCAAAGCAAACAACCTTTACATCAAGCAAATAAATCCAATCATAACAAAGTTATAATAAACTGTTATGTCCCATTGTGGTAGGTGTATTATAATTATGCTAGGTAAATCTCGGTGCTGTCTTTATCCACATGCGTTGTCCTCCTGTTAATTCCACTCTATCAATTATCAACCTGCAGTCGCATAGGCTAAAATATCTTGTGCCTACATGTACATCTCAGCATGTGTGCCGACAGAAACAAGCTGCTCGATGTCTTCTTCTAACTCAACATATTGGTTGTCCAACCAAGTGGTTCCCGTTAAGAGGACATGCGATTCATCTGATGTCATTAAGTGAATTACAAAAATATAAGTACTAGATACATTACTAATAAATTGTGGGTCGATACACAAAAAGGGAAAAGTAGTAACCTCCCAAAAATTTAATACATGAAAATGCAATGTTTATGCTATTATAATACATGGTGACTTAAACGTAGGATATAATTATATCACTGGCCGGTGGCTGCTTTCTAGATTGCCGTGAAAGTTCTAAACTGGTGTCTAACTACACAAGTAGGCATATCATAATTCCACACTCAACCACGAGAAGTTTCTCTCAGAAAATGATAAGTAACTACCTCTTCTAATTCAGTCGTAATAGCGAATAGTCGTCACTTGTCAGGTTTAAGTGAGTTACTTACACCACTGACGTTTCCCTAAAGAAATGACAGCTTTTAGCTTACTATTTAACTCATGGTAAGCACTGAACAGACTATGAGGTTCTTCGCCTAGTAAGTATCTGTTAGCATAAGTTTACCAATTACTTACTTACTTGGTCGTTCCCTTCTACCATGAGGTGTAGAGGTTTGGAAGAGAGAGCGCCAGACTGTCCTATTGGCTGTCTTCCTCCTGACATGGTTCCATTCTAGTCCTCGATCCTTCAAGATTGTCTAATGTTGTCCTCCCAGTGGACTCTGGGTTGTCCTGGAGGTCTGGATCCCTGGCTCTTAGTTTCCCATGCTTGTCGTGGTAGCCGATCTTCTCCCATTCTGCAGACATGGCCAAACCATCTTAGTTGGGACTGTTCTACTTGGGTCTGCAGGGGGTGGGATTTTAGACCTTGATGTATCGTCTGGTTGAGGACCATGTCTCTTCTTTTTATTTCAACCACCTTCCTCAGATACCTCATTTCTGGGGTTTGGATCTGGCTTTTGTGTGTTGTAGTCATTGCCCATGACTCGCATCCATACGTCAAGACTGGGACATATGTGGAGCGGTATACAGCCATCTTCGTGTTCTCACCAACTTCTTTCTTGCTGAGGAATCCTCGATTTATGGTCTGAAAAAGTCTCCCAGCTGCTGCTTGTCAACTCTTCTTTGATGCCTCCCTTCCGGTCTGTAACAGCTCCAAGGTATTTAAAGTGGTCGACCTGCTCCAGGACCTGTTCTCCCAGCTTAATCTGATGTCTTCTTTCATCTCGTGATATCACCATGGTTTTTGTTTTAGAGCTGCTTATGACCATCCTTCTCTTCTCCAGCTCTTCCATCCAGACTTGCAGGTTGGATTGGAGATGTGCCTCTGATTTATCAATCAGAGTAACATCATCAGCAAATGGCAGCTCTGAAATACAGACCTGTCTCATCTTCCAGTACCCCACTGAATACTTTCTTGTTTTCTCCTTACATGCCTTGATGACATCGTCCATGAGGAGTATGAAGAGATAAGGGGACAGGATATCACCTTGTCTTACACCAGTGGTGGTCTTGAACTCTTCTGACTTATGGTTTGCTGTCCTCACATAATTTCTGCAAGACTTGTAGAAGCTCTGTATAGCATGAATCAGAGGTGCTGGAATGTTCTTCCTTGCCAAACAGTCCTAAAGTTTGCTCCAGGGGACCCTTTCAAACGCCTTTTCCAGATCTATGAAACTGAGATGGATCTCACTCTAATCCTCAAGAACCTTTTCACTCAGCTGTCTGAGTGTGAAGATTAGGTCTTGAGTACTTCGGTTTGCTCGGAATCCACACTGGACCTCATCCAATTATAGCTCAGATAGGCGTCTGAGTCTCTGTTCTAGGATTCTAGAGTAGATTTTACCACGACACTGAGAAGGGACATGCCTGTATGGTTTCCACGTCTTGATTTTCTCCAGTGCTGCCTTCAGTTCTTCCATCTTTATGTCATCTTCACCACCATTGGTGTTCTCTTCTGTGCTAGTGGTTATCATTTCTGATGCTTGACCTTGCTCACCATCAACGAGTTCTGAGAAATATTCTTTCCATCTTTCCATTACTTCTTTCGGGGCAGTAAGCAATTTGCCTTGCTTGTCCTTTATAAATTTAAGAGGGCACTGTTTTTCCTTTCTCATGTTCTTTAGGGTCTTATAGAACAATTTCTGGTTTTCTTGCGCATCTTTTTCTAGCTTTTCTCCAAATTCTTCCCATGGCTTTTGTTTTGCTGCTAGCACCTTGTTCTTTGCTTCTGTTCTGAGTGTCACATATTCTCTGTATTTCTCCATTTGTCCTGCTGCTGTGTTTTTAGCTCCTAAGTATTGTTTCCATTCCATTTTCTTCTCTCTTATTTTCTCTTTAACTTCCTCTGTCCACCAAGGTGTCCACTTTCTCTTGTTCCCAAGTCGGACTTCACCACATGCTTCTGCAGCAGCTGTCTTTATGGTGTCCTTAATTTTAAGCCAGAGGGTTTCCAAGTTATCAGGTTGTTCTTCTGTGTTGCTCACCGCTGCAGAAATAAGCCCCTGATATCTTGTCTCAATTTCTGGCTCTCTCAGCTTGTAGGTCTTAATGCTCATTTCTCCTGTTCCTTTACTTAGTTTCTTGCATGATGTTAGGCAGTTCCTAGGCTGAGCAACTCTTTCAGTTGTTCTTTTGATGGTCAGCAGGTAGTGATCACTTCCAATCTCTGGCCCCCTCCAGACTCTAGCATCCCGGACATACTTGAATGTTCTCCTCCTAACTATTGCATAGTCGATCACTGACTTCTCATTCTTTGTTGGTTCAAATCTAGTGTAAGCATGTATGCGCTTATGGGGGAACTTTGTGTTTGTAATGATCAGATTCTGTTCGCTGCAGAGTCTAAGGAGTCGCTTTCCATTGTCATTAAGAGTATCTTCTCCATATCTTCCGATAACTCCACCCCATCTAGCATGGTCATTTCCAACTCTGGCATTGACATCTCCGAGCATGATAATTTCATCTAGGCAGTCATCCACTGTCCTTTGAAGCAGCTCGAAGAATTCCTCCTTGACCTCTGCTCTCTCATCCTCATTTGGCCCATACACTATGACAAGGTTGACTATGGTTTTTCTTTCTTTTAGTTTTACGCTCTGAGACAAAGTTCCATCCCTTGATATTATCTTTTTGGTTTTTCGCCACAATGCAACCCACACCCCCTTTAGCTCTTTCAGATGTGGGTACACCACCGTAGAGCAGCGTGTTGCCATCGAGATCCAAGACTCCTTGTCCCTTTTTCTTCGTTTCCATTATAGCCAGGATTTCTAGTTTTGCTTTCCTCATCTCTACCACCAGCTCCTCTTCATTCCCATTTATACTTCTTGTGTTCCATAAGTCGTAGTTCGGTCCAGTTCGTCGCCTTTAGAATCAGTCCAGTTTTCTTTCTTGTATTGCTCGTAATTGTGATTTAACGCAAACAGGTGATTGGCCTGTTGTGCCTTTGCATGGTGGAGTGGCTGCCTCCTTACGGCGTCCATGCAGGCCGCTCTCCGCCTGTTTCAGCCGGGCTTGGGACCGGGCTTGGCGGAGTTAGTTTACCAATTAACCCATTGTAAGCAATAACGCCTGGAGACACTTAACAGCTTAAGCACCTGTTAACTTAGGCGGTAGACTGCGCTACATTATCACTGAATTAATTACCGGGGATAAATCAGCTAAAAATAATTCAAGTCACTCTGCTATCAGTTATATATATATATATTAAAGCTAACATGAATTATATTACAAAATGTCAACTCACCCCGAGATGACGAGAATAAGGCAACACAAAGTCTAGTTTTGTGCCCACAACTGCCTGTCTCTCATCTGGATTTGTTGTTCGAAGGCGACAGGCGGTTGGTTACGAAAGTCGCGAGTGAGTCGAATGCCTTTGAACGCCAGTAAATCGTACATCTACGGGCAGGAACAATGTACGAGTGTATTGAACGAATAATCTCATCAAGTTATATAGTCTAAAAGAGACGCTAACCCAGCCACCTGGCATCGCATGTTTTCGCAGGTGTTCGGTCGCTGTTCTTTTACAAGCGTAATCCCGAGTAACATAACATTATTCTAAAGTCTACATCAGAAGACAACAGACACGAGAAAATTCCCTAAATAAGAATAATAAGATATAACCTTATCTCTCGGCAGCCGACATAGAAAGCGACGGCTAACACGGGCCGCTACCAAAGTCTCAGAACGAACGAGCAAGAAACGAAAACAAAACCCCAGCCACGATTCGGGTGGGTGTCTGAGAGGGGAATAATAGGGTTACTGAGGCCATTAGACCAATGTAAAGAAACGAAATACATTTAGCCTGTGAAACCAGAAAAAAATTAGAAAAGAAAGGAGAAGGGGCGGATTGGAAAATACAAATTATCAGTCGTTTTGTCGCAACCACCAATCCAAAACCAACAAAAGCCTAGCAGATAATAAGATATCAATGGCGAGAGTGAGCAATATGGTATCATGGAAGAAGATACGACATTCCAAACACTATAGACATTAAATATTGCCACAACAAACGGCAGATAAATTACAGTCTGGAAGAGCCAACACACACGAAAAACAACAAAGTAATACACTATATGGAATGATGAACACTATATACCCAAATTATAACCCACATGGGGTTGAACCGGGTATCCCTTGCACACAAAAAACACCAGTTTTCAAGTGCGGGGTTCACAAACCAAACCTATATTTATAATTTACATTATTTTTAACTTTTTTATTATTGTAATTAAAATCTATTTGGTATAAAATAAATTATATTACTGAATAAAGTCTGGAAAATTCTACGGGTTTCTATACATATATTTCTCATATTATATCACTAGTAACAAAATCAATACAATAAATAAGAAAATGACCTTCATAATGTATTTGTGACGTATGCATATTTTTTTTTTAATGTCTCTAATTCTTGATTATCTTTTAACATTCCCGTCACACCTGCCATCCTCTCGCGCCGCAGTAGTGTGGCGCTGCACATTATTTGGGAATCACTGATGTAGTTTGATCAAAATATAGGGTTTATACGAAACTGATCTCATTGTAAAGTGAAACCATTTACACAGTGACGTTCACAAATATTTACCTTAAATTGGTATCGACACATGAAAAAAAAGTATACAGCTGATACAACTACCGACATAATACATAATTAATACACATACACTTACTGGCGCAGTGTTGAACTGCCTTTCTCCTTGGTGACCAATGCCCCATCCCTGCATGGACTGCTCGTATAAGGCACCTGCCATCTTTGGCGTCACCAAAACTCGCATAGATTGTGTGTCGAACTCATTCGCCGGTAAATTTGGCTGTGGTAAACTCCGTACCGTGACATCAATTATTTGTTCTCTGACATGTTAGAGGAAAACTTGAGATAGTTGTCTGAACATCAAACTAGTTCAAAATAAAAGCCACTTTAAAAAAGGCTTACGTAATTTACACAATATTCTTATCACACGCTAAACTATTTATTTTTCTTTAAAACGTTTGATTGTCTATTGTAACTTAATAAAGTGCACCTTACTCAGTTATATGGCTTCATAACAGCTTTTAACAAGAACGATTCTTATTGTGAATATTTTAAAAGACTGGCAACAGTATAATCTCTATACGAGTGCTATGTGGAAAAATCATTAACCTCCAGGTTTTTCGACTTCACTTAGGCTCAGCGCCGATGTACAATCTGTACTTAACTCTTTATACCCCACGAGCCAAGACATGGTGCATTACTCTCCCAAAGACCGCAGCACGCTGTTTGGTTATAATCAGATTTCATTATATATGCACTTAACACGATATAATGCTAATTTATTTGTTGCCTATAAGGCTTACAGCACTGCAGAATATTCTTCAGCTAACTAAATGTGTGTGTGTGTATATATACACACACACACTCACTCATACCCAGTAGCAAGTAACCCGTCAAGCAATGGCGGGGAAAAAAATTAGGGCATGCAATTCCTGTCTCTTGTCCCGAGAATAGCACGATTTCTGCGCTATTCAATTTCTTCCTTTCGATTTCCTGGGTAAAGCCGAAAAATCGCAGGCAACAGAAAGAGACACTGATACGTTTATTTCAGAATAAAACTGTACGGTACACTTAGGAATTATGGAGTTCACTGCTGTTATCATGTATATATTAGCTCCTTTAAAATGTTATAACAGAACTGCTGTTACATTAGTAGGCCATAATGGAATGAAAAAGATGGTCTTTTTCAGTTTTCACTGCGACTCATGCGAGTTAAAAAAAAATGCGCCTCATGAGAGCATTTGAAAAAATGCGACTCATGCGAGCATTTTTTTTTTTTTTAAATGTGTAGTGGAACCACTAGAATATATGTAGCGTTTGCTTGTGTTATGGCCTTCAAGCCTAAGATAGTATTTATGCTTAAATAAGGAGGTATTCCTCAGGACGTGAATGTCCAATACTGTAGATTAAATAAAGCGCTAAACGTCGAATGACATTTTATAACGGCCTTCGTGCCAGTAGCATGAGCAATTGTTATGACAATAATAAAACATGGCGCGATAAGCCAAATATAAATATATTGAACCTAGCAGCGCTAAAATTAATGTGCAGATATAAACTAGATTTGTGTAATATGATAAATGAATAATTTCGCCACGAGATGGCAGAAGTAATTATAAACAGTAAGAAATCTAAGAAGTGCAGCTAACGCATAACGGTCAGTGTGGACCTAATGACTTTGTCTTTTATGTTTGGACATGCGCCCTAATATAACCGACTAGGTTGAACGGGACGCGCCTCGCCAAAACGAGGCAAAACTTTATTTTTTTTTTTTAACTTATTTTCTTCGTGAAAATGGAATTATTCTTGGTATTTTTGTTGGCTTTCATAGTATTCTTTGCAATATTTATTCATTATTTATTTCTTATAGTATTTCTCGATATTGTGTTATATCTTCTTCACCGACCTCACTAGTGTCACATTTGTGTTCGAGGGGGTTAGATGTTGAGGATTACTGCATGGTTCGTAATCATTTTGGTTTTACTTCAATCTACGTGGTTGCACCATGCAGCACCTCCCTTGCTTCACAGTTTGCAGATGATGTTGCTATATGGAGGACTGGGAGACATCTGCCAAAATTATATAAGGACCTACAGAAGCAAATAAATAAAGTATGTAAATGGATGACAAAATGGGGTTTTCAGCTGAATACAAATAAAACATTGGGAATGATCTTCAGTAAAGGTAGGGTTGTAAAAAATAAAATTATAGACATAAATATCCAAGGGTAAAACATTAATACAGTGCAAACCACTCGATATCTAGGGATGATATTGGACCAACAGCTGAACTGGAATAAACACATAGATAAACTAGTGGAGTCTTGCAGAGGATTGACTAACTTATTAAGATATTTGAAAGGTAATGGATGGGGTGCAAGCACTAAGACAATGCTTACTTTTTATAAATCTTTTATTAGAGGAAAAATAGATTATGGAAGTATAATATATGACTGCTGCACACAGTAACAAGATTAAATTAGTCAGAATTCAGCATCAGGCTTTATGTACAAGAGCAGGTGCAATCAGATCAACATCAATTGGAGCAATAGAGGTGGCTTTAGGAATTCTACCCTTGGAATTACGGAGAAAAGAGTTGAAACTAAATTACATGAATAGAGTTATGTTAGATAAGTCTCACCCAGCACATACAGCTTTTACCAGATGCCAACTAACAACTCAGGCCAATCCAATGAATACCACTAGATACCCTACAGGATAGAAGTGTATGGAGGAAATCGTCCATCTGGGTACATTAATTACATCAATTAATAACGGTTGTGAATACAAGCCAGTGATTCCACCCTGGGAGATAAAGAAACCAGACACGGACTATCACCTAGCAGAAATACTTAAGAAAACAAATAATATAGAAAATATTAAAAACACAGCCAATAAATATATACAACAAATATCAAAAGACAGCTTTACTGTGTACACAGATAGATCCAAGGGAGAGGATGGCAAATTGGGGATAGGAATATATATTCCATTATGGAAAATGGCAAAAGAATATAGCATCACGGAAAATACATCCATTTTCACTGCAGAGATGGTGGCAATACTAAAAGCACTAGAAATATTCTCTAATAACCCTCCCAAAAAAACTAACAGTTTTAACTGACACTCTTTCAACAATTAAAGCACTTAGAAACTTACGAGAATGCAGTAGACATGATATAGCAGAGGAGATATTTCTGGCTACTACATACATATTCCAGAGGATGTTCAGTCTTAATTGCTTGGATACCTTCACATGTTGGCATAGAGGGAAATGAAAAGGCAGATAAAGAAGCCAAGAAAGGTAGATCTGATAAAAATCTAATAAATGTAGGGACGAGTAAATCAGAGATTAAGAGCTTAATTAAAGATTTAATAACAGATGAATGGGAAGCAGAGTGGGATAAAAATCTGAAAGGAAGACATGCATATAAGTTGTTCAAGACTCCAACAAGAAAATGTAATATATCTAGGGAATTTAAAATTCCCAGTAATAAGAAACTTCTCAGACTACAGCTGGGAAAAGGCTTTCAGAATAGAAGAACCTTACTGTGCAGTATGTCTTCAAGACAATAATATAGAACATTTCTTGTTAAAATGTAAGAGGTATGAACAAATGAGAATACCAATATTAGATTATTTGCAAGCATCCAACTAACCTATAAATATAGAAGAGGTGTTAAGAGTAGACAGGCCTAGGGAACTGCATAATATAGTCAAACAATATTTAACACGAACAAATGTTAATATATAGTGGCTGGGAATGTGAAGGTCTGATGCTGTTATTATAATGCTTATGACTTTTAACAGATGAAAGTCAATTAGTTATCTGTTAAAATCAGTTATATAACTGGAACCGCCAGGCCTTTACACCCCTTCACTTTAATATTATTCTTGTTCAGAGTTTCTTCTTGATTTATTTATTTTTTTAAATGTATAAGCACAATTGTGATTGTTGTCACGAAATGGATTTAAGACTAAAGGCTGTCTACATATAGTGACAAGACATTAGTGAGAAGAAAGACTGAAATGATAGATTCAGATGAAAATGACAGTGCAAATGTAAAAGTGAGACCATTGGCTCCGAGGTTGAGAACCGAAGTTAACTCTTCCTCGCCACTTCGGACGTCTTAATTGCTATGGCCTCGACCACCTCTAACTACCCTAAGGGGATAAGGTTCAATTAAGATTCACATACACCACGGTACAGACAATAGATAGCTACTGTACGTAATTAAAATGACTGAGTCCAGCTCTAATTTACAAGTTTTATTTACACCTATAAACAAAACTCAAATACATAAAAATGCAGTGTAGGCACTCCTGAAAAAAAAAACAAGTTCAGGAAAAATTACAAATGATGTATCATCCAAACCCCCATCCTTCACCCACAAGTTTCACCTGTATGGAGAAAGAAGGTAAGATTAAATTAAATAAACCACACTGCACTTGGTGGGGTCACAGATGTCGAGCCTCCACTCCAAACTAGCTGTTCTAAACTTTAACTCTAACTAAACATATCAGCTGGAACGACTACGAAGTGTCTACACAATCTCTGCATAGACTTCGATTCTACACAGCCTATCCTGAAATCTCCCGAACACTGCTACACAACTCACTTTTCTAAACCTGCAGCAGCTGACCTCTGCTATGCTCTTACAAAATCTTGCTTTCAGTTCTGTCTATTTGCTATAGCACTGTAGACTAAACTTCCGCAACTGTCCTCTGCTCTAAAATCTGTAGAGGGTATTTTCACCCTGTTTCCCTCCACAATTCTGGAATTGATGACTAAGGTTTAACAGAACCCCTCTGGATTCTGGACTGGAACTGTAGCTGGCTTCTCCTAACACATCTGACATTCTTCTTCTTCTTCCATCCTTAGCCACCAACCGGCAAAGCAGTATGTGGCCAGTACGCCTAGTGGCGTCTTAGGGCAACAACAAATTGATCAATCTATCGCTGTTTCCACCACGCCTAGTGGCGTCTTTGTGGAACAGAAACAGACCAAACAATCTATCGTTGTTTCCGTAATCAGATTGGTTGGCAAGCAGGTGATCAGCCCACTGTGCGAAGTTTTTACGGGATGGGGTAAACAGCCCCATGCCCAACCCTCCTTAGTCGCTTTTTACGACATGCGTGGTAGGGTGCAGTGTTACTATTCTTTGCTCCCCTTTCGGGCCCCGGCAACACACGGGTGACATCTGACATTACCTGCCCGATTACCTCTAACTGAGTTCAGGCCTTCGGCTTTATTATGGCCGGGACGAATCGAAATAAATTACACCCACGCTGGCAACCTGCCGAGTTGCGTGTGTATGAAGATTGAGTATCAGAGCTCCGGATTTTTCCACCAAAATCCCTTGTCACTGGAGAATGTCTTCCCTGCCTTGGGAAAACGTATTTTTTTTTATTCTTCGTCTGCCTCTGGCGAAGTCTCAAACCCTTCTCTGGTTGAGATGCAAAATCTTGCCATGGGGAAGGTTATTTGCAACCTTCGCTCCTCCCACTGCCACGATACCTGCTGTTTTAGACAGAAAAAAATGCAACAGCTAAACACACAGTAATACATTTCTAACAAACAACTCCCCTACTGTCTGTTCCCGTTATGCACCTCCATACAACCATAATCAGGCCAACGCAGCCCTCTCTCCCACTCAGCTCCCTTCTCTACCTGAGCCCAAAGTAAACATTACCGACCCCGATAATACAACACGCAGACCTAGGGTTCTACCTGGCTGGTTACAATTCACAACAGTATTCTACTGAGGCCTATCTACCTGTCCAAAAACACTTTGGCCCACTTCTTACGCTGACATACAAAATAAAATATCTCTAGGAATCTGATTCCCGTTATAATATTAAATCACATTTTAAAATGATAATACAAATATTATTCTCTTAAAAAATTACATCTCCCGTCTTCTGAGTACACACAACAACAATGCACAATCGATAACGTATAACCCTGTTAGATGCTAGCATATACATACTGCTTAGAAGTTATACATAACCCCAGATTATCCATTACATCTCGATAGTTACCAACACGTGTTTACAATTCTTACGACTACGTGCTTCTCTCCCCCTCACCCCTCTGAACATCGTCTCAAATAAATATTCAGTAACCAACGCACCCACGTGCTCACAAATTTACACCTCTTTCACTCCCGTCCACAGATCGATGTGTAACTATATATAAATAACTAGCAGCATTACATTCTTAATAAAATCACAAATTACACACGCGCCCGCCATTCTGCAGTTAAATATAATTCGCAGATGCGGGTTTCTCTCCCGACCTACTTTGAAATAATACAAAGCGGTGATATCTCAACTTTTAAACCATGCCGCTATTCCTTCAACAAGGAAATAAATGGACCTATAAAGTTTCTCAAGTCTATCACTAAGATCGTATTTGATGGCTCTGGCTTTAAGAATTATCATTAAACTTAAACTGCCCAAAGAAACTTAACTGATCGGCCTAGAACTAGAAAAATTAAATAAAGTCCCACGCAAAAATTCATGCTTACCAAATTCGAATTCCCACTGAAGGCGAACCGACTTGTTTCTGGTACGCAGCTGGCGATTACATTAAAGAGACCGAGAATTAAATTACGGCCCTATTTATAATCATCTAACAGCACGCTGACCTCGTGACGTCATATACGCGGCTTCGATTTTAACCCAATGATTTCAAATGCCGTTATATCTCAGCCAATCAGAATTGTAAACAATTCTGATGCAACCGGTTACTGCTAGACAAAGAAACGGGATTAAGCTCTGCCCTCTACTGCCAATTGAAGCAAAATGGCCGAAATATATATATATATATATATATATAAATATATATATATATATATATATATATATATATATATATATATATATATATATATATATATATATATATATATATAAAAGTATATATGTATATATATATAAGTATATATATACAGTAGAACTCCATTTATCCGAACATCCAATTATCCGAACATCCAATTATCCGAACACTTTTTCGAGAAAAAAAAATCAGGCGCCACCAGTCATGTTAGACTTTATTTTTGAATCTTTTGATGCTGCAAGCTTCAAATGTGTGCGAACAATTTGTAGAGGATGGAATGGGCTAATGGTCGGTCGCTTACGTACAGGAAGTCAGTTAGATCATAAAGTCAGTTAATATCTGGTTTACCAATCTAGTGTACGTGTGCGTTCTAGGCAGAACACTGGCTAAACAGACAGTTCAACTTAAAATAATTGTGTCTGCTACTACAGCAGAATAATTTTGGTGTGCAAGTATTTCTCTGTGCGATATGGCATCTTCCAGAAGGCCTAAAGCATATAAAAGGAACCGCAATGGTTTGTCAATTGAAACGAAAACAGAAATTATCAAGAGACTAGGAAAAGGTGAAACTGTGTCTTCACTTGCGAGGATTTTCAATGTTGGGAAAGCTACCGTCTCTGACATCAAAAGTAACAAGGATAAAATTATGAGTTTTGCATCGAAATTGGATAGTGAAAATGGGTCGAAGAAACGTAAACCATGAGACATGCGAAAGATTTGAAATTGGAAAAGGCTTTGTATATATGGTTTGTGCAAAGAAGAAGCAAAGGGGAAACTATCTCTGGTTCTCTATTGTGTGAAAAGGCACTTCAGTTCAACAATCAACTTGACTGTCCTCCTGACTTTAAGGTTAGCCAGGGATGGTTAAGAAACTTTAAATCTCGTCATGGCATACGAGAATTGGAGATCCAAGGGGAATCCTTATCTAGCGATGCAACTGCCGCTGAAAATTTTAAAGAAACATTCTTGGCTTTTTTGGAAGAAGAAGGTTATTCACTCGATGTGTATAATGCCGATGAGACTGGCTTATGCTGGAAATCATTGCCTCAAAAATCACTTGCATCTCAGCGCGAAGCAGCTTCCCCTGTGTTTAAAAAGTGCAAAGAGAGAGTAACAATTTTGGTAGCCGCGAATGCCAGTGGAAGTCATCGTTTACCGGTGCTAATGATCGGTAAAGCCAAAAAACCACGTTGTTTAAAGAATGTGACATGTCTCCCATTGTGCCACAAAGCACAGAAGAGTGCTTGGATGAATAGTGAAATATTTCTTGATTGGTACGGTATACAAATCAGTTCATCCCAAATGTGAAGAGGTTGAGAGAACAAGAAAAGAAAACTGGAAAAGTAATTCTTCTACTGGACAATGCACCATCTCATCCAGAGACTGATACATTGAATGCAGTTGATGCAAATTTTAAAGTAATTTTTCTGCCTCCCAATGTAACAGCACTGATTCAACCAATGGATCAGGGTGTTATAGCAAAGCTTAAAAAGATGTACAAGAAGGAAGACATGCGTCGTTTATTGTTGGCTGAAGACGAAGAAAGTGTGGTGGCGTTTTCCAAAAAGCTTAATCTCAAAGACTGCTGATATATGTTAGCTGATGCTTGGACCACCCTGTCACAAGATAATCTCAACAAGGCTTGGAATAGATTGCTTGGGAAAAAAGGAGGAAATGAAACAAATGTAGTGGACACAAATGATGATTGTATAAATGAAGTTATGGAACTGTTTCAAGCAATGCCCGGATTTTCGGCCTGTGACAAAGATGATGCACACATGTGGCTAGAAGATGATAATGATTCTGGTTTTCAGTTTTTGAATGACGAAGAAATTTTGTCTTTTGTGCAAGAAGAAAACCAAATACATGTAGTGACCGATGATGAAGACACCTCAGAAGTACATGATGTACTTGTAGATTATGAAGAAAACCCAAAACGTCGACCAAGTCCTGAAGATGCCTTTATAGCACTAGAAACAGCGATGGCTTGGTACGAGCAAGAAGATGACAGCTGTCCTACACAGCTTCTGCTGTTGAAGAGAATGCGGGACTTAGCAGCCAAAAGGAGACTATCCAGTTTGGTGCAAAAGAGGATTCCTCATTATTTTAAATAGTGGGTTACATCTGTGCAAGTACATGCATACGTAAGTTGCGCCTGGTTTTGAATCGTTTGTAATGTTATTTTGAAAACATTTCTCTTTCTTAAAAAAAATAATTAATATAAGTAGTACATGCACTGCAGTGTAATGAAAGATTTTGGTGATGCAGTGATCTAATACAGTGTGGGTATTATTATTACAGTACAAGTAAATATGTTTTATAGTTTAATTTCCTTGTAATGGTTAATTATTTTTAGAAATATGTGTACATGTACTCGAGACATTATGTAATCCAATTATCCGAACATTTGATTATCCGAACGATGCTCGGTCCCATGGGGTTCGGATAAATGGAGTTCTACTGTATATATATATATATATATATATATATATACATATATATATATATATATATATATATATATATATATATATATATATATATATATATATATATATATATATATATATATATATATATATAAAATCCCGAAAAATGCGTCTAGCCGCATGCCCTCAAATCTTTTAAAAAGACTAAACTGGTGCAACTGATCTAGGCTCTATCGTCCTCCCTATAGAAAAATACTGCAACAATTCTCTACACCCCAACTCTAAACACATAAAGAAGAAATATAAAGCAGATGAGATAAAACTCCATCGTGATCTCACTCTGAAAAACGAAAAAAATGGAAGGAGAAGAAACATGAAGACGGATTTCCTGTAATCCCTCCTAGAAAAAGTGAACAAAATGCAAGGAGAAAAAGACATGGGCCATTTGAAAGACAGAATCTCAGTCCACTTCACCACAATTGTCCCTATTTACAATGATTTGACAAATGTGATGCCACTTTCTCATATCGGCAGTTTTTCATATTATTTGGAATTGAAAACAATATATATATCCTAATTATAACCCACCAGAGGTTGAACGGGATATTTTTCTTCATTAATATAAAAAAAAAAAAACCTCCCTTGATTAGACTTCAAAAAAAACATACGCGTAAATAACTATCTGACGTGTGTAGGCTAGTAACGAAAACAGTCGATGTGTGGCATTCATGCCTGATGGTTGATGTGTGGCCTATATGCCAATAGTAGAGTTTAACTATATGGTAGATCCACTTATTCTAGAAGTATAACCGTCATATGTTCAGGTGTTAAGCCAAAATAATAATGTTTTTTAAAGACCTATGAGTCTAAATAGATATTAAAGTGTGAATATTCAAACGCGGAGAATTATAGAGATGACGCGATTATAGGCGTAACTGCATTGTGAGAAACTGATAATGGTAACTTTTCTGGTGTACAAGGCCAAATATAGATTAATGTTCAGACAGTGGTTCTGAATTGAACAGGTATTAAAGAATTTATATATATATATATATATATATATATATATATATATATATATATATATATATATATATATATATATATATATATATATATATATATATATATATATATATATATATATATATATATATATATATATATATATATATGCCTGACGTGCATAAACGATTCTATAAATCAAAATTCAAGTGATATACAGGGTGTCCGAACGAGAGCAGGTGGATTTGAATTGCCCGCCATTTCTGTGGATTTTTTTTCTGTCACTTCATATTTGGCAGACGTCAAATAGAGACGTGGCAAATTCATTATGGAGAGGTACACGAATGAACAACGCGTTTCAATAGTTAAAACGTATTATCAAATTAGTGTTCAATTGCGGTGACTCGGCGTAAATTACGTGAAATTTTGAGTCGTAATCATGTGCCTGCAGTATGCACAATTCAGCGTTTAGTGGCGGTATTTGAAGAAACTGGTTCGGTGGTGAATCGCTCAAGGCCTCCAGCACCTCGGAGCGCTCGTTCATTGAAAAACATTGCTGCTGTGCGTGAAAGTGTAGCTGAAATGCCGGGCACCTCCATCAGACACCGTTCACAAGAACTTGGCCTATCTCGGTCATCTTTACACACAATTTTGCGTAAAGATCTACACCTACACCCATATAAGATCCAGCTGACGCAAGCTCTTCAACCTGCAGACCACGAACGGCGTCGTAATTACAGTAATTGGATGTTAGAAGCCATTGAAAATGACCCTGAATTTTTGAAGAAAATCATCATGAGTGATGAGGCTCACTTCCACCTCAGTGGCTTCGTAAACAATCAAAATAGCCGTATTTGGGGAAGCGAAAATACACGAGAAGCCTCTACATCCTCGGCGAGTGACAGACAGTCTGGTGCGCTATGTGGGCTGAAGGTGTGATTGGTCCATACTTTTTTGAGAACGCTCATGGCAATGCTGTTACGGTCACTGGCGAACGCTATCGGGACATGATTAACAACTTTTTCGGTCCGCAACTGGAGGATTTGGACCTACGTGACATGTGGTTTCAATAAGATGGCGCCACGTCGCACATAGCACGCGACACAAGAGAAATTTTGAATAGGATGTTTCCGGACAAATTAATTTCGAAATTTGGCGACATCGACTGGCCTCCAAGATCGCCAGATTTAACTCCATTAGACTTTTTTTATGGGGTTTTTTTGAAAGGGAAGGTCTATACCAACAAGCCACAGACTATTGAGCAACTCAAAGTCAATATTCGAGAGGATATCGCCGCTATACAAGTTGAAACATGCGAAAATGTCATGCAAAATGTGCCCCAACGGGCGCGCATCTGTATGGCTAGCAGAGGTGGCCATTTAAATGATATAGTGTTCCACACATAACTGCCAGGTCTAAATAAAACATACGTAACATAAAATTGACAATTGTTTCACTTTTAGACTAGTTATTCAAAAACAAAATCTACCTGTTCTCGTTCGGACACCCTTTATTATGAATACAGCCGACAATGATGCTGTTGACGGTTAGAATGACCGCTATAGGTCAAGTAGATGATATGTGAAATTACTATGAAGTGTATCGTATCCTTTGATGGGAATCAATTGCTACTGACTTCATTATATTGTAATGTATGATAAAGATGAATAAAAATGTAAAGTCGTCAACTACGATGTTTCATGATAAGTTATTATGAAGTTGTATTCACGGAGTTACAAAGTTATGTTGATGGCAGAATCAATGAATTCGTGTTCGATTATGGTTCAAGATTAACACGCAAACACATCGACAAGAATGTCAACCAGAAATGAATGTCAAAAATGGAATTTGCAACAATGCCAAGCGTCTGAATATAGGAATAAAACTGTAATACGCAACCAAGATAATATGAAGAGATTAGAAGATAAACTTACAGGTTTGCGATATAGTTTTAATATCGATAGTCAAAGCCAGAAGTATTCCATTAAGCAGAAACATTCCACATAATTGACATAATATATCAACAATACGGGAAAATGCGCGTAACAGTCGCCTAAGTCTGGTTTAAAAGCATTCATAAATATTTACTTCTGTACAGAGGCGTCCCTAAAGTACTTGGCACCCGGGGCGGTCCTTCCTTCGACACCCCCTGCCCCTATAAAGAAATACACGCGCAAGTACATTTTTTAACAGTAAATACTATCTTAATAGTGTCCAATGGCACCCCTATCCTGGCTGTCACCCGGGGCGGACCGCCCCCATCGCACCCCTCTTAGTACGCCTCTGCTTCTGTATGTGTTAGACAATAAGACTGTTGCTATCTGAGCACGTCCATGGTTATTATAGTTTCAAACAGGCTGGTCCACTTTAAACAAGTTGACGAAAACTATTGTCACTATCATTTCAGCATTTTAAGGTATTATATAGTGGAAATAGTACTCACAGATGTTTCAGCACTTTAAAAAAGCGCTTAAATGTAACACTGATTCGGAATAGTTTCAGTATAAACGATAGCCAGTGTTAACAATAACACGACTTCATAGACTGTTTCTTGACAACCTTCAAGGAAGTTTATGATTCCGACAGAATACCCGGTATATACAAACACACACTGATTCCGTTGTATATCAGTCTGAAGTAAATGGCGGTTCACATAGATTTCCTAAATAGTTTTATACCCTCGCGCCGCCAGTTTGTTAACTAGTCTGTAAGTCCTTTACATGGCTATGCTTTTCAATTTAATTTTTTTAATGGCCATCGAAAACAGTAGGCTATCCCATAGATATTTTTTTTCCAATCAGTGAGGCGACTTTGCATTTGCTTCTTGAAACAGTATTTGCAGAATTTGTTGTGGGGAAAAGGCCATCACTTCATCTTAAACAACGTGCTCTTTTATTAAAATAAATGTAAACGCACATGTGTAGGAGAATTACAGTAAATCGATTCATACGCTTGAATAGATATTGTCAAAGTATATTTTAGGCTTTGGAACAGTCTTTTTATTCAGCCCTGTTCTCAGGATTTATGATAATGTTTTTCACCAGCAGTAGCCTATATAATCCGCCTTTTCTGCCACATACTCTTATCACACTGCTAGTGGTTCTTAACTTGGAAGTAAATACCCCCAGATAGTAATTCGGTCACTTCCGTGCGTAAACAAGGAGCTGACGTAGAATTCAGGAATGCGACAGATTAATGAGAACTGCCTTAAAATGTTTCAAAATGCAACTCCCTGACTCTGGGGGGAAATACTGCGCGCGCGCACACACACACCTATCTTCATAAGTTCATGGCAAATTCCCTCACACATCCAATGAAGTATGTTTCCATTCTGTTAACCGTCGCTGGTGTCAAGGTCCACATAGTAGCATTTAACTTTCAGCTTGATTGTCCACAACGGTAATCATTAAACAGGGGCAGGTAATTACTTCGATCGTATATACCTCCTGCAGTGTGCACTAGTTATGACAACATCTCAAACCTGATAAAGAAGTAGCATCACATATAATTTCATCAATAACGTACGGTTTATCACGCGTCCAAGAGATACAGATATTTCTTTTCGTTTGAAACGCGAAAGTGATAGCTCTAATTACGACTTTACCACTGGCTAGGTCAAAGGGTACCAGTACTAAAAATAGTTAAGAACCACTGTCATATAGGCCTACGCACGCATATATATATATATATATATATATATATATATATATATATATATATATATATATATATATATATATATATATATATATATATATATATATATAATATATATATATATATATATATATATATATATATATATATATATATATATATATATATATATATATATATATATATATATATATATATATATATATATATATATATATATATATATATATATATACTATGCACAAACACTACGTCTGCCCCTGACAGGCTGTGCCTTGTCTTATTGTATCGATCAGTTCCACTACGCCGTGCTCGTGGTATAAATTCCAGTCCTAGTATTCTTTACCAATGATCTTTCAATGTTTGCTTTTGTACAATACCCCCAGTAGAAGTTTATGTTGTCGTTAGGGAACACTACTGATCTTAAAATATTGAAGATCAGAGGGGAACGCATACATAAAAACGTCTTAGCGTGGGCCTTGCCTGATCCGCCTAGCGTATGGTAATAAAACACATTTTTTATTGTGGCCTAGCTAGAAAACTCATTTGTTGCTTCCAATAAAGTAGAGCTTAGCGGCACTTTGTGCACGGAAAGTTGCTGAGAATGATCAGTGGAGCAATCAGTCTATCGATCTTTCTGTCTGTCCTATCTACCTTTCCATCCCTCTTTCCGACTAGCTGCCTTTTTTGCCTACCTGCCCATTTAACCCAACCTACCTACTTAACCACACACGCACCTATTTATGCCTGCTTGCCTATCAACCTACCTGCCTACCTACTTGCTTACCTACCTGCCTACTTACGCGCCTGCCTGTCTGTCTATCTAGATGTCTGCCTATGTCACTTTATGTCTATCTGTCGATTGAAATGAAGAACCAAGGGGAAACAAGGGTCGCGTTCTTCAATGTTGTTGATTTTAGGACCTTGCATAAACCATTGGTTTTTGTTTTGTGCATGGGATACCAGGTTCAACCCCGTATAGGTTATAGTTTGGGTATATAGTGTTCCTTTTTTCTATATAGTACATTACATTTGTTGTTTTTTCAGACTGTAAATTCTCTGGCGTTTGGTGAGACATTTTTCAAAGATCTGTTGGTGTATATCTTCCCTGTTTTTTTAATATATCCCTGTTGAGTTTTGAGATATCTGCCCATGAAATGGATGCCTGCTTCCCTCTGTCTTGCCCTCTTTGTCCATTGGTTTTCTTTGTTTATCTTTCATAAAAACACTTCATGTTCTCTTTCAGTTGAAGCTTCTGTAGTAATTCTTTTACCTGATGAGATTACTAGCCCTGCATACAACTATCCTTAGTTTCTCTTTAACAAATGCTTCTTGGGACACTGTGGCCCTGTTCTTTGTTTCACAATATTGGGCCATGAAAACCACATGAGCTACCCATTCTTCCATCTTTCTGATTTTCTACCTACCTTTATTTCTGCTTGCTATTTATAACCTGGACCAATAGCCCATATAACCTTCTAGGTGTGCATCTGTATATCAAAATGACTTACTTTAATTCTGTGTTTTGTTTAATACTATGCTTCAATTTGATTACACTGCTGAGAATAAACTTACGTCCAGGGTGGGGGATTTTCATTTTGAGAATCAAATATTTTATTTATTCTGTGACAGGTGAAAGTACACTTACAAGTGTCATTTCATTGTGCAAGAATGTTTGTTGTCCATTTTTATAATGTTTGCTAGTGTGCCCCAAAGTTCCTAGCTAGTGACATACTGTCATCTTGTTACATATACTGACTCCAGGTAGTAAAGCTGGCATAGACGCGACATCCAACATGAACACCATTGAATAAAAATGAAATAAACAAAATACGTTAAGTGTAGTTGAGTGGTAGAGTGGTTAGAGCCTCTCGAGGCAAAATTACCGTGTTGCAAACCAGGCAGCATCATGTTTCAGGATACTCAGCTGAAAGTGGGTACCTGATTGTGCTCGTGAGTTAAGGAAGGCAAAGGCAGCAAAGAAGAGAACTGGTCACCCTTCCTCATAATGTTGAGACCTAGAATAGAAGACTCTAACACTTAACTACACTACAGCAGCATTTGTTCTTGGACTATGTTATCCTTATACTCGTATATGGGATAGAAAGTACTATATATGCCATGATAATAATTTGAAAGGGGTGGGAGAGATCCATATCAAGTGGTTGCCTTAACGGTTTGTTGATTTTTAAAATATGCCTCATCGCTCATTGCAATATTGAAAGGCAAGAAGTGATTAAATAAAAAATCAATAATTTTTGCAATATTGAACTTGACACTAGATTCCTTTAACTCATTTCATTACACCAACTCCCTATGGAACAAAGGCCTTCAACAGGCTCACACCAAGCCTTCCTGTATGTGCCATCCACTCAAGGTCTTTCCATATCTTCTTTATTCCTTTTTAAATCTCAGATTCCCTTCTCTAGGGGTTTTTCTCTTACCCTGGGATTCCAGAACAATTACTGCAGTTTAATGCCTGGTGTGTTCAATTTGTGTCCTATCCAATGCCAGCATGTATTCCTCACATCTTGTTCCCCTAGACTTGTCTGGTTCTTTTCATCAATTCCACATTGGTGATGCATTCATACCATTCTACATAAGCATCATTTAAGGCAAGTCTGTAACTTCTTGATTGTTGTTTTTAAAGATCTCCATGTTTCACAGCCATAGGATAGGATAGTATCAAGATATGTCTTGTGGGGTTGTCATGAGCATGTGCTCCATATAGAGCTGATCTGGATTGTTAGAGTTTATTTATGAGATGTGAGTAGTAGATCAGTGAGATGGTTTACTACATGAGCTTTTTGGTCCTGCGTGTGAACATATCTTTACTTCTTGAATAGTTTTTCCTTGTGTGTCTGAGTGACCAGTATGTGGTCATATGAGATAAAGTAAAGTGATGTTTGGTTAGTAGAGTACGAAGTTTTGAAATATGTGTGATTGAATAGTCACTAAGCAGTGGACAGTTGCAGAGAGAAGTCTAGTTGGAAGATTTTGTGCTTAGTCAAGTTTGTTTGTTTCATCTCACACTTAGTTGTTGAGTGGCTTGAGAGACATGTCTGTGAGAATGGTTGTCTATTGTGAAGTTACTGCAAAGGGAGTTCTTATTGATGTACATGGAACTTTGTGTTCTCTTGGCAGTTTAGATTAGGCGTGAATTGTTTGTTAGGCACCAGTGAGGTCTTCTGCAAGATTGGAGCAAAGACGGTATTTGAATTCTTCAGGTGAACTGATAGTGTATTGACTTAATGTTGTCCTTCTTGATATGAACTAGATGACGTGTTTGTTCATTATAAAGTGTAGAGATTGACTAGTAACTTTCTCGTTTTTTTTGTTGTTTTTTTTATACCTGCATCATCTTATGTTGGTTCTGTCCCTAGACACCATTTGTGTTATCAGTTGTTGCAAGTCATTTGTATCATTTCTCTCTTCCTGTTTTTTGTCATATTGATTTGAGATTCAAGTTAAAGATTTTATTTTTTTCTGTGTTGGGCTTGTTTTCTATTGATTCCCACATATTTTTTTTTTATGCAGTGTAAGCAATGCAAAAATTGCATGTTAACATGAAATACTGAGGCAAAAGAAGGACTTTTAAAGTGTTTTAACTTTTACAGAGATGTATTCTTATTACATTATTTCATTTCAAGGCAAACGATTTTTAGTTTTCAGAATGCTTCCATTATCTAAGGCAGAGGGGTCCTCAACCTTTGCTACACAGTAGGAACATTTTAGATTTATAAAAAGGGTGGTGGGCACCAACCAAATGTCACAACACACTTATAGAAAAAGGTTTATTTTTACAACAAAATATTTAAATAGTTAAACACAGTTAATGATATCAAATATTCAGGATTAAAAAAAAAAAAATGATGTTCAAACCATTTGAGTCAGACGTATAATTAGTGTGATCTTTGGCTGTGCATACCACTAGCCATCTTTACATACTTAGGAGAGTATAATGATGTCCCTGCTGAGTTCTCATTTAATGCTTATATTGTTGGGGTAGCATCTATTGAATATAACATAATTCCCTGTCTCTGTCAGCCATATTTTTGTAATTTTATTGAGGCTATTAACTGCCAATACTTAAGAAGTTTAGTAGAGAGTAAACTATAATTTCTGGTGCTGCAAGCAACATTTTATATTTATTCCTTCATCCACAAATCTTCCGCGGGCATACAAAAAAGTGGAGTGGCACCATGTCCGAGTACCCCTGATCTAAGGAGTTGATTTGGTCTTGAAGAAAAATTATTTGTTATGATGTTTATTTTACATTTTAAGATTTAATCTAGACGCACTGGCTATGTACATGTTTAATTTTAAGCACATATAATAAGAACTGATAAACTTTCACTAAATCCTGCTTTAGCCTATATGTCTTTAGTTAAATTTATCTGATGTGTACATTGCTTAATCTTGTGCCATCTGGGCATGTAAGTATGGCTTATCAGTTTGAGACGGCATAGAACATCTCTCTTATTGTCCTCTTGTAAGGCTGCATGCCTGTTTCTTTGAATCTTGTCCCTGCGGTAGACACAGCGCCCTTGCTACAGTGTCTGTGAGGCTTATTGAGCAACACATGAAAGTGTATGTTTCAGAGTTCTTTGTAGATTTGTTTAAACAGTTCTTTGTCCTCAAAAAAACTTCATTGAGTTTCTTTACTCATAGCACAGTCTTTCTTCATACTTTGCTGCCTGTAGTAGCCTCTCTTTATCTATTGTTTTTTACTAGATCTTTTAGATTCATCTTCATGCTGTCTATCCCACTTTTGTATCATCAGTTAGTCTAGCACTTTTTTCTTCTGTTCCTGTTATTGCTAAAAAACTTCTAATCTTGTTTCTTTCATTTCTCATTAACAGTACACACCTGGGAAATTTGACATTCAACGGAGAGAGAATCGCTGTATTATGCGCATTGTAGATATCGAAGCTGATGACGAAGCCACCTACAGTTGCCAGTGTGGCAATGCCATAACCACCACAAAGGTGAATGTACTAGGTAAGTTTTTCATCACAACTGCTACAGTGGAGAAGCTGAAACAAAGTATCTTCTGTTTTATTGTCAGTCAAAATGGCCAGAATGACTTGAACAAATTGTAAGGAAAAGTGAAGTAATATATTTTGGTTATGAGGAATTAGATTTACATTTCTGGCAGAAAAAAAGCATACCAACAGCTCTCTATGGTGCAAACAACTGGGAAATGGCAGTAGACCTACCCATGCAATGGATATACACCATTCATTAAAAAATCTCAAAGATGACCAAATATCATGCTGCCTTCCAACTTGCATGGGTTCTTGTGGGAAAGGCAAGCAAACAATAGAACATGTCCTTCAAGTATCTTGGCTTCAGGGAAGGAGGAGATTGACAGCAAGGCCTTCAGATGTCTCTTGAGGGAGAAGCTGTATTATGATGAGAGGAGTCTGAGGCAGATCGCCAACCTTATCGGAGGAATAGATGTGGTTGTATGAAAGTGAATGAAGAAGAAATCAAAGAGTTTAATACATTGTGTAAGCCAGTTGTGCCCTTTCAAAATAGTGAATGAAAAATTATTTTTATTATGTATTATTTTTTAAGACTTGTATATTAAATGATTTGCTAAGTGATTTAATTTTCCACACTGTTTTCATCTCCCAGTCCCACGATTTTCCAATTTTTTTTTTTTGCGTACGCCCGCAATTACTCGAGGCGAAATCTCAGGTTAGTATGTCTAACCTGAGACTGATTTTTATGTGAGTATCCCTTTTTTTATTGTACAGAGACAGGTGTCCCTCGCCATTCAGGTAGATACTCGCCAATTTCGGAGGTACCCATTAGAGCTGGGTCGGCTCAGGAGCCGCCAGTCCCTGGTCAACGACACTCCTTCAGATTTCCTTGCCAGGGCTCGAGTTAATCCAGTCCAAATCCCGGTCGACGAAAAATCTTCAAATGTCCTCGCCCGGGTTTGATCCTGGGTCACCCGGTCGCCAGCACAGTTTGGTTACCACTACACCAGCGCGGCTTCCATTTTCCTATTAATCTGGAACCTTTAATCTGTTGTGATTAATTTTTTAAACTGCTAATATATGTATGTGGGATTGTATGTATGCATGCAATTATTTATATGTGTGTACACAGACACACACACATGCACGTACCCACATGCACACACACATGCGTTTATAAATTATTTTCTGAATGAGTCCTGCATATGTTGTTGTTCGTCCATCACGGGTGATGAAGACCACTCTGTTCATCCAATTATTAGGAATATGTTAGATTACTCTATGGGTACGAAGGTGACTGATGAGCCCGATGCGGGCCTTGAAAGATCTTGGACAGTGTGGGCAGGGAATGTTTGCTTCATGTGAAGGTTTTATTTCACGGTCTTTTCTAGCTTGTCTCCGCTGTTCCGCTGCTGCTCTTCTGGATGATTCGCATGCCACTGCACCTTTACGAAGAGATGTGCACCAAGCAGTTCGGTCTTGCGCAGCAGCTTCCCATATGTCTGGGTTTATGTCAAAGGTTTTCAATGACGTCTTTAACGTGTCTTTGAAGCGCTTCTTTTGGCCACCATGGGAGCGTTTACCCTTCTGCATCTCACCATAAAACAGTATCTTTGGCAGTCGATGGTCTGGCATGCGGACTACATGACCTGCCCAGCGAATCTGTGACTGCATCAGAATAGTATGGATGCTAGGGATACCAGCTCTGTCAAGAACGGCGGTATCCGGGATCTTGTCTTGCCATTTGATTTTCATTATCTTCCTGAGACAGACTGTATGGAAGTGGTTTAGCTTCTTTACGTGGCGCCTGTATACAGTCCATGTTTCGCATGCATAAAGCAGCACTGGTAGCACCGTAGCTCTGTACACCTTCAGCTTTGTCTGTAGACTAATGCCACTTCGATGCCAAACGTTGGTGTATAGTCTGCCAAATGTGCTGCTGGTTTTGGAGATCCTGGTGTTTACCTCATCATCAATGACGATGTTCTGGGAAAGTGTGCTACCAAGGTATGTGAATCTGTTCACAACATTCAGTTTCTCACCATTTACCTTGATGATTGGCTCAGTATAAACTGTGCCATGAGCTGGTTGGTACATGATTTCTGTTTTCTCCATGTTGATGGTAAGCCCAAAGTTGGCACAGGCTTCGGAGAATCTATCCACGCTGTGCTGCAGATCAGCCTCTGAGCCAGCACTAAGGGCACAATCGTCAGAAAACAGAAGATCTCTGATGGTGTGAGATTTGACCTTGGTTTTTGCTTGAAGCCTCCTAAGGTTAAACAATTTTCCATCAATACGATATCTGATGTCGATTCCTGTGTCCCCGTCTCTGAAAGCATCAGTCAGCATAGCAGAAAACATGATACTGAACAGAGTCGGTGCAAGTACACACCCTTGTTTAACTCCGTTTGAGATGGGGAAAGGCTCCGACAGCTCACGTTTTCCTGAACTCTAGCCTACATTCCATCATGCAGTTGCTGCACTACTGAGATAAATTTCTTTGGGCAGCCGTATTTTGCCATGATCTTCCATAGACCCTCTCTACTGACCGTGTCGAACGCCTTTGTCAAGTTGATGAAAGCTGTGTACAGGTCACAGTGCTGTTCTTGGCATTTTTCTTGTAGCTGTCTTGCAGCGAACACCATATCGGTGGTTCCACGTTCTTTCCGGAATCCACACTGACTTTCAGGTAAAAGACCTTTGTCAAGATGAGCCGTAAGGCGATTCAGAAGGATTCTGGTGAATATCTTCCCAGCGATTGATAAAAGAGAGATGCCTCGATGATTGTTACAGTCTTGGCGATTACCTTTACGTTTATATAGATGTATAATTGACGCATCTTTGAGATCGTGTGGGATGGTTTCACTCTGCCACATTTGCTGGAAGATCATGTGAAGTTTCTCTATCAGAACTGTACCACCATCTTTATAAACCTCAACAGGAATTGAATCGGAGCCGGGGGCCTTTCCACTAGAAAGTTGACGAATCGCTTTTTGAGTTTCCTCCAGAGTTGGTATATCATCTAGTGCTTCATTTATAGGAATTTGGGGCAGGCGGATGATGGCTTCGTCGTTAATAGATGATGGCTGGTTCAGAATATTATTAAAGTGTTCGACCCAGCGTTGGAGAATTTTTTCCTTGTCTGTAATTAGTGTTTTTCCATCTGCATTAAGGAGGGGAAATGATCCTGATGATGTTGGACCATAGACCGCTTTGAGTGCATGGTAAAAATTCTTCAAGTCATGGCTGTCAGCAAAGCCTTGGAGCTCATCTGCTTTATTACTCAGCCATGAATCCCGCATCTGGCGTAGTTTATGTTGGACGATTCTACGCATGTTGTTGAAAGCGTCTTTCTTTGATGTAGATTTTGGATCATTTAAATATGCTTTATAGAGATGGTGTTTCTCAGCCAACATCTTCTTTATATCATCTGAGTTCTCATCAAACCAGTCATTTTGTTTCTTAATGGCGGGACCCAGGATCTCTGTAGCAGTGTTGTAGATCTGCTCACTTAGGGCTGCCCAATTTGTTTCCACACTTTGGCCGTCTAACGAGATAGATTTGAGACGGTCTTCTAGGGTGTCAGTAATTGACTGTTTGATTTTTGTCTTCTTTAGTTTGGGGACATCCAGCCTTTTATGAGTTTTCTTCCCCTGAGGGCGCCTGGCTGGTTGGATACGAATTTTAAGTTTAGACACAATGAGGCGATCATCAGTCCAGCATTCAGCACCACACATAGACTTGGTCACCCGGACATCTTGCCTGTCCTTCTTCCTAACAATTACATAGTCAATTAAGTGCCAATGCTTTGAGCGAGGGTGCATCCAGGAGGTCCTGTTGCAGGTAGGAAGTCGAAAAATGGTGTTGGTGACAAGGAGGTCATGTTCTGCGCAAGTCTGGAGGAGAAGAAGTCCATTGCTGTTACAGCGACCCACGCCGTACTTTCCAATAGTGCCATTCCAGGAGATGTTATCTGAGCCTACTCTTGCATTAAAGTCACCAAGAATAATGAGCTTATCTGCTTTAGGAACTGATGCAATGACTGCATGTAGTTCTTCATAAAACTTATCCTTGACGTCATCCTGGTTTGTCATAGTTGGTGCATACGCGCTAATGATGGTGGCATGTTTTCTTCCATAAAGCAGGGGGATCTTGACTGTCATGAGTCGGTCATTTATTCCCTTTGGGGGCCCCGCTAACTTGCCAACAAGTGCTGTTTTGATTGCAAATCCAACCCCTGCTTCTCGTCTTTCTTCAGTTCCTCTTCCGCTCCAATAGAATGTATAGCCTGCACCCTTTTCGCAAAGTTGGCCCTCGCCTGCAAGTCGAGTTTCACTCAGTGCTGCTATGTCAATGTTGTATCTGGCCAGTTCTCTCCCAATCAGGGCAGTTCGCCTCTCAGGTCTGTTTGCGTTAAAGTCTTTGTCAAGGAGAGTGCGCACATTCCATGCGCCTAGAATGAGGGGGAAAAATCTGTCCTTTCTTTTTCTAATGTGTCGCCCGCTGAAGTAGGGTACCCACCAACTGCGGTAAGCTGGTTAGGTAATGGTGGAGCAGGCAATGTTTAGGGCACCTTTTCTAGCCCCTTCCTCATGCCATGGATGTGAGCAGTGCTTTCCTAAAGAGGGCTGCTCAGACACTCAGGGGGCTGCCGAATCCCACTGCTGCTCCGATCAGTGGAAGACGACCATATGGCCTGAGCCGCCTGTGTGTAGGTCTGCGACTACGACTGCCAGCGTACCCACGCCTGCCGCTTCGCCGCTCGCCCATCGCCACAGGACTTGTTGTGAGTGGATGGATGAATGGATGAAAGAGTGACTTGCGCAGTGATTTGGATTAAAGTGAGGAAGAGTTGCGCAATTCGTCGACCTCACTCTCTCGCCTGGGTCCATCTGAATCCAGTGGCAAGACAAGTCAAGACGACTGGAGATGAAGTCAGGTGCAGTGGATGACCAGGGCTTTCTACGTGCCTCGCCGTGCTCCTTACACTCCACAGTGCGTTGCTGGTAATGCCGTCATGCCCGTTGAACCAATAGGTGGTTTCTTCCGCGCAGTCTATTGAATCCAGTCTTCGCATGCATGGGTAGGCAGACCCTAACTCACCAAAGGTTTATAACCAGTCGGCTACCCTCACCTAGTTTAGCCGGCCTGTCAAAGCCGTTGCCCGGGGGGTGGCCGCTGTCGCATGCTGACAGCTACGAGGAGCCACAGGTGAGAGCTGGATGCCAGGTTTGGACCAAAGGTGGCTGAGCTGCCCTGAAAAGGGCATGACAGCTCCTTCACCAGAGGTACTACCAATACCTGACATCCCAAACCCCCTGTCCTGCATATATGATTAGGTTGAATAGTAGACCTGTTAAATTTCATTGTTGTTAAACGTGTCAAGTTGAAACATTCTTTGTACCGCTGTTGGAGAACAAAAATATTTTAAAATGTGTATTATAATAGAGTACTCAAATGGACCTTGGTGTTAGTGGATAGTCAGTCATAAATATTTATGTATATATATTGTTTTTTTTAATATTTACAAGAACCTCAGTGGGAGTTCCTGAAAAAATTGGAGGATGTAGAGGCAGTAGAAAGAGAAAAGGCTACTATGGAATGTGACGTCAGTGACCCAGAGGCTGATGTGATCTGGCTTAAGGAAGGAAAGGTCAGTAGTGTCCATCATATTGATGTCTTACATGTATAGGTCATTAACATTTACATAATTGATAAACTGGTTGAAAATATGACCATTTTAATATTTGTATGTCATATAAAAACACAGAAGAAGACGATGGCGATGGATAGGACACACACTGAGGAAACCTGTTGATAGCATTACAAGGCAGTCCTTGTTCTGGAACCCGCAGGGCAAAAGAGGCAGAGGAAGACCAAGAAGTACATGGAGAAGAGAGTTGGAAACAGAGGTGAAAATGATGAGGAGAACATGGAAAGAACTTGAGATGATGGCACGTGACAGGAGGACTTGGCATGTGTTTGTTGAAGGCCTATGCTCCTTTGGGAGTGGAGGGTTATGATGATGATGATATAAAAACATGTCATATAGCATATTCATTTGTACCTGGGACAAACTGACATTAAAAATGGCAGGTTGACATATTTACATTTAAATAATGTCACAGTCTCTTCTTTGTGTATGTGATGAATGATACTGATCAGATTATGAGTGAAAAAAAGTACAGGCATACCCCACTATTACGACATGTTATGTTCTAGGCCTTTGTCATAAAGCGAGTTTTGTTGTAAAGTGAATCATTGCCATTTTTTACTTGTCAATGAACGTACTGTACTGCAATCTCATATATGTGTGTAACTGACATAAATAAAGCATTTATAATTAAAATAAATACTGTGCACATGTGATTTCACCATGCTGTAGTCTTAATGTTTAGTTTTTAATGACTGTAACAACATTAGTGCAAGGTAAGTTAAACCTTCGGACAATCTCTGTTCGATACACCATCATCACCAAATTTAATAATTTGAATTTTTGTATCTAATGTAATTGCCTTACAACTACTCTTTTCACTGTTATCTGTATTATTAATTTATTTTATATTTTATTGACAATAAAAGAAAATAATAGGTATAAATAGTTTATAATTGACTAAATCACAAGAATTACATATGCGCCATGTTTGTAAACAGAGTCCAGCAGGAAGCCGAGAAGACGGCAGCATCATGTTGCTAAACCGTTGTATTAGCGAAACAGCTGTCGGATACTAGGGGTATAGTCACAATTTAAAACCGTCTTATGAGCGAAGCATCGGAAAGTGAATGTTGCAAAGCGTGGTATGGCCTGCACTTCTTCTGAAGAAAAATTGGGGGGGGGGGGGGGGGGGGGGGGGGGGGGGGGGGGGGGGGGGGGGGGGGTGTCTTATCTTTTATGTAATTTCATGGTTACAATTATAATAGATGAATATTGTCATTAAGAAACTTACAGTACCATTTATTTATTAAAAGTAGTTTTAAGGTGATAAAATATGCATTAAAACATACTTTCCTTTTACATTTACTGTAGAATCTTCTCTGCCATCAATGGTACCTATACCTTGTAGCGGTATGGCAGCTTGCGTACCCTGACAATCCCCAGAGCTATGCCAGTGGGAGTTTTACTCCTGGTAGGTTCAACCAAGCTGGACTGGTCTGTGTGGGTAGGGGTCAGACAAAAGCTGGTACCCTGGTCCTCCAGGTTGGGGGTTTTAGCATAGGGCTGACACCCCTGTCTATGTAAAAAAAATAATGAAGTTACGGAAACAACATCAAATGAACAAACTTTGCTGCGGGATGGACATTCGGAGTCTGTGGCTCGTATGACTGTCAGTGGTGAAAGCCGAAAGGAAGCCACTGACATGAAAACTGATGTCCTGACCGCAAAACAGGATACAAGAATAGGATTTTGGAATGTCAGGACAATGTACGAGACAGGTAAACCAAGACAGGTCACGGCAGAGATGAGAAACTATAGGTTACACATCCTGGGGATAAGCGAGAGCAGATGGACAGGGGCAGGAAAAGTTAAAACAGCAACAGGAGAAACAGTACTTTACTCTGGAAGAGAGGATGGACAGCACAGTGAAGGCGTAGCCATTATTCTACAGAAAGGGATAGAAAGGACATTACTGGAATGGAAACCCATCAACAACAGACTGATACGATTGAGATTGAGAGGGAGATTCACCAACACTACAATAATACAATGCTACGCACCAACGAATGATAGCGATGAGGAGGTCAAGGATGAATTCTATCAACAACTGCAGAAAGAAATGGAGGACACACCTAGATATGATCTTGTTATAGTAATGGGAGACCTCAATGCGAAAGTTGGTACACACAATACATATAATGAAAGAACAATGGGGAAATGCGGCAGCGGAATAGCAAACGAAAATGGGGATAAGCTAATAAGTTTCTGTAGCATTAACAACCTGGTCATTGGAGGAACACTTTTCCCACATAAGGAAATTCACAAGTTAACATGGGAATCACCAAATGGTCGGGACAGAAACCAGATAGACCACATCATGGTTAACGGTAGATGGAGACATGCATTACAAGATGTGAAGGTAAGAAGAGGTGCAGATGTGGGAAGCGATCACCATTTAGTAGTTGCAAAACTGAAAGTGAAACTAAGAAGGGCTGGACCAACTGTAACTACACAGAAAAGGTTTGACATCAGCAAATTGAAGGACCCCCTTACCAGAAAAGCTTTTGCGGCCGACATTAAGAAACGATATCAATTTGCCAAAAGCCAGGAAAAGACATTGACTGATGATATAGACCAGAATTTTAACACCATTTCAACAATATATAAGGAAAGTAGCAAATCATGCTTAGGATTCCAGGAAAGGAAGAAGCAAGACTGGATAACACCAGAAACACTAAACACCATAAAGATGAGAAAGGAAATGAAAAGAAAGAAAACAGAAGCGAAGTCCCCCAGGTTAAAGCAACTATATAGCGAACAGTACAGTCAACTGGACAGGGAAGTTAAACGCCAAACCCGAGCCAACAAAAGGAATTTCCTAGACGATCTTGCAAAACAGGCAGAAGAGGCAGCACTGAGAAATGAACAAAGCACAGTATACAAAATAACTAAATTCATCAGCGGAAAACAAGGTGCAAACAATATTACATTAGTAAGAGATAAGCAAGGAAATCTCATCAAGACAGCAGAGGGACAGGAAACAAGATGGGCAGAGCACTTCAGAGAAACTCTGAACAAGGAAATACCAGAGACAAAATTGAATGTTCCTGAGGCTGAAAACGATCTAGATGTAAATACAGACATTCCACGAAAAGAAGAAATCATCACAGCAATCAAAGGGTTAAAGAACGGTAAAGCTCCGGGCCAGGATAACTTAAATGCAGAGCTATTTAAGACAGACCCTGAGCTAGCAGCAGAACTATTAGAACCACTATTTGCACAAGTGTGGAAAACGGGGACAACACCATCAAAGTGGAACAAAGGAATAATTGTCAAATTGCCCAAGAAGGGAGATCTTTCAGACTGCAATAATTGGAGAGGAATCACTCTTCTCTCAGTTCCCAGCAAAATACTAGGCAGGATAATTATACAGAGAATTTCAAAGGCAGTAGACTACAAACTGAGGAAAGAACAAGCAGGATTTAGAAAGAACAGAAGATGTGTAGACCATATATTCACTCTCAGGAACATTATAGAGCAGTGCTCAGAATGGCAAAGACAGCTTTACATAAATTTTGTTGATTTTGAAAAGGCTTTTGACAGCATACATAGGGACAGTTTATGGAAAATACTGAGGGCTTATGGAATTCCAAGCTGCATAGTGTCAATCATAAAAAGCCTCTATGCCAACTTTACGTGTAGTGTTGGGCAGAGCAACCTAACCTTCGAGGTGAAGACAGGAGTACGACAGGGATGCCCCTTATCAACCACTCTATTTTTAACAGTCATAGACTGGGTGATGCACCAGACAACAGAGGGCAGTCCAAGAGGAATAAGATGGACTACATTTTCAACATTGGAAGATCTGGAATATGCAGATGACATTGCACTGCTGGCACATTCACATCAACACATCCAGGAAAAAACGGATAGACTTAATAAATTTAGCCAGCAGGTGGGCTTGAACATCAATTTAAAGAAGTCTGAGGTCATGACGCTCAATGTGAGCAACCCTGAGCCCATATCAGTAAGGAATCAGCAACTGGTACAGACAGATACCTTCACATACCTAGGAAGCATAGTAACACCAGACGGTGGGGCAGGCAAAGACATCAACATCAGAATGAATAAGGCAAGAACAGCCTTCTTTAGCCTAAATAACATCTGGAAGTCCTCCCAATACAGCACAAGCACAAAATTAAGATTATACCAGAGTTGCGTGCTTTCTGTGCTTCTCTATGGTGCGGAATGCTGGAGAGTCACAGAGAAGGAAATGTCAAAATTGTCCCTCTTTTCACACAACATGCCTAAGAAAAATTCACCGAATCTTTTGGCCGAATACCATCACCAACCAAGATCTGCTTACTCGTAGCAAGCAAGAGGACATGCATACCATCATAGCTGGCAGACGCTGGAGCTGGGTTGGTCATGTCCTCAGAAGAGACCCCGATGCCATCACAAGAACAGCTATGCTTTGGACCCCTGAAGGAAAGCGAAAGAGAGGCCGACCAAAAACAACTTGGCGGAGGACTGTGGAGGCTGAGATGCAAAGAATGAACCAGAGTTGGGGCACTGTACGAAGGATGGCCACCGACCGTGCAAAGTGGAATCAATTTGTTGTTGCCCTACAAGACGCCACTAGGCGTGATGGCCACTGACTGCTTTGACGGCCGGTGGTTAAGGATCGAAGAAGAAGAAGTAGAATCTTCTGTTCCCAACTTCACCTTCCCCAAAGTGACCATTTATCAATTTTGGTGCAGGATTTTGTGAGATGGAGAGGGACATATATTCATAGAAAATATTAAACAAATGAAAACCTTTATTTTATCAGGGTGAAGAAATTGGTCCTGATTCCTGTTTATATGTCTGCCATCGTCTACATCATCATCACCAACATCATTTTTCCTTTTCACTCCTTTTGGAGCTCGAAGCCACCATTACATCTGGTCCCCTTGCAGAAAGCCTGTACTAAGCATTCTCATGCTCTTGCAGTATTGTTTTCTATCGCAATTTGTTTTACGTAGCAAGGTTGCCAGTTCCATGAACAACCTCATATTAGCTGCCATGTACAATATGCCTGAGGGAGCAATAGTCCTATTAATTCTTTGTTTCATTAGAGACCCCTAGGAACTACGTGGGACCATCATCTATATGATGAAGACAGATTCATTAAGCATGGTGCCTTGTGTTGTTCCAAGTGGTCTCTGAAGAGACAGTCTCTGGCCCAGATGACATTCTAGCAGAGACTATCAAAGCAGATGTGGACACTTGAGCAGAAGTATTATAGAAATCAAAGCCTGAGAGAAAGTAGAAATACCAGCAGAATGAGGATAGGGATATTTGGTCAAGTTGCCAAAGAAGTTAGATTTGCACGAGCGCACAAATTACATGGAAATAATGTTACAATCAATGCCAGGGATAATATTAAACAGAATCATCCTTGAGAGGTTAAAAGAGGTCACAATCAGACAATTGAGAGAGAAGCAGGCAAGTTTTTGTTTACAAAACTGATCCAGTAGAGATCAGGCAGCCACACCACCACATAATAGGAGAAAAAAACTTAGAACTGAATTCACCATTTGACATTATCTTTGTGGACTAAAAAATGCTTGTAATAGTTTAGAACAGGTGTTTTAACCTCTTTTGTGCCATGGACCCCTTTGATTGTCCAATGAAGGCTATGGGTCCCTTTAATTGTCCAGTGAAGGCTACGAACCCTTTCTTGGAAAAAAATGTAAATAGAAGCATAATTTAAAATCTTACATTTTAAATTTTACGTTAAGTACACGAACACCCAAGAATCCATTCACGGGTCCCCAAGGGGTCCACATACCACAGGTTAAGAAACTCTGGTTTAGATAAAGGATCACTATGGAAATGAATGAAGCTCTGTAAGTTTATTTATTAATAAAGGAAATATATAAAGATGTGAAATGTAGAGTTTTTAATGAAGGACAATTTACAGAATTATTTGAGATAAGAGTAGAGTGTAGCAGGGATCCTCTTGTCAAAGTTTCTCTTCTTACTGGTTATATATTCAATTATGAAAACATTAACCATCAGAAATTTAATTCAGCAAACTCTGAGGCGGGGGGGGGGAGGGGGGTCCTTCATTGCATTTGGAAATATATGACTATCAAAAGGAATTAAATCCCACACACAAAAATAAGAACTTTCAACTTGGATGTTAAGGCTGTATTTTTTTGTTTCTGAAACGTGAAGAACAAAAATAACAATCAAGAAGTTACAAACTTTCATAAATGGGTATGACAAGATCACTAGTATGGATCTGGTGGCAAGAGATAGACCAGTGCCAGTGGAAGAAAAGGTGAAGAAAAGATGTTGGCATTGAATAGGACAAATGTTGAAATATCAGCTGATAACATGACAAGGCAGTCCATATTCTGGAATCCCCAAGACAAAAGAAATGGAGAATAATTCAGTAGACAGACTTGAAAAGAGTGAAGAAGACATAGCACAGGATAGGAAGGCTTGGTCTGAACTTATTGAAGGCTTCATAGGGTAATGATGATGGTGGTTCGTGAGATTTTCATTTGGCTATTAATTGCTTTAGAAAAGTTGTGCATTTTCTTTAACATGAATCTAGTTTATTTCTTTTGTCTTGAACCACTTTTATTTATATGTTTTATATCCAGTATAATTGTTTTTCACTAATGAAAAAACAATTTTCAGGACACTCCTGGTAAAATTGAGGTATATCACAGTTTATTAAAAAGTTTGTTGTGAGCATAGTTTTTATAGATTCTGAGACCATACCAAGCTAGTTAGATCCTACATCTGAAAAATAACGTTCATTTTGTATAATTATTTTTCCATTCTTGATTGTGTAGTAAGATTTATAAAATTTTCCCATGCCAGTTATTACTTTTCAGTGCATAATTTGTAGTTCCATGTAGAAAGGAACTCTGCTTAGAGAACCCTTTGAGATAAAAACTAAAGTATTGCAGGGATGTCTTGCCATCATGCCTTTTCATTTATCTCCATTTTTGCTCCTTATGGAGCATGAAGCTACCACTGAAATTTGCTCACTTGCAGGAAGCCTGCCTCAAAGCATATGCTTCTGATATTGTGGTTTATGTAGCAGTTTGTTTTACATGAGGTTGCCAGCTCCCTGCATGCCTTATTTTTAGCCTCTCATGACATGCTTGAGGGAACAATATTCCTTTTCTGTATTTTGTTTATGTCTCCTTAGGAACCCCAGGCCTGCACGCAGCAATCCTTTTCCTACAGGATGCAACTAGATTATTTTAAAAATCTGAATTTAGTAGACTTTGACAAAACAGCTTGATGATCTGGCTTTTGCATATGACCGTGCCATTCAGTCTAATAACCAGAACCAAATACAAGACAGAAAGCAAATACAGGATGAGAAGTCACAAATAAAAACAGACAAAACAAAAATCAAGAGAATGCTTGAGCAGTGATAGCCAAATTGCACTTCGAGGAACACCCCAACAAGATATGCACTCATGACTTGGTTACAGCATAGACAAAGTTGGAGGGAGAAACAATAATATTATATGAGGTTACAGAAAGCAAGAGGGATTTTCATAGCATTACTTAAGAAATAGATGACAGTTAAAAGAATAAAAATCAAATTCAGTCTACTAAGATATGATGCCTCTTACACATTTCGGTAACTGTACATATTATTTGGACTTGAAAACACTAAATATCCTAATTATAATCCTTCAGAGGTTGAATGGGATATTTTTCATCAACAGTTTAAAAAAAAAAAGACCAAATATGACAATTTGAATTTGTAACTCAGTTATCAGGGCAGTCCTATTGTATGGCTCAGAAAAGTTTAGAACAAACCAAATGACAACTAAGATTTTATAGACTTTTAGAAACAGTTGCTCGCTCAAAGTAGAAGGAAGATAGGTTCACCATTGTAATATGAATACATTAAAGTACGAACCACACATTGTAATATAATGCGAATCTTGACATGTACGATATTCTAAAAATAAACATGGCTACGAACTGAACATGCTTTTACTGAGTGCTCTCTGAAACATGTGTGTGCTTGTGTAGATGACGAGGTAATGCTTATATACATACATCATAACATTACATGGTGGCAGCGGTCGATACCGGACTGACGCAAAACAGCTACACGATAACACGTGAGTACAGTTTATTCGGCTAATTTTCGTCATCGAGGTCAACAATGGCAGCTAAACATTACCGCAGCGCACCGCAAATGAGATTTGCCGGTCAAGATGATAAGAGTGAAGCTTTCTTGTTATGGCGCCAACGCATAGATCTATATTCCAAGACCACTGGTCTGGAAGGACAAACCCTAACTCCATATATCCTAGAAGCATTGGACGATGAAGGTTTGAAAATTTACAACAGTTTTGCTACCGCCATGCCGGTTGAGTCGGCAACCGACCCGTAGCCATATTGGCCGAATTTGACAAAAGTATGATCATAAAGCACACAAACTTTAGAGCGGCAAGATTAGAGCTTCACCACCTGCGACAGAAACGTGGTGAAAGCCTAGATGATTTCTTCACTCGCATTAAGGAGAAAACAAGAGTATGTAAATTTAGCAACGAAGAAGAAAAAGAGCGAATTATTGAACAGATTCTTCTTAGCACACCAATGCCAGAGTTCCAGAAATGGCTACTGAGCCAGAGTGATACGCTAACTTTACAACAACTTCTGGATGAAGGCAGGAAAAACGAGGCACAAGCACTAAACATTAAACAAATTCAGCAAGGTACATTAGCAGCCCAGGTGGATGCAGTGAAAAGCTATAAACCTAGACACAACAAAGCAACTGGTTCGAAACAACAAGAAAAACACACAACACAAGCAGAGGTGCTATGTGTAAATGTTGTGGCCTAAACCACATACAAAACCACTGTCCAGCTAAAGACTCTACATGTCATTACTGCAGAAAGAGGGGGCCACTGGATAAAATTATGTTTCAAGAGGAAACAAGACAGTGCTCAACACAAACTTCACAGCAGAAAGTCGTCAAAACAAACACACTCTATGATGACTGAGGACCTTGACTCCAGTGAAGAAAGTGATCCTTCCACTTTTGATACTGTGAAGATACTAACTTTCAGTAATGAACCAAAGAGAACGCAGGCTTTCTGCAAGGTACAATTCCGAATACCAGGAATTAAAAGGCACAAAGAAAGATATATTCGGTTCAAGATAGACACAGGTGCCCAAGGTAACACTCTACCCTTAAGAATATTCAGACAGATCATGCCTGACAAGGTGGATAAGCAAGGATTTCCCACAAGGGATGTAAAAAGTAGGAGTGGCAGGACAAAGCTAAGAGCTTACAATGGAACAAGTATAGACTGTTTCGGAGCAGTAACACTTGAATGTTCATACAGAGACTCTGAATGGACATCGTCAACATTTTACTTGGTAGATGTTGAAGGACCTGCAATTTTGGGTTTACCAATGTGCGAAAAGCTGAGTGTGGTAACTATTAACAACATTAAAGAGGATATAGGTCTTGCAGATGCTCTCAGCAGACTACCAAACCCCAACAAGACAGCAGATCTTACCCCAAACATCAAAGTTGATTTTGTCAAGTTTAGCGATAATCGGCTTGAACACATCAGAGAAGACACAATGAGAGATCCTATCCTTAACTCTCTCAAAGAAACTGATATACCATGGATGGCCAAGCTCTATCAGGGAAGTTCCAACACACATCCGTCCATACTACTCGATGAGGGACGAGTTAAGCATCGAAGATGGTCTGATCCTTAAAGGAGATCGCATTGTTGTACCAGAAACACAACGCGATATCATCCTTAAACAGCTCCATAATAGTCACCTTGGTATTGTGAAGACACAACTGAGAGCAAAGAAAGATGTTTACTGGCCACAGATAAACAAGGACATAGAAACACTATGTAAAAACTGTTCAATTTGCCAAGAACATGCAAATAGGCAGTGCAGAGAACCTCTCATACATCAGACATACCATTGAGCCCTTGGAGCATTATAGGAACTGATATTTTCTCATCGACAATAATGACTATCTTATTATTGCTGATTACTACAGCAAATTTCCCATCATTGAGAAACTTCCACAACCCTCACCATCAGCTGTTATTGCAGACATTACAAAGAAGTATTGCAGCATGTTTGGCATCCCAGATGAAATTAGATCAGACAACGGTCCACATTTCTCAGGTCAAGCATACATAAACTTCACTAAGGACTGGAAGATCAAACACACAACATCATCACCTAGATACCCTAAATCTAATGGTTTCATTGAGAGACAGATACAAACTATCAAGTCAGTCATGAAGAAAACAAGAACAGAGGATGTACACCTAGCACTCTTGAGATGGAGAACAACACCGGTAGACAGTAAGATCGACAGTCCAGCAGAACTTATGTTTGATAGAAGAATTAAAGACCTCCTACCATCTAAGGTCCACTTCCGTCCACAACATAGAGAAGCACATATGATCAATTTCAGCATCGTCAGCAAGTTCAGAAATCACAACCAACTCAAGCTAAACCAGGGACTTCCGCAGAACCACCAGCACTTTACACCACTCGTTCTGGCCGTACAGTGACACCTCCCAGCCGATACAGACAGTGACATATATACTCACACTGAGCATTACACATACTTATCCTTTCTCACATGAAACATTTCGTTGGAAATGTTTGCACACATTTTTTTTTCAAAAAAGGGGGGATGTAATATGAATACATTAAAGTACGAACCACACATTGTAATATAATGCGAATCTTGACATGTACGATATTCTAAAAATAAACATGGCTACGAACTGAACATGCTTTTACTGAGTGCTCTCTGAAACATGTGTGTGCTTGTGTAGATGACGAGGTAATGCTTATATACATACATCATAACATTACAACCATGTGGAAATGATGGAAAGAACCAGACAAATACCAGTGGAACAGGAAGTGGGAAAAAATAAATTGACATTTAGTAGGATGTATATTGAGACAACTAATATCATTAGCAAGGCAGTCTTTGTTCTGGAATCCCCAAGATAAAAGACATTGATAGCAACCCAAAAAGACGTGAAGAAAAAATGGGTGACAGAAATACAAATAAAGAAGAGATAGCATGAACTTCAACAGACAGCGCATGACAGGAGGACTTGGCATGTACCACTTGAAAGCCATGCTCTGCAAAGGATCTGAGATGTAAAGATGTAGTAGCATGGAACTCCATACAAATTGAACTTTAAGTACTTTAATTCAGAAACATATATTCCTGCCAGTTTTTCTTCATGCTTTGTCACTGACAGTAATTGCCATGTGTATTATAGATCTCTGTATGAAAATCTTGTAGTGTGATGTAGTTATGACATTATTAAATGGTTCATGTAGAATACATAGCTATTCATTCAGCCTTTACTTCATGTTAGGAAAAGATTCCTGCCTTCATATTAATCTCTTACCTTTACATATTAACTGCAGTGGGCCCCATGCATGCCTATAAATTAGTGACTAGAACATAATGACATTTTCCTTATACATGTACTTGTTTTTATCTATCTGTTTAATGCACTTATTTTGTTTTTTGTAATATATTACAAGCCAAACATCTTTAAAATATATGTTAATTCTATTGGAAAAATGAAATTTTGAACATAGTACTTTATTGCTAGCTAACATAAATAAGCATGTTTTTGACAGCTGTTATTGACAGGAGATTTTTGAAACTTAACAAGTGCTTTTGTAATGGAAACATAGTACTACATACCTGTCAACCTGTACAAATTTTTCGTACAATGTACGGATTTTTGATACTTTTAGCAGTGTACGGCCATACAGACTCGTTGTACGGATTTTTCTCCCCCTCCCAGACAAGAAATTTTTTTTTTTTTTTTTTTAAATTCTAAAAATATTTTCCAACCCAAGTTTTTTTTAAATTTTAAATCAGAAAATATTTTCTAGCCCAGGTTTTTTTTTAAACCAATTTTTTTTATTTTTAATTCCGGGAATCTCGGCGTCCGTTTTTAAACTGAGGTCTCTCCCAGCAATCAATCAAATCCTTTTATACCCAACAATTCGGCAAAAACTTTGAATTCGGCCTCAAACGCTTTCGGTTTTCAGCGTGACATGACGTATTTTTTAAGTTATCTGTTATCAACGACCACGCTTGCTTGCCACCACACTTCGACGCCATTTTGTTTAAAAAAGCTAAGTACTTATAACTTGGTTAAATATTGCTGTTGTTTTGCTTTGTTGCAATTTAATCGCTGTCTTAATCTTTCCAGTTATATCTTGCCCTTCAATATATTTCCGATAAATTGTCATAATATTCTGTGCAGGCCCTACATAACTAGAAAAAAAAGTTTGTTTGCGTTGAGTAGGCCTACTTTAATCCAGCGCTCGAGATTCGCTGCTTTATTTTTTAATAAAGTGGCAATCTGTTATCACTGGTCTAGGCTACCAACTCTTAAATAATAATTTTGTAAAATTTTGGTGGTACGTTTTTTCTTCCTAGATTTGATATCTTGCCCTTCAATATATTTCCGATAAATTGTCATAATATTCTGTGTAGGCCCTACATAACTAGAAAAAAAAAAAAGTTTGTTTGCGTTGAGTAGGCCTACTTTATTCCAGCACTTGAGATTCACTGCTTTATTTTTTAATAAAGTGGCAATCTGTTATCACTGGTCTAGGCTACCAACTCTTAAATAATAATTTTGTAAATTTTTGGTGGTACGTTTTTTTCTTCCTAGATTTGATATTCTGTTCATAATTTTGTTTATTTATTTTTTTTTTTTTGCTGTTAGCCGTTTGCTTTGTTTATTGCATTTTTTAATCATTCTCTTCGTCTACAAAGATTATTAGTTGAAATATTTCATCCACTGAATGATGGCTGAGCCTAATTCAAAGAAACAAAAGCTTGCAGGTCATGGTAAGTTTCAGGTCGAATGGGTTAAACTCTTCCCTGGCATTGTAGATGCATCCAAGTTAGGATCAACCAATGCTTTTTGTAGATTATGCAGCAAAGATATTAAAGTAGTAGCTTCAGGATTATATGATATGAAAGTACACTCACTTCTATTTTACAGTGTAAGATTAACAGTGATATATGCTGTGCAGACTTTAAGCCCACAAATGCAATTCTGCAAAGTGCTAAAAGTGCATGTGTTGATTATAATACAAAACACTGTACATCGAAAGAATAGTGTACCTCATGATCACTAAGTTTTTTATATGTAAAGAACAGCATGAGACTATTAGCATGTTTTATATCACAATAATTCAAATGCTAATAGATTTGTATATGTCATTTCTCATTTTAAAACTGTATTGCGTATAATTTATTAATGTATTTTTTGCGTAAGGATTTTTGGGGGATTTTTTTGGTCCGGCGTACAGATTTTTGTCTCAGGAGGTTGACAAGTATGGTACTATAAATGTCATGCCTTGAGCCTAAACTTTTATAAGTTATGACTTAATTATGTAGTCAGTCATAAATTTGACTGCTCACTATAATACCTTTGTCATTTAAACAGGAACTGAAAGCAGGTGGCAAGTATGAGTTTATTAAGGAAGGTCTGAAGAGACGCTTGGTGATCAAGAATTGCAGCATAAAGGATGATGGCAAATATACTTGTCGACTTCTTGATCTAGAAATTAAAGCTCAATTATTTGTGTCACGTAAGTTTTTTAAAATTGTGCTCAGATTGATGTATGTTGTTCAGAACTGAGGATGGAAAATCAATTGAGAGGGATTTATCATGTGGATAGAATAGAAAGCAGTAAGGGAAGCAAAACAAGAGTGAATAAAGGGCAGTTGTAGAATGGAACAGCCTTTGAGAAGGTGAGCAAATAGAGCTGGTGGGAGAAGAAAGCTGTAGTTAAAAATGAAAAAAAAATACCTTGCAGAAGGGAATCTGAATAGTTTTTTAATACATAAACAATCAAGTTCTGTCAGTTTGTAGAGAGATGGTCTTTGTTGTGGCTGGGCATTGACAATATTGGTTCAACATTAAGTTGTCAGATTTTGAAAAGGTGAATGCATGGAGACACAATATGAACATCAAAATTTAAAAAAAACAAAAAACTGTTCTGGCAAAAATTAAATGTTTATGGTTTCTTCTTCTTCCTCGTTCATCCTGAAAAGGATGTTGGTTGCGTTGTGTCTGTTTACAGCGAAGCTGCGATATCTGCGCCTTTCGGCCGACACATCCGACTTCAGCACGGCATTTTTTGGGACCGGGTTTGCCTTCCCTCTTCGATCCCTACTCTCTCAGCCAGACTGCAGTGATGCAGCCTGTTTCCAGGACCACCACTTGGAGGTGGAGTAGGGTCTTGGTCAGCTCTGGTTCGCCGATGCAAGCAGTCAAGCTATGGGTCGCTGACTGCATTCTCTGTTGCTGTGTCTTTGGGTCCCGTTTCTGGTTTAAAAGTTATTAATTTCATAGTTTTATTTCTTTTTGTTTGCCAGCTTTTTAATTTTAAATGAAGCAACAATGTAGAAAACAATTTAGACATGATTTTTAGCAAACAAATTGAACATGTAGCTGAATATATGGAGCTCATCTGGCATTTAATTGTTTTGTACATTTTGTGCTGTTATTAAAGCATAGCAGTACAAATGGCTTAGACTTTTTTTTTTTGCCATTCAGACTTTTGACACATTTCTCAATTTATAAATATGTAATAGCCGATGTCAAGTTCATGAAAAAACTGGCAGATAAGACTTGTAAAGAGAAAGAGACAATCAACCTGGAGTGTAAGGCAACAAACCCACATAAGCATTCTTTCACATGGTTGAAAGATGGAGTGCCAATCAGCACAGATTCCCCTAGGTATGTGGTCTGACATATATTAATATATTATTTACTTGAGGGTAAGTTATACAATATATGCCTTGTATTTTTTCAAAATTGATGTATGCATAGACTGTGCCTTACTTAGCAGGGTCATATCATGCCAGCAGAGCATCTTATACATACTTCATACAATATACCTTAATCTTAACTCTAAAGACGTTTGCGACTTACAAGGATGACATCGAAGAAGACATCCCACTGTTCTCAACTAATTTTACTATTTCGTTATTATTATATCGCAAAGAGAAAACTAACTAAACTATATTATCCTGTTTTATGATATGGAATGGGGAGGTTTCCAGGGCGGTTTAAAGTTATTTCAATGAATGTAATTTTAAAAATAATAAAATCTGGTGATCATATTAATTTTGTTTTGAACAAAAAAAGCTCATAATTTTTAATGAAAATATAAACTGGCAGTAGCGTAATTTATTCTCTACTGAACTTCAGTAATTAAAATAGCAATTTTAGTCTAATTGGCAGTTTTAAATACCCATATGACTTCCAGTGTCAATCGTCGATAAGACAAACATTGATATTAATTAATTATTTAATAAAAATAACTCACTGGATGATCGTAATAATGATACATCTACTAAAGAAAAATCACAGACATTGTTTTTAAAGAAATGAAATTAAAACTTAGAAGAGAAGTAACTCCAGATAAATGTTTCTCGGGGCTCTGATCAGGTTAAGATGCAAATTTACCTTGCTTTCGGGATTTTTGTTTTTCAGTTTCCTAATTCTTTTTATATTATTATTCAAATGTACATTTCTTATGTAGATTCTACAAGTTTTAGTTAAATCAAGTAATAATTAGTGGTATCCACTATTGTTGTTGTTGTTGATTATAAGCAGCTGTAAATAATAAATTATGCTCAGTGTGACATATTCGTTAAAATAATCAGAATTCTGCAATCAGCATTATTGCAGAAAGATTAATGAATGACACGTCACGTGGACTCTCGCTAATCCTGCATCAATTAAAAAATAGGCAGCTTGATTTCATTGGCTGATTTATTTTATTCATGTGGCCTATCATCTTGCCGAATCTAATGACGCAAATATCGGCTAAGGTGTGGCACAAAATGACAGATTTATATATATATATTTAATAATTAGTTGAAAAACCAGTTCAGAAATTATGTACGGGCCAAACCAATCTGAAAATGAGAATTACTTGTACAGATTACAGGTACCTGTACTTCATGGCATGTATGATACTGCTTGCTGCTCGCATGCTCTTCTTGGTGCATAGAGTGGGTGGAGAAACCATATCATCATTATTATGACACCATTCAGTTTTGAAATTTCAATATATGACCAGTAATGTTAAGCTTTAGAGTTTCACTTACTTAATCAGAGCTGCCAATTGTCTGTGGTTAGAGTTGCACTATTTTATCAGAACTGCCAATTGTCTATGATTAGAGCTACGCATACTTTATCAGAGCTGTGAATTTTCTGTGATTAGAGTTACACATAGTTTATCAGAACTGTATCTGGGTGTGATTAAAATTACACATACTTTATTAGAACTAAAAAAATAAAATTGAATGAAACTGCAACAGTGCTGATACATTCTACTCACCCATGTTCTTCATACAGAAAATTAAGGTTTATGATGTTTATATGGATAATCTTTTTAGTTGCTGCTCTGGACAATAGTTGTTTTATTCTGTGGGTTGATTGGAGAGCTGCTTAGCTTATGACTTTATATTTTTACAGGGATTCTTCTGCTGTTAAGTTTTGGTTATGCATTGTTTGTCAGGTATGAGATCAGCCAGAAGGGAGAAGTATACAAATTGACAGTCAAGAATGTGGATTTGTCAGACAGTGGTGAATACACCCTTCAGATTGGTGACCGCCCGAACAGGTGTAATGTCACTGTAGAGCCTTGTGAGTGGAAACAACTTACCTGTAAAATTAGTTTATTTGTCCACTTTTGTACTATAGGATGTGCATGAAGTTGTTCAGCATAAAGATTATAGCTCTGTATTTCTTTTCTCCTCAGACAGCTTTGTCATTCTAATTCTAGACTCTTAGGCCCTAAAGGAGCATATTATGATTTCAATAAATTCTGTTCTAGTTTTTGGCAAGTTTTCAAGTTACACAAGAGGTGAAGAAAAGATGCTGACATTGGATAGGGCACACTGGAGAAGCCAACTGATAGCAGTACAAGACAGTCTTTGTTCTGGAATACCCAAGGCAAAAGAAATAGAGGGAAGCCTAAAAACACATAGAGAGAGGAGACATGTGTGAAAGGGATGAAGAAGACATGAAAATACCTTGACCAAACCAGTGGTACAGGACAAGAAGACTTGGTGTGAATTTGTTAAAGGCTTATGCTCCACATGGAGCTGATTGGTAATGAAAATGGTTTAGTAAAACAATATCCTGTTTTAACTCCTCAAGGAGTAGGGACTATTTTATGCATGAAACCTCCTTCAGAGCTATTCATAGGCTCTGATAAAGATGGTCATATGGTAAGCTTCAGTATAACGCATGGAAATCCTGCCACTTTAGTGTTCATATTTGAAATAATGAGCTCATTCAGTGATATTAAAAGGTGTGAAATACCTCAGACTACAGATTTGAAAGGAATTTTGCTTCTTCAGCCTAGAAGTGATGAGCATTAACTCTGAAAGGATGTGATTCTCTCCAACCAACGGGCTGATCACCCGTTTGCCAGTCACTTCGATTACGGAAACAACAGCAGATGGATTGATTTGCCGTTGCCCTAAAGACGCCAATAGGCGTGATGGGAAACAATGGCAAAGAAAACCTATCTACTGTTGCCCTAAGACGCCACTAGGCGTAATGGCCACTGACTGCTTTGACGGTCGGTGGCTAAGGACGGAAGAAGAAGAAGAAGATGTGATTCTCCAATGTTTGACACAAGGAATTTGTTTTCTTGTAGGTTTAAAATTGATGGATCGGTGCTTTCCAAGTTTAAAAAAAAAGGAGGTAAATCTATACACATCTGTAATGGAAATTGAATGAGGATTAATAAAATATAAAACTTAGACAAAACAAAGCCTTAGTTCCAATATATAGGCCCTGAAGACGGGCCTGTTGTTGAGGGCACCTGGAAAGATCAGCCCTGAATTCTGGCTTTTTGTCATTTGAGAATTAACATTAAAAGAAATCTAATTTTCATTTGTAAACTTCATTTGAGATTAGAAAATCACATTTTGACCAGCTAATGTAACAGTCTTTTCAACTTGTTGACTTCATGGACGCTAAGTAGATACCCCCTTTCTTTCTCCAATTCTTTCTTGCTTGTCTACCTTTATATTGATTTGTTTCTCTTATACATAGGATACCTGATTCAACCCAATGTGGGTTATAATTTGGGTATATAGTGTTATTTATTCTATATAGCATATTACATTAGTAGTTTTTCTTGTGTTGATTCTAGAATGCAAATTTCTCTGTCATTTGTTGCGTAATGTCTGTAGTGTTTATGGTGTATCCCCTTCTGTGGGTTTATCTAGGTTCCCAGGCTTATTTTTCTTTATACTGTTGCGTTTTTAGGGATTTGTAAGTTTTTTAAAAATCTTTTTCTCTTTTTTTTAATTACAATTGACATTATCTTAAATTTATTTATCTACTACTTTATGGTCCTCAAATCTGCTTGTGGGCTGTTAACAAACCTGTGAAATCTGATCTATACTAACACCTAGCTCATTTGACCTATAATTTTGTGTACATTATCTATCAGCACTAAAATGCACTTGTACTCCCCTTTGAAGTTGAAAGATTATTGGATATAAATTAGATTCAAAGATATAATTTCTTTCTTGCAATCTGTAGCCAAAAATCAAATTAGTTGGTCTTAATGGTAATGTTATTTAATGTTTTGAGATTGGCCTGTTTGTGTTGGTTTTTATTTCATAGTAATTTTTGTGTTTTAATGTTTATTTAGTTGTAGTTCATTCTGCAAGAGTTGCACAAGTAACAGCTGTAATAGTGCAAGTAATAACAGAATAGCATTCAAATCTTCAGTTTACACAGTTCAACAGTTTATTAATGTTTCTTATATTTCTTTTCAAGTGCCACGCCCACCTAAGATTGATGCTTCTAAAGTGAAAGATATCTTTGTACGGAAAGGAGAACTCATTGAACTCAACATTCCCTTTGATGGTAGGTTGATTTTTGTTAAGCCTAATTGCACTGTTAAATTATGTACCTTGGAGTTTGCATATCACCTTCTGTAAATTATAGGAAAATTGTTTTTTCCCCTTAATTATACAGTAATACTTCAGACTAGCATTTAAACAGAAGGAAAAAAAATGCATTTGAAAACTCACTGAGCTACTTAAGAGTAGTGAACAAAGCTTAGATAGTATACACATTTTTTCTAGTTATCTTTCAGTTGGATAGTAAACCCATTTTTCATAGTTACTTGGCTTTTTACTATGAAAAAGCATTTGACAGTGTAGACAGAGGATCACTTTGGAAACAGATGAGTCATTATGGAGTCCCCCTGAAGATCATTAATTTGACAGCAATATAGATAATTTGAATTAACAGACAGTGAAAAAAATAAGAACACAAAAGGAAAGTGGAGCTTTCATTGCAGTTGGAAAAATATGGAAAACAGGAGAAATCAAGTCCAATACAAAAATGGGAAACTTCAACTCTGATGTCAAGTCAGTCCTGTTGTTTGACTCTGAAACATAGAGGACAACAAAAACAACAACCAAGAAGCTATGAATTTTCATAAATGGGTGCTTGCATAAAATAGAAGAATTGAAGTGGTGTGATGAGACCACTGATGTGGAACTGATGATGGAAAGAGAACAAGTGCCAGTGCACCAGAGATGAGAAGAAGATGCTGGCGATGGCTAGGATACCTGTTGACATCATTACCTGGCAGTCCTTCTTGTGAAATCCCCAGGGTAGGAGAGGTAGAAACAGACAGAAAAACACATGAAAAAGAGTACTGAAGACAGAAATGGAAGCTATGAGAAAGACATAAAAAAAACTTTGATGGTATATGACAGGAGCACTTGACATACGTTTGTTGAAGTAGTATGCTCCTTGGGGAGCTGAAGAGTAATGATGATCTTGGCTCTTCTTCTGTTGTCTGCCTACCATTCAGCAACATGCACTTAATTCTATTGCTTATTAAATAATACACTGTCTCCTGTCAGGTGCACCCATCCCTCGTGCTCTGTGGTCGAAAGATGGTAAACACATTGATGAGGGCAACCTGGATACCTTAACAGAGCCCAAGAACACACGACTCAGGATTCCTGGTGCTCAGAGGTCAGACACAGGTCAATATGAGTTGACTTTATCCAATGAGGCAGGTGAAGCTAAGGTGCCAGTGAAGATTACTGTTGTGGGTAAGTTTAGTCTCTACACATTTTATGTCACTGGACAAAATATGCTGTAGAGCAATTATATTAATCAAATTTGTTAACAATGCACAAAGTAACACAGCAGTTGTTGTGAAAGCTTTTTTTTCATTTCATATACAGTATGAGGGCGAGACAGAAAGTATCTGCATTTTTGTTTCTGATTATAATTTTCTGTGATAGCACAGTTAGCTGCATACACAAAAATTAATGCGTGTGATTATCAAAGAATAAAAGAAGGAACAAATTAAGAAAATGTCATTCTTTTACCAAACATGATCACAAACAAGGTAAAACATCTGTGTGCTAAATAACCTTCATCAGCAGTCACAGCAGAATAAGGCATTAGGTAAAAGTAATCAAGTGAAATCAAAATGTATACAATAAAAATAAATAGATAACACTTTTAATGTAATATATCCAGTAAATTCTGTAATCATCATCATTAATTGTCAGTTCCATTTGGTACAGGCCATGAGTCAGGTCACACCAAGCTGTCCTGTCCTGTGTCATCTACTCAAGCTCTAGATGTCTTCTTTATTCTTTTCAAGTCTGTCTTGAATTCTGTCCTCCAGGTGCTTTTGGGTGTCCATATATTTCTTTTGTCTGGGGATTCTAGGACTGCATTACAGCACTATCAGCTGGCATCCTCATTTGCCTTGTACAACATATGTAGTGACGTACAGGGCTCCCCCTTTGGGCCCTGGCAACACATGGACATATATTCAATCAATACCATTTAGCTGCCCAAAGAGCATGCGCCTTCAACAAACACGTGCCAAGTCCTGTCACATGCCATCAGCTCAAGTTCTTTCCATGTTTTCCTCATCATTTTCGCTTCTGTATCTAGTTCTCTTCTCCCTGTGTTGTTTGGTCTACCTCTGCCTCTCTTTCCCTGGGGATTCCAGAACAAGGACTGCCTTGTAATACTATCATCAGGTTTCCTCAGTGTGTGTCATATCCATCACCAGTGTCTTCTTCTCATCTCTTCTTCTACTGGAATTTGTCTGGTTCTTGTCATCAGTTCCATATTTGTGACGTTGTCATACCATTTCAATTCTTCTATTCTATACAAGCACCTATATGGACATATAAACTCAACAATAATTATAGAACATTGAAATGTAAACGATATGCTTTATCTGAGTAGACTTTTGTTTCATAGCAGTCAAACATGCAACTATGCACACAAAAATTAAAACATAAAGTATGTTCTGTTGACTAAAGCCCATAGGTTTAAACACAAAAAAGAAAATGAAGAGGAAAGGGAAAAGTAGAAAGTGGGTGGAGATGGAAGAGGATAGGAACTATGAAACGTGCAGAGATGGAGGAAGACAGCCCTTGAATACAAGGTTGTCAGAAGTGAAGAAAGCTGAAAGTGAAATATAGATATGAAGCACAGAATGTCTTGTTGGCTAAAGTGAGTGTGGATGCTTTAGTGCTAACCTTAAATTATTTCTTGAAACTGAGGTGATGATAAGATAACAAATGGCCAGAAGCACAACAGGATTGTTTCTTTCTATAACTCATGAATGAGTTACTTACATCATCTATGATCATTTTGCATTATTGCTTTCTATTCTTTGTCTGGTTTCTGAATACTGTATATCAGGCTTATTTTTATTGTAAAGAATACAGTAACAGAAGTGCATGTGTTATACGAGGTAGCTTCAAAAAGTTCCCGAAATAGTCGACTCATGTTTGAAAGAGTGATTATAGTTTTATAAGTTGGTAGTGACCTTGAGGAAACGACATGGCTGATGTAACCTTCACATGTACTCTCAAACAGAAGTTACAGAAGTTTGTTTGTGTGGTGTGCACATAGCATTGTCAGAGTTGAAAATTTCCTTGATTGAACAACGTACAAATGTCAAATTTTGTGTTTTGCTTGAGAAGTCACCCTCAGAGACAGTAACCTTTCTTAATAAAGCATATGGTGATACCGCAATAAAGAAATCACAAGTTTTTGAGTGGCACATGCATTTCCATGAAGGTCGTGTTAGTGTCGATGATGATCCACGTAGCGGACAACTGCCTACCTCGATAAAAAATGAAAACATTGAGCGTGTTCGGAACGATGTTTGTGATGACAGAAGACTTAGTGTAGAGAAAATAGCCTCAGAAGTTGGAATATCAGTTGGAAGTTGCCACAGTATTCTCCACAAGGAACTGCACATGCACCATGTTTGTCAACACATCATGGTTCCCAAAATGTTATCTCCTGAACAGAAAGAAACGAGATTGACACTGGCAGGAGACCTAATCACTGTGGCCGATCAAGATAACAATTTTCTCAACAACATAATCACAGGAGACATATTGTCCTCAGACAAAACGTCTGTCCTCTGAATGGAAATCACCCTCATCTCCCCGGACACATAAATTTCATTTAGACAAGAGCAAAGGAAAAGTTATGTTGGAAGTTTTTTTTAATTCCCAGGGTATTGTCTACCATGAATTCATTCCTGAAGGCCAAACGGTTAACAAGGAAATGTACGTTGATATCCTCCGTCGTCTAAGAGATGCAATCAAAAGAAAATGCCCAGAAAAATGGAGAACAAACAATTGGGTTCTGCCTCATGACAATGTGCCAGAACATCGATCCCTACTGGTGAAGCAGTACCTCGCAATGCACAATGTGACTGCCCTGGAACATCCTCCATATTCTCCCGACCTGGCACCGCCTGATTTTTTTTCTTGTTCCCTCACCTAAAATCGGCACTGAAAGGGCAGAGATTCAAGGATGCTGAGAACATTATCACCAATGTGACAAAGCAGCTGAGAGAGGTGTCAAAGAATGGGTTCCAGGAATGTTTCCAACATCTGTATGGACGTTGGCAAAAGTGTGTAGTTGCCGAAGGGAACTATTTTGAAGGAAATGTAGTATAAATAATTGTATTGTTACTTATTTCTATACAATACACAAATTCCGGGAACTTTTTGAAGCTACCTCGTATATGACAAAGCATTTGCTGCTTCTAGCTTAAAAGACTGTTTAGTTATAGTTTCTTATAACCATATATGAAATAGAGATGCCTTTGTGAAGCTTGCTGACTTTTCATAGGGCATTTACCACATTATCTATGATCTTTTTATAGCTGTTGGCCTGCATGTTGACTGGCATTTATACTGAATAATAATTTGTATAATCAAGGATGAAGCACTTACACATATCAGTTTGCAAAAATAACATTTATAGCTATTTTCTTCAGTGTAAATGGTATCTGTATAATGACAAATTAAAAAAAAAAAAACAGCGTGTTTAGTGTTTTAAAAATGTAAACATGAAATGTTTATCCAGAATTTGTTGCACTTTTCAATAAAAGTTTTTTTTTCTGTATTTTTACTTGCTCACATAGGAGCAGAATTATTTTAAAGCACAGTTCACATTGTAATTTGTAAAATTATGCTTGTAGATGCCCCTGGCCAACCTGAAGGTCCCTTAGAGGTTGTAGATATTTTTGCCAACCGTTGTGCCCTTTTATGGGACAAGCCTAAAGATGATGGAGGTGCCCCAATTACTCACTACATTGTAGAAAAGATGGATGCTGCCAATGGAGTTTGGCAAAAGGTAAGGACAAACCACTTGCATAGTATACCACTGCACTCTGTTAGTTGTATGCATCAAGCTAAAAGAAGTGACACTCATCTCATTAAGGGTTGCAGTTGCAATTGGCCCTCGTTGCAAGAAGACAGCATTTGCTGTATATACTCTTCAAGTGGTAGTTTGTGTAGTAGTTTGTTTACACTATTAGGTTGTTAATGCTATACACAATCCTTCCTAGTTATCCTTTACAACATGCTTGGTAGGGTACAGCGGTCTTAGTATTTTCAGGTCAGAGGGTCATTCTGGTAAAATTATGTGGCATCATCATTTGTTTTTATGCACAGTATATTTTAAATAATTAATGCATTATTTTATGTATGTAGCTAATATTTAAAATTACTTTATGTTGTTTTGACAAGTAAGTATAATTACATGACCTAAGGCATTAATGAACCCTCCCAGGTTTGTGAGACTGATGACCTTGAAGTAGATGTATCTGACCTTGAAGCTGGCCATCGTTACCAGTTTCGTGTGTCTGCTGTAAACTCACAAGGAGTAAGTGAACCTCTGCCAGCTGAAAAAGACATTCTTGCCAAGGATCCCTGGGGTGAGGACACTTGTATCTGAATTATTATTCTTCTTCATACACACAGACATCAACTTGAATATGTTCAAAGAAAGCAGTGGTCAACTTGAGGCTATTTCTGTCTCCACAGAGCTTTTCAAAGAATGATACTGGTGACAGCCACATGTGCTTTCTCATTTCCTCAAATGTTGGGCATCTCTGAAGCAGATGTTCAGCAGTCATTTTATTGGTGCCACACTCACACTCATTGGTAGTTCCTATCTTCAGCTTGTTGAACAGATAGTATTCCAATCAGTTGTGGCCCATGCAGAGTCTGAAGATTATCACTTGTTCTTTTCTACTGAGCTGGGAATATGCATCTTTTTTTGTGAGGCCTGGATTTTCAGCTTCCCATTTGTTCCTGTATCTGCATCTGATAAAACTCTTTACCTCTTCAGAAATTATACTTGTGTCAGGCTGAGGTAGCTTTCCACCTTCCTTTGCCAATCTGTCAGCTTCTTCATTGCCGGTGATGTTGCTGTGAGATGGGATCTACTGTACTACAACTCTTTTGGATCACTGGCTCAGTTTGTGGAGTACTACTCTTTGGTCATCCAGGTCTGCATTGTTCTGGTTCTTCAGCTTAGTACTTACTGACAGCACATCTGTAAAGAAAGCAACTTGTCTCTCGGTGCTTTCCTCTGTCATTAGGACCTCTGCTGCAGTTTTCAAGGCCTCTGCTCTGAAGTTACCCAAGAATTTTCCGGTTGCCACTGATGTCCTTTTTAGTGTACCAGTGCTTAAATTGAGCAACACTCCTCTACTTCCATCTTCTGTTGCATTTGTTGCTGATCCATCTGTGTAAGCATGGGTCCAGGTGTTGCTTGGGTAATGTGTTTCTATGTATTTTGTGGTTATGGCTCTTCTCTCTCTTGCACTCTGGCTCTTCTTTCTCTCATAACCAGGAATGTTTTCTATCATTGCGGGGAAAGTGCTGTTGTTTCCAAACTGGAAGCTTGTGTGCAGTGTAGATGGGTTTAGCTGTTGATATCACATGTATTGTATCTGTCTCTTCTTTGTTTTGGTTGATTCTACAAAGTTGCTTCGCTTGAGTCTTCTCCTTCCAAGACCATTTATTCTATGGTACATTTGGTGGTCTGTTAGTCTCCTGAATTTCACTACTTGTTTCTGGGCCCTGCTATCTCTTCTATCCTCCAGTGGTTGAAGACATGTAATCTTTTGAGTTCTTTAATATGGGATGGAAATTAATATAGAAAAAAGCAAGATATTGGTGAATAGCCATAAGAAACATGTTCCGACCAACATTACGTTAAATGGGCAAACGTTAGAAGAAGTTAACACCTTTAAATATCTCGGGTCCACTATATGTAGTGATGGAAGATCAAATAAAGAAATCAAGACAAGACTTGAGATGGCCTCAGCTGCCATGACAAGGTTGAATGTGATCTGGAAAAGTAACATCAGTTTTCCTGTGAAGATCAAATTATACAAATCACTTGTATTATCTATTCTCTTGTATGGGTGTGAGGGCTGGACACTCACTGCAGATACGGAGCGAAGGATTCAGGCTTTCGAGCATAAATGTTATAGAAGAATTTTGCGCATTTGCTATAAAGAGCACAAAACAAATGTCTATGTTAGAGAGAAGATAAACACCTATGCAGGCCATCAAGAACCACTTTTGTCAATAGTGAAACGTCGAAAGCTTGCCTGGTTTGGGCATGTAACTCGTCATGACTCCCTTTCGAAAACGATCCTCCAGGGAACAGTCGAAGGTAAACGGAGAAGAGGAAGGCAAAGAAAATCCTGGGCTGATAACATCAAAGAATGGGCAGGACACGGTTTCTCCACACTTGTACGCATTGCTGAGAATAGAGAGCAGTGGAGGACCCTGTCTGCTGATGCTTCCACCATGGCACCCCTACGACCCATGACGGGTTATGGGTTGAGATGATGATGTATAGGTGCTGTCTTCATGCCTCCTGTTTTGATTCTCATTGCTTGATTTTGGAGTCTATTTATTTTATTGAAGTTTGACTTAGTGCTGTTGACTACGCTGCAATGTTATATTCCAGGACTGGTCTAACTCGCCCTGTGTATAGCTTCTTTAGCACACTCTCATCTGCTCCCCAAGCTGTTCCAGCAAGTTTTTTCATGACTGCAATTCTTTGCAATGCACTTATCTGGTTTCTTTCAATCTGGTTTTTCCAAGTCAAACTAATATCAAAATAATGCCTAGGTAGTTTGGATTTTGATCCTGACATAAATTCTTCTAGCACTAGTGTGGAGCTCTGTGGTTTATTTCAGAGGGAGAACACTATGTTTGTTGTTTTCCATTTATTTATATTTATTAGCCATGCTCTGACCCACTCTTCCAGTGATGTGAAGGCTTTCTGCATCCAAATGCTTGCCGTAGTGATATACTCTTCAGAGATCCATAGGGCTAAAGTCATCTGCAAATGAGGCTTTGTGTGTTCTTCTTGGAATATTGTATGTTATGTCATTTATGTATGCAAGGAATAGGGTAGGCGACAGGACTTCTCCTTGGGGGACACCCTGCTCCAATTTAAACTTCCCCTTGACCCCAACGGCTATGCCGGTGGTAGCATAGCTACCAGCAGGGGTTAAAATAGCAGTAGAATATTCAGCAAAATCACTCACAGAATTTCTGAGGCATGTAAAAATAGCATGGTACACATGTTACTGGCAAAGAATGGTAGGTATTTCTGTTGAACCGCCAGTTTTAAAATACATATGGTGATCTTTGCCAAATGGTTCAAATTTTAAAAAAATTGTGTAATTGAGAATATTTCAAATGTTGTGCTTTTAGTAAATTGAGACCTATTTCTACCCAGCTGTAAATGGGTACCTGACTGCTTTTGAGCTTAGGAAAGAAAAGGCAGTGAGGAAGGGAACTGGTCACTCCACCTCTTGAAGATAAACCTACTAAAGTGAAATCTTTAACACTTCACTCCCCTACGGTTGGATCTGCTATGGAACTTTTTTTTTTTTAATGACACTATGTCTTATTCTTCTTTGTTGTTCGCTCTCAAATAACCACATCTATCTCTCTTATAAAGCTGGCCGCCCATCTCAGATTTCTGTCATCACCATACAGTTTCTCCCTCAACTGGGTTGGAGAAGGTCACCCTGCTCCTCTCATTGAGCTGATAGTTTTTGAGTACATGTTTTATTGTCTGTTTCACCTCCCCACATGGACATACATCTGTCTGTCCAATTTTCAGTTTGTTAAATAAATGGTATCTGAGTCTGCAACGGCCGGTTCTCAGTCTGAAAATTATCACTTGATCTCTTCTTGGTAATGTGTAGTATGATTCTGCATTACTGGACTCTCGATGTTCCTTCTGCCATTTTTCTCTCTAGTTATTTCTGATTATTGCTTTTATCTCTTCATTTGTAGCCCTGCCTTCTGTTTGGGTCTCTAACACATCACTCCCCTTCATGAGTATCTGCTAGTAGACTATTTTTTTGTGTGTTTTTTTTAACCACACTGTAATATTTTCAAAATACAAATCTGCATAAAATGCAAATGCGCTATATGTGCAGAGGTGTTAAAAAAAAGAAAATTTTATTCAGAGTGGTCAGAGAGTTTGTTTCCTGAAGTAAAAGGGCCTGGTTTGACAACTGCTTATGTCAGGCTTCAGTGTACCCAGCTCTAAAATGGGTACCTGATTCTGCTCTTGAGTTAGTGAGGAAGGGAACTGGTCACCCAACCTCATAAAGCTGAGGCCTAGCATAGGTTACATTTGTTAGTTTGTAAGACCAGTACAGTTGACATTCAAAAATCCGGTTCCTTCAGATTTCCGGCATGGATTTCGGAGCGCAATTTTAAATTTACTGTGTTGGCGCGCGACTGTTTTCTGGAGCCGTTTATATTTTGATGCAGCTGTTGGGTCTTGCTTGCACGTGTAAACAGGCATTCCTGCTCATTCCTTCTCATTGTATCATTTATTTGCTGCTGTATATCCCCATTATGGATTCACCAAATAAAAGAAGTGGTGTAAAACGTAAACAGGTAGTCATTTTCTGTTAAATATATACAGCATATATAACCATTTAAAAATCCGGCATTTTCAAAAATCCGGCACTCCTCAGGTCCGGAGGTTGCCGGATTTTTGAATGTCAACTGTACTAGAAAAAGCCTTGTAGTAAAACAAACATATTCCAACAACAGAAAACAGAGGCAAGGAGAGACTGTAGATAGTTTTGTTCAAGACCTGTGCAGAATAGCAGCAGACTGTAAATATGGAGTCTCAGAAGGATAATAAACAAAAGATTGCAAATGTGTTGGAGTACTAAATTACACCTTGTATGAAGAGATTCAGGCAAAAACCAATTCTGTCCCGACCTATTCTATTCAACAGCCAGCAAGCTGAAGAAAATGTGTTTTGTCCTCTCCTAAGACTGGGCATTTTTTTCTCATTATCTTTCAAATCCAAGAATCTATAAATTCTGTAATTTCCTAGCATTCTTTCATGTACAGATCCAACAAGTGCTCCAGGAGAGCCAGAAGTCGTTGATTATGACAAAGATTACGTAGAAGTCCAGTGGGACCCACCAGAATTTGAGAATGGAGCACCTGTCAGTGGATACACTGTTGAATACAGAGAGAAGGGAGAAAGTGAAAAGGACTGGAAGAAGGTTTGTGTTCAGAATGTTTGCCCATTGCAGATAGGTACAGTGTAAGGATATTGATGTATAAAACAGATCATTTTGTATATATAATAAGAGACATGACTGACAACATAGTCCTACTTCAAGAAAAAAAATTTATGAGACGTAGACAAATAAAAATATGCAATAAAGACAGCAGAAAAGAATGTAGTGAGAACATCAGCAGAGTAGAGATAAAGAAGTGTTCGGACTAGCCTTAAGCAGTGTAAACTTGATAAAAAACATTCCTGTCTTGGAATTCTCCTGAAGAGACAGAATGATTGGAATGTCATGGTTAAAAGCAAAATAATGGTATGGAACAGTAACTGAAAGTGTAGCTCATGCAAAGTTTCTTAAACTAGCTAATGGTTTACCCATGTAGGCATTCATCTGTGGATACTTATGTTTTTGACTTGAGTATGGGAAGGTTGACATGAAAAGAAGTATAATGAAAAATTATATTTTAAATTCTGTAAGTTCACATAATTTTGGAAACTTTTCCCTGAAGTAAAAAATATGCTGACTCTGAAACAAAAATAAATAGCTTTTACAACTTCAAAAAAAAAAAAAAAAAGAATGAAAATTAATTCCACAGTTAAGAGGTTAGTATTTAAGTGAGGCCAGGTGAGAACCAGTTAATCTGCTATCTTCATTGTTACTATGAATGACTTCAGATACTAACATTTTTGGTAGTGTATGTCTAAGAGTCACAGTTCAGAGGTTAGTATTTAAATGAGGCCAGGTGAAAACCAGTTAATCTGTTATCTTCACTATTAGTATGAATGACTTCAGAAACTTAACATTTTTGTAGAAATGGATGGCATTTTATTTCTAAGGGTCTTGAAACTGGACCAGAAAACAAGGGAACCGTCAAGGGGTTGAAGGAAGGCAAGGAGTATGAGTTCCGTGTCATTGCCAAGAATAAGGCTGGACCATCTGAACCAAGTGAATGCTCTCAACCTGTTCTTTGCAAGTCCAGGAAAGGTTAGTTTTTTTTTGGTCTGTGTTATCATCTTTAAGTTGGATCAAATATAATTACTTCTCCATTCTTGCTATTTAGTCTAAAATATGAAATATGGCTTTCTGTCATAGTCATTGAAATCATTTCCCGGAGTTATTTTCACTTGTTGCTAATATGTTTCAACAGAATTGTATCAACATGTTATAACAAGCTATTTATACTATGCACACTGACTTATTTCTGATTTATCCTCTGTGAATATGATTGCTTTCACTGTACAGAGAGAACAGATCAAGTAAATCCTGTTAGATCTGCTGGAAATTTCTGATTTCTAATATAAGAATTTGTAAGATGCTGAGTTTGATATGTACAAGCTATACATTTTATGTCCTTCAAATATTAAGGGACGGAGCTACAGTAAAAGACTGTATAAATAACTGCAGGATTTCAATACAAATGCACACGGCTGACGTACAACAGCAATAGCTATGCATACTAGTGCATTTAATGGTATAATTCTATTGGTTGCCATCGACAATGTGGAAACCACAGAGGCATATCCCTTCTCAGTGTCCCTGGTAAAATCTACTCTAGAATCCTAGAGCAAAGACTCCGATGCCTAGCTGAGCCACAATTGGATGAAGTCCAGTGCGGATTCCGAGCAAACCGAAGTACTCAAGACCTAATCTTCACACTCAGACAGCTGAGTGAAAAGGCCCTTGAATATAAGAGTGAGATCCATCTTTGTTTCATAGATCTGGAAAAGGCGTTTGACAGGGTCACCTGGAGCAAACTTTGGGACTGTTTGGCAAGGAAGAACATTCCAGCACCTCTGATTCATGCTATACAGAGCTTCTACAAGTCTTGCAGAAATTATGTGAGGACAGCAAACTATAAGTCAGAAGAGTTCAGGACCACCACTGGTGTAAGACAAGGTGATATCCTGTCACCTTATCTTTTCATACTCCTCATGGACAATGTCATCAAGGCATGTAAGGACAGAACAAGAAAGTATTCAGTGGGGTACTGGAAGATGAGACAGGTCTGTATTTCAGAGCTGGCATTTGCTGAGGATGTTGTCCTGATTGCTAAATCAGAGGCACATCTCCAATCCAACCTACAAGTCTGGAAGGAAGAGCTGGAGAAGAGAGGGATGGTCATAAGCAGCTCTAAAACAAAATCCATGGTGATATCACGAGAAGAAAGAGTACATCAGATTAAGCTGGGAGAACAAGTCCTGGAGCAGGTCGACCACTTTAAATACCTCGGAGCTATTATAGACTGAAAGGGAGGCATCAGAGAAGAGTTGGCCACTTGAAAAGCAGCAGCTGGGAGACTTTTTCAGGCCATAAATCGAGGATTCCTCAGCAAGAGAGAAGTTGGAAAGGAAACGAAGATGGCTGTATACCGCTCCACCTATGTCCCAGTCTTGACATATGGATGCGAGTCATGGGCAATGACCGCAACCCACAAAAGCCAGATCCAAACCTCAGAAATGAGGTATCTGAGGAAGGTGGTTGAAGTAACAAGACGAGACATGGTCCGCAACCAGACGATATGTCAAGGCCTAAAATGCACCCCCTGCAGACCCAAGTAAAACAGTCCCAACTAAGATGGTTTGGTCATGTCTGCAGAATGGGAGAAGATCGGCTACCACGACAAGCATGGGAAACAAAGAGCCAGGGATCCAGACCCCCAGGACGACCCAGAGTCCGCTGGGAGGACAACATTAGACAATCTTTGAAGGACCGAGGACTAGAATGGAACCAGGCCAGGAGGAAGACAGTCGATAGGATAGTCCGGCGCTCTCTCTTCCAAACCTCTACACCTCACGGTAGAAGGGGAACGACTAAGTAAGTAAGCCATGGAAAGGATTGCCATGTTGGATTTTACTCTTATTTCAATCCCCTAAGGATTTTTTAATTTGTTGAGCTTTGAGCACCAAAGTTAAAATGCTGAGATATAGAACTTTAAATTGTGCATCTAAAAATAGTAACACTTTTAAAAACATTTTACAACATTATATGCAATAAATCAAAATTTTGATCAGATATCAAATCAGATCTGACAAAAGTTTTGTGCCTAATCTCATGTTGATTGACTAAATATATGCAGTTTGTTAGACCATTAGTAACATAAAATAAGGTTCTGAGAAAAGTATGATTTTCTTCATAGGAAAAGCACAATTTCTTAAGAAAGTACAATTTACACAATCAAAATACACCTCCTTAGAATGAGTTCTGACTAAGATTTTGACATATTTAAATACTCAAGAATATAAATTATCCCATATAGACTAATCCCAATTTTCCTTTTTGTGCACTTTTGGCTTAAAATGCACTGTAGCTTCTCCCCTTAAATGTTAGCACTTTACCTGTTCTAAATTATGCATGGAGGCATATCTGGAGTCATTTTTATATGACCACCATCTATGCACAATGCTACAATATACAGATGTGAAAGTTAAACCTCTGTCTATGAGGCTGATTACATCCTCATTGACTCTTGAAATCATCCACACACTTCAAGTGATTCCCCTTGTGGTGAAATATGTTGAGAACCCAGCATTGCGTGCTTAGCTTGGAGGAGTCACTTGAGCCCCAGACATAACTCTGGCTTTTACCTGGTTGGCTGCATGCAGTAGGATCTCATTGTGGGCCCATAATTGGCAGGGGGAGCTGGAAAGTGGCTCTGTGTAGGACGTGATAATTCCTTGAGAGAACCCAGAACGAGAGCACAGTATTTTAGCTGTGTCTATTTGGAGAGCCCCCTTGGATAGTGGGGAATGCACAGTATGCCATGCACTTCTTCCTCCTAGCTTTGGACCAGGTGTGATTGTCCTTTGCATGCATACCAAGCTGAGAAACTGGAGCTCATGACTTCAACTCAACATGTTTTAGAATGTCAGAAAAGCCAGAGGAAAAGCCTAGATCTACATTGTAGATAATACCAAGGAGTCTTCAACCTGGTATTGGCTGCAAAAGAGCGAGAAGCTCAGCAGCCCTGATTAAATAACAACAACAACAACTGTTCTAAATTAAATAGCAGTCTATTGATTGGGAGATCAGAGCTTAGTAAATTCGGAGATCAAAATATGACGCAGAAAAATATATTTAAAATAAACAGTCTATGGGTGATACTTAAATTGAACTAATCTGTAATTTGTCAGATAAGGCTTCATGAAGTAAGTTTTCTTTAACACAGCCTAGAAAGTAACATTTACTGTATTATTACAACTTCAGACTACAGTGTTCAATTTAGTTGTTTGTTATTATAGTCAAGCCAAGAATTGACCAAAGAACAGTGCCACAGAATGTTAGAATCAAGGTTGGACAGAAGTTTACTCTAGGTCCAATCACATTCGTCGGCGAACCTCCCCCTCAAGTGACATGGGTGGTAAAGAATTTGGTAAGGTCTTGTGTTTTAGAATTGTGTTGTTTATATTCAAGTAAGTCTCTAATATTCTTTATTTTATATGCTATTTCATGCATTTCAAAATCCCATTTGGTTTCAGAAGGATCCATTAAAGTGAATTTAGTTTTGCTGGATTTAATTACTTTGTTTTGTAACTCATTTGTGGTCATTTAAATTTTTACATTATATGTCTTTTTGTGTGCTTTCTTACAAATTAATTTTTTTTTCAGACATCACAATTAAATATCATACATGCCACACCACGGAGATGAAAAACCGTGTACAAAAAATCCAAAAACCCTATACAAAGACCAGCGTAACCTGTACAAAGACTAAAAAATGTATCAAGAGAGTTAATTCATGTAAAAATATTTTCAATTACAGTGAGCTGCCTTATAATTGAGGCATGGGGACATTGTCTTTCAAAGTAGGTCTTCACTTCTTATAAAATCAAAACAATAAATGTCTGAGTTTATTTTACACTGTAAAAATGATGTGATCGTGTTATCATTTTGTCTATTTCTGCGCTTAATTATCACTAACAGACTGGGAAATCCTGTATTTAATAGGACCTTATAAACGAGTTCTGAGACACAGTAATAAGGGGTATGGGTTAGAGATCCTAAACCTAACCCTGAACCCAAACCTTAAATCTTAACCCTAACGACATTCACGACGAACAAGGAAGACATTGAAGAAGAAGTCCACTGTTCTCACAACTAATTTTACTACTTCATTATTATTATTGCAAAGAGAAATGTTTAACTAAACTGTGTTATCCTGTTATATGGGGAGGTTTCTAGGGCGTTTTGAATTATTTCAATAAATATTTGATGTCATTTTAAAAATAATAAAATGATGTTATCACATTAATTTTTTTAAAACAAAAGGCTCATAATTTGCAAAGAAATTATAAACTGGCGCTAGCGTAATTTATTCTCTAGCAAACTTCAAAAATGAAAATAGCCGTTTTAGCCTAATTGGCAGTTTTAACTCTTTCAGTCCCAAGCAAAATAGTGAGTTTGGCCCAAATAAAAATGGCCACCCCAATGTGTTTTTATTGTTGTTTGGAAATAATTTTAAAAAATGTTCATATGCATAAATAACTTTGTTGTTGTATATGAAACTGAAGGTAAATGGATGTACTTTACTCTAGAGCTGCAAGTATAAAAGCATTCATTGGAAAAATTATTAGTTATCCAAGGTAAAATGGAGGCTGAAAAAATAAGCCGGTGAAAAAGAGCAAAAGTATTCAATCAAATTCTTCAAGAATTGTTCCCCAGGAGAATATCCAAGGGGAAAGTTTCAAAATGTCACAAACAGAAATATTCTAACAAAGTACAATCAGTTTTTAGTCAATAAACACTCAGGAAATTGTTAATTTTACAGATTACATCAACAGGTCATATGGTTGTAAAAAAGAGGAAATTATATATTCTTACCTTGCTGAGCTGCTACTCTTCTCAAGATGATGTGTAATCCATAGGAAATCACTTAAGGTCACTATATGTTACGGGCTTTTATAATATATTGTAATAATTTCTGGATTTCTTTTGACTTCGATTGTGTCTATTAAATGCTGCCGTAACATTTGGGTTCATTAACGTTTTCATAGATTTTGTGTGAACGAATGTTTCTATTTCTCGTCTTTTGTATTCAATTCGTTTGTGACGTTTTGTTTCATTGTATATTTGTATTGATGTAATGTAGATTAGTTTGTTCAATAGGTTGAATGATAACACTTGATTGTCGAACTGACAGAACTATGAAAATTTCTTGTAGTCAATCTCATCAAACTTGGCAATCAACACAAAGTCTTCTGAAGATGACATTCTCCATTTAATTATCTGAAGACATATCACATTATGGAAAACATGAACGAAATATGTGGTTCCCATTTCAAAATAAGGAATGACATCAGTCTCATGCATTCTCAACTATTTGACCCTGAGCGGTCATATCAACCGTCGACCTTCGTCTAATTTTCTGTGTTCATATATTTCAGTTCAATACTATTCTCTTCAAACTGTCTTGACATTATCACGTCACATATTATGCCTAATCATTGGCTTTATATTTCTATTAAGACATCTTGTCTATTTGATAAAATCACAGGCTATATCAATTATTCTCAGTTTGGCTGTCCACGCCACAATTTAACATTATCCCTTTCAATAGCGCATTTTATAGTACACCGCGTTCCATCTAGAATATCGCGTGTAGATCTGTGTTTTAATATCAACGCCTTCACATATTCTCGGGACTCAAAATTCCTTATTTATTTCTTATTCCATTAACTAGGAAGCCTGCACACTGACGGTTGAATATATGAGTTAAGACTCAACATATATAAGTGGACTCTGCCACACCTTATCTAAACACTGCTATTAGCCCAAAGGCTACATCAATACTCAATCGTTACTAGGCTTAACGCATCATCTAACGCTTTACGCGTACCCTTTGAAGTCTAGTTAGTTGAGGTGTTGCATGGTGCGACCATCCAAATCAAGATAAAACCAAAATGCTCGTAAACCAGGCAACAATCCTTAAGATCTATCACCCTCGATCCCAAACGTGACACTTGTGGCACATGTGAGGTTGGTGGAGAAGATACAGTAAATAGAGACTGAATCTAGTACATAGGGTAAAATGTGCAAGTATGGCAACATATCAATAAATTCATTAAACTAATGCACGAATAATAACAAATGTCACTCTTAAAAAATATGTTCATCTATCATGTACAGTTTCTTGACAGTAAATCCGCCAGGTGATTGTCAGTTCCAGAAATCGGCAGAATAGTGAAAGCAAACTCCTGTAACAGCAGGTACCATCTGTGGATTTGTGCATTTCTAAGTGTTCGAGACATTATGTATGTCAGCGGACTGTGGTCTGTCGGGACGTAAAAGTGTAGTGTTTGTCTCAGATACATGTCATGATTGACAAACATAACATGTGTCATCTCTTACAGCACATGCATTGGCATGATTAGGTTTTTCCTTCACATCTTCATTATTGTCAGTACAGGCATTAGCATGCCTATGTTTACTCTTTTCTTTCGAATGAGCTCGAAAATGAACTTTCTTCTTTTTAAAAGACTTATTCTTACCATAATATTCTGAAGTATCATCATTCTTGAAGTCCATACCATATGAAGATCCATGTCTGTGATAACCTTTATGATATGAATTATCATTATCCCTGCCTCTGTGATACCCACGATCATGAGGTGAAAAACCCCGATAACCTCGTCGATAAAAATGTAATAGCGAACGTTTATTAGGGAAGTTGTAAGCTCCCCTACATGATGGAAGAAAATCAGATCGATAACGCCCATCAACGCTTTTCAAGCGAGGTCGGTGATCATAAGATCTATGATCGGGGAGAGCCACGCACACAGGCATAGGATCTCGAGGAGAAGCTCTATGGACATCTTTGTTTGGATGGGCTGTTAAAAATTGTCTACCGAGATGCTCGTATTCCTGGATGGAATCTGGATGTCTTTCCTGTAGAAATAATTCTAATTCATAGCTACATGCAGAAAGAACCTTATCTCGTAACATGAGGTCTATTAACGTTTTTTGAATACCTGATAAATCTATCCATCTGCTTAACAAATGTTTAATGGATGCAACAAATTCACCAAAGTCAGCTTCCTTACTTGGCTTAGCCGCATGGAAACGATTTCTAAATCCAGATTCAGTTAACTGGAAACATCTGAGAAGTGTTTCTTTTACGACATCAAAATCGTTTCGGCTCTTTTCATCAAGATTCATGAAGCATTGGAGCGAGTCCCCAGTCAAAAAATCAACTAAGAGACTACTCCATCTCTCTTTAGGTATATTCAGACCTGTTACCTTCATAAGAAATCGAGATGAGAAACTGTCTACACAATCACAATTCTGATCAAAATGTGGCATTTTCAACTTTGGATAAAACATAGTTGCACCTGCTGAAGCTTTAGAGTTTTCTGCTTGCATTTTAGCTAATTCCAAAGCTTTATCTTTCTCTGCATTTAGTCTTAATGCTTCAAGTTCCATAGCATTCCTATGAGCTTGATCTAATTGAAGAAGTTCCATTCTTCATATTTTCTCTCTCTCTAACTCTCTTTCTTTATCTTTTTGAGCCAATTTCTCTTTCACCTGTTCCATTTCTTTATTTTTTTTGTTCCCTATCTTTATCTTTTTGTTCCCTTTTTTTATCTTTTTGTTCCATATTTATCCGTTCCATCTCCAAACTAAGAGCAAGTCTTTTTTCTTCAAGTTCTTTGGCTTGGGCTAGTTCAAACTTCTTAAGTTCATCTGCCCGCTTAACAGCCTCACACTGTTCTATTCTCTCAACGTTAAGCTAAATATTTCTCATACATAGTCTCTGCATATTCTTCAAGTTCAGTACCTGATTTACCCAAATGCACACCAGTGGTGATAAAGTCCTCCAACGTCCACGTGTTTATAGTTAATAATTACCTTAAAACAGTATGTTACCTATCACTGAATTATATAATTGATATATACACTATGAAATCAATCTGTGACTTAAATATATCCTCCAATGTGAACCATGAGATGAGCACAGGTGGCAATGGAAAGCACAATAAAATGAAACACAGTGAAGTGATATCTCAAATTACAAAACATCACGTAACGAATATAAAGCAACTAAAGAAGACTCAAACATATTAATCAAGGAAAAGAAAACATCAAAATAACATTACAAAAATAAACAAGACAAGTCGTCATAAAATATATGAAAAGACAAGAATTGAGATGTGACAACCGTATAAACTTAGATACTGCAATGAAATTACGTCATGCAAATTAAAATGACAAACGACATGACGTCACGACTAGACAAGAATAAAATGGTGTTTGTATGGCAAACTGAGGCTACCACTTCTATAGCGGGAAGACCACTAGATCCTCAGTCAGCGATACTAACACAAGCCCTAACAGTCGTTGAAATTTTCTGAATTCTTCCTTAGAAAGTTCCAGAAAATATCAAGCCCTTTTCCAACCAACCCACGAAAATTACATATAAACATTGAAGCACATAATGATAAAAGGACAAGGGATGACAGTGAGACTGAAGGCAAAAGTTAGACCTTTTGGACAGGAATAGAAGATCAGCACTTTAATTATACAAAGAACGTATCTTTTATGATCCGGCTATGCTAGGGAAATCTTCTTATTTGAACGGATCTGGTTGCTACATTTCTAATATCTAGCACTGTTACCTAGCGAACAGTACTAGATGCAGACGAACGTTCAACACTGGTTCAGTGCAGAATAACATTTCTTAATGCCTGTTCAGGTTGAGAACAAGCACCACTTGTGATTAGCGCTAGGCTGCTACGAGTTCTGGTTGAAACTGACACTGTCTTCACTGCTTGCGATGAATAGATGTACTACACTAAGATGGGCAATGCAGTCAGTATGTCTTCATCCCATTCACAATGGTTTTCTTCTGCTTGCAGGAAGCTCGAAGATTTTGACATGCGTATTTGATATGCCGGATTGTCCTTGAAGAACGAATAAAGTGCGTTTCTCACTGCAGTCTCACTGTCAGTTGGAATATAGCTCTTCTTAAGTTGAATCTCTGTAGATGTTGAATTACTGAAGAACTTTATAGTCTGGTACGAACCAAATGTAGTCAAGTGCCAGAGGATACCACTTCTGACACCAGTATATATGTTACGGGCTTTTATAATATATTATAATAATTTCTGGATTTCTTCTGACTTCGATGGTGTCTATTAAATGCTGCCGTAACATTTGGGTTCATTAACGTTGTCATAGATTTTGTGTGAACGAATGTTTCATTTTCTCGTCTTTTGTATTCAATTCGTTTGGTTTTGTGACATTTTGTTTCATTTTATATTCATATTGATGTAATGTAGATTAGTTCGTTCAATAGGTGGAATGATAACACTTGATAGTCGAACTGACAGAACTATGAAAACTTCTTGTAGTGAATCTCATCAAACTTGGCAATCAACACAAAGTCTTCTGAAGATGACATTCTCCATTTAATTATCTGAAGACATATCACATTATGGAAAACATGAACGAAATATGTGGTTCCCATTTCAGAATAAGGAATGACATCACAGTCTCATGCATTCTCAACTATTTGACCCTTAGCGGTCATATCAACCGTTGACCTTCGTCTAATTTTCTGTGTTCATATATTTCAGTTCAATACTATTCTATTCAAACTGTCTTATCATTATCACATCACATATTATGCCTAATCGTTGGCTTTATATTTCTATTAAGACATCTTGTCTATTTCATAAAATCACAGGCTATATCAATTATTCTCAGTTTGGCTGTCCACACCACAATTTAACATTATCGCTTTCAATAGTGCGTTTTATAATACACTGCGTTCCATCTAGAATATCGTGTGTAGATCTGCGTTTTAATATCAACGCCTTCACATATTCTCGGGACTCAAAATTCCTTATTTATTTCTTATTCCATTAACTAGGAAGCCTGCACACTGACAGTTGAATAAATGAGTTAAGACTCGACATATATTAGTGGACTCTGCCACACATTATCTAAACACTGCTATTAGCCCAAAAGCTACATCAATACTCAATCGTTACTAGGCTCAACGTGTCATCTAACTCTTTACATGTACCTATTGAAATCTAATTTGTTGAGGTGTTGCATGGTGCGACCATCCAAATCAAGATAAAACCAAAATGATCGTAAACCGTGCAACAATCCTCAACACTCACAAATATATTTACACTAGGCCTATTGTATAAACATTACTTTATCATGACACATTATATAAACATATTACAGTCTGATTACATGCTTCTGTATCCATAACTTCATTATCGACATCAGACCTTCCATTACCACTCAATATCAGGCTCCTGTTGAAAAACTGAGTCATCTTCGCTATCCTGTAAATAAATACTACAATCTGAATTATTAGCACTATCTAGAATTTCTTCAAATAACTTTCTAGCTTGCTCTGAAGTTAATTCAGAGGTCTGCCAGAAGCAGTGGGCATGACCATTTCATCTTATAAAATATGCGCTTAAAAAATCCTAAATTAATATCAAACAACAAAAACGCGTTCTTCCTTAAACACACGAGGTATTTACTAGAAAGGTCTTCCTGTCAAAAATGATGTTTTTGGTTGTTAAAATTGGAAAACAGCTCTAGAAAGGAGCAAAAGATACAAAATATGATATGACGTTGATCAGGTCAAACAGGTCGAACCGGAAAACCGATATAACGTTGATCAGAACTTATAATAATAATAATAATAGCCCCTTCATTCATAACTGACTATGGGAATGCGCCCCTGGGGTGACAGCCCTCAGATGATTATTTTCCTGGTGCTCCTTTTGACGATTTCTCCTCTCTTCTGCTTGTTGTGTGAGCCTCTTTTCGCCCACTCTGAGGTGGCGCTGTAAATAGCATCGCCACTTAGTGCGATCGGCAGTTTCATCCTCCCATGTTGCTGGATCCATGCCCAGTGCCCTCATGTCTCTCTTGCCTTTGAACCTCAGTTGTGGTCACCCAACTGTTCTCTTGCCATCTGCTAATTGTCCGTAGAAGATATCCTTCGAGATGCGACCATCTTCCATGCGGCGGACATGGCCAAGCCAGCATAGTCTGCGCTGTCTAAGCAGTGTATACATGCTTTGAAGGCCAGCACGTGACAACACCTCAACATTTGTCACTTTATCTTTCCACGAGATGCTGAGGATGTGGCGTAGACACCATAAATGGAAGGTATTGAGCCTTCTTTCTTGCTTAGCGTAGGTTGTCCAGGTCTCGCTGCCATATGGGAGTGTGCTGGTGATGCAGGCGTTATATACCGCAGCTTTGGTCTTCGTTGTGAGTTTGGAGTTTCCCCAAACACGTGATGTGAGGCGGAAAAAGGTAGCTGCAGCTTTGCCAATGCGGCTGTCAATTTATGTGTCCAGTGAGAGTTTGTCATTGATGGTAGACCCTAGGTATGTGAAGTGGTGCACCACTGCCAATTCATAGTTATCGATAGTGATAACTGGTGCAGCACCCACATCCTGACTCAGTACATTTGTTTTCTTTAGACTTATTGTGAGGCCAAAGTCCTTGCATGCTTGGGTGAAGCGATTCATCAAGCTCTGAAGCTCCTGTTGGCTTTGAGTGACGACTGCAGCATCATCAGCGAACAACAAGTCTCTTATAGTGACCCTTCTGATTTTTGTTTTTGCCTTCAGCCTTGAAAAGATTAAACAGACGGCCATCTGACCTAGTGTGAAGGCATATTCCTTCAGTTGCATCTCTGAATGCATGCTTCAAGAGTAAGGCAAAGACAATACCAAAGAGGGTCGGAGCCAGAACACAGCCTTGTTTAACGCCACTGTATGTCAAAGGGCTGTGATGTGCTTCCAGCATATTGGACTGTTCCCTTCATGTCGTCATGAAATGACTTTATCATTTCCAGCAATTTAAAGGGCAGCCTATTTTCAGGAGGATTTTGAAGAGTCCATCCGTACTTACCAGGTCAAATGCTTTTGTGAGGTCTATAAAGGCAATATATAAAGGCCTTTTCTGCTCTTGATTTTTCCTGAAGCTGGCGGAGAGAGAAGATCATGTCTGTTGTTGATCTACCAGCTCGGAATCCACACTGTGACTCTGGATATATGCGCTCAGCTAACTTGTTTAGTTGCATTAAGATGACGTTGGCAAAAAGCTTACCAACAATACTAAGAAGAGAGATGCCTCTGTAGTTATTGCAATCACTTCTGTCTCCTTTATTTTTATACAGTGTTACAATCTTGGCATCTTGCATGTCTTGAGGAATAGTTGTCTCTTCCCAGCACTGGCACAGCATCCTTAGCAGGGAATGTAATAGCGTGCTCTTACAGCATTTGATTAAATCAGGAGGAATCCCATCACTGCCTGATGCTTTGCCAGAGGCCAAGCTATCAATGGCCTTGCTGAGTTCCTCTAATGTTGGTTCGGCATCCAGAAGATCAGAACTTAAAGAGTTAAATATCCATATGACTTTCACTGTCAATCGTCAATACGACAAACACTGATAGTAATTAATTATTTAATAAAAATAACTCACTGGATGATCGTATTGATAATATATCCACCAAAGAAAAATCACAATGTTTTTAAAGAAAGGAAATTAAAACTTAGAATAGAAGTAACTCCAAATAAACTTTTCCTTGGGCTCTGATGAGGTACAAATTAGCCTTGCTTTCGTGATTTTTTTTTCCACTTTCATTATTCATTTTATATTATTATTAAAGTGTACATTTCTTACGCATATTCTACAAGTTTTAGTGAAATCAAGTAATTCGTAGTGGTATCCACATTTTTATGTTGCTTATAAGCAGTTGTAAATAATAAATTATGCTCAATGCAATGTAATCGTTAAAATAATCAGTACCAAGCTGGCTGCCATCAGCATTAGCAAAACATGATAATGAACGACACACCACGCAGACTCTCACTAATCTTGCATCAATCAAAAAATAGGCAGCTTGATTTCTTTGGTTGATTTTTTTATCTCGAATCTTACGACGCAAATATCGGCTTAGGTGTGGTGCAAGACAGTCTATATATATATATATAATTAGGCAAAAAAACCTGTACAGAACATATGTACAGGGTGTACACATCTGAAAACTCAAACATCCTGTGCTATTGGTAAACCATAGCGTGTGGCATGTATGAAATATGCTTTTATGCCGTAGGTTTTGTTTTGATTTTCTTTTCCAGGATTTGCTGTATGTCTTGTTCTTGACAGTAAAATTGTTATTAGACTTTTTTTCATCGTGTTAAAATAACTATATTTGTGATGTCATATATTCCTAACTTATCCTTCAAGTTCTTCTGATCTTATTATTTCATTTTTTCTGTGAGGTGCTTTTATTTTTTTTTCTAGTCTCAACTTCTGCGTATTCTTCTTTTTCCTTTGTTATTATACCTGCTATTTTCTTCCTGTCTTACTAGTCCTTTCTTTTTAGTCCATTCATCATCGTTTTCTCCTTTTCAGCTATGTAAGGAGCAGCTGGCACCCTTGCAGGAAGTTAGTGACTGAGCACTTCATGTACTCTTGCAGGGGTGTTTCTGCAGCTGTTTGTTTTACAGTTTAGTTTGCTAGCCTATGGTTTTTGTCTATTTCTTCTAGACTTGTAGTCTACTTCTTCCATCTTATATGTCTTACAAATGTCTTCCCTGTATACATTTTAAAACTCTCAATGTCTTTTAAAGGTGTTCTAATCTGCATCTCTGACTCTTTCATATACTACATATTCAATGTTTCTCCCAAATTCTCTGTCTGCAGCTGTCTTGTAATATCAGGTCTAGCTCATTCTGCATGAGAGTAAATTTTATTTTATTTTTTCATGTGTACATTATCAGAATAGTTGAACTATAGCTAATCCATTTATACTCATTTATTTAGGGTCCTAAAGGGGTAAGTGTGTGGCATAGAAATTGAGAGTGACATCCCAGTAGCTACAGACTCTTTTGTGTCAGTCTCCATACTTTTCCCACAGCAGCTGTATTTTCTGTTGAGACTTCTGCTGTGAGCTTAAATGAAGTGGAACATTTGGTACTGTTTAAAATAAACAAAATACATTTTCTTGATTTTGGCAATATTAGCAAACAGATTGTACACTTGGAAACAAGGGGAAAATTAAACACTGTTTCATTAATTTGTCTAATCCATAGTCTCCAATTGATTGTAATTGTATGGAAAAGCATGCAGGCAGTCCCGTTAACCAAACAATCATTATAAACTTGGTTCAACTTGTCAGTGTGATTTTAGCCCTACATGCTGTTTGCCTAAAATTCATTCCTTCTGCTTCTTTTTTTATTTTTGATTATCTATTTCTATTTATTGTATCTTGTATCTACCTCTTTCAGCATCCATTTCTGTATCGTTCATTATCTTCTTGAGCATATAGTTGGTGCTGCAGCTTTCATGTCCTTTTTAGGATAGTCAGGATCCTATTTGGTTCTGCTCTCTTTGTCTAGCTCATGTATGGCTCCTAGAATACCGCTTGTGTACGGCGGTGGCCACATCCCGGGCAACAGTCTTGGCTGACTGGCTAAACTACATGGGTGGAGTAGGAGCAATCTTACTCAAGGGAATGTCCATCCCTAGTACACAAAGACTGAGACGGTGAGTGAGGCGGAGGAATCTGAGAAGATCAACGGCTCGCAAAGCGAAACAGCAAAGTGCGTGGCGCACTAGAGGCATGTCGGACATAGAAAAAGACAATGGCTAGCCACCGTGGAAGAGATTGGGGCCTTACCACGTACTTCCTACAGAAAGTAATGGAATCACAACAACAAGATAAGAACCGATATGTAGAGAACTCTCTGTCCCCTGGGGAAGAATCTACTGTACAAATTAACAGGGAAGAGGCAACTCCTCTAATGAGTAAGGAAGTACATAATGACGAGTGTTCCTTAAATTCTGTTGAAAGGGAGCATTCTGAGAAAGACCACCTAAAAACTAGTAGGAGAAGCCTAAAAATAGGAACATGGAATGTTAGAACTTTAAACGGAGAAGGAAAGCTGGACAATCTTATATTAGAGGCAACCGACATGAAACTCGATATACTGGGAGTTGCAGAGGCAAGACTTTTGGATACAGGCTACATAACAAGAGACCAGTACACGCTTATACACTCAGGAGGAGAAAAACACGAAAGAGGGGTAGGAATGTTGATAAAGAAGGAGTTAGAAAAATACGTATGTGGATACTGGACACACAATGACAGAATGATGATACTAAAGATGAGAGCAAAGCCATTCGACATATCAATCTTACAAACTTATGCACCAACTAAAGATTACAGCGAGGAAGAAATAGAAGAATACTATGAAGAGCTACAACACACACTTAAACCAGTCAAATCTACAGATGTGTTGATAGTAATGGGTGATATGAATGCAAAAGTAGGAAAGGAAAATACAAGAAAATAGTAGGACAGTATGGATTAGGGACAAGAAATGATAGAGGAGACAGACTTATCCAGTTCTGTGAAGAAAACCAGCTGGTCATATGTAACACCTTTTTTGAACATCACCCAAGGAAAATTATACACATGGAAAAGCCCAGGAGATGTAACACGAAATCAAATCGACTATATCATGATAAAACATAGATTTAAGAACAGTGTCACAAGTGCAAAGACACATCCTGGCGCCGACATAAATTCAGATCACAATCCAGTTGTCATCAAAGTAAATATAAAGCTGAAAAGAGCAGGAAACAGAAGACAGGAGGAACCCCAGATAGAAATATCAGCGCTGAAACAACCAGATATAAAACAGAAATATTTAATCGAAGTCAAAAATAAATACCAACAGTTATTGACAGAAAGCATGGAGCAGTATAGAAGAGAAAACCCAGAAGAAAAAGCAACCGCAAAATGGGAATGCTTAAAAACAAGCATACAATCAGCAAATGCAAATTTACCTAAAAAGGAGTCTAAGAAAAATCAAATTTGGATGACAGATGACATCTTGAATAAAATGGCAGAAAGAAAGAAAGCAAAAAATACTCCAGAATATAAAACAATAGACAATGACATACGTACTATGTGTAGAGAAGCAAAAGAACGGTGGATAGAAACAAAATGTAAGGAAATAGAAGACTTGGAAGCGAAGCACATGACAAGAGATATGCATGAAGAAATAAAGAAATTATCAAATCGGTCGCGCGGTTTGCACAAGGAGGAAGCTGTATCAAGAACAAAAATGGTGTAATATTACTTGATGAGAAAGACATATCAAACAGATGGGCAGAATACGTAAAAGAACTATTCGAGGACAACAGAGGTAAAAAACCATCACCAGATTCTAATGAAGGCCCACACATTCTCAGATCAGAAGTAGAGAATGCCATTCATATGATACAAAAAGGAAGATCAGCAGGCATGGATAACATAAACATTGAAATGATAGAAGCTCTGGAGAGCTTTGGTATAGATACAATCACAGAAATATGCAATGATATATACAATACAGGATATTTACCACACGACATGAAGACATCAGTTTTTATAACATTGCCCAAAAAACCAAATGCAACAGAATGTTCAGACTTCAGAACTATCAGCCTGATGAGTCATGCAATTAAGATACTGCTCAAAATCATACAGGAAAGAATAAAAAGTAAAGTAGACAGCGAAATCCAAGAAGAACAGTTTGGTTTTAGACGGAACAGTGGAACAAGAGAGGCAATATTTTGCCTAAGAAGATTAGCAGAAAAATATACAGAGGTCCAAAAAAGTATGTATATGTGCTTCATTGACTATAAGAAGGCTTTTGACAGAATCCATCATGAGAAAATAATTGAATGCCTCAAAGACATAGGTATTGATGGAAAAGATATAAGAATACTCAGTAACCTTTATTGGGAGCAAACTGCCACAGTAAGATCGGGAAGGAATTATTCACCATACATAGACATAAAAAGAGGTGTCAGACAAGGTTGTGTGCTGTCCCCCTGCCTATTTAATTTATACACCGAAAAAATTTTCAAACAGATACAGGAAATACCAGGACTGAACATCAGTGGAAGATCAATAAACAACCTTAGATATGCAGATGATACCGTGTTGTTAGCTGAAAGCGAACAGGAGTTACAAGAACTAGTGAAGCAAGTGAACAGTATAAGTCATGAATATGGACTCGACATTAATATTGAGAAAACTAAAACTATGATAATTAGCAAAACAGACGATAAACCCACATTAAAGATAAGCGTAAATGGGAAAAATCCTGGAACAAGTCAAGAGCTACGTATATCTTGGTCATATAATAACAGAAGATGGCAGATGTGAAACAGAAATCAAGAAGAGAATAGGAATGGCCAAAGCTACATTCAACAACATGAAACATATACTGACATCCAAACAGTTATCTCATAAATTAAAACTGAGAATCATAAAGTGTTATATATATTCTGCATTTCTGTATGGTGCAGAAACATGGACGATGAATAAGCATTTGGAAGAAAGATTTGAGGCTCTTGAAATGTGGATATATAGAAGAATGGGGCGTATCTCATGGAAAGAGATGAAAACAAATAAGGAGGTCCTAGAAAATCTAGGTATGAAAAGAGAACTAATGAGAGAGGTCAAAGTTCGGCAGCTAAAATACTTTGGCCACATAAAAAGGCATAACACCTTGCAGAAGACCATAACAGAAGGGAGAGTTGAAGGTAAACGTGCAAGGGGAAGACAGCGCTATAAGTGGGAAGATAACATCAAGAGATGGACGGGAAAGAGTCTATCAGAGTGTACCACCAAGACAAGAGACAGAAGACGTTGGAGATCCATTACAGCCAACCTCCGTTGTGGAGATGGCAACTGATGATGATGCAGCTTTCATGTATTCTGTATGGATTTTCTTTATTTTTCTGTTTAGCTTCCATTGATTTACTATACTGAGGCAATGAGTGCTTTAGACTTTGTATTGTTCAAACAGATCTATTTAGTATATATATTGTTTTAGTCTCACTTTTACATTAATATCTGTAGTTGGCCCATGTGTTTTTCACAGTATTCTGTTACAATCTGGATTCATTAATGTAGAATATTTCCAGAATGTTTCCGCTCAGGTTGCAAAAAAGCAGATTAACATGAAACTGTCCGTTTTTGTTAGTTACTCCATTCAGTGACTATTAAAACCTAATATGAAACATTCAGATGCATGAATCTTATCTGCAAACATAAGCAGTTCATGCAAGCGGTCTGAGGTGTAGTGTGGAGGGAAAAAATCTACGTTAGGCCACAAGGCCTTTGTCAGGGACAAACAAACAAAAAAACAGAAAGGAAAGAAAGTGAGAATTAAGTAGAAAACACAAAAATAAGAGCAAACACTATCTAATATGCGTCACATGTCAGAATCAAAATGTCTGCCACTGATCCGAAAGTAGATAGAAAATTCAAAGCATAAATAAATAAAAAAACAAAGAAAAGAAAGGACTGGAAAACTGAGTGAGGGAAATACAATATTAAAAAAATTTTGGTTAAATATTGGGAGAGAAGAGAGAGAGAGAGAGAGAGAGAGAGAGAGAGAGAGAAATAGCTGGGGGGAAAAATAAAATAAAAATAATATACAAATATATATACACACACACATACATATAATCAGATATAAATAAATGAATAAATAAAATTAAGTAAATAAATACGAGGAAAAAAAAAAGGTGATAGAAATCATACTAGAAATAGGACTAAATAGAAAGGGATGCCTGAGATAAAAGAATGCTAGGTGTTCAAATCATAGGGTGGATAAGGCATTGTTCAAGGCGGAACCGACTGTTGTTGTCCGAGGAACAGGATCTGATAGCTGTAAACTGGATTTCAGTAGCACCGTGGGGGTCAGGGCTATTCAAGTGGATGGCTACAGGTGTGGGTCCCAACCGAGAGATGTCATAGAGGTGTCTGCAAAATCGATCCCCAAGTAGTGTGCCCTCTTGGCAGATGTAAGTCATTTTGCATATAATAGCATAAATGACGCTGTGCAACTTGCATGTAAAGCCGTTGGTGATGGTGAATGTGGCTTTAGGAAATGACACTGTACGCATTAGGGTAACATACTGGCATGTCTTGCATTGTGTCCAGATACATGGCTGGGTACCAAAATGGTCACTACTGATGGTTTTAAAACAGCTGTGGACCAGGAGGTCCCTAAATTTCTATCACATCTATAAGCCAGCAAGGGTGGTTCACTGAACACTTCCTGGGTCACTGGATCAGCTAGGAGAAGAGGTAGGTGGCAACAGAGGATCCTTCTAACAGCAGTGCTGTGGGGGTGATAGGTCAGTATTAACTTGACTATCAGAGGAGGTTTTGTGGCGGGGGTTGAGGGCCTCTAGACGTGAGATAGGGAGAACACGCTCTATGGCAGAGGTAAAAACATCCTCCGGATACTGCCTCCTGCGGAAGAAGTCCAGCATTTCCTGTGCTCGGCATAGAAAGTCGTCATCATCTTGGCAAAAACGACAAAGGCGGAAAAGTTGCCAGAAAGAAGTGATGGTGACAACAATGTCCAGGAAATTGAGAGAGACAGTAGAGATGTGAGAGGTGAATTGGATAGCAGGGTGGAAGTTGTTAATGAAGTCAGTGAACCTAGACTAGGCGTAGTGCAAGTGGTTTATGCAGTGGAAGACAAAATTGGGTCTTTTGGTTCAAGGAAAATGAAAAGAGTAAATTATACAGCAGTATATTCTCCTTGTACTGGTTTAAATTTCAGATAGAGTAACTGAAACAGCTTATAACTGCATATTTTTCAGTTTGTCACTGAAAGAATAGGTTGATCATTAGAAGTTTTACTTGATCACTTCATCACATTCTTTTTCCTTCATGCCCTCATGCCTTTTATCCAGTTTTTTTTTTTTTTTGGGGGGGGGGGGGGGGGGGGGGGGGTGGGGGGGGGGGGGGGGGGGTATAATTTGTAACAGTACATAGATTTGAATTTACTTATATGCAAACAATTCTCTGAAAACAGTTTGGAAAAGCTGGGACTGCCTGCATACAGAAAAAAGCTTTTACCTGATATTCCACTCATGTAAAATAGCTCAGGGAGGGTTGCTGCTGGGACTCTTTCCCCCTTTCAGATTTATTTTAGATTGCTTTCTTACTTCCTTTTTTTTTTTTTTTTTTACATTTTTGTTTAGACATTTGTTTCAGTTACTAGCCAGACTTTTGTTGCTGTTTTCATTTTTGGATTCAATTATTACTTATTTGTTGGTTTTAACTGCTATTATGTTGTTCCTCGCAAAAATATGTAGTGATTTATTGTTCCAATTAGATTGTGACCAGGTGTTTTACTTGCTGAGTGACTAGTGCTGACAGCAAGTCTCTTAATAATTGGTTTATTGTTTTCTAATGAAATATATTATTTTGTTTTTTTAAATCATGCATCATAAATGCTTTAATGCTGAAAGCTTTATGCCAAATTAATAGGTCCATTAACTTTATAATATTGTAAATATCCTTTATGCAGTTTTGCTTTGAAGTGTTTTCTAATGTGAAAAGTGGTGAATAATAACCCTCAGTAAATGTGGTGCAGAAAACAGGAACACGCAAACATTGGAATAACTTAAAAAGATGTTGCAGAATAAAAAACTCTCTGAACTTTGTTGGGTGTCTTGCGTATGAAGGTACCTATGTCTCTAAGCACCACTGATTGTCTCTTATTTTGGGGAGGAATGCTACATATAAATGCTCGTTACAAGAATAAACTGTTTCTGGGCAGTTCTTGATATATATTTTTAACAAAATAGCTATCTAAGAAAACAAATATGTATCATGTGACATTCTCCATACTTCTACTTAAGAACTATAACTTATGAAAGTCAATAGTCACATCATGCCTGTTCAGAGCAGACCAAGTTTTTGTATTGTTCTATGTATTGTGATTCTTGTTTTACCAGTTATTAATTACGTTATAAATGTGTTTGGTACTCTATTGTGCATCTCTGTATTTATGTGTGTGCCATTATATTCAATGTTTTTTTCTATACAATGTACATGTCTGAAGTCTTTATTGTGTATATTGCTGTTGTGTGCCATCATACACACAGTGTACTGGGTTTCAGGTTTCTGTGTATTGTTTTATTTGAAGCATTTAGTTTGTAACGTATGTGTTGATTTAACAGAAGTATGGTAAGCTTCAAAGTTTATATGTATGTATATAAACATACATGCCGCAAGGTATGTTTATTTGTTGTCTCTTGTTATTTTTATGTTTCACATATTATATTTAGATATATAATGCATATCATACAAATCTCCATGCAATCTGGTTAGATATAGCTAATGTGTACGGATCCGTTCCACACCAGATGTTAAGCTTCTTGTTATAGAATGTTTTATGTGTATTTTGTTGTTGTAGCAGAACATTTAGTGAGAACTTTCAAGGCAATTATTTTTTTTAATTGAATTTAACAGGCTAATTATTTTATTTCACTGCTACTCCTTCACTAGGATCTGGAAACAGGACAAGTGAGGCTCTAGTTACAGTTTTTCAATGTTATATGTTTAGCTGTAGACGCAGTTTAAGCTGAAATGCTGTTTAATTAATACTATTTATTGTTTAAATAAAGTATTGTTATATATTATATTAATATAATATATCTTCTTCTTCTTCGATCCTTAACCACCGACCGTCAAAGCAGTCAGTGGCCATCACGCCTAGTGGCGTCTTGTAGGGCAACAACAAATTGATTCCACTTTGCACAGTCGGTGGCCATCCTTCGTACAGTGCCCCAGCTCTGGTTCATTCTTTGCATCTCAGCCTCCACAGTCCTCCGCCAAGTTGTTTTTGGTCGGCCTCTCTTTCGCTTTCCTTCAGGGGTCCAAAACATAGCTGTTCTTGTGATGGCATCGGGGTCTCTTCTGAGGACATGACCAACCCAGCTCCAGCGTCTGCCAGCTATGATGGTGTGCATGTCCTCTTGCTTGCTACGAGTAAGCAGATCTTGGTTGGTGATGGTATTCGACCAAAAGATGCGGTGAATTTTTCTTAGGCATGTTGTGTGAAAAGAGGACAATTTTGACATTTCCTTCTCTGTGACTCTCCAGCATTCCGCACCATAGAGAAGCACAGAAAGCACGCAACTCTGGTATAATCTTAATTTTGTGCTTGTGCTGTATTGGGAGGACTTCCAGATGTTATTTAGGCTAAAGAAGGCTGTTCTTGCCTTATTCATTCTGATGTTGATGTCTTTGCCTGCCCCACCATCTGGTGTTACTATGCTTCCTAGGTATGTGAAGGTATCTGTCTGTACCAGTTGCTGATTCCTTACTGATATGGGCTCAGGGTTGCTCACATTGAGCGTCATGACCTCAGACTTCTTTAAATTGATGTTCACGCCCACCTGCTGGCTAATTTTATTAAGTCTATCTATTTTTTCCTGGATGTGTTGATGTGAATGTGCCAGCAGTGCAATGTCATCTGCATATTCCAGATCTTCCAATGTAGAAAATGTAGTCCATCTTATTCCTCTTGGACTGCCCTCTGTTGTCTGGCGCATCACCCAGTCTATGACAATATAATATATAATAGTATTATATTCAATAGTAATTATGTAATATCCATTATTTGTTTGTACTCCTCCTTACTCCTCCCCCCCCCCTAAAAAATAAATAAATTATGTACAAGTGTAAACCTACAGCTCAGCCTAGAAGAGCTGCCCTAAAGAGTCCATATAAAATTAGTAATATTTGAAATTTTCTTAAACACATTAATAAGTGTAAGTAATTAAAACTAAAAGGACTCACGTTGAAACTAGTGATGGTGAATGATATTTTTTACGAAAAAATCCAAACTCTGTATGTTACTTGTACTTGAGTGTCTCATAACCAAATTACAGATTTCATCCGGATGTCTGCACCAAGTATTACATGCTCTTTTAGTGGTGGTTTTTGTAGCAAAATATTTGTTATGATGAGATCTTCAGCCTCAAACATCAGTGAAATGGGTTAGGACAAAAAAGAAAAAATAAATAGTGACATAGGTCTGAGATGAACAGCAAGTGTAAGATCAAACGGTCATGCAGGTAATATTTCTTTAACTTATGGGCACATACAGAGAAAAATCAGCTTTTGTTTTGTCATGGCAGAAAGGTGTCTGCCAGTGCTGAATAGATGTAGTTTCCATCTGCAATATGGTGCAATTCCGAGGTCATTAACTCTTGGGAAATCAGAGACTGTTTTGCCGCGAAGGACAAAATTTTGAGTTACCAAGCACAGTAGAAGTTAAAATCTTTTGACATATGTTAATCACAAAAAAGGTTACCAATACCCAGGCCTGGAACATTATGAAAATTTACCATGAACTCCGTACTTCTGGCCACCAAACTCTAGTTCACCTTAGCTGAGAGAAGCAGAATTACAATCAGTACAGTCCTGAAAGATAAAGATAGAATGTGTAATTATTCAATATTCAAAATACCTTATTCTAATACCTATATTCATGTTTACTGCACATGTTGAAAAAATGGAAACAAAAAATATGCTTTCCTCCTAATCATACTGATTTTTGACTAATCTGTATTTTAATTTCAATAAAATAATCTCCTGCATTGTTTGTGCCTGTATGCCTTAGTGTTGGCATGGTATGATCTTAGGTAGCACATGTTTTTGTCATTGTCTAATGTGTTGTTTCTGTTCTGCGCTACCTATTTGTTTGAGTGCTTATGTTTGAGCACTGTGTAATTTGTGTATCAACATAATTTATATTATTTTACATACATATGTTATACATACCTGAATCCATCTTTATTAGCATATAGTCAATTAATTTACTATGTTTCAGTGTTAAAGGGCATTATCTTCAGATTAAGAATTTGGAACACAGAAGCAGATCTGGTTACTTTTATGCTTTATGTTTCACAAATATGCTTTTCAGACCAGTCTATCTCACTCACTCGCATTGCAAAGTATGATCAGATTTGAAAATGTGGAAGAAGCCTTCTCTATCAAAATCACTATTTCAATCAATGTGCACACTGTTTTCACTCTTGTCCTCGTCGCTAGATCTATCAGTCAATCGTTGAAACACGTTTCTAGCCTATTCAGCCGTTAGACGAGATGTACAAGCATTTTTGGTGGTCCTATCACTAATTGCCACGGTAAACAGTTTTACACGATTTGGTAACTAACCCAAAACGCTGAAAAATATGAACATAATATCATTTTTCCAGTGTTCTACAACAACCATGCTTTGGGAATTTGTTTTCCGGTGGCAACTTAAAATCTCGAACCAGATCAGAAAGTGTTTCAGTACATTTTTCATTCGTTTTATTACTAAAATTAGATCGACGTTCTGAGCGGCTCGCGGGCCAAATGATAGGATTTAAAAAGCCGGTCCCACCGGCTCGCAGTAGTTAATGTGTTAAAAAAAAAACTTTATGGTAGGTAAATTATACCAGCCTTAAAAACTGCCTCCTATCACACACACCTCAGTAAATCAGCTTTGAATTATGGCCTCTAGTCTTTTACGAGTTAATTCTTGGTATACTTGTCAAAAACCATGTTTTTACGAGCTAATTCAGAGAGTACATTTTTAGAGAAGACTACCGATACTGATTTTGCGTTAAATAATTTATTTATAATGATAACATAAAGTGTTATATATCAAAATGTGGAGAAATGAAACCCCAATGTCATGCACTGAACTTAATTGTTCAGTGGTTTTAAACATGCATACAACCTATACAGTACTGAGTGCAGAAAAGTTGAAACATTATTTAAAATTTGAAGAAAAAAAGTTGTACTTACCCACAAAAATAATCCAATTTGGAAACCTGGAACTCCTTAAACCACTTTCATTTCCATCTAAAGTCACATAATGTAGGAAAGTTTCAGTTGCTTCTTATCATAAATACAGTTTGTATTCAATCAATCAATCAATACCCTTTAGCTCCCAAGGAACATAGGCCTTCAACAAAAACATGCCAAGTCATCGTGTCATGTGCCATCCGCTCAAGGTCTTTCCATGTTTTCCTCATCATTTTCACTTCTGTATCTAGCTCTCTTCTCCATGTGTTTTTTGGTCTACCTCTGCCTCTCTTTCCCTGGGGATTCCAGAACAAGGACTGCCTTGTAATGCTATCAACAGGTTTCCTCAATGTTTGTCCTATCCATCGCCAACGTCTTCTTCTCAACTCTTGTTCCACCAGCACTTGTCTAGCTGTTGTCATCAGTTCCACATTTGGGACTTTGTTATACCATTTCAATCCTATTTTACGCAAGCATCCGTTTATGAAAGTTACAAGATGCTTTTCCGCCTAAGCTTATTTGAAATCCCTGTTCACAAGAAAAGCAGAGAAAGTTTGTTGTTTTGCTCATAGGCCACGCCAAGATGCAATTGATGGGAAACATACATCATGTCATTTGATTTATGAAAGTCTGAATGTAAGGTAGGAAAGTTAGTTCAGAGGTTCTAAGACTGATTCCTACTGCCAAGTACTGTTGATTAAACACTTGGCTCTATTGAACCTTTCTTCTTGTTTATTAACATACCGCAGAAATAACGTTACCACTAGCCCCCGTAAATACTGAGACAATACAATCCACAACAAAGCAAAGTCAGTCCTTTCTGAAACACAAGCAGGTATCTGATTTCATCTACTGCCAGCGGAAAGTGCACTCAGACACACCTTGCCAATGCCAAAGCCCACATTAAACTAGTAAACACCATTTAGGAATTGTTTTCACCTTCCAAAGATTATGTTTAAATCTTATTGAGCCAACCATAGACTTCTCATTGTTAGTTTCTCTTTCTTCAGGAGTGACTGAATGGTCAATAGGTGTTTTATTATCCCTGCTTTTGTAGCAGTTTCCGATTACAATTTATGATCACTGATGGTTACCTGTGCTCAGAATGGCCTGTAGAGATGAAACTAAGCCTTGCTTAATGATCCTAGTAATACAACCATCCGCATCTTTCCTATCTTGTCCCCGCCTTATTGATGTTGCCTCTCCTTTCCCTGCACTAACACTTCTACTTTATTTTTCAAATAGGATAATGCATTTAATTACCAAATATTCCCTGAACGCCTTGTAAAACTTTTCATACCCTCCAGTATGAAACAAATTTAGCCTGTCAAATCCTGAACCACCCCTTACTACCTAATGCCCCATGTTTACTACTGAACGCCCCTCCTGTCACCCCCTTTTTCCATATCACCCCATTGGATCCTCCCAACGGGAAAGGGGGGTTTGCTGCCCACTTTGGGAACCACTGATTTAATGCATAATTTAAACAATCAATTAATTGTTCTAAACATAAATTTCATTAGAAATATTGACTTATTTTTGTATGCCATACAGTGACACACAGATTGTCACATTTTTCAGTGTACAGTAAGCTCTGGCAGCAGAAAACATGTTGGCTGCCTAAGACTAAATTTTGTTGTATCCTAAGGTAACCAGGACTGCTGAAGAATATTAAAACTTACATTCCTGTGTCCACCCCTTAATTCTGTTAACTCATTCCATGCCCCTTCTCACAAGCAACTCTGATTTAGCCATCACATCTATCTAGTGGAGACGCTTTACTATGGTTACAAACTTCAGCTGTGTTCTGTATTCATGTTCATTGAGTCAAATAATGCAAAGACGGTTCATGCAGACATAATTTTAAAATCAACGACAAGTACTGATTAAATAGACTGGCCCATTCATATAAGCGATGCTGAATCATAACAAAAAAATCAGAATCATAAATATCATACATATATTCAAACATAAACAAGAACATAACAAAAATACTCATAAATAAAAGGATAAACATAATTTATACACATAAGTAAACAATTTAACTGTAGCATACACATAGAAATAATCAAACCCACCTGATTGGCTTGACATAAAAGATGACCTTATAACATGATCCTGGACATGTTACCATCTAGAGACAGATCAACAAAGAATTAATGGGTTTTTTTGTGTGGTGAAGACAGCATTTACCTATATAAAACTTGCACCAACAAGCTTATCTTAGATTAGGTTACATACGTTAAACTTTGATGCAAATTAATATTTAATTTGAATGTTATCAATAGAAAGCAGAATTTCTATTTGGAAGTAGTTTTGTCTAATTTGTGGTGCCATAAAATATTCTTGTAGTCATTGTTTTCACTTTATCAAACAAAATGTTTGATCCCAAAGTGGCTGTATGTTTTGTTGGATGACTTTGCTGTTTTTGTAATTGTCTCTGTTTGATTTCAAGAAGTGTTGTGCAAACAAGGAAAATGCATCTTTTCTTGTACTCACTGAGTGTAATTGTTGAAGAAGCTTACCTTAAACCATGTTTAGTGTTGTAGTATAGAATCTAACTGAGTGTTAGGATGTCATATATGTCATGATAATTGTATATGATTCACTGTCTCAGATAGTATTGTACAACCTCATCAGTAGTTGTGGGGCCAGTTTGTAAATCTCTTTTTTAATGTCCCAGTAAGGTTTATTGGTTAATTGCAGAACATTCTGAAGACTGTTTTTGACAAAGCAGTTTTATATCACTGTGTATAACATGTTTTATTTAACGTCAGTCTAAATGTTTATTATTTTTTTATTTTAAAAGTTTTGTTCTTTTAAATAAGTTACTTGATTAGGGGTGTCATTTTATTGGAAAATTCTTACTGTATTCAAAGAAATATTATTATCACTGCTTAAATAGATTGTAAAATCACTCTCACTTCATTTTTTAAAAAGTCTTTTCTTTATGGTTTGTGTTTAGAATAAAGTTTGAATTTGTATCCAAGTTTGTAACTATAGTATGACTATTTCCCATTCGGGCCTGAGCCCAACGGTGTCCTTAAAATAACTAACAAGCCCAAGGAAACAACCGTGGACTGCACTGAGGGAGCTCGCAAGCATACTGGAGAATACCTCTTGACTGTTTCAAACAAGCATGGCTCTGATTCAGCTGTCATTAGTGTAGTTGTCCTAGGTACACTCTGTTTTGTAACTTTCTTGAGAAAATCATCAGAGCCACAAACATCCCTTCCAAGATGTTAATGGCTAAAGTTTTAGTTTCAAACATTCATGTTATAAGCGTGTTTTCATAGAAATCAGACTTGTAAAGCACAGAATGAGCACTTCTATTGAAAAGCCAAAATGAGAAAAAAATGGCAAAAACATATTTTAACAAAAATGAGGCTCATATAAACATGAGATAAAGATTTTAATAATCCATCAACAGTTGCATGAACATTTTGTAATGATAAGTCAAGTAGATAAAAACATGAATGGTGCTTTTGGTTTTTGCCCAGTAGTGATATGTATTGCACGACAATAACACATTCTTCTCATGTATCAGGACCCCCTAGCAGACCTGGAGGACCATTGGAGGTGAAAGACATCACCAAGGACAGTGCGACCTTGACATGGAAGCCACCTCAGGATGATGGTGGTAGTGATATAAAGTATGACTATAGCATATGTTGATACCCGTAACAATGCTTATGTTAATTTATGGAAGTACTTATATTAACACATTAACTACCGAATTGAAAAACACACTGTGGCCGAATTAAATTTTTTTCCCATTTTCATCCTGTAGGTGTTTGCACAAAGTAAGCTGTAGTTTTCGTAGTTGTTTACAGATTTTTATGAATTACACGTCATTTTAAAGATAAATGAATGTACTATTACAATAAACACCGGTTGTAACTCTAATAGAGGTTGTTGCTATTTAACGGCCCTCCAATGGCCGAGGACTTGCAATATTTTCACAATTATAACTGCTTGCGCCCCATCTCTCAAAATCACAATTTCAATCAATGTGCACACCGTTTTCACTCTTGTCCTCGTCGCTAGATTTTTTTTTTTTTTTTTTTTTTTTTCTTTTTTTTCGTACGCCCGCTAATACTCGAGGCGAAATCTCAGGTTATTGTTAATGTCTAACCTGACATTGATTTTACGTGAGTATCCCTTTTCTTGTACAGAGACAGGTGTCCCTCGCCTGTCGCTAGATCTATCAGTCAATTGTTGAAAGACGTTTCTATCCTATTCAGCCATTAGACGAGATGTACACGCATTTTTTGTAGTCCTATCACTAGTTGCCACGGTAAACAGTTCTACACGATTTGGTAACTAACGCAAAACGCTGAAAAATATGAACATAATATCAATTTTCCAGTGTTCTACAACAACCATGCTTTGGGAATTTGTTTTCCGGTGGCAACTTAAAATCTCGAACCAGATCAGAGAGTGTTTCAGTACATTTTTCATTCGTTTTATTACTAAAATTAGATTGGCGTTCTGAGCGGCTTGCGGTCCAAATGTGATTATTTTGTGAGCCGCTGACAGCGGCTTGCGGTAGTTAATGTGTTAACTTATGGAAGTACTTACAGTGATAGAGAAATTAGTCTTGTAACGGTGCAAATATTAGTCTTGCATATGTACAGATTCAATCCCTGTAGTTCCTGGGGTTCTTTGAAGAGACAACGAACGAACAGGACTGCTGCACACTTAGGCATGTTGCACAAGGCGACTAATATGAGGTTGTGCATGGAACTGACAGTCTCATCATGTAAAACAAATTGCCATAGAAACCACCACTACAAGAGCATGTAATTGCTTGGTGCAGGCTTCCTGCTAAGGAATGAGCGCAGATATGGCTCCATTCTCTGTAAGGAGCACAACGGAAATTGTTGATTTGTTCAAAGTCAGGTCTAAATTAAAATTTTATCAAGCAAATTGATGTTTTCAGATCTTTCAGAATGTAATAGATTGAATGCCATAGCTGTCTGGCCTTTGCAGTTTAATACTTTTGTTATAAATTTATTGCTTGAGTTAATTTTATTTCAGTGGTTATCGTGTTGAGAAGTTTGATATGTCGAAAGGCAAATGGGAAAAAGTTGCCACAGTGCAAGGCAACAAATGTGTTGTACCAAAGCTCCAAGAAGGTCATGATTACAAGTTCAGGATCATTGCTGAGGGTCCCAATGGTGAAAGTGCACCACTGGAACTTGAAAATCCAATCACAGCCAAAAATCCGTTTGGTATGAAATTTTTCAGTAGCTGCTATGTAGTTTTTCTTTTCCATCTTTATCCTTTGCAGAAGAACTTTGATATCTGAGCAACTCTCGGCATGCCATAACTCCTTTTGAAGCATAGTTCATCAAGTTTATTACAATAATGTTATTCCTGAATAAAAGAATGATTACACTTGAGCTCTGCAGGCTAGAACATATTTTAGATCATGGTAGAAAAGTCATTAGTGTATCTTTGTTCTGTATTGTGAATATAACTATTAAATTATTAACGTAATATAGCTCTCTTTAGAGCATGGTTCATTAAAGGTAGCTCTGTAGTCTGTTGTTGGCTAGAACAGTAGTAATATCTGAGCCACTTAGTACCCTATGATTTATTTTAAAGCATTAGTCATTAAGGTTAGCTCATCAAATTGTCACTTGCATGTTTTTCAATTTCCATCCAGATAATAAATTTTTCTATATGTAGACCTTTAAGTTTAGCTTCTACACATTGGTGTCCTGTCACTTTTTTCCTATCCCAAATGTATTATTATTTAACTGAGAAGAAACTTTCTGTGAGGCATTCCAGTCATTGTGTCATACCACGTGATGTTGATGATTCATTGCCTCTTCAACCTTTTTTTTTTGATCGTCATTACTGTATAAACTTGCAGTTTTGCTACTCATCTTGTCATGCCATTTCAGAATATCTCTGTTGATCTTCGTCTGCTTTCTTTTGCCATCTATCTTTCTTGTTGTCACTAATTTTTCTTATCTTCCTTTGTAATAATCAACTGGAAAGGCATACCAGTTTAACGTGTGCAGAAGAAAAGGAAGTTTATTTTATTTATTTTTCTTCAGTGAAGAATTGTATTTTAGTAGTAATGTGATTTATTGTCACAGTGAATATTGCATATATTCATACTTTATGTATTTAAGAATATTCAACTCAAATGTCTAGACAGCCCTAATTTATGGCTCTGAAACATGGAGACAATAAAATGACAACCAAGAAGTTACAGACTTTCATAAATAGGTTATTGTTATTGTTAATCAAAATCGACCTCACTGCACTCCAGGCAAACCCATAGGTGCTCAGTCTCCCTCAGCAAATGTCGAAGAGTATGAATGCTAATTGTACCTGTTTGGTACAATAAATGGGTGCTTGTGCAAAATAAAACGATTGAAATGTTATGACAAGATCACTGGTGTTGAAGTAATGGAAAGAACCAGACAAATACCAGTAGAACAAAACTGAGAAAAAGACACCTAAGTTAGATACATATTGAGAAAATAAGTTGACAGCATTATAATGCAGTCTGGTTCTAGAATATCCAGGGTAAGAGAAAGAGGGAGACCGAAATAGACATGGAGAAGGGAGTTTGGTAAGAAAAAAGATAAGGAAGAAAGGACACATGCTTGGCTTGGTGTGAATTTGTTGAAGGCATGTGTTCCATAAGGAGCTGAAGGTTAATGATAATCACACATGCACACACAAACACACAGATGGGGAAAGAAGATAAAAGAACCAATATTTCTTAACTTTGAGAACTCTTTGAAGGAGTATGTGATGATATGCATCCGGTGAAATAGCGGACACTAATTAAGTCCAAAAAGAAACACAAGCCTAATACAGATTATGTTGGATAGTTCAGCCTGGAAAGATTAAAGACAGAAAATTGGTAGTTTTTCATAGACATGAAGCTCAACAGAGGCATGCAGATTTCCTGTGTACTGACAATGAGGCATCACGGTGTGGCAGTTACAGTTGTTATGCTGAACTGAAATATGTGTTGCTTACAGCCACATTTATTGAGACAAAATGGGAACCACCAGCAGATGATGGTGGAGCTCCTATTACAGGTTATGATGTAGAGAGGAAGGAGCCAAAGACCAACAGATGGACCAGACTTAACAAAGTCCCTGTAAAGGTATACTTTAATTGCTATGTGCCATGTTTATCATAAAAAAAAAAAAGTCATTTTTGTGTTCCTGGGTTTTCATCTGACTTTCTGCAATCAAATTCTTATTTCACTATGAATGATTGGTAATCACTACAGTGGCCCACTCCTGTCACTGTTTCTGCCACAATTATGGCATTTTGGTATCTCCTTTTATCAAGAATAGTCATTTGATCTTTCATCTTGACAGCAGGGTTTTTTTTTTTGGGGGGGGGGGGGGGGGGGGGGGGGGGGGGGCGAGGAATAGCCCATTCAACCTCTGATTGGTTATGATTAAGATATATAATGTAGCTAATTCAAAATAATAATTTTAATTTCTGATATCTAAATATGGCATCATTTCATCCCTCCACTCAGTCTAAATAGTGTAAATCAAAAATGTAAAACTGAGATTGTGTGTGGGCCTTCCCCTGTCCCAAAAATGCAGTCTTTCACATCTGCCATGTTTTTAACAAGGGGGAGGAAGGTGGGAAAGTCTGGGGTGACACCCAAGTCACTAATCATCTGTCATCATCAATAAACACTATGATAACCTCACCAGGCCCTCACTTTCCCATAACATTTAACCTGATATATTTTAACCTGACTCCCTTTATCCACAATTCCGTCATTCTAAAAAACTCTGAAAATTGAAAGTTTTTTCATCCAAAAAAAAAAATAATAATAATAATAAAAATGCTTTTTCGTGGTGTGCAGAAATGACTCAACCATGTACGAGAGTTAGTTCATCATGTTTCCTGCCTGTGTGCTTTATACTACTACATGTAGACTAACACATGCACAACGCATAGACACGTTGATGTAAGTGCTAGAGTTTACAACAGCAGTGAATGTTATGGATTGAAGGTTGGACCTCTTCTCTATCAGCAGTTGGGTGATATCTGAAATTTGAAAAATCCCCAAATCGCTGTTGTGTGTCATTAATTATTTTTTGAAAACTTTAAATTTTCTCTTCAAATGTCAAGTCAGTCCTGTTGTAGAAAAGAAGGATTGAAGTGGTATGACAAGATCACTAATGTGATACTGATGACATGAACCAGGCAAGCTCCAGTGAAACAAGAGAAGAGAAGAAATCGTTGGAGATGGATAGGACACACTTTGAGGAAAACTTACTGATTACATTTCTAGGCAGTCCTTGCTCTGTAATCTCAGGGGCAAGACAGGTAGAGTGAGACTAAAGAACACATGGAGAAGAAAGCTGGAGACAGACATGAAGAAAATGTGGAAAGATCTTGAGCTGATAGCACAGGACTGGAAGACTTGGCATAGGTTTGTTGAAGGCCTGTGCTCTTTGGGGAGCTTACGAGTGATGAAGAAGATAAGCAGAAACAATACAGAGCATCACAACAGGTGGTAATCTGATCATCAGAAACAATGATCCCCTCAGGCAAGTGTTCTGGAGGGTTTGCCACCTTGACACTGTATAGTCATGACTGCCAAGTGTCATCCTCCTGTTCATTGTTGGTTTGTTTTGTTTCTTGACCTTTACTGGGTTTGAATCCACTCTGCCTTTGGTTGCAGTTTTAAGATTGGATATTTACTTCTGCAAACTGCTCATTGTGGTTGTTTTAAAATAGTGTGATAAAATGCAGTATAAAAAATTTCCGTTCTCGACTAGTGTCACGAAGTGGATATAAGTTTAGAGTGTGTCTGAGTGTATAGACAAGACCCTAGTATGAGAAAGACTGAGAAGATAGATTTAGCTGAGAAATGATAGTGAATGTGGACAGATGAGAGACTATTGGCTTCAAGGGGTGAGAACCGAGATTGACTCTCCCTCGCCACTTGTGATGTATTTGATAGCTATAGACTCACCACCTCTGACACACTTAAAGGAGTTAAGGTTTAATTAACGACCACAGACACACTTTACAGACAAATATATAGACGTACCGTATAGTTAAAGAAAGTGACTGATCCAGACTACAGTTTATAGTTTTATTTACACAACAAAAATTCAGATAACATAATAAAATGAATAACGTGCAAGGTCGCACAAACCTGGAACAGAACCAAAACAATTAAACTGGCATACAATATATAAACCCCCAATGTCACCCTCCCCTTCAACCTGCAGGGAAGAAAGTTAAGGATTAAACAACAGGATTTACTAGGTGGGGTCTCTAGCCTTAGAGCCACCACTCCTAACTATCTTAATCTTAATTATTAAAATCTAACACCTCTGTCCAACTGTGGGCCTAACTACGGTCTACACAACCTCTGCGTGAATTTTTCTAAAGTCCTACACAGCAGATCACGAACACTGATACACAAACTGACTTCTTCAATAAAACCTCAGAAGCTGTCCTCTGCTCTGATTTATTAACTCTGTATCACTACTGTCTCTCCACTTTAAACATTCAGAAGGAATTTTAACCCTATCTCCCTCTTCTAATTTTCTCTGTTGATGACTTGGGCTTTTAGACTCAATGACTCTCTGACGCGGCTGTCGTCTTCTAAGGATCTGATGAGTGGCTGGTTGGGAAAAGTATGATTTCCCTATCTCTTTTCCGTTGTACTGATAAGGGGTCTGGTTCACTACCATGACATGTGATAGCTGAAGGCGGAAATTAGATTTCACGACTATTATGGCCTTCTGATGAGCACTAGGCGATGCACCTATCTAATGTGCTTTAGCGAGCTTAGAGCTCCTGATTTCTAGAACCAGTTCCCGCTGAAGTATTTGTTTCTTCTCTGCAAAGGGAACGACTCAATTCCTTCACCACTGGCAATATCTCGAGCCTTGGCTCCTGAGATGACAATTTTTTTTTCTGTTGGTAAAATGTAGGGCAGGTTAAAGCCTGCTCTCTGTGCCGTGAACAAAATTAGCTGTAAACAAAAAAGAATAACAACAAATACACAACACGTCAAAGAAATACTCATCTTTAACACATAACTCCCATAAATAAATCTTCCGTCTATCCCTTACACACCTTTATGCACAAAAGATAAGTTATTTCCAAACTACAGGTCACTCTCCCATACACTCCCCTCTTCTTAATAATGTCTGTTATGTAAACCCAGACGCCCAACACAGGCTGACTCAGATCTCTGGTCTGTCAGCCGTCACAACATTACATACACTGAATATATACACTGAGGGAACTCCTGTGCTAAAATACTAAGGTCTACTTTCTATCCTGACCCGTGATTGTTTTCTCCCTTACACAATTGTATACACCATCTTCCTACACCAACTCAGTAAAATTAATTACACAACTATATAATATATATAGATATATATCTCTAGGAATAATGAAATCCCATCTCAGAAAATAAATACACCTCTCACTCCCCTTCTCCTCCCCCTGCATTATCAAAATAGCCCGCTAGCAAAATACACAACTTCCACTCATGTATACACGCTACCAATCCTCAATAATCACCACGAGGTTACGTACATCAGACCTCATAATTTTATTATTGATTTAACCTTATACGATTAATTAAAGTGCACAATTACGTTAGCGTATTCTCACTGCAAATATCCTAATCAAAAATTGCATATAAAAAGCACCCATTAATCTTAGCGCTAAACTCTACACAGTTAATATCTCAACAAGCCTCGTTACACAAATGATAGATATTCCTACTATTCATAGAAAAATTATATGCACACTTACGGTGTCAATACCTTGTCGAGGTATGGCGGCTTGCGTACCCTGATTACCCCCAGAGCTATGCCAGCGGGAGTTTTACTCCTGGAAGGCTCTACCAAGCTGGACAGGTTTGCGCGGGCAGGGGTCAGACAAAAGTAGACACCCTGGTCCTCCAGGTTGGGGGTTTTAGCATAGGGCTGACACCCCTGTCTATGTATAAAAAATCGAAGTTACAGAAACAACAACGAATGAACAAACTTTGCTGCGGGACGGACATCCGGAGTCTGAGGCTCGTATGACTGTCAGTGGTGAAAGCCGAAAGGAAGCCACTGACATGAGAACGGACGTCCTGACCTCAAAACATGATACAAGAATAGGATTTTGGAATGTCAGGACAATGAATGAGACGGGTAAACTAAAACAGGTCACGGCAGAAATGAGAAACTATAGGTTACACATTCTAGGGATAAGCAAGAGCAGATGGACAGGGGCAGGAAAAGTTAAAACAGCAACAGGAGAAACAGTACTTTACTCTGGAAGAGAGGATGGACAGCACAATGAAGGTGTAGCCATTATTCTACAGAAAGGAATAGAAAGGACATTACTGGAATGGAAACCCATCAACAACAGACTGATAAGATTAAGATTGAGAGGTAGACTGCAGACTGTTTCCAGGACCACCACGTGGAGGTGGAGTACAGTCTTGACCAGCTCTGGTTCGCTGGTCCTGATGCAAGCAGTCAAGCTATGGGTCGCTGACTGCATTCACTATTGCTGCATCTTTGGGTCCCAATTTATCAATTCCACTGTTGACTTCTTTCCATGCCACAATGTCAAACTGTCCAGTATTTGCTCTATTTGTCTTCCCCTATCTCTTTTTCCTTCAATCTTACCTGTTGTTACAATATATTCCAGCTTTCCTTTTTTCATAACATGCCCAAAAAAAGTGGATTGCTTCTTTCTTCTTTGATCCTTAGCCACCGACCGTCAAAGCAGTCAGTGTCCATCACGCCTAGTGGCGTCTTGTAGGGCAACAACAAATTGATTCCACTTTGCTTGTTTCTTACTTGTAAAATAAGTTTTCTTTGTGCATTGGCCTCTTTCAGGACATCCTCATTACTCTTTTTGGCTGCCCATGGTATTTTTAACATTCATCTGTAAAACCACATCTCTGTTGCCTCTAATCCCTTCCCTATTTGTTTACTAATTGCCCGTGGCTCACTCCCATATGTCAGGATCGGTTCTATATACCAATGAAGAACTCTCTTTCTTACTTCCAATAACAAAGAATTGTTGCATAAAATACTCTTCATTTTATAGAATGCTGCTTTTGCCTGAGCTATTCTGCTCTTCACTTCTGAGATGCATCTTCCATCCATTGTTATTAATGTGCCCAGGTATTTGAATTTATTTACTATCTTTAAAATGGTTCCATTTACTTTGATAGTGCATTCTGGGGAAACCCTTTTCTTAGAGATGACCATTACTTCTGTCTTTTTGCTATTAAGGCTAAGGCCTTTATTTTCACTTTCTATCACTATTGTATCAACCATTTCCTGCAGTTCCTTTTCACTTTTTGCTATTAAGACTGTAATCTAAAAAGGCCCATTACAATTTTTTCCCCTCCCTTCCTTATGTGTTATTAAGACTGTAACCTCAGCGTATCTCATGTTGTTTATATTATGTCCGCCGAATGATATTCCTGGCATGTCCTCTAGAGATCTAATTATATTTTCACTGTACAGATTGAACAGATCCGGTGACAGCACACATCATTGCCTGACACCCTTTTTTAAGCATTTAAAATACATTTTGAAAATATTGGCACACTTTGATAAATTTTAAACTTTGATTTACAAGATGACTTCTTGTTTTACAGGAGTGTAAATTTAAAGATGAGAGAGTGCAAGAGGGCAAAGAGTATGAGTACAGAGTTTATGCTTTAAATGAGGCAGGTTCTTCTGAACCCAGTGCAACATCAGTACCTATTATTGCAAAACCAGATAAAGGTGAGTTTGTTTTTTATATCCATCATCATGATTGTTAAGATGTTGACAGAAGTATTATCATCATCAGGAGCAGTTGAAATCAGAACAGCAGCATTATTGGTAGCATGCATGTTTCAAATTGTGGTAGTGATAATATCATTATTAGCTTGAAATAGTCATTACTGCCATTGTTTAACAAACACACTGTATCAGTTGCCTTTGCTCAAAAGACAAATATATTATTAGCTCATTTAATATGACTATTACAAGTTGGAATTGTTAAATCATTGCAATATATTTGTAATATATCATCAATAGAGGCACCCAAAGTGAATTTGGATGGTTTGTTTGGAGCTAAAGAGATCCGTGTGAGAGCAGGAGAGCCTATTAACATTAACCTGGGTATATGTGGTGCTCCAGATCCTACAGTGGAATGGCAGAAAAATGGGAAACCACTGGGCAGTCGAGTAAGTCTAAGAGAGAGATGAAATATCAAATAAATACTGTTCACTTACTCATTTATGCTGGACTGTCACTTCTTCACTGAGGACAAAAATCATTGGCAAAGAAGTCTATTCTTCCTTGAGGCCCATGAGCTTCTTCAGTTGAAAACTACATTTTATACTTTACACATTTTTCTAAGACTGATTACGTATTTTAGAATGTAACTATTTATAAAAACATGAAAGCCACTCACTTGCTTGTGAAGTGACCCATACTTGATTCAGTAAGCATTAACACATGTTTTATTATAAATTGATCACTGATACATATATGATGGGTCATATATGGGCTGCTGGGACTTAATGGAGATTATTACATGTAGTCAGTGAGAATAAACATGCTATCTATCTTGTTTTAAAATTTTTGGCAAAGCATTTCAGATAGCTAGCAAATGAAGTTCAGATGTTAAGCTCAAAATTTTGTTCATCTCTGTGCAGGCTGAAGTTACAAATGATGAGAAAGAAGCCAAGCTTCATGTGCCAAAGGCAGAAAGAGGAGACACTGGCAAATACCAGATAAAAGTGGCAAATAAGTATGGTGAAGACACTGCTATTATATCTGTTATAGTCTTGGGTAAGTCTTTTACTTCATATTTATCTGAAAACTGTTATTTATTCAAGAACTGAATCAAGTTTGGTCCCTTGTTGAGAAAGTCTGCCTCTGAGCTGATCTGGAACATTGTTCACAAACTCATTTAAACTAGAAAAATACAGTTGTTCATCAGATCGGAAACAAAAAAAAATTTTTTTTTCTTTAAAGTGTTCTTTAATTGTATGAGTGTATTCATGGAATATTTTCCTGTGACAAGTTTCACTATAATCTGTCAATAAAGTATAAGAAATTGTAATGCGTAATTTGTTTACAGATAAGCCTGGGCATCCTGAAGGACCTTTGGAAACAACAGAAGTTACTGCTGACAGCTGTAAACTATCTTGGAAACCTCCTAGTGACAATGGTGGTGCTGATGTTACGGGTAAAATAAAATATTTAATGTGGTGACTTTTATTTGCCTTATTGTGTGCTTATAGTGACTCTGACTTTTCTTTATCATGAGTTTGTAGACTGTTTGTCCTACATTTACAGTAACTGTTATTATCTTGTCTCTTTAATTTGTTTTTGTAGAGACTGTTACAACTGTTTATGATACCTTGTGTTTCTATTAATCATATATTTATCCTGAATGCATATTTCTCACAATTTAACAGAGTTTCTTACATGTGTAGCTATGTCTAAAGTAAAAATGTGTACCAACTGGCATGGTAAGCTATTCACTGTGTATGCTCTGAGTTTATTAAATGATTTTAATTCCCTTCTCAGATAAGGGTGAAAAAATAAGAAGTTCAGTGTGCAAGTTGCACATGTTATAAATCCCTTGGCTGTTGAGAATCGTAAAGAGTAGGCTATATGGCGCTACCCTTGCAAAATTTAAAAATTAGGAAACCACCACAAAAATATTTACAGAATGTGTTATACCTGTATACACACATTGAGATTTTCACTGGTGCTACACAGTTTATGCACTGTGTTGAGATCCTCCTTGTGTGAACTAGAAGAGGAGGTCAGAGTATTGATGGAGTTGTCCATGTGCGATGAAGCTGGTCCTTAAAAACCAAACACACACACACACACATACACACAAAAAAGGGGGTGGCAGAACTGTTATAAAATGGCATGCATTGTAATTATTTTTATAGACATTTTATTCGAAAACTGTACATACCATGCTTTATAAACATGCTTGATGTAAACATTTTATTGTAAATTTTCATTTTTAAAATCTGCATATCAAGCTTTAAAAAAACAAAAAACCTTGGTTTAATGTGAAAACTTCTCTGTTTAATCTTCAAAATTAAACTTTTTTGATTAGCAAGGATATATGCCAATACATCATTGTTTTAGTATGGAAACGATTTGGTAAGTGTTAAAGAATCATAATGCAGCTGTGGATGGCTTGTTCTAGCCCTCGTTACTCATCTTCTACAGCATCCTTGGATGGGTGAAATGTAATTATTCTTTGCTCTCTTTTTGGATCCAAGTTAATTCCTGGTTCTAGAATCTCCAGAGTAAGGGAAATAGAGGGAGACCAACAAAACACAAGGAGAAGAGAATAGGCAACAGACTTAAAAGAGATAAAGAAGACATGAAAAGACCTTGAAAGGACAGCACAGGATATAAAGATTTGGCATTAACTTGTTGAAGGCCTATGTTCCATAGGGGATTGAAGGAAAATGAAATAAATATATAAATGAATAATGTTGCTTCAACAGTTACATAATATTATTAACATTTTTGGCATACAGTAATTTGGTTATCTTAAAAACTGTTTATTAAAAAACATATTTTAAGAATCTGCTAGAATATCTTTGATTCAGAAATTAGAGCACTGATTGTGACATTTGAAGGGAAAAAATGCAATAAACTTCATTTTCTGTAGCATCAGTTGTGTATATTTTTTTTCTTCAAAATTAGGTTATATTGTTGAGAAATGTGAGGAAGGTTCCAACATCTGGGAGAAAGTTCCTGGTATTGTCAACAAAGAGTCAATCACAGCTAAAGGTTTAAAGGAAGGCAAGAACTACAAGTTTAGAGTCAAAGCTGAAAATATTTATGGAGTTGGTGAACCACTGGAAAGTCAGAGAATTACAGCCAAGAATCCTTTTGGTTAGTTGACTGAAGCTGAATTTTTACAAGAAGACTCTGCATGCTCTATTCTTTGTAACAAATGAATTAAAATCCACTTATTTATTCATGTATATATTTTACAATACTGTAATAAATATTTCACCGTCACCTTAGAAATGAATGTATATAGCTATAAATCAGTCTCTAAAAATATTTATTGATATCACCTCAATAATTGAAACAAATCTCTATTAATATCCCCACATTCATTACAAAAATATAAATGCAGTTATATTCATAACTTACTCTGTTTAGAGTCACATGGCACTGAAATTTACTGAAAAAGATGTTTCTCTAATTCCTATGATTATCACCATGTTCTCTTTTTTAGACCCTTTCTAGAACATTGTATTACACAGAATGTGTAAGGAATATTTTAAGTCACTTAGACCTTTGGGACGAAACAAATAAGTCAACAACAGAAAGTAATTTCAAAAGGAAACAATAACAAGTGTGACTTATCTAAGTTGCCGTATTAATATTCATTTAAAATCTATTTTTAAAAGTAAGGAGAAACATAATTTTTACATTTTTATTTTTAATGTTAGGATTGTTACAGTTCACTAAAACTACATTTTTTAATTCCAACAAAAGATAGCTTGATGCATCCTGTGATGTTACCAAACCATGCATTTTTCTATCTTCTTATGCATTCTAGCCATTAATATTCCCTAATCTGTTTCTTTCCAGTAGCTATTTATAGGGTTACCATATCGTTCAACACAAAAAGGAGGACAATTCTCAATTTTTAGTCATGAAAATGAGGACAAGGGCGAACATTATAATGAAATTTCTTCAAATTGGAGAACTGATTAAAACTCTTAGTATCATCAATTTGTACTCCTTTTACCATAAAAAATTTTATACTTATTTCTACATCTTCACAGGAGATATCTTCAAGATCTAGCCACTTAAACCCAGAAAATTCATGAAAAGGCTGCATCCACATCTTTAAATAATCTAAACATTCTTCATACAGTGCTTCCACATTGCACTGAAACTGTTGTACCTCAGATTTATAGCCATCACTTTCCATTTGCTTTAGCTTGTCCTTCACTTTGAGTGGCATGAAATTGATATCCTTTCTTTCTTGAAGGAGCTCTTGCAAGGATGAAAGGGTTTTCATTACAATTTGCTAATATGAGCATCTGAAAGCTATTTTATAGGGTATAACTGGGAGTTATCTTCCTTTTCTAATTTGCTAATATGAGCATTGATGAAATACACTTTGCGTGGCATGTAAATTGATATCTTGAAGGAGCTCCTTGCAAGGATGAAGAGGGTTTTCATTACATCAATAAGGGAGTTATCTGAACAATGCATGAAATACATAAAATAGATTTTATTTAATGAATCCTCAAAAAACTTTTTCAATACAGCTGGTGGTTTGTTCTGTGAAAGAAAGAATGACTTGAGAGCTGGAAACATTTGTAGAAATATTTGAACAGCTGGAAATAAAGACAGCCACCGTGTTTTGCTGTGGTTAAGAAGTTGCTGGTATTCTACATCAACAAACTTACAGAACTCTTTTAGGGACTCAACACTGACAGTGTAAATTGAAAAGTAATTATAAATCTTTACAAAACAATTTGTGGGATACCGCCAGAGTGAAGTTAAAATGTCCAATCACTGGAAATGCTGACAAAACAGGGAATTAACAAAAATGTGTGCGGACAGTAATTTTTACCCCCAAAATGAGGACATTTTCGCATAAATGAGGACGTGTGGTAACCCTAGCTATTTATCTTCTTCCATGCTCTAGCATTCTTAAACTTCTTCCACTCTCTAGCCATTGATCTCTATCTTCTTTCATTTTCTTGCCGTGGATATTGAACTTATCTGTTTCTTTTTTTTTTTTCTCTATAGTCTTTGATCTTTTCTATCTACTTCCTAGCCATTGATCTCTTTCTCTGTCTTCTTTCATTCTTTGGCCATTTACCTTCTTCTCTATCATCTTCTACTCTGTCCACTTATTACACTCTAGCCATGGATCTTCTAGCTAGACTCTATAATCTTCCATCATCTAACAGTCAGAAAGGGAAGATCTATTTGCTTAAGTGAAGGAGCTGCAGTGAAATAATATCTTCATTAATAATTGCAGAATTTTGATACAAATGCAATGGGTTAACTTACACCAGTATTAGTTATGCATACAAACAAATTTGATGTTATAATGCTATTGGTTGCCATGGAAATGGTGGCTATATTTTAAATCAGTAAGGTTTTTTAATTTGTTGAGTTATGAGCACGAAAGTTGAAACGGAAGCTCATTATTGTATTTCAAAATTTTTATCAGATTAGACTTTTGGTAATTTTAGTAGATTCTAGGATTCTAGTAGATTCTTTAATGTTAGTATCTAAAAATAGTAACACGTTTTCCAACATGTTACAATTTTAAATTTTTTGTTATTTGCAATAAATCAAAGTTTTAATAAGGTAGAAATTGGATCTGACAGAAGTTTTATTATGTAGTGGAAAGTATATGTGCCATAACTTATGTTGAGTGACTGAGAAATAAGCAAGGTATCAGAAAAATGGTAATATAAAACAAGGTTCTGAGAAACTCAAATTTTTTTCTTTTTTACAGAACAACCACAGTTCTAAAGACAATATCATTTTCATAGTCAAATAGATCTACTTAGAATGTGTTCAGACAAATGATTTTGACGTATTTAATTTCAGGATATTCTAAATTATCAGAAAATAGACTAATCACAATTTTCATTTTTGTCCTATATTGACTTAACAAATTAACCACTGCATTCCACTGTCAGCATCTTGAGTGTTTCTCCACTGTGGCCATCGGCCACTGACAGTGCCAGGCCTTATTTGTTGTAGTAGAAAGCAATTAATCGAATAAAGAATTTAGCAAAACACTTTCTGAGCCAGTCCAAGATTTAATTTACCAGGGGAAGTCATTTTTAAAACGTGGATCATTGTCGAGTTTGTAAAATTAATATAATATTCATATTTTTCTTCTTTCTTAGTTACCAAACTATGTGAAATTATTTACCATGACAACTAGTGATAGGGTAGTTTAGAAAAAAAACCACTCATTTGCCTCGCCTAACTGCTAAACAGGCTAAAACGTGATCCAAAAGTTTTTTTGATAGGTCTAGCTATGACAAAGACAGTGAAAACATCGTGAACAGTGTTTCAAATATTAATTTTGATAGCAGCAATAACAAAATTAGTTATGACAATGAAGATGCTGCTAGTCACAGTACATTTTTATTAATATTAGACAAACATAAAGGTATGTTTTCAGGCACTCGTAAGAAATAAAGAAGTAGAACACTTGGACAACAGAAAAACAACAGACGTGAGTGGCTTACCCAGGGTTCGAACCCCGTACCTTCCGTACGACAACTCCGCCTAGCTATCAAGCGAATCACACTGACCCCACGGCCAGCTAGGCATCCCCAAAAAAAGATGCTTTACTGGCTATTTATCAGTAAGAAACACAAGATAACACCGGAAGTATACAGTGGGCAACTCAGCCCCTTAATGACGCAATCACTTCTGTTGTTCTCCTATTAACAGTATGTGTCAGTCCAAACAAGACAAAGACCTTGATACTGGGTCCAGTAAATAGTAGAAGACTAAAGGACAATAGTATAGAACAGTGGGTAGGTTTCTGGTATTGTATGAACATAAATAACACATAAGGAAGGGAAACCCGAGGCCTGTAAACAGTAAATTAATATTAGACAAACATAAAGGTATGTTTTCAGGCACTCGTAAGAAATAAAGAAGTAGAACACTTGGACAACAGAAAACAACAGACGTGAGTGGCTTACCCAGGGTTCGAACCCCGTACCTTCCGTACGACAACTCCGCCTAGCTATCAAGCGAATCACACTGACCCCACGGCCAGCTAGGCATCCCCAAAAAAAGATGCTTTACTGGCTATTTATCAGTAAGAAACACAAGATAACACCGGAAGTATACAGTGGGCAACTCAGCCCCTTAATGACGCAATCACTTCTGTTGTTCTCCTATTAACAGTATGTGTCAGTCCAAACAAGACAAAGACCTTGATACTGGGTCCAGTAAATAGTAGAAGACTAAAGGACAATAGTATAGAACAGTGGGTAGGTTTCTGGTATTGTATGAACATAAATAACACATAAGGAAGGGAAACCCGAGGCCTGTAAACAGTAAATTAATATTAGACAAACATAAAGGTATGTTTTCAGGCACTCGTAAGAAATAAAGAAGTAGAACACTTGGACAACAGAAAAACAACAGACGTGAGTGGCTTACCCAGGGTTCGAACCCCGTACCTTCCGTACGACAACTCCGCCTAGCTATCAAGCGAATCACACTGACCCCACGGCCAGCTAGGCATCCCCAAAAAAAAGATGCTTTACTGGCTATTTATCAGTAAGAAACACAAGATAACACCGGAAGTATACAGTGGGCAACTCAGCCCCTTAATGACGCAATCACTTCTGTTTTTCTCCTATTAACAGTATGTGTCAGTCCAAACAAGACAAAGACCTTGATACTGGGTCCAGTAAATAGTAGAAGACTAAAGGACAATAGTATAGAACAGTGGGTAGGTTTCTGGTATTGTATGAACATAAATAACACATAAGGAAGGGAAACCCGAGGCCTGTAAACAGTAAATTAATATTAGACAAACATAAAGGTATGTTTTCAGGCACTCGTAAGAAATAAAGAAGTAGAACACTTGGACAACAGAAAAACAACAGACGTGAGTGGCTTACCCAGGGTTCGAACCCCGTACCTTCCGTACGACAACTCCGCCTAGCTATCAAGCGAATCACACTGACCCCACGGCCAGCTAGGCATCCCCAAAAAAAGATGCTTTACTGGCTATTTATCAGTAAGAAAAACAAGATAACACCGGAAGTATACAGTGGGCAACTCAGCCCCTTAATGACGCAATCACTTCTGTTGTTCTCCTATTAACAGTATGTGTCAGTCCAAACAAGACAAAGACCTTGATACTGGGTCCAGTAAATTAGTAGAAGACTAAAGGACAATAGTATAGAACAGTGGGTAGGTTTCTGGTATTGTATGAACATAAATAACACATAAGGAAGGGAAACCCGAGGCCTGTAAACAGTAAATTAATATTAGAACCCCGTACCTTCCGTACGACAACTCCGCCTAGCTATCAAGCGAATCACACTGACCCCACGGCCAGCTAGGCATCCCCAAAAAAAAGATGCTTTACTGGCTATTTATCAGTAAGAAACACAAAGATAATCACCGGAAGTATACAGTGGGCAACTTCAGCCCCTTAATGACGCAATCACTTCTGTTGTTCTCCTATTTAACAGTATGTGTCTGTCAGTACGTTATTTTTGTTCATACAAATACCAGGTCCAAACCTACCCCACTGTTCTATTACTATTGTCCTTTTAGTCTTCTACTATTTTACTGGACCCTAGTACTCAAGGTCTTTTGTCTTGTTTGGACTGACACATACTGTTACACATAGGAAGGGAAACAGAAGTGGATTGCGTCATTAAGGGGCTGAGGTTAGCCCAACTGTATACTTATTCCGGTGGTTATCATTGTGGTTCATACTGAAAAATAGCCAGTAAAGCATCTTTTTTTTTTTTTTTTGGGGATAGCACTAGCTAAAAAAAACGAAGGGGTCAGTTGTGATTCGCTTATAGATAGGCGGATGTGTGTCGTACGGAAAAGGTACGGGGTTCGAACCCGGTGTAAGCCACTCTACGTCGTTGTTTTTCTGTTTGTCCAAGTGTTCTACTACTCTTAATTTAATACGAGTGCCTGAAAACATACCTTTATGTTTGTCTAATATTAATTTACTGTTTACAGGCCTCGGGTTTCCCTTCCTTATGTGTTATTTATGTTCATACAATACCAGAAACCTACCCACTGTTCTATACTATTGTCCTTTAGTCTTCTACTATTTACTGGACCCAGTATCAAGGTCTTTGTCTTGTTTGGACTGACACATACTGTTAATAGGAGAACAACAGAAGTGATTGCGTCATTAAGGGGGCTGAGTTGCCCACTGTATACTTCCGGTGTTATCTTGTGTTTCTTACTGATAAATAGCCAGTAAAGCATCTTTTTTTGGGGATGCCTAGCTGGCCGTGGGGTCAGTGTGATTCGCTTGATAGCTAGGCGGAGTTGTCGTACGGAAGGTACGGGGTTCGAACCCTGGTTAAGCCACTCACGTCTGTTGTTTTTCTGTTGTCCAAGTGTTCTACTTCTTTATTTCTTACGAGTGCCTGAAAACATACCTTTATGTTTGTCTAATATTAATTTACTGTTTACAGGCCTCGGGTTTCCCTTCCTTATGTGTTATTTATGTACATTTTTATTACATTGGTTGTCTTGAAAGGCTCTATTTTCAAGGAAAGAACCATTTGAGACTGTTCCATTCTGTACACATTATACTTCAAGTGAAACACAATCGACATGGGGTGCTGGAAATAAGCTATAGATAGTGTTTTCTTCAAATCTGTCATATTTTCAAAATGTTTGTGATGTTTTTTTCAATTGGAGTAAATGTGATTACCAAAGTTAGTGGTAGTGTAAACAGTAGTCAGATTGTATGTTCTTTGACTATGGCAGCGGTTCCCAACCTTTTTTTCACTTGCGTACCCCTTGGCAGCCCATTTCTATAAATTGTACCCCTAATATTAGCAAAATATTTGAAATTAATATAGTTGCTGTTATTCAAAATTTATAGAATATAACCAGAAATAAAGGGGCCAACCACGGGATTAAAAAACAATGTAATAAAAAGGTGAACAAACAGTGAATATATTTTTACATTTAAAAAATCAGAAGTTACAATAAAAATTAACACATTTAATTTATTAATAATAATAATAATAATAACGTTGTTATTGTTAAAAGTTGAAATCACTTTTTATAACACATGTCACGTGACCATGACAAATGTTCAGTGCGATCCTTGAGGTTGTTTTGAGGCAGTTTTTTTAAATCAGGTTCAAGTGATGTAAGATACAGTCTCAATTCTGGACCTGCATTCAGTTTACTACAGTATTTTTTTTATAAAGGTATAAGAAGAGAAAGCCCTCTCCACCAGCTCAGTATTTGTAAATGGCAACAGAAACTTAAGCGCCTTGTCGGTCAGCTGTTCATATTCTCTGCTGATGTCTCCCCAAAAGTTAATAAGGAATTTTCTTTTGAATTCAGCTATTAAAGTAGTATCAGTCGAAAGTTCAATCAACTTCTCTTTTTCTTTGATTGATAATGTGGCTGCTGGGAAATATTCTTCTTCAAAGGGATTTACAATCCAGTAGTTCTCTTTTCCAGGTTTCGGAAAGTACTTCTCGAAAGATGATTTTAGCCCTTTCAAGTGTTCAATTATTTTCTCGCTCATTTCCTGGGAGAGGTGCAGCTCGTTCTCAGATAGGAAATTGTGCAGAGTTTCAAATACCTCAGGCTGGCCTTTTTCAATACACGACCTCCAAAAATCTAATTTTTTAATCATAGATTCAATTTTGTCTAAAAACATTGAAGATCGTTACCGAGCTATTCTGAAGTACCAAATTTAGTTTGTTTATTTGTAGGAAAATATCCGATAAGTATGCAAGACTCTGAAGCCAATCACAGTCGTGTAACTTTGAAGTAAGTTGGAAAGGATGGTCTTCAAAAAAAAGTTGGACTTCATAGTTCGAACAGCCGGGTAAGGACTTTACCACGAGAGAGCCACCTTACTTGTGTATGAAGGAGCAGGGTAGAATGAAGACTATTCATCTCTTCACACAGTGCTTTGAAAAACCTCGAGTTTGTGGACTTTGACTTTATAAAATTAACCACTTTCACAGCTTCATCAACGACTTTTAATTCACCAGGGAGGCGGTTAGATGCAAGGCTTTGCCTGTGGATGCAGCAGTGGCTGCAGGTTATATTGGGGTCTACCTTCGTGACACGAGCGCGAAGACCGGAGTAGCAACCTGACATAGACTTGGCTCCGACAGTGCAAAGTCCACAACAATTAGACCAATTAATGTCCTTTTCTTTGAAATAAGAATCAATAGCATGAAATATATCCTCACCTCTTGTAAGCCCTGACAGAGGATGACAAAGCAAAAGGTTTTCTTCAACTTCATTGCTTTTCAAATACCTCACAATAACAAGCAAAACAGCGAAATTAGCAATATCTGTGCTTTCGTCAACTTGAATAGCAAAGAATTTACTATTTTTAATTCTACTTATTATTGTCGCTTCAACATCGTCAGACATATCCTGCATTCTTCGAGAAATTGTATTTTTCGAAAGAGGGGTAGCGTTCATTTTGCGAACATGTTCCTCTCCGAGCATGCACAGAACAGCATCTTTTATACAAGGAGAAATTAAATTCTCAGCTTTAGTATGATTTTTACCACATTTAGCAATACGATAACTCAGAGGTTTTCAAACTTTTTTGGTCCGCGGCTCCCTTGACCTGTGCATAAATCACCGCGGCTCCTCTCTATACTATATATTATATATAAGCAATTGTACCCAAAACAATATTAATGACTTCTGAATGTGCATATTTTACATCTGATACCAATTGTGGGGTAATAAGTTAAGTTTCGGACACAAAATAAATAAGACTGTATTTATTTTGTAAATGAAAAACTAAATTAATTTAATCAACTTACAGTTTTATGACACCTTATACTAGTCACAAGGTCAATGAGAAAGATGAGCTTGCTTCTTCATCATCAGTTCTTCAAATCTGGGCACAAAATTCCCAAGCCACCGCGACGCCCTTAGCCGAGGGCCGCGACGCCCCTGGGAGCCGTGACGCACAGTTTGAAAACCTCTGCGATAACTAATACGGTAGGAGGCCTCAAACGCATTTTCGTTATCTTTGTTAGCTGACGACAAGTACGATGTCACATTCTGTTGCTTTGATAGGCGCTGAAAAAAATTGCGTTCCTTGTTTTCATAACTGGGGTGTTTTGTTTGTAAATGCCGCAAGAGTAACGAAGGTTTCATGCTACCATTGGATAATACTTCCCGACACACTACACAGTGGGGCTTAGCACAGTCCTCATCTCCTATAAACGCCAGTGGCGCGCAAGAAAAACGGCGGAGATTGTCTCACACAGTTCATGTTGTATAGTGTATAGTATAGCGTTGAATTAATTTCACAACTTTTGACTTGTCTTTTACACTGTTGACTTATATATCTTTTTTCCGCCATTACTCAATTTTTTTCACGTACCCCTGAACGTCCTGTCGCGTACCCCCAGGGGTACGCGTACCACAGGTTGGGAACCGCTGACCTAGAGGGTGAAAAAGTGAACAAAAATTATTTACACCACATTGTGTTATTCAGTTCAGTAGTTAATATGTTAAAATGAACTGTTGTTTCTCCCCTTAAATTGTTTTACAGCTTTTTTTTCAGACTTTCTTTGCTGATTGCATTTGATGTACTATTTAGTTTTATTTGTTTTTGATTTTTTGTCTGCATCTAAAAGCTTCTAGTTGTTTCGTAGGTTGAACCATTAATGCCAACGCTTGCGTTCATAAATAAGAGTTGACAGATGATATCACTTTACAAGAATGAATGATTGTATCTAGATATGATATCCTCCACTTAGATGAAGATCAATCTTTCAAATCTTCATCATCATCATTTCTCTTGTGGCCCCTTATGGAGCATGGAGCCACCACTGAAGCTGGTCCCCTTGAAGGAACCCTGCACCAAATCATGCATATGCTCATATAGCAGAGGCTGCTCTAGCAATGTGTTGTACATGATGAGGTTGACAACCCCAATGCACAAGCTCATGTTCGTTACCTCCTACAATATACTTGATGGAAAAGCAGACCTATTCTTTCTTTGTCTTATCTTGATAGAATTGCTAAATTCAACTAAGGTGGTCAGTAGTTAAAAATTATCTCAGTATTGTCTGGTATCCTGTCTGTGAGTTCATTTAATCTACACTTGCTTTATGCATTTTAATGAACAGATTTAGAGATGGTGTTAACCAAAAATTAATATTATAAGATTTATTTGTAAATATGCACGTGAGAAGAAAAAAATAATATCTTTTGTTCCTTGAATGACTTTACAGAAACTCCTGATGCACCCAGAGACCTGGGGATCACCAAGTATGACAGGTTCTCAGTCACACTAAGCTGGAAGGAGCCAGTTAGTGATGGTGGTAATCCTATTAAAGGTTTGTGCATTTAATCAGTTCTTATCATCTAATGTCTGAATTATCAAGCATAGTTTCTTCTGTCACTTAAGAAAGTTTTCTTTAACATGATAGATCTGGCACAAGATGGCCAAACTAACGCTCTATTCAGTTCTTAAACTGATTCTGTACGTAATTATTTTCTCCTCTGGCCGGAATTATTTTTAGACCCCAAAAGTTTGCATATACATAAGTTTACTGAGATAAAATATCTAATTATAAGTAAAGTATAGCTTATTATATATGAATTTAAAGGAAAATGAATGGGCATTATGAACATATTAATCGTTTTTACTAAGTTTATAATTTAGTAGTTTTATTAGACTAAAAAGTACATACCAAAAAAAAAAAAAAGATATGAAATTATGAAAAAACATTTTCCACTTACCTAAGGCCTCCATCAGAAATTGTTGTCACAATACATTATAATTGCTTTCATTTTGTAGGTACTCCATTTGGTAATACAGAAAAAGTAACAAAACTGTGATTGAACATCCAGTTTTTTTCATTTTTCACATAGTAGTAATACGACTCACTAAAGAAATTCCACTAAAAATTTTAAAAATTCGCAGCTTGCATCCTAAATATCCATGTCCATGAAAACACAACTTCAATCACATAAATGGCACTAATTTTTCAAGAAAACATAACTACACATTATTGAAAAGTGGCTCTCCGTATAAAACCTTATTTCTTGCTGCTGTGATACTGTTCGAAGCAGTACTTTGCGCACAGTGGAGGATTGGCAGTATATCCTTTACATACAAAAGAACTCCTGGATGCTTTACAGTGAATGCACTTTCTCTGGTTGCCAGACCACATAATAAGATGCAGAGATCCTTGAAGTCTCTCAACAGCATTTGAAATTCTGGGTCTACCAAGTAACAGCAGAGAAGATCCTTGTTGTACATCCTCAGGAGTTTTTTCCACCATTTTTAAGTTTTTCTGTTGAAGTTATTATAATAAGACAAAATTTGATCGACATGGTCGCATCCGTTCATAGAAAAGTTATATTCATGTATAACTTTTGGTTTTGTTTTCAAATTCTTTCTGCTATCTGATTTACTAATATTTTCTACTGAAGCCTTGGAGGACACAATAATCACAGGCTTTTTTGCCTTTTTATCTTTCCATGCAGTCACAAGAATTGAGTTATTGTCATCAAGAAATGATTTTGTTTCAAGATGATGAAGCTTCAGTGTCTTGATTTCTGCAGGAAAGTTTTTCCTATTTATATTTAGAGTGCCTGTAAAATATGTTTTCTGGCTAATCAAGTAAGTTACCAGCTGATGTGTAGTATAATATCGATCGGCAAATACTTACTTACTTAATCGTTCCCCTTCTACCGTGAGGTGTAGAGGTTTGGAAGAGAGAGCGCCAGACTATCCTATCGGCTGTCTTCCTCCTGGCCTGGTTCCATTCTAGTCCTCAGTCCTTCAAAGACTGTCTAATGTTGTCCTCCTAGCGGACTCTGGGTCATCCTGGGGTCTGGATCCCTGGCTGTTTGTTTCCCATGCTTGTCATGGTAGCCGATCTTCTCCCATTCTGCAGACATGGCCAAACCATCTTAGTTGGGACTGTTCTACTTGGGTCTGTAGGGGGTGGGATTTTAGGCCTTGACGTATCGTCTGGTTGTGGACCATGTCTCTTCTTGTTACTTCAACCACCTTCCTCAGATACCTCATTTCTGAGGTTTGGATCTGGCTTTTATGGGTTGTAGTCATTGCCCATGACTCACATCCATATGTCAAGACTGGGACATAGGTGGAGCGGTATACAGCCATCTTCGTTTTCTTACCAACCTCTCTCTTGCTGGGGAATCCTTGATTTATGGCCTGAAAAAGTCTCCCAGATGCTGCTTTTCGAGTGGCCAACTCTTCTTTGATGCCTCCCTTTCGGTCTATAATAGCTCCGAGATATTTAAAGTGGTTGACCTGCTCCAGGACCTGTTCTCCCAGCTTAATCTGATGTCTTCTTTCTTCTCGTGATATCACCATGGATTTTGTTTTAGAGCTACTTATGACCATCCCTCTCTTCTCCAGCTCTTCCTTCCAGACTTGCAGGTTGGATTGGAGATGTGCCTCTGATTTAGCAATCAGGGCAACATCATCAGCAAATGCCAGCTCTGAAATACATAACCTGTCTCATCTTCCAGTACCCCACTGAATACTTTCTTGTTCTCTCCTTACATGACTTATTAACATCATCCATGAGGAGTATGAAAAGATAAGGTGACGGGATATCACCTTTGTCTTACACCAGTGGTGGTCCTGAACTCTTCTGACTTATGGTTTGCTGTCCTCACATAATTTCTGCAAGACTTGTAGAAGCTCTGTATAGCATAAATCAGAGGTGCTGGAATGTTCTTCCTTGCCAAACAGTCCCAAAGTTTGCTCCAGGGGACCCTGTCAAATGCCTTTTCCAGATCTATGAAACAAAGATGGATCTCACTCTTATACTCAAGGGCCTTTTCACTCAGCTGTCTGAGTGTGAAGATTAGGTCTTGAGTACTTCGGTTTGCTCGGAATCTGCACTGGACCTCATCCAATTGTGGCTCAGCTAGGCGTTGGAGTCTCTGCTCTAGGATTCTAGAGTAGATTTTACCAGGGACACTGAGAAGGGATATGCCTCTATGGTTTCCACATTGTCGATTGTCACCCTTTTTGAAAATTGGTTTGGCAAATACATGATGGCCTTTTCAAAATGGTGCCAGCAGCATTTGAAAAACCTTGACTGCCATGCCTCCGTCAAGATCTGCCTCTGGATTATAAGAGGTTTTATTGCCAAAATATGGAAGCAAATTTAAAACATACCCATTAGTTGAGTCACACAGTCCAAATACTTTGATGTGATAAGATCTTTGGCTTACTGCAATTATACTGTTTATACTGCCATCGTCCTGTAAAACCAACCACCATTTCATCCAACGATAAATTTTCAAATGGGTAAAATGCATCGTTGAATTTTGCTAACAGCAAATTCATGAAGGATTCTATTTTGGCTGTACTTTCAGAATCAGGCTGTGAACAGTAGTACAGCATTGTATGAAAAATACTTTCAAAGCGCTCACGTTTGAACATAGTGTGATAAAATGCAGTATTAAAAATTTCCTTTCTCGACCAGTAGTGCTTGATGCTTGGTCGAACATCAATCCCCATTGCTATAAGTATGGCCAAAAATTTTATCAGCTCATATATAGTAAGAGGTGTCCAGCTTGAATAAATAGACCTCCTTTTCTGTGGATTGTTCATCATGCATTTATATGATGCATATGCATTTATTGAATCACATAAAAGCTGAAGAACATCATCTGTCAACAGAGCCTTGAGATAGTCCAGTGGTGTAGAGCTGTCATTTAGATTCGCATTAACACCTGGTGTTTTATTTGGTATAAATCTAAATGAATTAAACGTGGCACCTTCACTTACTTCTCTCCAAACAGATTTTACAAGTTCAGACTCAACTTTCCTACGTTTTGTTTTACTGGGACCTGCCTGCGGCGACGCCCCCCTTCTCAGCTGCTTCAGAATCACTTATTATAGACTCGTCAGAATCACTATAAATTTCAAATTCTTGATCAGAATCTGATCAAATGTCACTTTCACTACTGTCTAATACAGTTTCCAGCCAATCTCTGGCCTGAATAGCTGTTAAACGAGCAGGACGTTAGGATTGTAAACCGCTTCCATGCTGTGTATTTTCAGCCATTGTTTATCACCACGAAACGCAAATAAAAATTAACAAAACACACCGAAATTCCCACCAAAACTTGAACAAAGATTGTTCCGAAATGCTTAACACATTAACTACCGAATTGAAAAACACAGTGTGGCCGAATTAAATTTTTTTCCCATTTTCATCCTGTAGGTGTTTGCACAAAGTAAGCTGTAGTTTTCGTTATTGTTTACATATTTTTATGAATTACACGTCATTTTAAAGATAAATGAATGTACTATTACAATAAGCACCATTTGTAACTCTAATAGAGGTTGTTGCTATTTAATGGCCCTCTGATGGCCGAGGACTTGCAATATTTTCACAGTTATAACTGCTTGCACCCCATCTCTATCAAAATCCCTATTTCAATCAATGTGCACACCGTTTTCACTCTTGTCCTCGTCGCAAGATCTATCAGTCAATTGTTGAAACAAGTTTCTAGCCTATTCAGCCATTAGACAAGATGTACAAGCATTTTTTGTGGTCCTATCACTAGTTGCCATGGTAAACAGTTTTAAACGATTTGGTAACTAACCCAAAACGCTGAAAAACATGAACATAATATCAATTTTCCAGTGTTCTACAACAACCATGCTTTGGTAATTTGTTCTCCGGTAGCAACTTAAAATTTCGAACTAGATCAGAAAGTGTTTCAGTACATTTTTCATTCGTTTTATTACTAGAATTAGATCGACGCTCTGAGCAGCTTGCGGTCCAAATGATAGGATTTTAAAAGCCGGGCCCACTGGCTTGTGGTAGTTAATGTTTTAAAAATGTGTTTACTTCCGTTCTGGATAAAATTCCGGTCACTTTAAAATACTGGATCGGAAAAAGAATAAAAATTAGTTCGAGTCTTTAAATAGACTCTACGGCTATACGAACGGAACTGTGTGTCTATAAATAAACTCTACGCACGGGATCAGTTAAACTGTATTTTATCAGTAACCTACTGGTTTCTTCTTCTTTCTCATTCGCCCTCAGACTTCCACATTAATTACTCTAATATAGGTAGTAGTCAGCTCAAGGTCCCTGACATCTTCAATCAGTATTTTGTGGAGAGAAGTAGGTTTTTTGCTGTATGCTACTCCATCCACTACTATGTATTGGGCAGGACTGCAGTAGATGTTCAGCTGTCATAGGGTTGATGCCACACCTGCTGGTTTAATATGTGTCCCGTCATAAAGTTGGATTTTCCCTCATTACTTTTTTTTGGGGGGGCCACTCTTGTTATGATTTGTCTGAAACTTGAACTTATACTGTTATAGGCATGTACTGGTAATCTATCAGTTTCCATTCTCATGAGATGATCAGACCACTTAATTTTCTGTCTGTTTATATACTTGATGCAGGATATATTTTCTACAATTTGTCCAATTTCCTGATTTCTCATTCTGATTTCTCATGTCTCTCTTGGTAACATTAATGGCATTTCTCAAGCATCTTCTTCAATTCACAGGATGTGATTTTCCTGTCTTCTGCTCAAGTTAGGGACCATGGCTGACACTGATAGCAAAGAGTTGATAAGAATATACTATTTTTCTTCTGTCATTTATTTAGTTTTCCTTCTGGCCGCCGGATGTTTCAGTAGAGATGACATTTGGTAAGTCACTTCACTGGCTTATTGACATCGTATTTCAATTTCTGTTTCAAACCTTTCATTTTCTATTGAAAAAAATTTTACATTTTCTTCTGCAGATATTTATACAATTTTTCTTGTCTTATTCAGTGTTAGAAATCCATTAAATGCTGCAAATGTGAACATGTTTTTATAGTACCAAAATTATTAGCACCTTATTTATATGTAGCTTGTAAGTAGTACTGCTGAAACGTGATCTTATTTGCGGTCACTTCTTTCTCAGGCTACATTATTGAGAAGAAGGAGAAGGGAAAAGACTGGACAAAGGCTTCTACATTTCCTGTGCCAGAGACAACATACTCTGTTATCAAACTGAATGAAGGCTCAGAATATGAATTTCGAGTTATGGCTGTCAATGATGGTGGCCCTGGCAAACCAAGCAAGGCTACACCGAAGCATATTGTCCGGGATCCTATCTGTGAGTTCTGTCTTTGCTGTATGTGTTTTAGTGAACAGCTACCAACAGTGTGGTATGATTTTATTTTAAAGTCTGTTTTATTCTTTTATATACTGCTTGTGGCATAAAGCATTGCGGAGAGAGATAGTGTGGTTTCTTATCCGTTACACATTTTTGTTTGTTTCTCTCATACCTGCAGTTCCTGCTAGTGCTCCAAATGCACCCAGTGTGGATAAGATCACCAAGAATTCAGTTGCTCTGTCCTGGACAAAACCAGCCAGTGATGGAGGCAGCAAACTCACTGGTTACGTTATTGAGAAGAAGAAGAAGGGTGAGGACTGGATAGAATGTGCCAGCCTGCCTGCCAGTCAACTTAGTGCAACAATACCAAACTTGGGAGAAGGAGAAGAATACCAGTTCCGTGTCAGAGCAGATAATGCTGCAGGCCCTGGTGAACCAAGCAAGCCCACAAATGTCATCAAAGCAGAGGACCAGCCAGGTATCATGGTTGTCGTTTTTTACTTATATAGACTGACACTATCAATAAATTTATAATTCCTTTTCCTATATATTCAGTGTGTTAGAATTGTTATCTTATTTTTCACATACTTAATATAGGAAAATAAAACCTTTTATCATATTAGCGTACAAATTTCGTATTTTAAGAATTTGTTCTTAATTCATCATCATCATTATCCCTCAGTTCTCCAAGGAGCATAGGCCTTCAATAAATTTATACCGAGTGCTTATGTCCTGCGGTAGCGCAGTGGTTAGTGCACCACCTAGCTCTGTGGTCCATGGTTCGATCCCCAGTTGAGGTGGGGTTTGTTAGACCACAAACGGCTTCGGGGTCGACCCAGCCTCATGAATTGGGCACCAGAACAACTCTGTGAAGGTTAAGGCGGCCGGTGTGATGCAGACCACATCACCCCTAGTGTACCGATGGTCAAGAAATAATGGGCCTAACGCAGTATTCCCAATATGCCTCAATAGGCGTGTAATGGGATCCTGTGCCATCTGCTCATGGTCTATACATGTCTTCTTTATACCTTCTCCATGCGCTTTTTGTCTTCCTTTTACATTTCTTACCCTAGGGATTCAGAAAATAGGACTACCTTGTAATTTTATCAGCAGGTTTTCTCATTGTGTATCATATCCATTACTAGCATCTTTACTTCATATTTTCTTAAATGCTAGGATTTAAAAATTTTTATGTATTAACTCATTCTTACCGCGTGGTACGCGAAGTTACCCTATAGATTACCCACTGGCGCATGGTGCGCCTGCTTGATAGGAGTTCTAAAGTTGAATGAAAAATTAATAAATAAGTGGCCATAGCTTGTTCAGATCATAAAAACACTTCCTGTGGACCATGTGTTTTGAACTAGTAGCAAAATAAGTATTCTGGTGCTTAGTTTTTGCATACATTTATCAATTAATGACGTTATTAGGCAGTTTGTTTACAAGTATCATAGTCATATACATAGAAGTCATAAACTATCAACAGATTGACCACAATAGATTATTTCTAAATAAATTTTAGCGATAATTACCTATTTTCTGAGAAGGGCGTTTGACAAATTTGATATTTTTAAGTAATCTGTTAATTAAATTGCGTGGGATAGGACTGTGTAAGTGAGATTCCAGCTCTGCAAAGTGTGACTTCACAAAAAAAATAATAAAAATTAGAATTTTCATTTGTTTTTGTTCAAATTATTTGGCTTAATTTTGAACTGGGTATACATTTCAATTCCTAGTTTTTTTACCGCCAGAGAAATTAAGTAGAGTTGAAATATTTACGTGTAAGTGCACAATATTAATCGTTTTTTTGTTTTGATTTTTTATGGTTTCTATACTTCACAAGACATAGCAAATAATTATTACATCACATAAGAACTTGGTTCCGAAGGTTGTTATAGCCGGGAGTTGTAGTGAGGATAAGCTCTCACTGCAGATAAATACTTCTATGGCACGTGCCTCAAATAGCCTCTGACAACCAAGCCCAGCTCCCGGCCTTCATGTGCGGCTCAATTTGAGCCCGGCGGAACTGTGTCCACTGACGGGTGAAGGGGAGCCACTGGCACCTTAAAACCAGCAGCTTTGGGCAGATAGGGCTCCTGATCCTTGGTTGGTAGCTTATCTAAGAGAAGGTAAAACTCTGAATTCAAACCACCACTGCCTTGCGAGAATTTCCATTTATGGAAAAAGCTTCAGGAGTAAACCCCGAGGATAAATCCGGTCCGCGACCCCACACACCAGCTGTTCGGAGTCACGCACTAAGGTATCACCCACTAGTATAATGTTGATTCAACATTATTCTGGCAACTCTTGCAACGTAGCTGGTACCAAACTGTATCAGCTACTGCCATTCCTTTGGATCTACCGGCTGCATAGAGAGGGGGAACTTGCTGCATGGGCAACACTTGATCTCCATATAACTGCCCAAGCTCGCGCCCTGGAGAGGACACTTCAGCTTCATCCTATAAGTGTTGGCAAAACATGGGACGTAGCAGTTACCGGTTATAAGCATTTTGCCCAATTGGTGTAGGGCATGGCGCCAGGGGCTACTTCCGACAGTGGGAAAGATTCTAGGATCTCACTGGACAGTTACCGCCTGCTTCAATCTGGGCAGCCTCCAGTCAGTTAGGTGTTGTCCCACCACTGTCTGCTTTCCCCATTGGGTGCATGGGGATTAGGGTCAAACCCAAACTGTGGACAGAAAATTTTGCACCAAGCAATTACCACAAAACAAGAAGTAATAGAAATAAACAAACTCTCAGATTGGAATGCTGGAATGTCCGGACTATGTTGACTGGACTAACAGAAAACCTACAGGACATAAACGATATCAGGAAGACAGCCATAATCAATGACGAGCTTAAACGACCAGGTGGAAATAGCTGCTCTTCAGGAAACGCACCTGTTAGGCTCTGGAATGGTGAGCGAGAAGGATTACACATTTTATAGGCAAGGGAAAGCCCTTAATAAAACTAGAGAACACGGAGTAGGTTTTGCGGTAAAAAAATCGCTAACTAAAATGGTTGAACCAGGTGAGAATGGATCAGAATGCCTGTTAACGCTCCGCCTGCAAACTAGCACAGGTCCCATCACCCTTGTCAGTGTGTATGCTACTCTATATTCTGCCTCAGAAGCTAAAAACGAGTTCTACGAGAATCTAGCAGCAGTCATCAAAAGCATACCTAGGCAAGAACAGCTTGTTCTCCTTGGTGACTTTAATGCTAGAGTGGGTGCCGATAATGTTTCATGGCCTTCCTATCTGGGCAGGTTTGGCATTGGTAAGATGAATGAAAATGGACAACGGCTCTTGGAGTTGTGTGTCCATCATGACCTCTGCAGGACAAACACCTACTTTCAGACAAAACCCCAACATAAGGATCATGGAGACACCCATGATCCAAGCACTGGCATCAACTGGATCTGATTCTCGTCAGAAAGCCACTTCTCAGGTCTGTGCTCTCCATGCGCTCATATCAAAGTGCAGACTGTGATACAGATCACTCCTTGGTTTGCTGCAAAATCAGAGCTCAACCAAGAAAACTACATCGTGTCAGACATGAAGGGAAACCATGCATTGATACCAGCAAGTTGTCAGACCCTGTCATGATCGCTCCATTTACCGCATCCATTAAGAAAGTGCTCAGTAGCCCTCAGCATGGTGATACTGTTACAGAGAACTGGGAGTACCTGCGAAAAGTACTGCACTTGCCACCTTTGGTAAGAAAACAATGAAGTCAGATGACTGGTTTGATGCTTCAGCAGATGTGATGTCACCTGTAATTGAAGCTAAGTGGAGTGCTGTGATTGAATACAAACGTTCACCGAGTGTTAAAACCTACAGATCCTGAAGGCTATGAGAAGCAAAGTTCAACACTGTGCAAATGACTATTGGCTCCAGCTCAGTGAGAGCATCCAGACCGCAGCGCAAACGGGCAACATTAGACAAATGTATGATGGTATAAAGAAAGCCCTTGGTCCCCATCAGCGGAGAGAAACTAACCGATAAGAGTAAGCAGATGGAGAGGTGGGTCGAACACTACTCTGAGCTTTACGCTAGAGAAAATACCATCATGCCTGCAGCCCTTGATGCTGTCAAATGTCAGCCAACTATGGAGGAGCTGGATGCTGAACCAACATTAGAGGAACTCAGCAAGGCCATTGATAGATGGCCTCTGGCAAAGCACTAGGCAATGATGGGATTCCTCCTGATTTAATCAGATGCTGTAAGAGCACGCTATCACATCCCCTGTATAGGGTGCTGTGCCAGTGCTGGGAAGAGAAAACTATTCCTCAAGACATGCGAGATGCCAAGATTGTAACACTGTATAAAAATAAAGACAGAAGTGATTGCCATAACTACAGAGGCACCTCCCTTCTTAGTATTGTTGGTAAGGTTTTTGCCAGAGTCATCTTAATACGACTACACAAGTTAGCTGAGCGCATATATCCAGAGTCACAGTGTGGATTCCGAGCTGGTATATCAACAACAGACATGATCTTTTCTCTCCGCCAGCTTCAGGAAAAATCAAGAGAGCAGAAAAGGCCTTTATATGTTGCCCTTATAGACCCCACAAAGGCATTTGACCTGGTTAGTAGGGATGAACTCTTCAAAATCCTCCTGAAAATAGGCTGTCAAGAACCAATTAAACTGTGGTTCCACCACTGCAGTGTAGATTTATAATAATAAATACAGGCTCATTCTTCCCAGGCTACAACCACACCACAATGGCTAAGAAATGAACACCTTTAACAGGAACTTTCCTTTAATACTATGCACAATACAATAAGGCCTCACACGGTCAACAAACGCATCAAATACAATAATGAAATGCCACTGTAACACTTGCCTTAGCAGCTTAATCTATCAGCATCATACACAACAGAACGACTTACACTGAAAACCACTACAATGAATATCGCTCACCTGAGCGGCAAAACTATGGAAATCATTGACAACTTCTTAATCTACGGCCTGGAGATAATACGACCTAGACAGTACACTGCTCTAGCATTTCAACGTACTTATCCACCAGGACCGAAATATGGCAAGCACTCAATTAATAGTCCATAACATGAACCCCACAGCAATCTAGCTGGCAAAAGGGAAATCTGCATCCTACAAGGACGATGGCTAGTTTGTGACTGTCTAATTTTTGCACCTTTCTCCCCCAATTCTGGTAGTCACATGACCCACCAGTTCGGCTAGCCCCGGCCTCGCCCGGCTGGCTTTTCCGGCAGATGCACTGCGAAATAGTGCTGTTACATAGGCTGCCCTGCTAAATTGCTAGAAATGATGAAGTCATTTCATGACGACATGAAGGGAACAGTCCAGTATGCTGGAAGCACATCACAGCAATTTGGCATACGAAGTGGCGTTAAACAAGGCTGCATTCTGGCTCCAGCCCTCTTCGGGATCTTCTGAGCCTTACTCTTGAAACATGCTTTCAGAGATGCAACTGAAGGAATATGCCTTCACACTAGGTCAGATGGCCGTCTGTTTAATCTCGCAAGGCTGAAGGCAAAACCAAAAATCAGAAGGGTCACTATAAGAGACTTGTTGTTTGCTGATGAATCGGCAGTGGTGCACCACTTCACATACTTGGGGTCTACCATCAATGACAAACTCTCACTGGACACAGAAATTGACAGTCGCATTCGTAAAGCTGCAGCTACCTTTGCCCGCCTCACATCGCGTGTTTGGGGAAACTCCAAACTCACAACAAAGACCAAAGCTGCAGTATATAATGCCTGCGTCACCTGCACACTTCTATATGGCAGCAAGACATGGACAACCTATGCTAAGCAAGAAAGAAGGCTCAATACCTTCCATCTATGATGTCTACGCCACATCTTCGGCATTTCATGGAAAGATAAAGTGACAAATGTCAAGGTGTTGTCATGTGCTGGCCTTCAAAGCATATATACACTGCTTAGACAATGCAGACAATGCTGGCTTGGCCATGTGCGCCGCATGGAAGATGGTCACATCTCAAAAGATATCTTCTACGGACAACTGGCAGATGGCAAAAGAACAGTTGGGCCACCACAGCTGAGATTCAGAGATGTGTGCAAGAGAGACATGAGGGCACTGGACATAAATCCAGCAACATGGGAGGATGAAGCTTCCGATCACACGAAGTGGCGATGCTAATTATGGTGCCACATCAGATTGGGCGAAAAGAAGCTCACACAACAAGCAGAAGAGAGGAGAAAACTTCAAAAGGAGCACCAGGAAAATAAGCAGCTGTTCACTGTCACCTCAGGTGTGCATACCATTGGTTAGTTATGACTGAAGGGGCTATTATTATTATTATTATACATAAGAACTCAACATTGTTTCACAACATTCTTCGGCCAGTTCCCTAAAGTTTGATGCATAATACATATATCTACCAAATTAATATAAATATCTACTGCCTGTTTTTAAATCATCACTTGTAGAAAAAAATAATGCCTCCATTTTGGGGCCTGGGTAAAACTGGAAAACTTCTTGGGTTTTTTTTTTAATTTCACTAGATTGCAATTTTAAGTTATAAGCAGTTTGTTCAGTAACAAAAGTCTTTAAAAGTATATTTTTAAACATATAGAGTTGATAAGTGTAAAAGAAAACTAAGTGTATATAGCATCTTCAAAACATAATTCCTTTGCATTGTACATAGAGAAACCCAAGCTTGATGCAACAGGAATTAAGGATATAAATGTGAAGGCAGGTCAAGAGTTCACCATCAAGGTGCCATACACTGGAAATCCCAAGCCTACTGCCAAATGGACACTGGCTGGTAATGAGATTTCTGATGCCCCAAGAGTGACTGTGACGGTAATTTGAGTGTAATTGTTTTTCATCTTCCTTGTGTTTATAATTTCATCATCTTTTTTCCTCATCTTATGTTTTCATATTTGTCTTTTGTCCAAGATAAGCAATAGTAGGACAACATAATATCTCATAGTGGTCTCATAATGGTATTTAGGGATCAGTCTGGCATCTCTGACATCGTTTCTCTTTGAGAGATGTATATAAGTGTATTTGTGACAGCTAATATAAATTGTTCTGTCGTACCATGCTTTTATGTGGCTTTGTGTTTGTATAGCAACTATTGGTGGTTTACAATCAACACTGTTCACATGTTTCTAGACTGTGTCTCCCATTGTAGTAACACTTATTATTATTATCACTTTATAGAAGAGTTTATATATTGATGGAACATACGAGTAATTCACTTTAAAAAAAAAGGATATAATATTACCGATATAAAGTGTGCAAGATCTAAAGATTTTCCAGAGCAGATTTGTGTAGTAACAAAAGAAACAACATAGTTAAATGAGATGGGGTGGATTGGTGAAGAAATAGTTACGTTAGAAAATAGTATGTTAAATTAGGTAATGAAATTCACCTTGGAATCTTCAAGACAGAGTATGGAAGATGTTTCACCGACATAAAATACCATATTGCAAAAGATAGGGAAGGGTTTAGGGAAAAGTTTTAAAATGAACCCACAGATAAGTGTCTAGCATTGGAAGTGAAGAAGAGGGTCTTGCAGTGTTATGCAAAACCAACACTTTTATGGCTGTAACATCTTGGACAGTGAATTAATAAACAGACAAATCAATTGCAGCGATATAACTGTGGAGTATGCTGCACATGTGATAAAAAGCTAAGAATTCACACAGTTTAATATTAGAAGAATACAATTTTACATGGTTATTGCTAACAAAAGCACAAATTAGCTAAAGATAGTTGGCCATGTGCCTAGAGATGTAGGTGTGGAAAACCTGGTTACAGTGGTTAAAATCAGGGAAAGAAGATTCAGATGAAGACAGAGATGAAAAATCTGGGATCACAAGACAAGAAAGCAGGGAACACTGCACTTGTCTGGAGTACTGGAATGCTCAGAAGACACTTTTTAAAAGCACTGATCATTAGTACCATTAACTCATAAAGGATGTTGTTGTTTTCTCTTGTTTGACACAAGGAGTTTTCTGTCACTGAGTTTTTTGTACATTGTCAGGGCTAATTCTGTTCAAGTTGTTTTTTTTTTTTAATTTTAATTATGGTAGTGTTATACGTTGTAGTCAAGGAAACTGAATGAGAATTAATAAAATATAAAATTGGGTCAACGTGAAACGAAAACTTGGTTCAAATATACCAACACCAAAAAATGGCCCCTGTCACAAGCACCTGGGAAAATCTTCCCTAAATACTGTCCTCTTATATAAGAGTTACATTTGGTGTTGATAATGATTATAAGTTAGTTTGTTTGGGGTTTTTTTTTGTGTGTGCGTGTGTGGACGTACATCACTGTCACGACGTGAATTTAAGTTTAGAGCTTGGCCGAGTATATAGACAAGACACTAGTATGAGAAAGTCTGAGAAGGTAGATTTAGATGAGACTTATAGCTTCGAGGGTGAGAACCGAGATTGACTCTCCCTCGCCACTCGCGACTTAGTTAAGAGCTATGGACTCACCACCTCTGACTACCATTAAAGGAGATAAGGTTTCACTAAAGTTCCACAGACACAACTATACAGACAAGCATATATGTACAGTATAGTTATAGAGAAACTGATCCAGTGTACAGTTTATAGTTTATTATACAACAAAATCAAATAACACAGCAAAATAAATAACGTGCGAGGTCGCACTAACCTGGAAAAATAAACAGAGCAATTAAAATGACAGACACTATAACCCAAAACTTTCACCCTCTCTTTCAACCTGCATGGAAGAAAATTAAGGATTAACAAAAATCTACTTGGTGGGGTCTCTAACTTAAAAGCCACCACTCCTGACTATCCTATTATTATTATTAAATGTAACCCACTGTCCTGCTGCAGTTGTATACCTAAATGTCTACACAAATCTGATGTCCTACACAGCTAACAACAATACCACAAGCACTGCTCCACCAACTGCCTTTTTCAGTGCTAACTCAAAGGCTGTCCCTTAAGTTGGTATAGCTGACTCTCTAACTTTTCTCTCCCTCTCTTCTGATTTGGTGTCTCTCTGACACTACCGGCTTCTGCTGAGTGGTGTCTCCGTTTACGCCCCTCCTCTCATTAGCTTTCTGGAAAAGAATGATGACCCTCTCTCCTTTCTTGACTACTGCTGCTGATGACTTTGGTAATAATGACTATGTACTTGACTTGGGATGTATATGCTTCTCTGCTGCTGACAATTCTTTAACGGCCGATTTAACCCTCTTAGGGACAAACGGCATTATTATGGCCAAATATACATAAAACCAACCTCCAGGCACGCGCCTCTTTGGAGAGGTATAATGAGCTAAGAGCTCCGGATTTTAAAGATAAACTTGTTCCCGCTGAAGCATGGGCTTAACTGCATGAGAACTTTTTTTATTTCTTCACTGGTGCATACGTACTGGGCGCCAGTACTACCGCGTCGCCAGTCCTCTTCACCTATGGCGATGTCTTGAGCCTTCTACTCCTGAGAGGCCCAATAACGTGATGAGTTTTAAGGGCAGTCTACAACAGCCTCCCTTCTGAGCCGTGAAAATGCTGTAGAACAAAAAATTAACAACAGCTATACAACACGTCAACATATATTTTCATCCCTAACACATAAACACCCTAAATTAATACCTCTCTCGTCTTTCCCCTAAATTAATACCTCTCCCCTACACAAATCTACACACACGCGATAAACAAATATTCCTACCCAAGGGTCGAACTAATTTACAATCTCCTTCCCGCCCCAACTTACTATCTGACTTTTAGGAAAACCCCCAGACACAGGCTGACCTAAATCTTTGGTATACGTGTCTAGCCTTTTGGCGTCACAACAGTCTTTTCACTGAGGGAAATCCCCTGTACTGAATAATTTTCCAGCCGTAACTACTTATAACCGACTGACCCGGGCGGGTTATCAATGAGCACAATATATATATATATATACACCATCTAGGAATTATTAAATCCCATCTCAACCCTTTGCTTCTGACTACAAGAGGTTATTAATTAAACACAAGTAGTAAATACACAAATTCCTACACCCTCTCAGTAATGTTAATTTCACCTCTTGTCATCCGACTACATTACCAAAATAGCACAACTAATGAATCCACATAATATGCTCGCGTATATACACTACAAATTATCAATAATTCACATTGAGGTTATGATGGACCTCAAAATTACATTATTGGTATAATCTTAGGACTTAACCTTATACAGTTAAATTATCTCAAAAACCCTGCTACACACATCCTAGATACTGCTACTATTTATAGAAAATTTATAGGCCCCCTTCTAGTTTTATTATAAGATAGCAATTGATGGCACTTCTGTCTAATAAAATTAAATTACTCCCAGAAAAACTTACTTTAACGTGCTAAGATCTTATATAAACTATCTACTCGCTACTAAGTTATGAACATACCCAATTATCGAATTTCTCTCGCTGAGCACCTCGTAACTCGCTGAGCATACGATAAGGCGTGGATTTCACGGCAGGAAAATTTCTTTTGACTCACGCGCTAAAACTTTTGACGCCGTTATTTATAATAGAAATATTGATGCCGAAACCCGCTATGATTCATCGCGTAGCGTCACTTTGGGTCGACCTTTGACCAATAATATTTCTGCAATAAAATGAAATCTGACCTCCGCCAATGATATCGTAAACTAACTTATGACTCATGTTTATCAAGCCAATCGCGAAGTAATTTCTGCTCCTGCGTGAAAGAATTCCCTAACGTTAGATAATAATTCTTGCCGTTCTAGTACCCGAATAAATTCATTGGTTGCAGCGCTGAAACCTGGGTCGTGTTTCCCCCATCCCTACGATTAAACATAGTAAGTACGGGAGTTACGGAATTTCTCCTAACGTCTGGAGAATTTACCCCGCCTAATAATAACTACGCGCTCAACTGCCTAATAAAATAAAACGAACGCAAGTACTTACAGAGAGAAGAAGACTGGGCCAAATGAAATTAAAACCCACAGTCATCATCATCATCTCAGCCCGTAACCCGTCATGGGTCGTAGGGGTGCCATGGTGGAAGCATCAGCAGACAGGGTCCTCCACTGCTCTCTATCCTCAGCAATGCGTACAAGTGTGAAAAAACCGTGTCCTGCCCATTCTTTGATGTTATCAGCCCAGGATTTTCTCTGCCTTCCTCTTCTCCGTTTACCTTCGACTGTTCCCTGAAGGATCGTTTTTGAAAGGGAGTCATGACGAGTTACATGCCCAAACCAGGCAAGCTTTCGACGTTTCACTATTGACAAAAGTGGTTCTTGGTGGCCTGCATAGGTGTTTATCTTCTCTCTAACATAGACATTTGTTTTGTGCTCTTTATAGCAAATGCGCAAAATTCTTCTATAACATTTATGCTCGAAAGCCTGAATCCTTCGCTCCGTATCTGCAATGAATGTCCAGCCCTCACACCCATACAAGAGAATAGATAATACAAGTGATTTGTATAATTTGATCTTCACAGGAAAACTGATGTTACTTTTCCAGATCACATTCAACCTTGTCATGGCAGCTGAGGCCATCTCAAGTCTTGTCTTGATTTCTTTACTTGATCTTCCATCACTACATATAGTGGACCCGAGATATTTAAAGGTGTTAACTTCTTCTAACGTTTGCCCATTTAACGTAATGTTGGTCGGAACATGTTTCTTACAGTAACTCCTCATAAATAAACGCAAATAATACATGGAGAAGAAAAATGGGGCCTGTTGAAAATCAAATCACAGTAAATCCTCACAATCACAAATGCCAATATATGCAGGCCTTACATTACAAAACATGAGTATTTGTAAGAGCAGTTTCAGCTGGTCTTACTTCACGATATATCTTTGTTTGTAATAGCAGCTTCTCTCCTTTTTTCTATAGGCAAATGTCAGAATGTCAAAGGGCATTTTCTATTGTTTTTATGTATATAATAAGATCAAAAGCTACTGCTCCACCATGTCTGACAATTTATCATATCAGAGATAAATTTGATGCAATGGGTTCAGTGGTTAATGCACCGAAATCTGGACGTCCTAGGACGTCTGTGACTCAGGAGAATGAGATGAGAGTCGCCCTGACATTTGTAAACAGTCCGAAAAAGTCCACACGACGTGCATCTCAGGAGCTATCTATACCGAGAACATCCTTGCGACGCTTAGTGTGTAAATTGAAGCTGCAGCCGTACCATCCAAAACTCTTACATGGCCTTTTGGAGGACAATTCAGACCATCGGTTGCAGTTCTGTGAGATAATGCGTAACCAAATTTCGCAACAATCAGACCTTCTTGATAATATCATCTGGTCAGATGAAGCCTGTTTCAAGTTGTCAGGCCACGTGAACAGGCATAATTGTGTGTAGTGGGCAGATGAAAATCCTCATGTGACTATCACAACTGAACTGAACCAGCCAGGCATCACCATGTGGGGTGGACTGTCCAGTGATGGTGTCATTGGGCCAGTTTTTTTTTATACAACTGTGGATGGTAATAATTAACTAAACATGTTGTGCAACATGGTGGTGCCACAACTCGCAACCAGGGCTGACTTCGCCAAACTGTTCTTTCAACAAGATGGGGCCCCTCCTCATTTTGCTTTGACGGTACGGAGCTGCCTTGACAACACCTTCTCACAGCTTTGGATCGGGCAATGTGGCAGCATTGACTGGCCGCCACGTTCACCCGACTTGACACCTATGGACTTCTTTTTCTGGGGCGTAGTAAAGGGGAAGGTTTATGAGAGGAAACCTCACACAATGGACGAATTGAAGGAGTTCATCTCGCAAGCATTTATCGACATTGGTGCTAACCGGAATTTGTGTGTTATTGTGTGTCACAGTGTCGAGGACAGGTTCCAGGAATGTTGCAACATTGACGGAGGACATAAGCACCGAAGAGATTAAACGTGACCCAATCAGTACTTTATACCTACTTTTGGCAGTAGCTTTTGATCTTACAATTCTTGATGTAAGTTCTAACACAAGCAATTGCATAAACATGTCAAGTTTAATTTTTTTTAAACTTCTTTATGCCTTCCATATCAAAATTGTAGAATTTCTCAAACTGAACTTGTCACCATCTGTTCATATCTTAAACAAAATTGTTACTAGCTCTAAAATCGCATATCATCTTTTATATAAAAATAAAATGCATTTTCTTCTCTAGCCACATTTTAATACCTACAGAGAAAGTTACCACTGATCCTAGCTGACCATATAGGAACCCCAAAACATAAAAAAAGGTTGATGCCAGTAGATGGAAGGTTTAGTACACTACAGCAACTTTCAGCATGTGTACACATCTATTGTAATTCACTTCCTTTAACTTTCTGTAAAATCATTGATGTCCTAACTATTGACTGTAGATTGTTACTTCTCTAGCTGACTGATAAGCATGCAGTCCTCCATTGTGCCAAGGCTAAGCGTGATGATACTGGCAAGTATCAACTGACACTGAAAAACAGTGAAGGAACTGAGACTTTAAATGTAAATGTCAGTGTTATAGGTAAGTTATGTGATATACTGTACATTTTAAAGCTGGATTAACTGAGAGTAACACACTGGAGCATTGTTAGATTGAATTATCTAGGAATTAAAACATTTAAGATGTATGGTACTTTATAATCTTCCAATACTCTAATATGTATAGGTGAAAGTGTTAATTATTTTTATGAATAAATACTGAAAGTCTTTAAAAATATTTTTCCTTAATGGTCTATTTTCCTCGACAAGAGATTAGAGTGATCTCCCCTGGGAAATTCAGGGAGTCGACTGGAAAATCCTATATATTCTTTGCATTTTTTATCTAATTTAATTCCAATTCTATACTATATTAGCTGATCTTGTACCGATAGGTATATTTTTTTTAACGGATCGTCCAGTTATATTTTTTAAACGGATCGTCTGCCATTTCTGGTTCCTTTTGTTATGAAATTATACGCATGTGCTGCAATTTACAACTGTGTTACTTGTTGTTTAAATATGTAATTATGTGTGTTCTTATTTAATAAAAATACAGTTGGTGTCGGGGTGGCTAAGAGGTATGGATTCTGCCTCTAAATCTACAGGCAGGTACCAGGTTCGATTTCCAGTACAGGGAATATATTTGAACTTTTTTTTTCAGAACCAGTTTGTCCTAATGATGCCAAGTAGAACTGAGTAATTAACTCTTACTATACGTGAGCTAAAACCGCGTTTTTACGCGCTAGTTTTGCTATCGTTACCGTCGCGTGCCAGTTGAACTGGCGAGCCGTAAAATTGGTACTAAACCCGCGCTACTTCACGGGGCTTGCCGGATAGTAAGAGTTAATGTTGGTGCAGAGGGACCACAGCATACCTGTCAACCTGTACGAATTTTTTGTACAATGTACGTATTTTTGATATTTCTAGCAGTGTACGGCCGTACAGACTCGTACGGTTTTTTCCCCCCTCCCCAATAAATTTTTTTTTTTTTTTAAATTAAAAATAAATTCTAAAAATATTTTCCAACCCAAGTTTTTTTAAATTTTAAATCAGAAAATATTTTCTAGCCCAGGTTTTTTTTAAATCAATTTTTTTATTCCGGAAATCTTCGCATCTGTTTTTAAACAGGTCTCTCCCAGCAACCAATCAAATCCTTTTATACCCAACAATTCGGCAAAAACTTTGAATGCGGCCTCAAACACGGTTTTCAGCATGACATGACGTATTTTTAAAGTTACCTGTTATCAGCCACGCTTGCCAAGACACTTCGACGCCATTTTGTTTAAAAAAGCTAAGTACTTATAACTTGGTTAAATATTGCTGTTGTTTTGCTTTGTTGCAATTTAATCACTGTCTTAATCTTTCCAGTTATATCTTGCCCCTCAGTATATTTTCGATAAATTGATGTCATAATATTCTGTGTAGGCCCTATATAACTAGAAAAAAAAAGTTTGTTTGCATTGAGTAGGCCTACTTTATTCCAGAGGTCGAGATTCACTGCTTTATTTTTTAATAAAGTGGCTATCTATTATCACTGGTCTAGGCTACCAACTTTTAAATAATAATTTTGTAAATTTTTAGTAGTACGTTTTTTCTTCCTAGATTGATATTCTGTTCATAATTTGGTTAAATTTTTATTTTTTGCTGTTAGCTTTGCTTCGTTGTATTTTATTTTTGTTGTTCTCTTAATCTTTCCAGTTATATTTTGACCATTTAGATATTTCCAATAAATTAATATCATAAAATTTTGTGTAGGCCCTACAAAAGTAGAAAAAAAAAGTTTATTTGCATTGAGTAGGCCTACCAACTGTATTTCAGCGGTCGAGATTCGCTGCTTTATTTTTTAATAAAGTGGCAATCTATTATCACTTGTCTAGGCTACCAACTCTTAAATAATTTTGTAAATATTTGGTGCTATGTTTTTCTTCCTAGATTTGATATTCTGTTCATAATTTGGTAAATTTTTTTTTTTTTTGCTGTTAGCTGTTTACTTTGCTTCGTTGTATTTTTGTTTGTTTGTTTGTTTGTCGTTCTCTTAATCTTTCCAGTTATATTTTGATCGTTTAAATATTTCCAATAAATTAAGGTAATAATATTCTGTTTCGGCCCTACATAACTAGAAAAAAAGTTTGCATAAACTTTGCTGCTTTATTTTTCAATAAAAAAATCCACACAGACTGCAGGATGTCCATGAATGCAGACACACTCACTTCTTATTTACAGTGTAAGAATAACATTGATACATGCTGTGCAGACTTTAAGCCCACAAATGCAATTCTGCAAAGTGCTAAAAGTGCATGTGTTGATTATAATACAAAACACTGTGCATCAAAAGAATAGTACCTCACGATCACTAAGTTCTTTATATGTAAAGAACAGCATGAGGCTATTAGCATGTTTTATATTTTATATCACACTAATTCAAATGCTAATAGATTTGTATGTGTCAATTCTTTTTTTTAAAACTGTATTGTGTATAATTTATTAATATATTTTTTGCGTAAGGATTTTTGGGTGTTTGTAAGGATTTTTGGGTCCGGCGTACAGGTTTTGTCTCAGGAGGTTGACAGGTATGCCACAGTATCCAGTAAAATTAGAATATGTAAACAAATATTTAAATAATTAACAAAGCAGTTATGAAATAAAAATACAAACATATATTGTGATTAAATAAACAAATGTAGAGATGCGTAGGAGTAAGGCATCATTAGGACCCACTGGTTCTGAAGGAAAAGACAAGTTCAAATATATTCCCTGTACTGGAAATTGAACCCCGTACCTGTAAATTTAGAAGCGGATGCCATACCTCTTAGCCACTTTGGTACCAACTGTATTGTTATTAAATAAGAATATATATATAACCACATGTTTAAACAAGAAACACAGTAGTTAACTGCAACACATGCGTATAATTTCATAACAAAAGGAACCAGAAATGGTGGACGATCCGGTAAAAAAATATACCTATCAGTACAAGATTGGCTAAATATAGCATAGAATTTGAATTAAATGAGACAACAAATACAAAGAATATGTAAGATTTTCCAGTCGACTCCCCGGAGAACCCATCACGCCACCTATAAAATCTAGGGGAGGTAATTTCAGGAACATGGCCCATTGTTTAGCCTCAAAGATTCTTCCTATGAACAATGCTTTTCTCCATTCTTCATTATCAATGATGCAAATCTGTCAGCTTTAAATTCTTTCAGAATAATTTTCTTTGGCCCTCAAGCATCTCTTTCATAAATGTACTCTTCAACCCATGGAGCATATGTCATAGCTATCAGTAGAGAACTGCAAGCAGCTTTTCATTCATAAAATTTAATGAACAGATTTTAGAGTTATTAATGTGTGAACAGGTTGACTCATTACATCTGACTGACAGACTTTGTGTCAGGTTTTCATGTTCTTTTTATTTTTTCTAACTGGTCAAATTGTAATATATATATACAGGGTGGATCAAAAGTCAAGCCCCGTAGGCTATTTATTATATAAATTAAATGTTTATTTTGGCTGCCATAAACAACTGATTTGAGGTGGCTGCATAAAAAAATAATCCATAGGAGGAAGGTCTGGAGACTTAATGGGCCCACATCGTCCAATCCATTAGCCTGGAAATGTTTCTTGCAAAATCTTACTCCTTAAAAAGCGGCCCCATACCGAAATTCGTGGATTATTTTGCACATGTTCTTCCATTATCCTGTGTGGGTTTTCAATGGCCCAATATCATGCATTATGTCAGTTGAGTAAACTGCTTCTTCACTGAACATTGTATGTTTTTCAAGCCGTCTATATAATAAATTGCCTATGGGGCTTGAGTTTTGACCCACCTTGTGTGTGTGTGTGTGTGTGTGTGTATATATATATATATATATATATATATATATATATATATATATATATATATATATATATATATATATATATATATATATATATATATATATATATATATATATATATATATATATATATATATATATATATATATATATATATATGAGGGACGGTCAAAAAGTAATGCCTCGTAACTTTTAATTTCATTCAATAGGCAAGAAAACAGATAAAATTCACATTGAAATGTAGCCCCAAGTCTGAACTTCAAAAATGTATTTCTCAGTGTAGTCTCCGTTATTTGTTCCAGTTTTTGTCCATTTTCTCACAAGGGCATGTATCCCCGCACGGTAAAAATTTGTGTCCTTTTTCCTAAACCACTGGCGTACAGCGCGTTTAAGGGTCTCGGTGTCCTCAAAGTGATGTCCGCGAAGATCTTCTTTCAGTGGTCCAAACAGATGGAAGTCAGAAGGTGCAAGATTGGGACTGTAAGGGGGATGTGGTAATAATGTCCAGCCAAATTCTACAATCGCATCAATGGTGCGTTTAGCGGTGTGTGGCGTGGCATTATCGTGCAACAGTAGTGCAGTTCTCTGATCTTTTAATGGGTAAAGTCACCGAAGACGACCTCTAAGCTTCTTCAAAGTTTCAATGTAATGGTCTGCATTCACCTTGTTTCCCTGTTCCAAGAAGTCGAGAAGAATCACACCCATCTCATCCCAAAACACAGAGGCCATAACTTTCCCTATAGATGGTGAACTTTTGAACTTCTTTCTTGTCAGGGATGTTGTGTGATGCCATTCCATTGACTGCCTCTTGGATTCTGGTTAAAAAAAATGAACCCAAGTCTCATCAATTGTCACAATATTCGATAAAAACTCTTCTCCTTCAGTTTCGTAACGGTGCAGGAGGTTGATGGCTATGGTTTTCCTTTTTTCTTTATGTCTGTCTGTCAACATTCTGGATACCCACCGTGCACAAACTTTTGAATAACCCAGGTCTTTAATGATGTTTTGGACACTGCCTTTACTAATGGACAACATGGAAGAAAGTTCATCCAGTGTTACCCGACGGTCACCACGAATGATGCCATCAACTCGATGAATATTGTGTGGAGTCACTGCGGTAGACGGACGGCCAGTCCGCTTTGCGTCAGCCATTGAGGATTGACCTACTTCAGCTTCGTCACAACGATGTACCCAACGTCGGACAGTGCTAACATCCACTGTTGAATCTCCATAAACATTCTTCAAACGTTCGTGGATGCGAATTGGGGTCTTGCCTTCAGCATTGAGAAATTCGATGACATAACGTTGATTTAACCAAACGTCTTTGGTAGCCATTTTTAAACTGTTACAGTGTAGTGTTGGGCAGAGCAACCTAACCTTCGAGGTGAAGACAGGAGTACGACTGGGATGCCCCTTATCAACCACTCTATTTTTAACAGTCATAGACTGGGTGATGCGCCAGACAACAGAGGGCAGTCCAAGAGGAATAAGATGGACTACATTTTCAACATTGGAAGATCTGGAATATGCAGATGACATTGCACTGCTGGCACATTCACATCAACACATCCAGGAAAAAACGGATAGACTTAATAAATTTAGCCAGCAGGTGGGCTTGAACATCAATTTAAAGAAGTCTGAGGTCATGACGCTCAATGTGAGCAACCCTGAGCCTATATCAGTAAGGAATCAGCAACTGGTACAGACAGATACCTTCACATACCTAGGAAGCATAGTAACACCAGACGGTGGGGCAGGCAAAGACATCAACATCAGAATGAATAAGGCAAGAACAGCCTTCTTTAGCCTAAATAACATCTGGAAGTCCTCCCAATACAGCACAAGCACAAAATTAAGATTATACCAGAGTTGTATGCTTTCTGTGCTTCTCTATGGTGCGGAATGCTGGAGAGTCACAGAGAAGGAAATGTCAAAATTGTCCTCTTTTCACACAACATGCCTAAGAAAAATTCACCGAATCTTTTGGCCGAATACCATCACCAACCAAGATCTGCTTACTCGTAGCAAGCAAGAGGACATGCATACCATCATAGCTGGCAGACGCTGGAGCTGGGTTGGTCATGTCCTCAGAAGAGACCCCGATGCCATCACAAGAACAGCTATGCTTTGGACCCCTGAAGGAAAGCAAAAGAGAGGCCGACCAAAAACAACTTGGCGGAGGACTGTGGAGGCTGAGATGCAAAGAATGAACCAGAGTTGGGGCACTGTACGAAGGATGGCCACCGACCGTGCAAAGTGGAATCAATTTGTTGTTGCCCTACAAGACGCCACTAGGCGTGATGGCCACTGACTGCTTTGACGGTCGATGGTTAAGGATCGAAGAAGAAGACAGTGGTGCCAACTGTTACTGAAACAGGTTGGTAATGCTATACAGTGCAGAAGAGTGAGGAATCCTGCTAAATTTACAAATTGCACACCGATGCAGTATTTACATGCATAAAAAATAGGAGGCATTACTTTTTGACCTTCCCTTATATATATATATATATATATATATATATATATATATATATATATATATATATATATATATATATATATATATATATATATATATATATATCTATATATATATATATATATATATATATGCACACATACATACATACACACACACATTACTAGCTGTCATGTTTAGCAAGATTTACACTGATTGGATTTATCTTTTTCAGTTTATTTGGGTAGCTTTACAAGTTAAAGGTTTTAGTAAAAGCTGTGTGTGCATATATGTGTGTGTGTGTCTATATCAATTCATACTGTGTGCCATGCTTCTGTTCAGAGTTCTTGATGTGGACATTTATGTTGTCTTATTATCTGTCCCTTGAGACATAATTAGAATCCTCTGTTCCATAATGTTTTTCCAGTTTTCTTACAGATGTAGTTCTGTTGGTAGATCTGTTTCAAGTTTCATAACTTCAGGAAATGTTTCATTCATTATTTTCTCTGTCCATCTATTCTTAGCATCCTGAAACACCAGTATTCAAATATTATTTGTTTTCTCATGTTGCCATTTCTAATGTCCAGTTTCACCACTCAACAGTGTTGTCATTAGTTTTAATAAAAATTAAAGTTCTGTACAGGTATAGCACATATAATCTACATATGGTGGAAAAATTATCCAGAGATAGAGCAACAATATAACACACACATTGCATTAAAGATGAAAAAAAAATACATGCCTTAGATGTGCATTAGTTTCCACATTAATGTAAGCTGCTCAAAGAACTCAAAATTGCAACAGATAAGCCAGCAACTCCACAAGGACCACTTGAAGCCAGTGAAATTGATGGAGAATCACTCACTCTCACATGGAAACCTCCATTAGATGATGGTGGGGAAAAAATTGCCAACTACATTGTGGAAAAGAGGAAGGTATGTGTTTTCATAAAATAGAACAAACTATTTTAATAATTCAAATTAAAAAAAAAATAATGTACTTATATTCACAAGTGTTACCATTCATCATGGTCTTACCACAGTACTCCTAAATTTCTTTTTACCCATCTTGAAAAATAAGGATAATGCTTAAGCCAAGACAATACTCCTCACAGATATCCTATCAGTCATAACTTCTATAAGAAACCATAAAAACAATGAATTAGACCAGTGTTTCTCAAACTGTGTGCTGCGAGAGAGCCAGAGGTGTGACACCACATTTTGATAGTAAAAAATATGTCCAATATTTGTCCACGCATAAAGAAGATCTGTAATTTCAAGGAGGCTCACATTTCACATTAAAAACAATGCATTTGCATAATAAAATTTAAAAGCTCTGAAAATTTTCATTTTTGTCATGTCTTAATATAAAAATATATATTGTAATAGAATTTGAATATAGTCAGTGTAGTGTAAACTGTAAAATAATATAGGTTTATAGTTAATTACACGACAGTCCAGCATTAAGAACACAGATGTGCCATGACAGAAATTTTCATTGCCAAGTGTGACACAGTCTGAGAAAGTTTGGGAACCTATGAATTAGACAATCTCTCAGAAGCAATGATGTAAACCAGCTATAGTCCGTTCACCAATTGATGTTCAACTTTGAAATTTGTTTAAAAAAAAACTACCTGATGTAATGAATTTATATTTTGCATGTAGTCTTATATTATCCATGACGTTATGAAAACATTTTTTGCCTCCAGAAAATGTATCTAGTTTAAGATATCTCTTCTTCAGGTTATATTAAAATCACACGCCCCTACCGATATTAAAATGTAGCATGTCAGCAGTACATTTGTGTTGCACAGGCAATAAATGGTTTTTTAATAGAAAAAAATATATTTTTAGACAAAATTATGACATTTTGTGCACCGCAGTTGTCTGCTGTTGAAAGCTGAAATAGTGCGACATCATTAGTGCAAATCTGTACCGTTGTAAAGTCAGTGGCGTATTGTGAAATTATTGTAAAGTTATAGCTGCATTGTATTATATTGAAACAAATTTTTTTTTTCTGCACATATAGAATAATATTACATTCATTATGAGTTTGAAGTGCAAATTTATAACTATGAAGAAGGTTACTGTAATGCTGTACAGACACTTCTGCAGGGAGGCTAAAAAGGGGAGTTTATATCACGACATCAATAGACCTGATAGAAGAACACAGGTTGCACTTGGTATTAACAGAGTTTCTTTTTGTCGATGGATACAACATGATGTTGAGTCTAAAAATGTCAGGCAAGGAAGGAAAAAAAAAGTTTACAACTTCGATGAAGAAGTTATTCGACGTGAGATTTTCAAAATGTTTTCTTTAAATGAACTTGTCACTCTCCGCAAACTGAAAGTGAAGCTGCTAAAGGATTGTGATATTGAAATCTCAAAAACAACTCTTTGGAAAGTAGTAAGGTCCGTCGGTTTTACGTTTCGCAAATCTATTGGAGGCAGGAACGTATTATGTGAAAAACCACACTTAATTGCTGCCCGAAGCAAATTCCTTAGACAGATACGAGCACGAAGGATGGACGGATATGATATAGTATATTTAGACGAAACATGGGTTAATTCGCACCATACAAATGAGAAAGAATGGCAATCTTCTGACAGTGTTCATAAAAGGACAATTCCCAGTAGCAAAGGACAACGAATTATAATTGCGCATGCTGGCAGCAGTGAAAATGGAATTGTCCATGACGCAGAACTAATGTTTCAGGCAATTTCAACAGATGGTAGGGACTACCACACTGAAATGAATGGACATATTTTTCGTTCTTGGATAGAAACAACTCTTCTCCCCATTCTTGACAGACCATCATGTATTGTAATGGACAATGCATCCTATCACAATGTTGTAGCTCAGGAAGACAAAGTACCAACTTCCTCAAGCACAAAAGATGAAATAAGAACTTGGCTACGAAATGAAAATATCAATGTCGACAATACCTATTTGAAACCTGAATTGTTACAGCTTGTGAAACAGACTAAGAAGACTAAGGTGTATTGCGTTGACAAAATAATTGAATCATATGGTCACACCTCTCTTCGACTACCACCTTATCATTCGCATCTTAACCCAGTAGAGTTACTTTGGGCTAAAATCAAAGGACAGGTTGCAGCACAGAACACCACATTTAAAATGAGCGATGTGAAAGTTCTTACACATGATACCCTAAAAAAGACAGATTTTCAATTCTGGAAGAAATGTGTAGATCATGTGCTCCGTGAAGAAGAAGAATACTGGCAACGTGATGGATTACAGTTATCCAGCCATTAACAGTTGTTAATCTAATGGAATCGTCAGATGCAGACTGAGATAAATGTAACTTAATTGAAATATCAAAAACATAAAACAATGTAATTATGTTCCTTCAAAACAAGAAGAAATAGTGCAGGTATACATGTAAAATTTACCGTGTCGTATACAATATAGTTTTTAATAAAATTTCTTTTCCCCCACGTTTCAGATTTAAATGTATCACTACTTATAGCTGTTTCCTATGCGGTGAGCAGATATGGATACGCCTCTGATCCTACTTTTGACATTTATGACGTAGTATACTGTAAAATTTAATTTTTAAGCTGTGCTTCTTGTAAGATTCGGAAAAGATCAAAGGAATTTACGGTTTTGAAGAATGCAAAATTGATATTGACTTAACTCTTAGTATCCGACTGGCCTTCTAGAAAGGCCGACATATCGATCCCCGTTTTACGGCCAGCCTTTTAGAAAGGCCGAAGATGGTTTAGACGGTTTCCGTGTCAATAGCCAAAGATTTAACATTATTTACATACTTTTCTTCCCATAAAAAGAGTTCTAATGCCATTTCAGGTACACTTCATGTTTGAAAACTCAAATTTGTGTGAAATATTGATCGATTTTGATTAAATTTAGTAGGATTCATTAGTCCAAAAAAAAATTATACCCTAAAAATTCAAATTATGATAAAAAATTTATTTGTGCTCAGAAACAACTGCAACTTTCCTACATTATGTGAAAATGGATGTAGTTTAAAATAAAAGTAGTTTTAGGGGTTGAAGTTTACCATAATTAATTACACATATTGATAAGTACAATTTGATTTTCAATTTTTTAAATTTTAAAATTTTTCTGCACACATTACTGTCTATGGTGAATGCATGTTTAAAACCACTGAACAGTTTAGTTATGTATAATATAGGGGTTTCATTTCTTCACATTTTGATATACAACACTTTATGTTATCTTTATAAATAAATTATTTAATGCAAAATCTGTAAGGTAGTCATGTCTAAAAATGTACTCTTTGAAATTAGCTCGTAAAAATGTGGTTTTTGAGCTCGTATACTAAGAGTTAAGAACAACATATTTGTAACGTCATGGATACTATAAGACTACATGCAAAATATAAATTCATTACATCAGGTAGTTTTTTTAAAAACAAATTTCAAAGTTGAACATCAATTGGTGAATGTACTATACAAATTCAACTAAGTGAATGTACAGCACATTCTTGCGCGCCACATCATATATGGAAATTAAAAGGCATATAGACTGTAAAATTGAAACTGAGAATAGGACATCATATGAAGAGATAAAAGCAATTGTCAAAAATAGCTTCCTTGGAAAAATGGTGCTGTGAGCACGCATGGCTTGATGCAACAGAAGTTTTCTACTTCTTGTCAAGAAAAGATCAGGTGATAACTTTCAGGCTGAAAACAGCCATTGCAGATTCAAATATCATCTGTTCAACAAATTAGAAATAGGACAGACAGACATGTGTTTATGTGGAGAAGACAAGCAAACAGAACAAGAAGACCATAGACTATTAGAGGAGCAGGTTGACAACATGGACCTTCACATATCCTGTTGATGGAAAAAATGTGTGATGATAAGAGAAGCCTGAGATGGACCACCAACTTATGAGAGAGATAGATGTGGTTAAATGAGAGCGAACAAAAAAGAATGAACAATACAACTTTACAGTAGACAAGACCTTCGTTGGCATTGGATTACGAACCAATACTCAGTTCTGCCTGTTATGGTTCAGAGCATAACATCTTGAGGAAAATCCTTTATAATTCAGAATATTATACTTTTAATTCAGGACAGGAGAAGATAAACAATGGCTAATAATGGAAGTACATTTGTAATTTTTTGGTAGTTCACTAATGAGCACTCAAGCCTGATTGTTTCATTTGCCCTCATTATATTATGATTATGAATAAAGTAATTCATTCACTTTGAATACAAAGCACTTATCTGTATCCAAAAGCATTAAATTATGATACGGAGCCGCGCTAGCGTAGTGGTTACAACACCGCTCTGGCGACCGGGTGATTCAGGATCAAACCCGGGCGACGGCATTTGAGGATTTTTCGTCGACCGGGAATTGGACTGGATTAACTCGAGACCTGGCGAGAACATTTGAAGGAGTGTCGTCGACCAGGGACTGGCGGCTCCTGAGCCGACCCAGCTGCAATGGGTACCTCCGAAATCGGAGAGTATTTGCCTGAATGGCGAGGGACACCTGTCTCTGTACAAGAAAAAAGGGATACTCACGTAAAATCAATGTCAGGTTAGACATTAGTAATAACCTGAGATTTCGCCTCGAGTATTAGCGGGCGTACGCAAAAAAAAAAAAAAAAAAATTATGATAGATAGCATAATAAGAAGCATTTTTAATCCTTTGTTTAAAGTATTAATGTTGGCATTTCATGAGTATTACTGAGGTTAGTCATTCTTTCCTGATTTTATAGGCTGGAACTAACAGGTGGCAGAAGGTTAGCAGCTTCCTGTCCAAGCCCACTTGTCAGGTTAGGAACTTAGAGCCAGGTACTAAGTATGAATTCAGAGTTGCAGCTGAAAACCCACAGGGTATCAGTGACTTTTTGGAAACTGAGACACCTGTTTTGGCTAAATATGCCTATGGTTAGTATTGTGTGTGTTATTCTATTTTGTGTGTGTGCCTATACATTCACATTATTTTTATGATTGCCTGATAACATACTGTTGTGAGACATACTATTTGCAGTATGTAACTGCACATAGCAAAAGTTCTGATGGTTCAGATATATATAATTTTTGAAGTTTGTCAATATTCAGCTGTACCATTAAAACATGCTGTGTGTAACTGCAGTGACATATTTTTACTGTAAACGGTGAATGTGCCAAACCATTGAACATTAGTTTGGTAAGAGTTTGGTTAATTTTCCTTGTCAGAGATGAAACTGTAAAAATAATGCCTGATATCCTTTTAACCATTACTCAGAATAGAACAACATTCAGCACAAGGTTTATTTAGTTTGTAAAAGTGTATTTAATTTTGTTTCTAAGAATCGCTCAGGTTTGTCAGAAATGTGTACTAATATTTATGACTTGTGTGTCCCGCTAAGTTAGTGTTAATAGGAAATAAAGCATTACCAAATATCTTTCAACAATGAAACATCAGCAGATGATCATATATTTATTACTGACACAGTAATTTCAGTGTGAATTTACTAAATGTGTAGGAACATTAATATAGTATATTACAGTAAGATAATGGGCAACAAAATTTGTTCACTTTAGTCTGTCTCTTCCTAGCCTGTTTATTCTCTTGCACATTGGCTGTCTTTCAAGTCTCTTACATTTTTCAGCTTGTTGTAAGATTCTGTTGTCTCTTCTGTACTTCATTGACTGTAGCCCTGTAATTTTTTCCATATGGTTGAATGTCATAGAACTTAGGGCCCCTGTTATGATATGCGCTGCTTGGTTTTGGAGTTTGTTTACTTTATCAAAATGTGATCTAGCTGCCGTCGACCAGGCTGTGATGACATATTCCATAACTGGCCTGACTCTGCCCCTGTTTACAGTCTTTTGAGGATGTTTTCATCAACACCCCTTGTGGTACCAGCTAATTTTTTTCATGATCACAATTCACTGTTTTGCCTTAATCTGTGTTTTTTGTTATCTGTGTTTTCCATGTCAAGCGGCGGTCCAGTTTGATACCTGTAATATAATACATAAATACGAAACCACACATTGTAATATAATGCGAATCTTGACATGTACGAGATTCTGTAAATAAACATGGCTACAAACTGAACATGCTTTTACTGAGTGCCTTCTGAAACATGTGTGTGCTTGTGTAGATGACGAGGTAATGCTTATATACATACATCATAACATTTCGTCATCGAGGTCAGCCATGGCGGCGAAACAATATCGCAACGCACCGCAAATGAGATTCGCCGGTAAAGATGATAAGAGTGAAGCTTTCTTGTTATGGCGCCAACGCATAGGTCTATATTCCAAGACCACTGGTCTGGAAGGACAAACCCTAACTCCATATATCCTAGAAGCATTGGACGACGAAGGTTTGAAAATTTACAACAGTTTTGCTACCGCCATGCCTGTGGAGTCGGCGACAGACCCCGCAGCCATATTGGACGAATTTGAAAAACGTCTGATAATAAAGCACACGAACTTTAGAGCGGCAAGATTAGAACTTCACCACCTGCGACAGAAACCTGGTGAAAGTCTAGATGATTTTTTCACTCGCATCAAGGAGAAAACCAGTGTATGCAAATTTAACAAAGAAGAAGAAAAAGAGTGAATTATCGAACAGATCCTTCTCAGCACACCAATGCCAGAGTTCCAGAAATGGATACTGAGCCAGAGTGATACACTAACTTTACAACAACTTCTGGATGAAGGCAGGAAACACGAGGCACAAGCACTAAACATTAAACAAATTCAGCAAGGTACAGTAACAGCCCAGGTGGATGCAGTAAAAAGCTATAAACCCAAACAAAACAAAGCAACTGGTTCGAAGCAACAAGAAAAACACAACACAAGCAGAGGTGCTATGCGTAAATGTTGTGGCCTAAACCACATACAGAACCACTGTCCAGCTAAAGACTCTACATGTCATTACTGCAGAAAGAGGGGCCACTGGATAAAATTATGTTTCAAGAGGAAACAAGACAGTGCTCAACACAACCTTCACAGCAGAGAGTCATCAAAACAAACACACTTTATGATGACTGAGGACCTTGACTCCAGTGAAGAAAGTGATCCTTCCACATTTGATACTGTGAAGATACTAACTTTCAGTAATGAACCAAAGAGAACGCAGGCTTCAGCACCACCACGACTACAAGCTCTGTTATTGGAAACACAAGGTTATGATTTTAATATTCAGTATATCCCAGGAGAGGATATAGGTCTTGCAGATGCTCTCAGCAGGCTACCAAACCCCAACAAGACAGCAGATCTTACCCCAAACATCAAAGTTGATTTTGTCAAGTTTAGCGATAATCGGCTTGAACACATCAGAGAAGACACAGTGAGAGATCCTATCCTTAACTCTCTCAAAGAACTGATATACCATGGATGGCCAAGCTCTATCAGGGAAGTTCCAACACACATCCGTCCATACTACTCGATGAGGGACGAGTTAAGCATCGAAGATGGTCTGATCCTTAAAGGAGATCGCATTGTTGTACCAGAAACACAACGCGATATCATCCTTAAACAGCTCCATAATAGTCACCTTGGTATTGTGAAGACACAACTGAGAGCAAAGAAAGATGTTTACTGGCCACAGATAAACAAGGACATAGAAACACTATGTAAAAACTGTTCAATTTGCCAAGAACATGCAAATAGGCAGTGCAGAGAACCTCTCATACCATCAGACATACCATTGAGCCCTTGGAGCATTATAGGAACTGATATTTTCTCAATCGACAATAATGACTATCTTATTATTGCTGATTACTACAGCAAATTTCCCATCATTGAGAAACTTCCACAACCCTCACCATCAGCTGTTATTGCAGACATTACAAAGAAGTATTGCAGCATGTTTGGCATCCCAGATGAAATTAGATCAGACAACGGTCCACATTTCTCAGGTCAAGCATACAGAAACTTCACTAAGGACTGGAAGATCAAACACACAACATCATCACCTAGATACCCTAAATCTAATGGTTTCATTGAGAGACAGATACAAACTATCAAGTCAATCATGAAGAAAACAAGAACAGAGGATGTACACCTAGCACTCTTGAGATGGAGAACAACACCGGTAGACAGTAAGATCGACAGTCCAGCAGAACTTATGTTTGATAGAAGAATTAAAGACCTCCTACCATCTAAGGTCCACTTCCGTCCACAACATAGAGACAGCACATATGATCAACTTCAGCATCGTCAGCAAGTTCAGAAATCCAACTATGACAAATGTGCTAAAGACTTACCACCATTATATCCTGGTCAGCATGTGACTACCTACAACCACAACAATGACACATGGTCAAAAGCAACAATCATTTCCAGAAACCCTGAACCCAGGAGCTATACTCTAAGACCAGACAGCAGCAGCAACCTCCTGAGGCGAAACAGAGTGGACATAAGAGAAATCCCACAGAATACAACAGAACAGAGAATTCCCATGCTTTCAACAGACAATGCAGTAACTCCAGACCTTGGTGCCCCACAAAACCAACAAGCGCCAAGGCCGAAATCACAACCAACTCAAGCTAAACCAGGGACTTCCGCAGAACCACCAGCACTTTACACCACTCGTTCTGGCCGTACAGTGACACCTCCCAGCCGATACAGACAGTGACATATATACTCACACTGAGCATTACACATACTTATCCTTTATCACATGAAACATTTCGTTGGAAATGTTTGCACACATTTTTTTTTTCAAAAAAGGGGGGATGTAATATAATACATAAATACGAAACCACACATTGTAATATAATGCGAATCTTGACATGTACGAGATTCTGTAAATAAACATGGCTACAAACTGAACATGCTTTTACTGAGTGCCTTCTGAAACATGTGTGTGCTTGTGTAGATGACGAGGTAATGCTTATATACATACATCATAACATTACAATACCTAGGTATGTCGGTGTCTTTTCTTCTCGCACTGCTTGCCCATTAAGTTGAAGTTTTGTTTGCTGTGGTTTGTTTGACAATGTAAATATGTGTGTTGTTTTGTTTTTTTCATTGAATTTGAGTAGCCACGTTCTGGACCAACCATTGAGGTCTAGCAGTGAATCCTGCATTCGCACCCTTGCTTTAGTGTTGTATTTTTCTGAAGTCCACATGGAAAAGAATATGCTTTTCCAATCTTAAATCCGATATTCCAGGCACTGAAAGTAAAGAATTTAGACAGAAACACAACGAAAGCATGTAGCAACCAAGTATATTGACCAAAAATTTCCTGCAACACTGCAATAACTTCAGTGCTGAAGAGAAGCCCTGAAACAGGCAGTGGAAACTCTTATTGAGTACAAAGCACATGCATTGTTGTTGTTGTTTAACTAGGGCTGCTAAACTTCTCGCTCTTTAGCAGCCAATACCAAGTTGAAGACTCCTTGGTATTATCTACACTGTAGATCTAGGCTTTTCCTGTGGCTCTTCTGCCATTTCGAAATGTGTTGAGTTGAAGTCATGAGCTCCAGTTTCTCAAGCTTGGCTTGCATTTAAAGGGTCACATCTAGTCCCAAGCTTGGAGTCAGAGGTGCGTGGCATGCTGTGCATTCCCCGCCATCCAAGGGGGCTCTCCAACTATGCAGAGCTAAAATACTGTACTCTGGTTCTGGGCTGTCCCAAGGAATTGTCACGTCCTGCACAGAGCCACTTCTCAGCTTCCCCTGCCAATTGTGCATAAAAACAGATTGTGATCTTTACAGATGCCCTCTCAGTAATAACATCCCTGAAGTGCCACCATGCTAATGGATTGAAAGATCTGACAAACTCATTTGAAAGCCTGGCCAAATGCTTCAACACGTGCACAGTCCAGTAGATACCTGTTACAAGCTTTATTTTCTTATGTGGGCATATTTCTCTTGCCTTGAATTTCTCCTCTGACTGGACTGTCGTTTTACTGCAGTAAAGTTAGTATATTGCCGTAACTGTGGGTTTCTGCAGTAATATTTGATTCCGGATATTCAAGCATATTATTTCTCATTATATTTTTGCCCATTAGTCTGTCGTCTAAGTTTCTTGATATCTCTTCAGTGTGTGTGTGTAATCAACCCAAGATGGTCGATCAGAACTCTTAAACGCAGAACAGAAGTGCTTAAGTATGCAGCACAAACTTCTGCAACTCACAAGCAATCGACAGGAATGCCTGAATGACGACTTTTGCATTTATTATCCATGAATACAACATTGTATGATAATTGATGACAAAAACATAAGGTTCATATATCACATAGGCAGTAGCGAACACACTGTACATTAGCCTCAGCTGTTTATCCTCCACACGGTCAAGTTAACCATTACTTTAGCACATTAACTCTTCAGAGTTGTAATATCTAGCACTGTTAGCGTCTTTAGAATAATTATGCAGTGAACATATTTCAATAGGTTACCATACCTTTAGCTTCTCTCTTAGGAGCCTTATTATTAAATCTCTGGCTAGTTTCTCATATTTAATTTAGCTGCTCACGCCATCATAATCTGCCATAATTGAACCTGTTAACCTTAATCTACACACACCATATCATATTAATTTAGTCTATGCGTTATCCACTGATAAAACGGGTACCATATATTCTGGACTCGAACATCCTTATACCTTACATTTGCCATTGGCTATTCAAAGCCTACACTTATATCTTTTAGTGGGCTAACAACACATAATCTAAAAAACCACTGCTTTATGCCCTAAGGCCACATGTCGACTCTGCTTAACCAAGTCTAACATGTCAGCAAGTAATGTACGCAAAGCGTTAGGAGTCTGACTAGAGGCAATGCTGCGTAGTGCGACCATCTCATTAACTGATTCCGTACGCAAGATCTAATATTAGATGCAAAGGCCGAACGCTGTAGACGTAAGATCTTTTAAAAGACGCTGATTTATTTCATTGTTTCTTTCTATTCTGATATTTTATACTGCCCGGAATTTATCTAGAACGGAAGTAAACACAAAACTGGGCAAATTTCAACAAGCTTCAACGTCTTTTATTTGCGTTTGAACGGATTTTTTTCACATTTATCTTCATCTTTAATCGTGTTTTGTCGTATCGCCATAATGGCCAAAAACACACAGGATATGTTACTAATATGTGAACAGTGAACAAACTGTGTGATCAACCATAACTTTCTTACCTTTTCTGTGTTTCTAAATGGATTACCTGCACAAAGAGAGCAGTGAAACTGTATTGTGATAACAATTTATGTTACAAGCCTTACGTAAGTCGAAAATTTTTGTTCAAAATTTCAAGTTATCTTTTTTCCGTGTACATGTTATCTGTTATAACATAAACATAACATAAAATTAGCTAGAAAGGCATATGGATTTATATTGTTCATCCAATGTACTTTAATTTGATATATAACATGTTATACTTAACTCATGATTAGACACACATTGTCAGTAAACGTAAATTATGTATGTGTAAATTTTTGGGGCTTAAAAATAATTCCGTCCAGAGCTGAAAATAATTACGTACGGAATCAGTTAAAAACCAAATGGAGATGCTGGCAAAACCATGCAGAAGGGGCGCAAGCAGTTATAATTGTGAAAATATTGCAAGTCCTCAGTCATCGGAGGGCTGTTAAATAGCAACAACCTCTGGTAGAGTTACTAATGGTGCTTATTGTAATAGTACATTCGTTTATCTTTAAAATGACGTGTAATTCACAAAAATCTGTAAACAATTACGAAAACTACAGCTTACTTTGTGCAAACACCAACAGGATGAAAATGGGAAAAAAATTTAATTCGGCCACAGTGTGTTTTTCAATTCGGTAGTTAATGTGTTAATAAGACTACCTCTCCTACTTAATGCTCTCGTGGAATTCCTCCTCATTTCCTTTTTACTCCTTATACAGATTAGCACATCTCAATTTATTTTGCATTTCTAGGCCAAAGTTTGCTATTCTATGAAGTTACCAACTGCATGAATAGAAATGTCTCTAAATATAATGATATGAGAAGAGTTACCTAGCTTAAATTTAACCTACAAGGGTAGAGTTACACCCTCAGATCAGCATGGTTTAAGTCAGGTGCATTTTTCAACAGATGCTCCTCAAGCCCCAAGCACCCCCAAATGTGTTGGCACCACAGAAGATTCAATTACTCTAACATGGAATCCACCAAAGAAGGATGGTGGATCACCTATCACAAGTTATGTGCTTGAGAAGAAAGAGAAAGGAGATAATAAATGGGTCAAGTAAGTCACATGTGAATCATAAGATCTTGCTGCTGATTTTGTTTCTTAGAATTTATGTTTTTGTTATGATTATCAACTCTGACGCCTAGCTGAGCCACAATTGGATGAGGTCCAGTGCAGATTCCGAGCAAACCGAAGTACTCAAGACCTAATCTTCACACTCAGACAGCTGAGTGAAAAGGCCCTTGAGTATAAGAGTGAGATCCGTCTTTGTTTCATAGATCTGGAAAAGGCATTTGACAGGGTTCCCTGGAGCAAACTTTGGGACTGTTTGGCAAGGAAGAACATTCCAGCACCTCTGATTCATGCTATACAGAGCTTCTACAAGTCTTGCAGAAATTATGTGAGGACAACAAACCATAAGTCAGAAGAGTTCAGGACCACCACTGGTGTAAGACAAGGTCCTGTCACCTTATCTTTTCATACTCCTCATGGACGATGTTATCAAGTCATGTAAGGAGAGAACAAGAAAGTATTCAGTGGGGTACTGGAAGATGAGACAGGTCTGTATTTCAGAGCTGGCATTTGCTGATGAATTTGCCCTGATTGCTAAATCAGAGGCACATCTCCAATCCAACCTGCAAGTCTGGAAGGAAGAGCTGGAGAAGAGAGAGATGGTCATAAGTAGCTCTAAAAAAAAATCCATGGTGATATCACGAGAAGAAAGAAGACATCAGATTAAGCTAGGAGAACAGGTCCTGGAGCAGGTCGACCACTTTAAATATCTCGGAGCTATTATAGACCGAAAGGGAGGCATCAAAGAAGAGTTGGCCACTCGAAAAGCAGCAGCTGGGAGACTTTTTCAGGCCATAAATCGAGGATTCCTCAGCAAGAGAGAGGTTGGTAAGAAAACAAAGATGGCTGTATACCGCTCCACCTATGTCCCAGTCTTGACATATGGATGCGAGTCATGGGCAATGACTACAACCCATAAAAGCCAGATCCAAACCTCAGAAATGAGGTATTTGAGGAAGGTGGTTGAAGTAACAAGAAGAGACATGGTCGGCAACCAGACGATACGTCAAGGCCTAAAATCCCACCCCCTGCAGACCCAAGTAGAACAGTCCCAACTAAGATGATTTGGCCATGTCTGCAGAACGGAAGAGGATCGGCTACCATGACAAGCATGGGAAACAAAGAGCCAGGGATCCAGACCCCCAGGACAACTCAGAGTCCGCTGGGAGGACAACATTAGACAATCTTTGAAGGACCGAGGACTAGAATGGAACCAGGCCAGGAGGAAGACAGCCAATAGGATAGTCTGGCGCTCTCTCTTCCAAACCTCTACACCTCACGGTAGAAGGGGAACGACTAAGTAAGTAAGTAAGTTATGATTATCAACAGTATCTTTGTGGCGTGTCCTTTTTTTTGGGTATAATTTTCTGACTTTCTGCCTTTGCAGTTTCTTTACAGCTCCTCTCCTCTTGTTGACCTTCTTATTTTGCTCTGTAGTAATTCCATTTTGACTTGTTTTTAAATGGCATCTAAAGGAGACTTTCTGTGAGTGCATCTAATTAATCTTCACATTGGACTAATTTATTGTCACCAGTTCATCATCATCATCATTTTCCTTTGTAATCCATATGGAGCATGGAGTCACCAATGCAGCTGGTCCCCTTGCAAGAAACCTGCACCAAGCAGTCACTTGCTCTTTTGCAGCGATGGTTTCTATGGCAATTTGTTTTACATGATAAGGGTGTCAACCCTGTGCACAACTTTATATTACTTGCCTTGTACATCATACCTTTCTTTTTCAGAGATCCCCCAGAACTACATGGGGCATCTTCAGCAATTACTTCTGACTTATTTTTTCCCCTACAGTCCTCAGGTGCTGAATTTTCCTCATTATTTCAGATACAATATTCCTCTTAGATATCATTGAAAATGTTTTGAAGTATCATTACTGTTTCTGTTGCTGTTTGCAGTGACTAAGCTGCATGAGTAGTGATATACTTTTCATTTTATTTCTTTAATATTCCACATATGTTTTTTAGTATAATAAAGTTCACTGTAGCTTTTTCATTTGAATGTTGGTGATCTGCTTTCCTTCAGGGCCAACGTCTCAGAAATTCTGGACACAGAATACACAGTTAAAGGTCTGCAGGAAGGAAAGGAATATGACTTCCGTGTAGCTGCTGTTAACAATGCTGGAATTGGTGACTTCAGTGAGGGCAGTGGCAACATTAAGGCCCTTCCTCCACCAGGTTTGTCCCTTTCCCTAGCAAGAATCTGACTTAACATTTTGTTATTCACATCTATTCTCAAGCATCTTACATGATGTTCTCTGGTTGACTCTCATGTCCTTTGTGAATTGCTGATTGAATGTCTAAGAGAAATGGGGTTCCATACAAAATGTAATAGATACGAAATGTAATAGACTAGGCAGCAACAAAGATATTTGACAAGGATTACTCATCATGAATTAATATTTAAAAAGAAAGAGAGAAGTAAGGTTTATATATATATAGGGGTTCCGTGCTGGTGTAATGGTTACCACGCTGTGCTGGCGATCAGGTGATCCGGGTTCAAACCCAGGCGAAGACATTTGAAGTAGTATTGTCGACTGGGATTTGGACTGGATTAATTCGAGCCCCTGCGAGAACATTTGAATAAGTGTCATCAACCAGGGACTGGAATAACCTGAATGACTCCTGAGCCAACCCAGCTCTCCGAAGACGGCGAGTATCTGCCTGAATGGCAAGAGGACACCTATAAGTGTACAGGGAAAATAGGATACTCACATAAAATCAGTCTCAGGTTAGACATACTAACCTGAGATTTTGCCTGAGTAATAGCGGGCGTACGTTTAAAAAAAAAAAAAGAAAAATATATATATATATATATATATATATATATATATATATATATATATATATATATATATATATATATATATATATATATATATATATATATATATATATATATATATATATATATATATATATATGTGTGGGTACATAAAAGAGAGAAAAGGAATGCAGGGATGTATGGTATTGGCCTTCGCATGTTATGAAGTAAATGAAAGGGATGTCAGGTAAAAAGACCTTATGTACACAGGTGACAGTTTGGATGACTGAAAGTGCGAAAGACTTGCACTAAATAATGAAGCTAAAAAACCTGAATGTGGGTTAGACATCAATATTGAGAAAACTTTCTTTATCTTGAATCCATAATAACAGAGGATGGAATATTTGCAATGGAAGTCAAGAAGAGACAAGTTATGGTAACCTATATCTTCATATGTTCGAGTCACAAATTTGACAAGGATATTTAACTAAGTATTATATGCAGTCATCATTATTTAATGTGGTAATGTGAATGCTGAACATGTTTCTGCTAGAAAGAGCTTAAGCAAGATGGCTATACACAAGAATGAACTGGACATACCTAGAAATAGGGGTAAATGAGAGAGAAATATCTTCAAAATCTACCACGTGACATAGGAGGAGATTGTAGGCACAGCTGATATGAAATATCAGCAACTGAAAGATATGGAGGAATATGATTGCTATTGCCAGTCAACAGAGCCATCAGATGATGAGGAAAGAACGAAGAAATGCTTAAAAAAGTAAGGATGAAAAAAAAAGAACAAACAATTTTTTTTTTTAAATGAGACTGTTAGAATATTTTGGGTATTTTGAATGGCATAATGTTTTATTAAAAGAAAGAAATAAAGTGGATATTAAAATGGAGCAAGAAGTCATCAGAAATATAAGGCACTAAAGAGACACAGCGATGTACTATAAGAAGTGTACTAGAGTATATCATCATATAGAAAACATTAAACATTTACTGCAGCCAGAATTTGATTTTAATACAACACTTGACCTGATTTAATCTTCATTTTTTTCTTCAATATTTTTCTTGTTGCTGTATTATTTACTGCTAACTCTGCTTTATCTTGGCTTTTTCTATAATATTCATTCATGTATATTGTCTCTGTATATACCATAATCTGTAGATAAACTATGTTCTGATTTTATGTTTGTCATTTTATTTTTGTAAACAAATATTATTCAATTGGTTTCCTCTTTAAAATGTGTTAAAGGAAATCACTTTTGGGCCATGCTGCTTACACTGTTTCCTATTGCTGTTTAAAAAAAATGTGTTGAACTTTATTGAACTGCTTTGATTTTCAGTTGCCCCACGAATAAACCGTGACCTGATGCCAACAGCTAAAGATATCAAGGCAAAGGTTGGAGAGGAATTCAAAATTGTTGTCCCATATACTGGTAATCCAATCCCCACAGTTGTTTGGACTCAGGTAGGTTTAACTCTGTGGTAATCAAAGTAAGGTTTGTCCAAAGTAGTCGGTTATTAATTTCTGGAGACAAATTAAAATTATAGCAAATAAATACTGTGCATATGCCATGCCAGAAAGAAAGTAATGAACATTAGTGGATCATATGGAAGAGATATTTGTTATAGTTGGTACAAACTGTACTCAAGTAAAGATTTATTTTAGCCATGTGATCATGCAACAGTTATAGAAGAAAAATTATAGATGAAATATTACTGTCCTACTTTGAAGGGGGGCCTGCCCATCAAAGAGACCAATCGTATTAATTTTGAGATCAAACCTGATGCTATCACTCTGAGGTGTAAGAGTGCAGAACTGAAAGATGCTGGGAAATATGCTCTCACTTTGACCAATGAGAAAGGAGCTGATAGCATAGCCTTGAATGTAATTGTAGTTGGTAAGTTTTTAACTCAGTTTTTTTTTTTTTTTTTTTTTAATGCTTGGAAGTTTAGAAGGGCTTATCTTATTGCTCTTTTTTTTCCTCAGATAAAATGTATGAAGTTACAATTTGTGTTCTGATTATTTATTGATTGTTGTGACTGTAATTTACTCAGGTATGTACAAGGCAACTAATGTGAGGTTGTGCATAGGACTACACCCTCATCATGTAATACAGATTGCTGCAGAAACCACTGCTACAAGAGCATGTGAGTGCTTTGTCTAGGTTCCATACCAGGGGGCCAGCTGCAGTAGTGGCTCCATTCTCCATAGGGAGCGAAAAGGCAAATGATGATATATAATGTTTCTTGCACATATGTAATGACATTCTTCTGATGAACTGATATTTCTCATGTAACATGGTTCTTAGCCTCTGATACTTTACTTCCATTTAGACTAAACAATAAAGATGATGTTGAGGAAATAAAGTGATTAAATAATGATAAATAACGATTTTTTTTAAAGTGGCCAGTGGAAAAATGATCGCATACAAATGTATGGTTTTTCAATTATTTTAATATTTAGATGCTCCAGGACAACCTGAAGGACCCCTGGAGGTCAATGATGTTTCTCCAGAATCATGCACTCTTACTTGGAATCATCCAAAGGTAAAATCACATAGTAATAATACATTCATAAAAATAATGTATACATGGTGATTCATGTATGCTGAAACCCAAATAACTGGTTACAGATCAAGAATGGATGCGCAAAATCTGAAAATTTTTATAGCATACATCTCTGATTTCATGTTGAACAAATAAATGCAGGCAATCTGAATGTAGCTTTCCATGTTTTTGGTAGTGCCTCACGGCTGTTTGCGAGCAATCTTTTAGTTATTTCCCCTTTTTCCCCGACCGCGCTATTTATAGCCCACTTGACAGAGGTCACGTGGTCAGCTTCCTAATGGGAAAAACATGTGGCGATGTTTACTTTTGATAGGGCTTAATTAATGCTTTTAGGCTACTTTTTTATTATAAATACCGGCTTTAATTTTGCGTAAAGCTAGACTAGAAATGTTAGAGTAAATTTTAGAACAAGAACAAACATTTTATCACAATTAGAACAGAAGATATAATAGTCTGAAATAGTGTAAAATTTACGTTTTTTTTATATTTTGTTATGGTTTGTTTATAATGCAATTTTCACTAAATCGGTCACAATCAACATGCATAACAAATTACAAAAATCAAAAGTAGAAAACCTGCAGAAAATGGATATCAAAGATTTGTTTTGGTTTCATGCGTCAAACATTAATTATTGAAAGTTTAAATTGCAAGTCCACATTTATTACCTTAAAATAACACACCCAATTGTCCCCAAAACATGTTTGAATTGCTTTTATGCTACTTTATTATTATAAATACCAGCTTTAATTTTGCGTAAAGCTAGACTAGAAATGTTAGAGTAAATTTTAGAACAAGAACAAACATTTTATCACAATTAGAACAGAAGATATAATAGTCTGAAATAGTGTAAAATTTACGTTTTTTTTTTTTTACATTTTGTTATGGTTTGTTTCTAATTCAATTTACACTAAAACGGTCACAATCAACATGCATAACAAATTACAGAAATCAAAAGTAGAAAACCTGCAGAAAATGGATATCAAAGTTTTGTTTTGTTTCATGCGTCAAACATTAATTATTGAAAGTTTAAATTGCAAGTCCACATTTATTACCTTAAAATAACACACCCAATTGTCCCCAAAACATGTTTGAATTGCTTTTATGCTACTTTATTATTATAAATACCGGCTTTAATTTTGCGTAAAGCTAGACTAGAAATGTTAGAGTAAATTTTAGAACAAGAACAAACATTTTATCACAATTAGAACAGAAGATATAATAGTCTGAAATAGTGTAAAATTTACGGTTTTTTTTTTACATTTTGTTATGGTTTGTTTCTAATTCAATTTACACTAAAATGGTCACAATCAACATGCATAAAAAATTACAGAAATCAAAAGTAGAAAACCTGCAGAAAATGGATATCAAAGTTTTGTTTTGGTTTCATGCGTCAAACATTAATTATTGAAAGTTTAAATTGCATGTCCACATTTATAACCTTAAAATAACACACCCAATTGTCCCCAGAACATGAGAGCTAACAATTATCTCAATCATACATCATGAGTTCTGATCCAGTCTGCGCAATGTTTTTCTAATATGTGCTGTTTATGAATTGTCTTACTAGGGAATAGCTTTCTGAACAAAGACATATAAGTCTCTATCGATGCTGTTATTGATTCTTTACTAATTGGTTTACTGTGTGATATTTTGTTGTGTACTTTCTCAAATGCTTCTTTCAGTGAGTTGAATTGTTCTTGGGCAATAAAAGCTATGTTAGTTATATCTTGTTTGTCTGTAATTTTCAGTGTTTGTGTAATGATTGCTCTTGTAAGATCTTTATAAACTTTTTGTGTGAGATATCTGTGGCAGTGATTCCCTATAAATGCTCTGCTATTATAAGCCTGTTGTATGATTTTGTGTTTGGCTAGTACCTTGTCCATGTGTGAGCAAACTGGACCAGACCTAGTACACAGATCTTGAAACTGAAGTTTGGCCAGCGCATCTTGTGCATTTTCAAGTCTAACTTTAAAATTATCTGTCTCCTCCTTATCCTCACAAAGTTCAATACCTACCTGAAAAATTCAATTTTAGCTCCTAATTCTTCTGCCTATTTCCAGTTCCTACTAAATCTCTTCAAGTTCTTAAAAGTACTAATGTTTGCATGTATCTCTTGCGAATTCTCAAATATCTTTGCGTCTATTGTATCAGCTACCTGTTCTAGAAGTCTGTGGTGTTTCAAAACAATGCCTAATAAAATATGAAGGTAAGGAGGAGCTACATTTTCAATTTCAATCTCTAACATTGGTTTGTGTAAACAATTATGGTAATGTGCCACTTGCCTTTATTCCCTTTCCCATATTTCATATATCTATTGTAATCTCTTATCAACATGGCCAAACTTCTTGGTTTGAAAGTTGTATGCTCTCTGGATGTCTTTGATGAAAATGTTTGGTTTGTCTGGAGCTCAAGGAATATACCCATGTCTGTGGTGTCTCCAGCAAAACAAGGAAATAATCCCCGAATAAGAAAACAACAACTTGTTTACCATCCCACTCTAAATATTTTAGTGACTCTATCTGAGCTTTCATGCCATTCATAAATATTTCTAAATTATCATATGTATCTCTGACTCTAGCCATTGATAAAAGGATGGTATTAGATTTAGAATTTGGTTTCTCTAAATTTACTACCTGCATTGTAACTTTGAATGAAAGAAGATATACAAACAGTTACTTAGAATTTGCTGGCAGCCGTCATGTGCACAGGATTGTCTACCAAAGAACACCAATGGAACAGTCCTTATCTCACACACAATTAAAAAAAAAATTCATATTATAAATAGAAGATTAACAAGACTTGAAAGATAGATCAAATTATGTGGAAGTAATCTATCTATAGCTTTACATGTTTTCTGACGCTTATATACGTAGCTAAATATCATTATAAATGAATGAAAATGCAAAAACAGATGGTGCTTTACAAAAAGTTATTTTTTTACTACCTTATTTAAGATTTGTGGGTATCAGGAATGCGTTTAAAGGGATTTAAATGCTATAAAATCTGGTGACAATATGCTTGTTCTTGTAATGCCACACTCACAAAACTGACTACCACACATTCTCAAGATATGAAACCAAAAAAAAAAAAGTATGTGGAAATAATCTTTAGCTTCCCTTCGAGAAGTCTTTATAATTATAAACTCAAACGAATGGGCCGATTTTTAGATATTAAATTAATAAAAAGATTACTTATTTTATGAATTTCCTTAAATGATGACGCTGTTTTCAAAAGTCTGTAACTCCGTCAAAACTAATTTAAAACAAATAAAAATGCAATCAAAAATAGAACACAGAACAAAGTTATAGTACACAAAAGAATTTTAGCGCTGTGTTTATCCAGAACGAGTGTGTAATGATTTATATTTTACTGATTTTACTCACACATCAGCTGATTTTCCCCGCCAAAAACTTAAATAGTCTTTTACGGTGCACACAAAATTTTATACCCGGTATCAGAATTCCGGTCACCGAAACTAAAAGAGCGCTCTGGTATAGGGCACAAACAGCCGTGGCCTACCATTGTCACTGTCCATTTGCTTGATTTCATTCAGTGTACTTTTTCATTGCATCAGCTGTGCTGGACTTGTTTGGAACACTCTTTCCGTAAGTTTGTCCCACAAATAGAAATCAAAAGGGATTTTAAGTTGGATGATTGTGGTGATCACAGATTCTTGAAAATAACATGATCCCCAGAGAAACTCTGGATCACTGCCATGGATTCTCTTGATGTGACGTGCTGCACCATCTTGCTAGAAATAACTTTGCTTGAGTTTCATGTCACCCACCTGTTGCACAAACTGTGAGAAATGTGCTGTAATGTTCACAGATCTTGGGAAGAAAATGGAATTGATGATCCTTTGACCAGATACTGTAAAGATCATCAAATTCTCAATTTCTCCAGAAGCAGAGGTTCTTTGTGAATCACACAAGGATGCATGGAAAATTAAGTTTGTCACAGCATGCCTCCCAGTGTGAACAAGGTGAATGATTATGGCTGGACTCGACATGAAATGCTCATGAATTTTACTAGAATTGGAAAACTTTTTTTTTTTTTTTTTTTTTGAAACTTAAAGTTTTCAAAGCTTGGCTTAATATTGCAAATAAATATTCTTTGTTTGTTACTAATTTCTCATTGAGGACCAAAAAAAAAGCAGCATAACAAAATATTTGATGTCACGGTGCTCTTAGTTGCCATGGCAATGACAACCATATTTCAATTTATTGCTTTTTTTTTTTTAAAGTTAATTAAGATCACTAAGTTTTAACTGGAAGCTCATTACTGTATATTTAAACTTGTTTCAAATTACATTTTTAGAAAGTTAGTTAGTCCCAAACTATATACTTTAACTAAAGATAGTACAACATTTGCAGAATATTACAACTTGCAAAACTTAGTTTCCATGCAAAATATTATGTTGATTATTGAATAAATAAGCAAGTTATAAGAAATATAAGGACATAAAGCAAGGTTCTCAGAAATTTATGGTTGTCTTTATGGGAAAAGCAAATTTTTTAAATAAAGTATAATTTTCAAGTCAGAATACACCTTTTTACAGTGTGTTCTCACATTTTGACATATTTAGAAATTCTAAATTATTAGAAAAAATCTGTTTTCTTATGTTTTTTTTACATTTTGACTGAAAATCCAGTGCCTCTGCTCAACTTCAACATTCTTTCTCTCTCCCTTTGTTCCCATCCATGGATCAGGAGGATGGTGGCTCTCCTGTCAGCAACTATATTGTTGAAAAGCAGGACAAGGCCAAAGGCAAATGGGAGCCTGTTAGCAAATTTGTCCGTGGTACAAAATATGAGGTTCTAGGACTCACTGAGGGTCATGAATACTATTTCCGTGTAAGTGCGGAGAATGAGTATGGAGTTGGAGAGCCTTTGGAGACTGCATTTTCCACAGTTGCTCAACACCCTTTCAGTGAGTTTTTAAAATTACAATTACTTCTTAATTATAATTGTGGCAGTGCTAGTCGTGTTGATAATATTTAACAGTTTTGTTTTTGGATAGTTAACTGAGATTTCTGCTCTTGATATTATTGAAATGAGAGCCAGTACATGTGTCTGTGTATGACTGTTTCCTTTGTTATGTTTTAGTACTTAAGTGATTTGGTTTTGTGAGAGCTCTTGGGAAGTTGGAATGCTTATCAACCAATAATCTCTAGTTTTGTATCCTTTCTTGTTTAAGTGAAAGCCATTGTAATGAATTAATTTGTGCAGATCTCATAAACGTTTCAATGCTGTCTTTGCGCATCTTACAGCTGCACCAGAATCTCCACTGCAAGTGGTTGTTGATGATGTGGATGAAGCCTCTGTGACACTTAAATGGAATAAACCAAAGAGTGATGGAGGCAAAAAGTTGGAAGGATATGTCATAGAGTACAAGGAGCCCTCATCTAATAGATGGAAAACCTACAATGAAGCTCCCATCAAAGAGACTATGTTTACAGGTAACAAATTTAAATGCTTTAACTATGGGTTAAGTGAAACAAAAAACTTTAAATTTTACAGTATGACTCACCTAACATTAAGTATTTTGTATAACCTTAGAGTAAATCGAGGATTCCTCAGCAAGAAAGAGGTTGGTAGGAGAACGAAGATGGCTGTGTACCGCTCCACCTGTGTCCCAGTCTTGGCGTGTGGATGCGGGTCGTGGGCGGTGACTGCGGCCCACGGAGGCCAGATCCAAACCTCGGGAGTGAGGTGTCTGAGGAAGGTGGTTGGGGTGGCGGGAAAAGACATGGTCCGCGGCCGGACGATACGTCGGGGCCTAAAATCCCACCCGCTGCAGACCCAAGTGGAACAGTCCCGGCTGAGATGGTTTGGCCGTGTCTGCAGAGTGGGAGAGGATCGGCTGCCACGACAAGCATGGGAAACAAAGAGCCAGGGATCCAGACCTCCAGGACGACCCAGAGTCCGCTGGGAGGACAACATTAGACAATCTTTGAAGGACCGAGGACTAGAATGGAACCAGGCCAGGAAGAAGACAGCTGATAGAATAGTCTGGCGCTCTCTCTTCCAAACCTCTACACCTCACAGTAGAAGAGGAACGACTAAGTAAGTAAGTATAACCTTAGAGAAAGGGATTCAGAGGAGATGATGAATTATTAATGTGGTGGTCACACTAAAGCAAAACACTATGACAGCAAGCCTATCATCACACAGAGCGTTGAAATGGAAACAGATAATGAACTTTTTTGAGACAATTAGTAAACAATGAATATAATAACAGCTGAATTACTAGTGAGTTTACTAACATAGATAAAAAATTGTGTACTTGAATATGATAAATTTAAGGCATTTTTCTTTGTTTGAAAAATTAAAGCATTTAGTTTTATAATTTAATCATCATCAAGTACTGTGCTGCGAAACATTTGCAGTCATCCCAATTTTTTATTCTTTCTGCCAGTTCTGGTGTTGATTTTTTCCCCCATTTCAGTTTGGTTTTGAGTTTGTCAGTATACTGTCTTTCTCTTACAGAAAACAAGTACAACTTATCAGTTTTCCATATTATGGAGATACTCATCTTGTTTCTGTTTTCAGTGAAAGGTCTGGAAAATGACACACATTATGAATTTCGAGTGAGAGCTAAGAATGCTGCTGGCTTGGGCAACCCCAGTGATAGCACAGGGCCGGTTCATGTCAGGCCCAAATACAGTAAATATTGTCTTGTCACTGTATCACTCTATGAGATTGTTTATATAGACTAAATTACTATGAAGCAAATATGCAATACCACATGTACTTCCCCCGGGGTCTCTGATGAGACAAAGAGAGAAAAGCACTAATGGTTCCTCAGGAATGTCATACAAGTCAACCAATATGAGATTGTGCTTGAGGCTGGCAACCTCATCTTGTCAACCTAATTGCTACAGAAACCATAGCAAAAAGTGTGCTTGAATGATTGGTGCTGACTTCCTGTAGGGGGACCAGCTGCAGTGGCGGTTCCATGCTCTGTAAGAAGGGAAAAGGAAAATGAAGACTAAATGTGCAGTAATGTTGTATGAGATCTTAAAAGTGGTGGTGACCACTGTGTAATCCACAAAGACACTAAACAGCTACAATCATAAGGGAATCTCAAAACCAAAGGCTTGAAGAACCAGAACAGCTGTAGATAAAGAAGAGATGAATAAGACATACCCTCGGGAAACAACCAGCTAGTATAACCTGACATGCCCTTGGTTGGAACCCATGGGGGATAAGAGGATTAGGATGGTCAAAGGGAGTGTGGAGGAGATTTTTTAAAAACCAGACCAAGTTAATGATGATCTCATAGGCAGAATTGTAGATGGACAATATAGATATTTGTGGCATTCAACAAGTGCTCCACATAGAACAAACATGAATGATAATGATGAAAGGCCTGGAGCAAAAAATAAATATTGACAACACATAAATCTTTGCAATAACTAAAGCACCCAAAGAGATATTACTGTAACACCAGCATGAAGCCACTTTATAGATCAAAACTAGAATTTATCAAGCTAATAAAGTAGCTTGTCCATTTACACCAATTTTAAAACACTCAAAGGCCCATATTCTTCTTCTTCTTCCTCGTTCGCCCTGAAAAGGATGGTGGTTGCGTTGTGTCTGTTTACACCGTAGCTGTGATATCTGCACCTTTCGGTCGACACATCCGACTTCAGCACGGCATTTTTTAGGGACCAGGTTTGCCTTCCCATTTCGATCCGTACTCGCTCAGAAAGACTGCACTGCTGCAGACTGTTTCCAGGACCACCACGTGGAGGTGGAGTATGGTCTTGACCAGCTCTGGTTCGCTGGTCCTGATGCAAGCAGTCAAGCTATGGGTCGCTGACTGCATTCACTATTGCTGCATCTTTGGGTCCCAAAGGCCCATATGACAACAGAGAAAGCATGAATAAATTATACCAATGCTGTGTCATTAGTACCAAACCTGTACATTAGAGCCAAGAGAATACAAGTCATTAAATGTAATATTCATAGGTGTCAGAGAAAAACAGTCAATAAGACATGAAGAAAGCCAATGAGGAAAGCAAAGACCAAGATCAAAGAGTATTTATAAGGAATACAAATAAAGTCAAAGGCTAGAGGCTCAACTATCAGCAACATTGTAACATGAATTTGTGGTGGATCCCTTATGCAGGCCTGGCCTTACAGTGGTCATTGGAACAGTAAATGATAATTAATCTTCGTGCAGTGCACCATTACACAAGCAGATGAAAATCAATTTTCAACCTAATTCTTATAATCTTCACCTTAAAAAAAAATCATAAAGAAAAAAACAACTTTCTTCACATGCATTGTGTTTTACTTATAATTATTTCAGCTGTATGTAGCAGCTGATTTGGCCATTCATAGAAAAGGGCACGCCACATGACATCATTGTAAACATTGGCATATTAGCCTCTGACCCAAACACCGGAAAGTGGTTCAGAATACAGTAAAACGCTGGTTGTCAATGGACCTGTCAATGCAAAAAAAAGAAAGAAATTAAATTATGATGCATTCTCATATCCCCTCACAACCAGAAGTCACCTCTAGACATCTGAGAAGGAAAGACTGCAGTGTCATAAATGAGCAGTACCTTTTACAATGAACAACAATATAAACATTCAGCAACTCAAGAATTGAAAAAGAAGACATGTAAGCAGTAAGTTTGCATAAAGCAGCTACGTTCTGTGAGGCAGGTACCTCTTGTTAATTAATTTAGGAAAGATAGACATAAATAAAAAGCCGTCGATTAAAACAAAAAGCTTAGTGAATGTAGTCGGCTATAATGATCATTAACCAGTGATAAGTAGCAAAATCAAATAATGGGACTGCAGCTCGAACATTCCCAATGGAAATTAATTGGTTATGAAATTGTTCTGTGCTCTTAAGAAAAGGAAAACAGGTGTTAGAAAACGAATGCTATAAATTTATGAGTCAGAATTAAAAAACCAAAAGTAAAATGACTCCATACATGGTGGCCTTTTCATTGGATTCATTTATGACTAAAAAAAATAAAATTCATATACAACTTTCCTACTGACGAAGAAATCACTACTCACTATCATATTCCTCACGTGTAAAGAAATAAACAGATTATTGAAGAACTACATTTAGATAATAAAACTGAAAACAAAACCCCGATTTGTACATGGAAGCAGAATTTGAGTTGATTTATTGAGTTTCACTGTGTTGTGGAAATCAACGTCCCTGTATTGTTGAACTAAATCAGATGACTGTCTCTTCTGTGACATTACAAAGATGTTCTGATGATTTAGAGTTAACTTGTGTATATACTGTACTTTAAAAGAAACTAAAGGGATATAAGTTAAGAGAGGACTATATTTAGAAGAAATAATTAAGAGGCTGAGAAGGCAGAATGTTGGAAAATCAGTGACCTGTCTTCATGACAACTAAGTAAAGAAAATGAATGAAGTAAAGATATACATAATGAAGTATAATGTGCCACCTCTGCACCCACTTATAGGAATCATGCCTTAACTCTTTGTCTCCGTAATTTTTTTCCACCCTGTGCCGTGATTATTTTTTGAAGAATTTTAAACGGTGAAGTGTACTATATTTTAGTGTAAATTTTATGTTAATCTTTTCTGTGAACATGTACTTATTATATTCCAAACTGTAGGAAAATAGATATAGAACTGTAATATATTGTGTCTTTGGTAGTATTAACACAAGTATGTTTGGTCATAGTGTATGGGCCAAATGAGGATGAGAGAGCAGAGGTCAAGGAGGAATTCTTCGAGCTGCTTCAAAGGACAGTGGATGACTGCCTAGATGAAATTATCATGCTCAGAGATTTCAATGCCAAAGTTGAAAACGACCATGCTAGATGGGGTGGAGTTATCGGAAGATATGGAGAAGATACTCTCAATAACAATGGAAAGCGACTCCTTAGATTCTGCGGTGAGCAGAATCTGATCATTACAAACACAAAGTTCCCCCATAAGCACATACATGCATACACTAGCTGTGAACCAACAAAGAATGAGAAGTCAGTGATCAGCTATGCCATTGATAGGAGGAGCTCATTCAAATATGTCCGGGATGCTAGAGTCTGGAGGGGGCCAGCGATTGGAAGTGATCACTACCTGCTTACAATCAAAAGAACAACTGAAAGAGTTGCTCAGCCTAGGAACTGCCCAACATCACGCAAGAAACCAAGTAAACGAACGGGAGAAATGAGCATTAAGACCTACAAGCTAAGAGAGCCAGAAATTAAGACCAGATATCAGGGGCTTATTGCTGCAGCGGTGAAAAACACAGAAGAACAACCTGATGACTTTGAAACCCTCTGGCTTAAATTCAAGGACATCATAAAGACATCTGCTGCAGAAGCTTGTGGTGAAGTCCGACTTGGTAACAAGAGAAAGAGGACACCTTGGTGGACAGAGTAAGTCAAAGAGAAAATAAGAGAGAAGAAAAGGGCATGGAAACAATACTTAGGAGCTAAAAACACAGCAGGACAAATAGAGAAATATAGAGAATATGTGATACTCAGAACAGAAGCAAAGAACAAGGTGCTAGCAGAAAAACAGAAGTCCTGGGAAGAATTTGGAGAAAAGCTAGAAAAAGATGCGCAAGAAAACCAGAAATTGTTCTATAAGACCCTAAAGAACATGAGGAAGGAAAAACAATGCCCTCTCAAATTTATAAAGGACAAGCAAGGCAAATTGCTTACTGCCCTGAAGGAAGTAATGGAAAGAATATTTCTCAGAACTCCTTGATAGTAAGCAAGGTCAAGCATCAGAAATGATAACCACTAGCACAGAAGAGGAAACCAATGGTGATGAAGATGACATAAAGATGGAAGAACTGAAGGCAGCACTGGAGAAAATCAAGATGGGCAAAGCAGCAGGGCATGATGGTATAACACCAGAAATGGTTAAGTACATGGGAGCATCAGGCGACCTATTACTCTTAAGGGTCCTACAGGCAGCATGGTGCAACAAGACCATACGAAAGGATTGGGAGATTGCCATCATAACACCAATTTTCAAAAAGGGTGACAATCGACAATGTGGAACCATATAGAGGCATATCCCTTCTCAGTGTCCCTGGTAAAATGTACTCTAGAATCCTAGAGCAGAGACTCTGATGCCTAGCTGAGCCACAATTGGATGAGGTCCCTGGAGCAAACTTTGGGACTGTTTGGCAAGGAAGAACATTCCAGCTCCTCTGATTCATGCTATACAGAGCTTCTACAAGTCTTGCAGAAATTATGTGAGGACAGCAAACCATAAGTCAGAAGATTTCAGGACCACCACTGGTCTAAGAAAAGGTGATATCCTGTCACCTTATCTTTTCATACTCCTCATGCATGATGTTATCAAGGCATGTAAGGAGAGAAGAAGAAAGTATTCAGTGGGGTACTGGAAGATGAGACAGGTCTGTATTTCAGAGCTGGCATTTGCTGATGATGTTGCCTTGATTGCTAAATCAGAGGCGCATCTCCAATCCAACCTGCAAGTCTGGAAGGAAGAGCTGGAGAAGAGAGGGATGGTCATAAGCAGCTCTAAAACAAAATCCATGGTGATATCATGAGAAGAAAGAAGACTAAAGATTAAGCTGGGAGAACAGGTCCTGGAGCAGATCAACCACTTTAAATATCTCGGAGCTATTATAGACCGAAAGGGAGGCATCAAAGAAGAGTTGGCCACTCGAAAAGCAGCAGCTGGGAAACTTTTTCAGGCCATAAATCGAGGATTCCTCAGCAAGAGAGAGGTTGGTAAGAAAACGAAGATAGCTGTATACCGCACCACCTATGTCCCAGTCTTGACATATGGATGCGAGTCATGGGCAATGACTACAACACACAAAAGCCAGATCCAAACCTCAGAAATGAGGTATCTGAGGAAGGTGGTTGAAGTAACAAGAAGAGACATGGTCGGCAACCAGACGATACGTCAAGGCCTAAAATCCCACCCCCTGCAGACCCAAGTAGAACAGTCCCAACTAAGATGATTTGGCCATGTCTGCAGAACGGAAGAGGATCGGCTACCATGACAAGCATGGGAAACAAAGAGCCAGGGATCCAGACCCCCAGGACAACTCAGAGTCCGCTGGGAGGACAACATAAGACAATCTTTGAAGGACCGAGGACTAGAATGGAACCAGGCCAGGAGGAAGACAGCCGATAGGATAATCTGGCGCTCTCTCTTCCAAACCTCTACACCTCACGGTAGAAGGGGAACGACTAAGTCAGTAAGTATGTTTGGTATACTTAAAACATATTGCATATAAAATTGAAAATAAATAGATAAGAATAAAATAAATTATGCAATATTGCATTACGTAATTTTCAAACAAATAAAGAAGAATAACATCATCTAAAAACTTTGTACATTTGTTCAACATTTTAACACATTAACTACCGCAAGCCGCTGTCAGCGGCTCACAAAATAAACACATTTGGACCGCAAGCCGGTCAGAGCGCCAATCTAATTTTAGTAATAAAACGAATGAAAAATGTACTAAAACACTTTCTGATCTGGTTCGAGATTTTAAGTTGCCACCGGAAAACAAATTCCCAAAGCATGGTTGTTGTAGAACACTGGAAAATTGATATTATGTTCATATTTTTCAGCATTTTGGGTTAGTTACCAAATTGTGTAAAACTGTTTACCGTGGCAACTAGTGATAGGACTACAAAAACTGCGTGTACATCTCGTCTAACGGCTGAATAGGATAGAAACGTGTTTCAACAATTGACTGATTGATCTAGCGACGAGGACAAGAGTGAAAACGGTGTGCACATTGATTGAAATTGTGATTTTGATAGAGATGGGGCGCAAGCAGTTATAATTGTTAAAATATTGCAAGTCCTTGGCCAGCGAAGGGCCGTTAAATAGCAACAACCTCTATTAGAGTTACAGATGGTGTTTATTGTAATAGTACATTCATTTATCTTTAAAATGACGTGTAATTCATAAAAATCTGTAAACAATTACGAAAATTACAGCTTACTTTGTGCAAAGACATACTGGATGAAAATGGGAAAAAAATTTAATTCGGCCACAGTGTGTTTTTCAATTCGGTAGTTAATGTGTTAATAGTATCCCTAGCTTCATCTTCTACCTAGGACTAGTGATTAGATATTACTGTATGTCTAGTTTTATTGCTTTTCGATCAGCCAGAATAGAACTACGCCCACTCATCAACTAAATGCAATGTGTCAAGCTTTTCTGCACCGATTCCATTATTTGGCAACAAACTGTGACTACCAAACAATCATCGTCAGTGTCAGCAATGTTTCTAAGTAGTTTTACACAATTATTAGCTTAGGAGACTTAGAAAATGTAAATATAAAGCGTGACATATTTCTCTTGCAATAACAACGAAAAACGCAAACATGCGAATCATCACACAAATTGTGATAATAACGTCAAAACACGCACACGTGCTGCTTAACTACACCCAAATTAGTTGTTTAAATAGAAGCGGAAGTCATTCTACGAGTTTTAAAATATGAACTGCATTAAACAGACGATTTTTAGGGTTTATTCGTGATAAACTAAAAACAACTCTCTGAGCGTTGCAGTGGCTCGGCAGTTACAATTTTTCAACGCTTTGAGCGTTGTTCCAGAGTCAAAGAGTTAAATGCCTGCATTTAGCACATCTAGTAGCTGTAGAGGTAGGCTGCCTCTTGTCCCGTTCTCGCCCTGAGACAGCGACATGTTATTGTTATTGTTGTTGAACAGAATCGACATCATTGCACTCTGGGCAAACCCAAAGGTGCTCAGTATATGTCGAAGAGTGTGAATGCTTACTGTTCCTGTAGCTTGCTGGTTGTATACATGACGGATGCATTCTTGCATATGTACATCTCTGCTAGCCTTATGTTTGATGCCAAATTCCATCAGTCTTAACCTTGATGATTCATATATCACATGTATAAATAGGAAAACAGAAATAAAATATACATTAGCCAAAAGACTTTAAGATCTTTATTTTGCAGGTTACCTAAGTCTTCTATCACATAAACAACAAGACATGTGGGAAGAGGCAAGAAGACTAACAGCTGAAGCAGCAAAAACAAGATTACACATAGATTTGAACAAAGCACAGGAAATGAGAATAAATAATAGACGAGAAAAGTCCATTATACAAGTAGATCATATGTTAGGTGACTGCAGTATTACCTATTTAGTACGTAACATCAACAAAGATGGGGGAAATTTGAATGGCTGCACTAATGTTTACAAAGCCATATTTGCTGTCAACTCTCCAGTCAGCGTGGATCTCTGCAACTCTTTCACTTGTAAATAAAATTTGGCTGTTCAAGATATACAATTTTTCTTAATGTACAGTTTGAAAATTTGGTAACAAGTAACGTCAGATTGGAACCCAACATAATTTAAAACAGTTCAGCTTTTTCAAATTTGAAACTCATAATTTGTCACTGTGGGCAAAAAACAAGAGAAGCAATAATTAATTAACATTGCCTATCAATTTTTTGATTAACCTGTCATTGCTCTAAACAGTTAGCTCACAAATTAAAACAGAATCATCACATGTTATATATAGTCTTCATTACTGTATGACATAGAAACATGTACATTAAACAAGTTGCTAGAAGAAAGAACTGGGGCCATTGAGATGTGGATATATAGAAGAACGTGGTGCGTCTCACAGTACAAAAAAAGAGGTCCTGCAAAACCTTGGAATGAAAAGAGAATTAATGAAAAAGATCAAAATTAGACAGCTAAAATATATTGGTCATATAAAAAGACATAACACCTTACTGAAGACCATAATGGATGGAAGATTTGAAGGCAAAAATATGGACAATACTGTAAGTGGGAAGATAACATCAAGAGATGTCAAGGAAAGAGTTTGTCAGAGTGTTCCATAAAGACAAGAGACTAAGACGGAGATTCATTGCAGCTGACCTTCATTACGGAGATGACAGCTTAGGATGATTGTGTCATTTCTCTCTTTTACTTATAGTTGAATTTAAAGTCACATTCTATTATTACTGCCAAGTTTCTCTACATCTTATAAAGCACACCAATATCAACAGTTTTTATTGTTATCTCCAGGCAAGCCATCACCTCCTGGAGTTCCTGAGGCAGCAAAAGTTGGAAAAACCTTTGTAGAACTAAAATGGGATAAACCAAGGCATGATGGAGGGTCAAAAATCACAGGTCAGTTTTCTGCATTCATTATCACATCATTACCCTTCAGCTCTCCAAGGAACATAGGCCTGCAACTAATTCATGATAAGCTTTATTGTCCTGTGCCATTCTCCTAAGGTCTTTCCATGTCTTCTTTCCCTTTCATGTCTAGTGCCCTTTTCCACGTGTTTTTGTTGGCCTCTCTGTATCTCTCTTACCAGGGGATTCTACAACAAGGACTGCTTTGTAATGCTATCAGCAGACTTCCTCAATGTGTGTCCTATCCAACACCAGCATCTTCTTTTCATTTCTTATTCCATTGGTTTTTGTCATCAGTTCCACATTGGTGATCTTGATGTATCATTTTAATGCTTATATGTAAGCAACTTTTTATGAATGTCTGTAACTTCTTAGTTGTTGTTTTTTCTCTCCATGTTTCAGAACCATACAATAGGACTGACTTGGCATTTGAGTTTAAAGTTCTCAATGTTGTGTTTGCCTCGACTACTATTGATTTCCACCTATTTTTCAATGAATTAGCAGTTTCTCAATGAATTAGCAGCTCCTCTTGCCATTTGTATTCTTATTTAGAATCTATATCACTGTCTGTTCTTCCAACTTTTTTTTTATATTGCTGCCAAGATATATGTGGTAGGAATAAGTGCAAGCTTATTATCATTTTATACATTTATCCTGATAATCTTTGTCTTTTCCATGTGAATTTTCATTATTGCTGTGACCTTTCATCAAGTACTTTCATGTTTATCGTGCATCTGGTAAAGGTTTATGGTTCTGAAGCACCAGGTAATTTGCAAAATCTAGATCCTCAAGCTGTTTTATCAGAATCCACAGATTTCCATTTATGTTGGCCAATGCTGTTGTTTGCATAATTCAGTCTAAAACCAATAAGAAGAGAAATTGTGACAAGAGGCACCGCCACTGCATTCCAGATTTATATATTTCTGCACATGAGGAAGTTTGATGCCATCTGTTAAGTAAGATGTGCATTATTTCCCCTCCCCCCCCCCCCCCCACCCACACACACACACACACACACACACATGCATGCACATTATAGACACATTCTTTCACAAGAAGTATAAAAAATATTAATGGCTATTTCATTGTGAGTATACATGTTGTTTCTCTTTACTTTTATTGTATATTATTTGTGATCTTGTTTTCAGTATTTGATTACTTATACTGTCTTTACACATTAAAAAAAGAATTCTGGTGACTCTTTGATGTCTATAGCTTTTTCAAGTATGTATACCCATCAAAACAATGATGGAAGAAGAATAAAAGTCAACACCTCAAACTTTCAGCTAATCTTAAATCTGCGGTGCAATTAGAAGACTTAGTTGAAATAGGTATATAGAGTGTAATTTGACAATTACTTAACATCTGTTTCACTACAACATTTTTTGTAAACGTACGTTTATCTTTGACATTTTTTCCTTGATAGTCTGTGTCTTGAATATATACTGGGTAATTTAAGACTATCTGGGTTCTTTCCTCAAGTGAGTGCTAAATAAAGTTGATCATTAGTAAAGACTACTTCTGGAAGGTATAAATTTACATGATCAAATGCTTGTCTCTATGCTTTGTTGGTTGTCATGGCAAAAGCTAAAATCACAGGAAACTGGCAATGCCTCAAGATGACAGGATGGCTGGCATTGTTTGGCTTTAAACTGATGCTTGGAATGAAAACGTGTCACCTTAATTACTTTCTGTGATGACTTTTTATTTTTTATTTTTAAAAATTCAATGCTCTGTCTTTAGTTTTAACAGAATGTTGAAGTTGAAAATAAAAATGAACTGGTATTGGGTGGCTCTTTTATTATGAAACTAAATTATAAAACTTCTCCATCATTTCTTGATGGGTTACTTGTGAAGAGATGTGTGAAGTCCGAATAAAGTACATGTAGATTATTTGCCTCATTATGACGTGATTCTAGTAGATACTCAAGATAATGTTCACTCAAAGCACAGGGTAATGTGCACCATTTCTGTATTTTCCTGAAAAGCTGTTGTGAATATTCTAACATATTGTACAATTCACCATGAAAAGATTTAAAGGCATGCATGTTCTTTTCATGAGTACCAAATTTATTTGTCACTGTGCAATGCACACTGTTTCTGTATTCTCTCAAAAAGTAATGTGGGGATTGTGATTATGTATTTGTGGCTATTAGCACATGAAAAGAAAAGACATATAAATATTCTTCCCTTTCAGGTTATGTTGTTGAGAAGAGAGAAAAAGGAATGGCATTGTGGACAAAGGCTAATGAATTCCCAGTAACTGACAACAGTTTTACTGTATCTGGCCTGCCTGAAAATTCTGAGTATGAGTTTCGTATTTTTGCAATTAATGCTGCTGGCACAGGGGAGGCTGGTCTGCCATGTGCTCCAATAAAAATCAAAGAAAGGATTGGTGAGTTCTTAAAGGAACTTTAATTGTCTTATAGGTTTGTTGTCAAGCATTTAAAATTGAATCAGAGCTAGTAGTTTGTGGGTTTAGCACCATTGCTGTGGGATGACCGAGTAGATGTACTGTCAGTGATCTGATAGGACACATACATGACTGTATTAGTGAGAAATATATTACAAAATGACGAGCATGAAAAGCTGGTCAATGTATGTTAGTTTCTTAGTGTCTTACATAAATTGATTTCACCTGTACCCACATAACATTAGAGATTGAATTCTCCTGAACTGCAAGAAATTAATGGTGAGCAGCTGTTCTCATTAGGTATAAAGCTAGGCCAACATGACAAAATTTTATATAAAAAACAAAACAAACATATAATAAAAAGCAACAGCACAAACTACAAATCACACGTATATAATTGCACACTTCTTCACTCCACAACTTTCTTCCACTATTATATTATTACTTTGTATTTCTATATCTTTGCCCACTCATTTGTTTCAAACACAGTAATGACTTTGTGATAATCCAGAAACAACGTGTGGTCAAAAATAATGCACATTTAATAAAACCACATGTAGTTATAAAAAAAGTCACCTTTAATAGCAACATAATTCTCACTATCCATTATGTGTCGCTGTCTAACCCTAAACATGGTTGAGTGATCAATAACAACAATATGCAGTCTTGACTTTACTTGTCCCCTAACACTTATCACTGGGGAATAACAGTGAGTGCTTGACTAGTAGTCACCATTTATGTGTATTGATTATTATTCTGTTTAGTTCTGCAACTGGTAAATTTACCCACTCTTGTATGTTTGCATCTGTTTCTTTATCTGCCTGCCCTATCTTCTTTTGACTGGAACTGTGCTTGATGAAGAACATTAACTAGACCATTGTGACCTTGATGTGTAATCATGCCTCTTTCTTGTGAGAAGGTCCTCACGTGGTCTTCTAGTACAACTTATGTATGTCTTATATGTTCATATGTTAAACTACCTATATATGATATTCTGAGGATCTTTCCATAACACTTTATTTCTAACACCTACATTCTTCTGTCTAAATTTGCTGTAGGTCCAAATTTTACAAACATCTGTGAATATGAAAATTACAAGACAGTGCAGAAGTCTTAGTTGAGTTTGAAGAGATAAGTGTTAATGTCCATACTGATTTAAAATTTGATTAATGTTACATTCTGTTAGTAATGTCTTTACACCAGTTCTGGATCATGTTTGAAAGTGGCCAGTAAGATGAAATAGGACATTATTATATGAGATATTAGAAACTGTTAACAAATGACAAATAGAACATAATATTAGATATTAAAAACTAATCAAATAGGACATTATGATATTAGAAACTGTTAGCCATAATAATATAAACTGAGATTGTTCTGCTGGTGTGAGAATGTGGCCAGATCTGTCTGCAAGCAATCTTTCTTTACACAGACTGTGGGTCAGAAAGCTGTAAGATTCCCAAAAAAGGAGATGGATTGAGGGTTAAGGTGTAATGTGTAGAGATAAAAATGATCTAGTGATTTTCCTGGTCACCAGTCTTGCTCCACATAAGCACTTAAAATCTCTTAAATGCTTAACAGCAAGAATGGCCACCAAAAATAGGAAAAAAAGCACACACATTAAAAGTTGCATTATTGACTTTTGGTCCTACTATTTTGTTTTAGGTTCACATAATTTCAACCAAATACTTTGATTTTAATCTTGATTTCATCAGTGGTATATTGCTTCATGAGTACATGAAAACCAAAGAGACCACTGATTTTTTTAAAGTCACATCTCATTTCAGCACATTTTACTTACTTTCATTAACGCTAACCTTTCAGTTTAATATTTTTATTCAAAACAATCAGGTTCAAGAATGGACTGGAGATTGGCTCAGCTGGAAGAAACAGAATTAAAGTAGATGGAGATGTTCATACACTCATAATTAGTGATATTTATGATAAAGATGCAGGAGAGATAATATGTGAAGTCAAGAATCCATTAGGAAGAGAGTCTTGCACTGCTCTGCTCGCTGTACTTGGTAAGAGTTGTTCCTGCTTTACTATAAAGCTTAATTTCTTTCTTATGGATGGGACACAAAGGTGACCTAAAGATGCACGTCAGTCTCTCAAATGGCCATCAGAAAGGGGGTAGGTGTACACTCTGTCAATGCTAAATAGCTGTCACATCCCTAGTAGGCTGAAGTAGGATAGTAGATTAACTTGTAGCTTTCTGGAAAATGGGAGAAAATTTGGAAGTAACGTGCATTTTGTGTTAAATAATTAATTTTACAAATGAATAAGACTATCTAGAAAGTACCACAATATAATATAAATGTTGTTTTCTTTACTTAGACATCAATTGCAAAACATAAGTCTGAATATGCTAAAGTGTTACCCAATCATAAAGGAATCCTGGAGGAAGAATACACCTATGATTTAGAGAAAGGTGTGGAAAAATCTTTAATTTCATTAACTAAATTGACGGTAATTTTAGCAAAGAAAGCCATGACTTAAAAAAAGAAAAAAATCAAAATATCGATCGATTCAGAAAACGGAAATTTCATGCATACTGAAAATATGTTTATAACTCAGGTCTCGCTGAACAGTGTTGCCACTCTCAATTTTGGACGGTAGACTTTGCCGGATCAAATTGTAAAAGGTTAATAATTAGGTGAAAACCTGTACAGAAAGTATGTATGGCTGTACACATTTGAAAATGAAAAAACATGTACAGAATATGGGTAACCTGTACAACTTGGCATGTATGGTTAAGCAACAGAAGGACAGAAGAGAGTAAATAAACTTGCCATCAGTACATTCTGTATTGTTGATTAGTTCCCAGTTTGTTGTCTAAACAGTGTTTATTTCTTTGTAGTCTTTTAATATGTGAAGCTTACTTTTGCTCTCAATGTGAATCTCTTAATTGTTTTCATATTTCAGCACCCCCAAAACTGGAGAAAGAACTCAAGGACCAAAAAATTACTGCTGGTGACCAGTTCAAGGTCAAACTGCCATTCAGTGGAACAGGACCCTTTGAAGTCAAGGTCAAAAAAGATGGACAGGAAGTTCATGAGAGTGATAACATCAAAATCTCTGCTTTTGATGACTTTGTTACTTTTGTTATCAAAGGTATATTTATACTGTAGTTATGATTATTTGTAATTATGCTTATTAAATCAGTATTAGTATAAACAGCATCCAGTCTAACATGAGGCACAGGAAAACTACCTCTGTTTTATTACTAGTAATTTGACTACATAGAAATACAGCCATCCAGCCACTGCACACCAAAATAAATGCCATACCAGGGACAGGGAATGTCTGCATAATGCACATATATGGGAAGCCTGATAATATCAAAAATCAAAATGGAGAGATTGAACTGAATACAGTAAGAAAAGACCAACAATAAAATAAAACAATCATGTAAAGAAAGGAAAGAAAAATGATTGAAAAAAGAAATGTGAACACATGGAAAATTTGATACACACTCAGGATGGCAAAAGTGTGCATAAAAGAATGCAAGACCTCACTGGTAAAAGGACTTATTATATCAACAGATTGCTTTAACACATTAACTACCGCAAGCCGGTGGGACCAGCTTTTGAAATGCTATCATTTGGACCGCGAGCTGCTCATAGCGTCGATCTAATTTTAGTAATAAAACGAATGAAAAGTGTACTGAAACATTTTATGATCTGGTTCAAAATTTTAAGTTGCCACCGGAAAACAAATTACCAAAGCATGGTTGTTGTAGAACACTGGAAAATTGATATTATGTTCATGTTTTTCAGCATTTTGGGTTAGTTACCAAATCGTGTAAAACTGTTTACCGTGGCAACTAGTGATAGGACCACAAAAAATGAATGTACATCTCGTCTAATGGCTGAATAGGCTAGAAACTTGTTTCAACAATTGACTGATAGATCTAGTGACGAGGACAAGAGTGAAAACGGTGTGCACATTGATTGAAATAGTGATTTTGATAGAGATGGGGCGCAAGCAGTTATAATTGTGAAAATATTGCAAGTCCTCGGCCATCGGAGGGCCGTTAAATAGAAACAACCTCTATTATACGTAGTTACAAATGGTGCTTATTGTAATAGTACATTCATTTATCTTTAAAATGACGTGTAATTCATAAAAATCTGTAAACAATTATGAAAACTACCGCTTACTTTGTGCAAACACCTATAGGATAAAAATGGGAAAAATTTAATTCGGCCACAGTGTGTTTTTCAATTCGGTAGTTAATGTGTTAAATCTAAAGAAGGCAACATCATCATGAAGTAATAGAAAAATGGATAGAGTATATTAATGGCTTGAACAATGATAAAAAGATGAACATTTTGTGATAACAATTAATAATTAAAAACCACCAGTAATGGAAAAAAACTGTCAATGCATGAGACACATGAAAGCAGGAAGGGCTTCAGGACCAGATAAGATCACATGTGAAATGATTGTAAGTTACTCGTCTTTTGAACACAATCTTTGATGCTTGGATGATGCCATCTCAGTTATTTGAATCAGTTTTCATTCCATTGCCTAAATAGTCTGGAGCCATTGAATGTAAACAACATACAGCAGTTAGCCTCTTGAATTACATGACAAAAATAATATTAAGGGCCATCTCATTGTGACGACTGGCCCAGTCTTCTCATCATTTAATTTATGAGACACCAGTTTGTTTAATTCATCTTCAATGCATGATCGAAAAGCCGGTAAAAATTTGCGGCAAATTTCGCTCATTGATATCAACTCTAACGTTTAGTACTATTTTTAGATTAACGATGTCATTCTAGACCTAACCTCAGTGGCCTGAAACCGGTTTAGAATTAGGGCAGACTACTTAGACTTAGGTAGAACCAGTTTAACCCACTCTAGGAAACCCCCACGTGACTTTTAACGTTACTGATTGGAGCGTGTATCAGACGCCAAAGTCACATGAGGCACGCTTCAGGTCACATGCCCAAGCGGAAATCACACGCTTAAAGTTGGCGCCAAGCGAGGCAACTTTGACTTGCATCCAGGCAGGCGAGGGGGTCTAATCTAAGACCGCTGCTAATTCACGCGTTAAAGCACTGTGAAGCCACATGTCTAAATTGCTGATTAGGGTCCAATCTCTGAGTAGTCTATGGAGGAGCCTTGCACGACAGTCCAATCTCAGAGAAGAATACGGAGTCGAGCACAGGGAAGGCAGATCTGAACCATTCGAGAGCTACCCAGTGCAACGTCATAAGGAGACAGGACAACCAACCACGCTTCACTATCAGCCAGGGGCTGAAAAGCTAAGTTCCTGTTTAAAAGGGAACTCATCCTATCAATGTCTTAGCCCGAGCCAGTAGATGAGGAAAATACTTGAATTGTGAGACAAATATCACATACAGCATGCACACAATTTCCATCGACAATACCATCATTCACCATCCATTCATTTTAATTTTAATAAACCAATTGGGTGTATATAATGTACCCCATGCCTTGTTCATTCTATTAGATGTTACATATTGTCTGATGTTTATCTTCCTTAATAAGGGAGGGGGGGGCTCGTAAAATATAACATATAATCATAAGGATAATAATAGATAACTAAGAAGGGGACTACGGTAGCGAGAGACCAAATATCTCCTTACAACTTTTCCAGACCTTATCTAGTTAAGAGAATTTACCCTCTTTGTCTCCCTTCAGCCAGTGAAGCCCAACAGGATTTCTTGAGCCAAATCTTCCACGGGGTGATCCAGGCAAAACTTCACTTAATTTATTTCTATTATTTCTAACTACTATAAGTTTCTTATCCTTCCTACGCTACGCCACACTCATTATGGATGTGAAATAAAATTAGGACAGGAACACTGGATTGGTTTGAGGAAAAGGAACTACAAATGCTCATCTTATATTGACAACAATGAAAAAATGTTCATTGGAAGTAGATGAAAATCTGTACTTAAGCTTCATCAACTGCACAAAAGAATGTGTCAAACAGATACAATCTGCAGACAGGCTGAAGACAGCCTAGAGCTAATAAAGGTTAACCTGACACAAATGCCTTTTGAATGCAAGAGCCACATGCCTAATAAAACAGTTCAACATAATTCTTCTCATGAAAGGCTTCACTAATAGTGAAAGAATGTAACATAAATAATAACGTATATGTGTGTGCGTGTGCGAGTGCGTGTGCGTGTGCGTGTGTATTTTGCATCAATAAGTGCTGTATAAATATTGCAGCTAATAAGTGTGTGTAGTGTTTGGAGAAGCATACATGAATGAATGTAGTTAAAGCTACACACCACACTGCGACTATAGTCCTATAAATAAGGCTCGCGCTATAATGCGAGAGGTCACACTCCAAACAATCTTAGAGACACCATATATAAAGAACAACTCTTATAAGGTCTGGCAATCTCAATATATATATATTCAACAATCTGACAGATATGAGTATACAAATACAACGTGCACAGTGCAAATGCATAAATCCAAAATAACTGGCTAACAATACCTAAACGACATCTTCAAAATACCATGCTAAGTTCACAGAATCAACATGGCGCACATCTCACTACTGGCACTGAAATACAATGGAGATCAACACATCCAGAGACCCTACATCAAAAGACTCACCTACTTGCAGAAGAACTCATGCAAAACAGTCTCAAATATCTCCAGCATAACGCTGGGCAAAACTTAGCAGTTGTAAGCCAGACAAAGAAGATCCTTCATCATCTTCTCCATACATGTCTTCCCTTGACGACAACCTTCGTTTCCTGGTATTCCACAATGGGACGGTATCCACTGCATAGCGACCCTGCGTTGGTTGCACAGTTCAGAAAGTAGGGCTTGTATACCTGGCAATTTTCTGGACTGAAGTGCTTGGAGTGCTGATCTTGCATCTGTCAGGAATACTACAGGCTGTGGACCGAGATTGGTGTTCAACAGTTTCTCAGTTGCCACTTTGATTGCCTGGATTTCTGCATCATAGTTGTTACAGAATGTCCCCGTTGGTACTCTGACCATATCCCTAGTGTTGTTTGGGTATTCTATGTACACTCCTGCTCCTCCATTCTTTACTGCATTCTGTGCTGACCCATCCATGTATACTCGGACCCAGAGGTCCTGTGGGTATTCATCATCCAGGAAACTGAGAGTGACTGTCCTACGTTGCATGCTGTTCTGTTCATCCCTGTCGAATATTCCTTTCACTTTTGTCTGGATGTTTACTGGTAGTCCAGGCTCCTCTCTCCAAGGGGTTTGTTCTGGCACAGACTTTAGGGGGCTGTCAACTTCAGGCAGGTCTAAGTTTTGTCTACGAAATCGTTTGGCCTGGTGGATAAAGCTGCTTCTTTTCAATCGCCCCATTGCTAGGTTTTGGAATCTGTCCTTCATTTGATGGCTCGGCATACAGAGAAACTTTTCTGCCTGTGTTAGCATTTTCGTGTCTCTGCGTTCTCTCAGTGCTGGTATCCTCCCCATTTTCTCCATCTCCACTATAGGCGTTGATTTTATTGCCCCTGTGATGACCCTAAGTGCCTGGTTTTACACCTTATCTAGCTCTTGTAATGTGGTGTTTGATGCTGGACACCACGCAGCTGACCCATATTCCAGGTGTAGCCGTGTGCCCTGCTGGTAAACTTTACTAAGTATTTTCCCACTGGCTCCCCATGTGGTTCCACTTAGTTTTCTCAGGATGGCTAACTTCCTCCTGGCCTTTGTTGCTGCCTTGTTGATGTGCTGCTTCCATGTCAGCCTATCATCGAATGTAACTCCTAGATAGGTGGGTTGTTTATCTTCTCTCAGGAGTTCTTCATTTATCTTGATGACACCAGCTTATTGTTTGGGAGAGAGAGTGAAGAGCGTAGTGCTGCACTTGTCTGTGTTGATGTTGACACACCATCTATTTGCCCATGAGGTTAAGGCATATATAGCTCTTTGTAGCAGTTTGGTGGCCACTGTTGCATGCTCATCTGTGCACCATATTACCAGGTCATCAGGGTACATTGCCACTTTCATTCCATGTGGTAGTTCAGCAACCAGGTCGTTGATGTAGACTAGGAAAAGTATGAGGGACAGAACCCCTCCCTGAGGGATGCCATGACGCAGTAGAATTTTCTTACTCTTGAGGCCATCTAGTTGTACTCAGGCTCTTCTGTTATGCAAGTATGCTTTCACCCATTTGTACATCCTACCATTCACTCTACAGATTCTTCAGAAGCCCTTCTTTCCAAACCTTGTCAAATGCTTTCCTTAGATCTATCCATGCTGCTAGTACCAGTTTCTTATCTTGGAACGCATCCTCAATCTCTTGGGAAAGGTAAGTTGCCTGATCTTCGGTAGAGTGACACTGTCTAAAGCCCGCCTGCTGTGGTACAAGAAGGTTTTCACTTTCAAGGCACCACTGTAGCCTGAGGTTGATGATACATTCCATTGTTTTGCAGAGACAGCTTGTAAGGCTGATTGGTCTGTAGCTGGAGGCCATGGAACTGTCTTTTCCTGGTTTTAGGAGTGGTATCATGATTGCTTCCCTCCAGGTCTGTGGAACTCTGCCTGAGTTCCAACAGATATTGAAGATCTGCAGCAGCTTTGTTTTTGCTGCGGTTCCCAAGTTCTTAATCATTTCGTTGGACACTCCATCAACTCCTGGCGACTTTCTCATTTTCAATTTGGATATTGCAAGCTCCAGTTCTCTGAATGTGATTGGTGCCTCCATTACTTCAAGTATGGTTCCATCTTGTCCTGCGTATTGTTGTTTCTCATGAGTCTCCTGTTGCTTCTCTGGGCTAACTTTGATGTTGTCTTTAGCAAAGGAGTCTGCAAAGTGATCAGCTGCCTGTTTTCCCATGAGGATGTTTCCATCTTTGTACAGTGCAATCTTGGAGTTTCTTCCTGTACCCTCATCGTTAAGTTGTTTTACCAGCTTCCACAGTTTCCTTGTATCTCTTTCAAAGTTCAAGGACTCTGTTTTCTCCTTCCAGCTTCTCCGCCTGGCCTGCAACTTGGCCCTTTGAAATTTGGCCTTAGCTTGCTGGTAGCTATTGTAGTGTTCTTGGCATGGACTGGTCTCTGCCTGCTTTTGAGATGTTTCCATGTCGTTGTGTTCCAATATGGTTTGTAGTGCTTACGAGCCCCTCTAGGTATTGTTTCACAAGCAGCCTGTAATATGCATCTGCTGAATTCATCGACAAACTTATTGATGTCTTTGTCTACAGTCAGATCTCTAGCCAGTATACTGGTACGATGCTGGTACATTGTCCAGTCTGCCTTCTTGTAGTTCCACCTAGAGAGAGTCCTGCTCTTCTTGACAAGTTTATTTTCCACAATTAGGAAGACTGGCCGGTGGTTGCTGCCTCCAAGTTGTTTCCCTACAATGCGTGTGGTGTTCCACTCCAGGCCTGGTGAGTGGAATGCCAGGTTTGGTGTAGAGGTGGTGTGCCATGATCTTGAGTAGAAGGTTGGTGGGTCGATTAGCTGGTTAATCAGGATAAGCCCATTGTCATCCTGCCAGTTTTCAAGCTCCTCACCTCTCCTGTCCATGTGATCATAGCCCCAGCTCTAGGAGTGGCTGTGAAGTCTCCGCATACAATCAGTCTTTCTTTTGCTGGGATTGTGTCTAGTGCCAGTGGGCGGTCGCTCGGACAATAGAAGTTGAGCATGTGGAATTCTGTACTTTCTGTCCTGAGATGAAGCGTCTGGTATTCCGCCCCCTCCATATATGTTTCAAGCTGACATGCACTGATGTTATTCCTCATGAGTGTCAGTATTCCACCCTTTCACCTGTCTATTCAGTTGGATCGGTAGCACTGGTAGCCTCTGATTTTGAAGGCTATGTCCTTGTTGAAGTGGGTTTCTTGCAAGCAGCATACATTTATTTGCTCTTCATTCAAGATATTTTTGAGCTCTAATTTTTTGCTGTAGCCCTCTTTTTTACTGTTGATGCCTTCAGCATTCCAGTGCATTATTTTAAGTGGTCTTTGCTTTGCCAGTAGCTCTATTCTCATGCCTCCTGGCTCCACGGGGCAATTGAGAAGGACCCCAGTAGTAGGGTTGGGCCCTTTTGAGGCAGAGGGCCCGGCACTGCACCTGCCTGGGTGTCTGTCACAGGGCGAGTACCATAACATTTTGTAGATATAGGCATATTTCCATTGCACGTGTGCTCCTGATTGCTGTGGTGCACCTCTTGGCTGGTTGCCTCCGTCTTCAGCACCTTGACTTGCTAGGGCAGACTGTGGTCTTGCTTGAGTGTAGGAGGGCCTAGCCAGTCTAGGTTTTTCGGCCCCTGATGGCTGTACTTGAGCCCCATCTCCACGTCAAGGAGCTGGCCTCGATGGGGGCTATTTCTTATATTACTTAATGTGTGTTTGACCTGGGCAATAAACAAACATAATAACATGTATTGGAAAACTTGGATACTCAGAAAATCACAAGAGGTACTCCTCATTGATACAGAACAAAGTCGTATCAATTTATCAACCTAATAAAGCACAGACAGTCACAGTTTTTTAGCATGTCATGAGAAGAGAAAAGCTAGAGAATCAAGTGACACCTGGTAACTTCAGCTGAAAGAAATGAAGAGGAAGATAGAGAAGTACCTTGACAAACTTACCATATCTTCTTCTTCGTTCATCCTGAAAAGGACGTTGGTTGCGTTGTGTCCGTTTACAGCAAAGCTGCGATATTTGCGCCTTTTGGCCCACACATCCCACTTCAGCACGACATTTTTGGGACCGGGTTAGCCTTCCCTCTTCGATCCCTACTCACTCAGCCAGACTGCAGTGGTGCAACCTGTTTCCAGGACCACCACTTGGAAGTGGAGTAGGGTCTTGGTCAGCTCTGGTTCGCTGACCCTGATGCAAGCAATCTAGCTATGGGTCGCTAACTGCATTTCTCACTGTTGATGCGTCTTGGGTTCCTAAAGTGACCATATGACATAGAGATTAAGTTCAGAGACATGACCGGCAATGCCGTGGGCAGATGTCTGTAAGTTATACATATAAAAACTGTTGTACTCTGTTACCTTGTATATGGTCAGAATGCCTATTCCTATTTTAATTTTAAAAATGTTCATCTTTCTTTGCTTTCATAGGGAGCCATGGTAGCACAGTGGTTAGTGCACTGGCTTCCTAGCTCAGTGGTCCATGGTTCGATCCCCAGTTGAGGTGGGATTTTTTTAAGACTGCAAACGGCTCCTGGGTCAACCCAGTCCCAATTGGGTATCAGAGCAACCCTGGGAAGGTTAAGGCGGCTGGCGTGATGCTGACCACATCACCCCTAGTGTACCAATGGTCGAGAAAATATGGGCCTAACACCATATTCCCAATATGCCTCAATAGGCGTATAAATGGGATCCTTTACCTTTTACATTCATATTATCATCTAACTGTTCTGTATCATTTAAATCATTAACTGCTGTGCCTTTTATCTTTGAACTTGTTTGTTACTTCACACAAGCGGAAATAAATGAAGAGGAAGAAGACCATGCACACACACTTTAAATTTTATTAAATTACTCACTGTTATTACACTTAGCAGAGATTTATTTATTTCTTTCAGAAACATAATATGAAGAAAACACTGTAAATTTATAATTTTATTTGATTGTTATGAGTTGCTTTTTTTTCTTGTAATCTGGAAGAATCTGGAAGGGATGATTCTGGTAAATACACCATTGAGATCAGCAATGACAGTGGCACAGCAATTGCACCATTCCAGCTGAAAGTTGTCAGTAAGTTCAGGATATATGTTCACACTACATTTTTTCATGTTACATATTCATGCACGTTCTATCCGCTTTCCATTCTCTCACTATTCTTCAGCACTCTATGGAGCAAGGATTTTCAACAGTTCATGTCAAGCCTTCAATGTACGAGACAGGTAAACTAAGACAGGTCACGGCAGAAATGAGAAACTATAGGTTACACATTCTAGGGATAAGCGAGAGCAGATTGTCAGGGGCAGGAAAAGTTAAAACAGCAACAGGAGAAGCAGTACTTTACTCTGGAAGAGAGGATGGACAGCACAATGAAGGCGTAGCCATTATTCTACAGAAAGGAATAGAAAGGACATTACTGGAATGGAAACCCATCAACAACAGACTGATAAGATTAAGATTGAGAGGGAGATTCACCAACACTACAATAATACGAATGATAGCGATGAGGAGGTCAAGGATGAATTCTATCAACAACTGCAGAAAGAAATGGAAGACACACCTAGATATGATCTTGTTATAGTAATGGGAGACCTCAATGCGAAAGTTGGTACACACAATACATATAATGAAAGAACAATGGGGAAATGCGGCAGCGAAACAGCAAACGAAAATGGGGATAAACTAATAAGTTTCTGTAGCATTAACAACCTGGTCATTGGAGGAACACTCTTCCCACATAAAGAAATTCATAAATTAACGTGGGAATCACCAAATGGTCGGGACAGAAACCAGATAGACCACATCATGGTTAACGGTAGATGGAGACATGCATTACAAGATGTGAAGGTAAGAAGAGGTGCAGATGTGGGAAGTGATCACCATTTAGTAGTAGCAAAACTGAAAGTGAAACTAAGAAGGGCTGCACCAACTGTAACTACACAGAAAAGGTTTGACATCAGCAAATTGAAGGACTCCCTTACCAGAAAAGCTTTTGCGGCCGACATAAAGAAACAATATCAATTTGCCAAAAGTCAGGAAAAGACATTGACTGATGATATAGACCAGAATTTCAACACCATTTCAACAATATACAAAGAAAGCAGCAAATCATGCTTGGGATTCCAGGAAAGGAAGAAGCAAGACTGGATAACACCAGAAACATTAAACACCATAACGATGAGAAAGGAAATGAAAAGAAAGAAAACAGAAGCGAAGTCCCCCAGGTTAAAGCAACTATATAGCGAACAGTACAGTCAGCTGGACAAGGAAGTTAAACGCCAAATCCGAGCCAACAAAAGGAATTTCCTAGACGATCTTGCAAGACAGGCAGAGGAGGCAGCACTGAGAAATGAACAAAGCACAGTATACAAAATAACTAAATTCATCAGCGGAAAACGAGGTGCAAACAATATTACATTAGTAAGAGATAAGCAAGGTAATCTCATCACGACAGCAGAGGGACAGGAAACAAGATGGGCAGAGCACTTCAGAGAAACTCTGAACAAGGAACCACCAGAGACACAATTGAATGTTCCTGAAGCTGAAAACGATCTAGATGTGAATACAGACATTCCACGAAAAGAAGAAATCATCACAGCAATCAAAGGGTTAAAGAACGGCAAAGCTCCGGACCATGATAACTTAAATGCAGAGCTATTTAAGACAGACCCTGAACTAGCAGCAGAACTATTAGAACCACTATTTGCACAAGTCTGGAAAACGGGGACAACACCATCAGAGTGGAACAAAGGAATAATTGTCAAATTGCCCAAGAAGGGAGATCTTGCAGACTGCAATAATTGGAGAGGAATCACTCTTCTCTCAGTTCCCAGCAAAATACTAGGCATGATAATTATACAGAGAATTTTGAAAGCAGTAGACCACAAACTGAGGAAAGAACAAGCAGCATTTAGAAAGAACAGGAGATGTGTAGATCATATATTCACTCTTAGGAACATTATAGTGCAGTGCTCAGAATGGTAAAGACAGTTGTACATTAATTTCGTTGATTTTGAAAAGGCTTTTGACAGCATACATAGGGACAGTTTATGGAAAATACTGAGGGCTTATGGAATTCCAAGATGCATAGTGTCAATCATAAAAAGCCTCTATGCCAACTTTACGTGTAGTGTTGGGCAGAGCAACCTAACCTTTGAGGTGAAGGCAGGAGTACGACAGGGATGCCCCTTATCAACCACTCTATTTTTAACAGTCATAGACTGGGTGATGCGCCAGAAAACAGAGGGCAGTCCAAGAGGAATAAGATGGACAACATTTTCTACATTGGAAGATCTGGAATATGCAGATGACATTGCACTACTAGCACATTCACATCAACACATCCAGGAAAAAACGGATAGACAATAAGTTTAGCCAGCAGGTGGGCTTGAACATCAATTTAAAGAAGTCTGAGGTCATGATGCTCAATGTGAGCAACCCTGAGCCCATATCAGTAAGGAATCAGCAATTGGTACAGACAGATACCTTCACATAATTAGGAAGCATAGTAACACCAGACGGCGGGATAGGCAAAGACATCAACATCAGAATGAATAAGGCAAGAACAGCCTTCTTTAGCCTAAACAACATCTGGAAGTCCTCCCAATACAGCTTACTTACTTACTTAGTCGTTCCCCTTCTACCGTGAGGTGTAGAGGTTTGGAAGAGAGAGCGCCAGACCATTCTATCAGCTGTCTTCTTCCTGGCCTGGTTCCATTCTAGTCCTCGGTCCTTCAAAGATTGTCTAATGTTGTCCTCCCAGCGGACTCTGGGTCGTCCTGGAGGTCTGGATCCCTGGCTCTTTGTTTCCCATGCTTGTCGTGGTAGCCGATCTTCTCCCATTCTGCAGACATGGCCAAACCATCTTAGTTGGGACTGTTCTATTTGGGTCTGCAGCGGATGGGATTTTAGGCCTTGACGGATCGCCTGGTTGCGGACCATGTCTCTTCTTGTTACTTCAACCACTTTCCCAATACAGCACAAGCACAAAATTAAGATTATATCAGAGCTGTGTGCTTTCTGTGCTTCTCTATGGTGCAGAATGCTGGAGAGTTACAGAGAAGGAAATGTCGAAATTGTCCTCTTTTCACACAACATGCCTAAGAAAAATTCACAGAATCTTTTGGCCGAATACCATCACTAACCAAGATCTGCTTACTCGTAGCAAGCAAGAGGACATGCACACCATCATAGCTGGCAGACGCTGGAGCTGGGTTGGTCATGTCCTCAGAAGAGACCCCAATGCCATCACAAGAACAGCTATGCTTTGGACCCCTGAAGGAAAACGAAAGAGAGGCCGACCAAAAACAACCTGGCGGAGGACTGTGGAGGCTGAGATGCAAAGAATGAACCAGAGTTGGGGCACTGTACGAAGGATGGCCACCGACCGAGCAAAGTGGAATCAATTTGTTGTTGCTCTACAAGACGCCACTAGGCGTGATGGCCACTGACTGCTTTGATGGTCGGCGGCTAAGGATCAAAGAAGAAGAATGTCAAGCCTTCCTGTTCTGTGTCTTTCCTTATCTTCTTTGTCCCTTCCAGTCTGTTTCCAATCCCCTTATCCATGTGTTGTTTGGTCTCCCTCTATGTCTCTTACCCTGGGAATTCCAGAACAAGAACTGCCTTGTAACGTTATCAGCAGGTTTCCTCAATATGTGTCCTATGCAATGCCAGCTCCTTCTTCTCACCTCTTGGAAACACTGACACTTATCTAGTTCTTGCCATCAGTTCTACATCAGTGATCTTGTCATACCATTTCAGTCCTTCTATTCTACACAAGAACTACTATATTAAATTCTGTAACTTCTTTTGTTGTTCTTCTCGCCACAGAGCTATACAATAGTACTGACTTGATATTTGAGTTGAAGAGTCTTATTTTTTTGTGTTTATACTTGATTTCTACTGATATCAATGTATTTCTTAATGCTGTGATAGCTCCTCTTGCCTTTTGTATCTGCAAAATTTAGATCATCAATCTGTTAGTCACATTCCACTGAATTGCATTTCTGTTGGCTGATGTTACTGTTGAATTTTTCAAAACCCAATCCATAGTCAGTAAGAGGATATATTTTGATAGGAGGCATTCCTGTTGTGCTTCAATTCTTATCCTAATCAGTTCTGTTAGTTGTTTTTTCATTAAGAACTGCATGGCATATCTGCTTATGTTTTCTTTAACTCTTTGACCCCGGAGCAACAGTCTGAACGTTGGTCAGTTTTGACGCCCGTGCCAAAACAACTGCGACACCGTTGTTTTTAATTTATACAAGATAAACCGCAAAATTCACCCGTTTAATTCATTCTGTTTTTTAAATGCATAGGTTGACTTCCGTTAATACCACAACCAATTTGAGTGTAGTTAATCAGTGTATGTACTTGTTTAAGTGTTACTATTACAATTTGTGTAACGATTCCCATATGCACTTTATCTTTGTTATTGCTACAGAAATATGTCAGTATTTATATATATAAATTCTAAGCCCCGGTAGCGAATAAGTGTATCAATCTTACTTAGAAACATTGATAATTGTTTAATACTCACATTTTGTTGTCAAATGATGGGATCAGTGCAGAAATGTTAGACATATAAGATTTCACTGATGCATGGGCATGGCCCTAGCCTGACCCATTGGAAAAAGAACAGAACTAAACCTACAGTTACATCTAATGACTAGTCATAGGTAGAAGATGAAGCTAAGGACATTGTTAAAACCTGAAATAAGTGCCAAATGTTTTTATATGATGTTATTCTAGTATATTTATTTGAAAATTAAGTGGTGCACTATTCTATATATTTTGTAATTTTTATAAGGGACCACAGTAAAAATAGTGTGAATACCACTAACTGTACTAAATAAGGCTATATTCAGTGTTTTATTACTTCGTAAATGGAAAACTTTAATGTTTTAAGACTAAAAAGAGAAAGTTATTGTCTGCAACAATAGATTAGCTTTGATAAGTAATACTGTACAGTGAACTTGTTAGTTCTTTTTCAATTTACACGCAGCATGTTTTTTTGGAATACCAAATACACTTGCGTAAATACTTATAAAGAGACTATATTATTACTCTATCTCTTTCCCAACAGGTTGATATATAATGTGTGCATGTTCACAGAAAGGATTTACATACAATTTACAACAAAAGATGGTACACTTCACTGTTTAGAATTCTTAAAAAAATAATTCTAGCACAGGGTGGAAAATGATTATGGAATCAAAAGTTAATGATCTTCAGAGAGTCTCCATAATGCCTCATCAGTTTCCAAAGTGATTATGTATCAAAACTCTGTTTATATTACTGGCAAGATATATGTATGAGTTCATATCTTGTACAAATGTTTCTCCAAGAGCAGTCTTGCTATCATTTGCTGCATTTTTCTCATTGTCTTTTCCTGAGTATTTTTAGACCCAGCTGATGTGAACTGTTTCCCAATATTGTTTTTTTGTTGTCTTGCAACTGTTTGCTATCCACTTTTAGCAAAGTCATTTTGGTTTTCTTGCATTCTGCATTCTGTTATCATCTACTTTGTTGTTAAGCAATGTGAAAATATTAACTTGTGTTCAGTCAGGCCCATTTCATTGTTCATTCAGCTTTGTTTCAGATATCTATATCTGAGTTAAATGTCTTGCAGGTCCACCTGGAGCTCCAACAGGTCCACTGGCTGTGTCTGATATCACCAAACATACTTGTAGGCTGGCATGGAAACCACCTCAGGATGATGGTGGTAGTAGAATCACTAGCTATCTGATAGAGAGACAGGAGGTTGGCAGAACATACTGGGTCACAGTGTCATCTCATTGTAAGGTGTGGAGTCCCTTTTTTTTTTTTTGGGAGGAAGGGGTGAGAAAGTCATACAGTGATTCAGTTTTAGGTATTTTTTCTTAATTAATATAAGGTGATTAACATTACAGGTATAATTGTAATTAGTCATTGTTAACTCTTTCAGGACGTAGGGGTTTTCCCATGTTTTACGCAAGGAATTTTTTGCGATTCAGATTTTTCATATAGTGTTACCATGTAAGTGTCAGTTATTTCAAAGTTTTTAACAAATATAGTCATGTTATATATATTTAAAAAGGAAAATGGATGAGGATTCTGAATATGTTCAGTTTATAATTTAAAAAAAATTTTTATGAGTATAAAATAGTTGGAGACTAGGAAAATAAATTTGACCAAAAAAAAAAAAAAAAAAAAAAACATATCAGAATTACCCACTCAAGATAGCTAATGCATCATTTATGTTAGCCAAGATACAAATATTTGTAAACTACATTCATTTTGGAAATAAAATACATATGGCTCAAGTTTATACTCTAACTACTTTTCAATTGGCTTCAAGAAAAGGAAAGACACTCTTTTGTCACAAATTTTCTGCGGCACAGGTTTTTCATATACTGTTACCATATAAGTGTCAGTTATTTCAAAGTTTTTAACAAATATAGTTATGTTATATATATTTAAAAAGGGAAATGGATGAGGATTCTGAATATGTTCAGTTTATAATTTTAAAAAATTTTTATGAGTATAAAATAGTTGGAGACTGGGAAAATAAATTTGAAAAAAAAAAAAAAAATATCAGAATTACCCACTCAAGATAGCTAATGCATCATTTATGTTATCCAAGATACAAATATTTGTAAACTACATTCATTTTGGAAATAAAATACATATGGCTCAAGTTTATACTCTAACTACTTTTCAATTGGCTTCAAGAAAAGGAAAGACACTCTTTTGTCACAAATTTTCTGCGGCACAGGTTTTGCATATAGTGTTACCATGTAAGAGTCAGTTATTTCAAAGTTTTTAACTGAATATAGTCATGTTATAGATATTTGAAAAGGAAAATGAATGAAGATTGTGAAAATTTACAGTTTTAAAATTTACAAAATTTTTACGAATATAAAGTAGTTAAAGACGAGGCAGAAAAATATTTTACTAAACAAAAAACAAAACAAACATATCAGACTTACCAATTGAAGCTAATCCACCATCCAATATAGAAATCACTGTAATTATATCTTGATCTTTTCAGTGACGGTGTATGCTTCTGTACTTCAATTTCTGCAAAGCAGTTTATGCTTTTTAAAATTTCCTCCCTTACAGCTGATGATACAAGGCTTTCAAAACACTGGATCGGGGTAGATAATTCATTTAGGCCTAAATTTGCGGACACACCCACTGCTCTTCCGTCTTTAGGTTGAAATCTAAAGCTATTCGTTAGTACACCCAAGTTTGCTTCATGCCATTCTATATTTCTGACACTCCTGTTTTCGTCTTTCCCCTTCTTGTAAAACTAAATTAGGTCCTACTGGGTCTGATGTTGAAGAATCAAAGTTAGGTGATAGAACCACGCCCACTCTTTCTAACATAATAGGCCTACCTTCATTCTCTGAATCGACATCACTGAAAGACGAATTATTCATCGAATTAGCACTAAAATCACTACTGCTATAGCCGTCCTCATCTTCGCTGAAATTTTCTAGCAAACTAAGGGCCTGCTGAGCACTTAAACGAGCAGGTCGCTTTTGAGAAGATGAATTAGATGCCATCGAAAATATGTATCGAAAATAGGTAACCCAAATTTCGTAAAAAAAACACGAGGATGCAATCGGAATCGTTTTGAATTTAATAGAAAGAGTGACGCTATAACTCTCCCGCTTTAGAAATAATAATAAAAATGGCTATACTTCCGCTTCCCAGTCATCGAAAACTTCTAACCGGGATGAAACAAAACAAAAACTTAGTTCAAACCCATGAGCCAAGATTACTGGTCTCCCGTCTTTAGAGGCTAGAAATATCGTCCAATATAACTGGCTCGTCGTCCTTTAAGAGTTAAAATTGTAAATTGGCTATTGTTGAAATGTTGGTTATCGGTGCAGTTCTGCTGTCTGGCATGCTATCATGTTGTATTTCTTTGGATGTTTGTCACTGGCTCATTTCATCTTTCAGGTAATTCTGTATACTTAGTCAATCTTAGGTTATGCGCCAATGTTGCTATTTGAAACGTCGAAAGCTTGCCTGGTTTGGGCATGTAACTCGTCATGACTCCCTTTCGAAAACGATCCTCCAGGGAACAGTCGAAGGTAAACGGAGAAGAGGAAGGCAAAGAAAATCCTGGGCTGATAACATCAAAGAATGGGCAGGACACGGTTTCTCCACACTTGTACGCATTGCTGAGAATAGAGAGCAGTGGAGGACCCTGTCTGCTGATGCTTCCACCATGGCACCCCTACGACCCATGACGGGTTATGGGTTGAGATGATGATGCTATTTGATTAGAATTCATTGTCATTAAATGCTAAAACCACCTGTTCTGGCATTAAAAAGAATAGATCATTTCAGTATTAGAAAGGGAAGTGGTAGATCTAGCAAAAGAAACAGTTTTAAAAGTAGAAGAAGCAAAATACAAATGGTTTATACAAACATTTGTTATTAGTATTACTGTATTAGAGTACAGCATAATATTAAGTCATGTTTTAAAATTGTGCACTAATTAGTAAATTTTTTTCATGGATAAGTCTTTTCTTTTTTCCTTAATCCAAATATCCTAAATTTCAGTTGCCCGAATAACTCGTCTCTGATTTGGATAACCGGAGTTCTGCTATACTTGCAAGAGATGTAGTCATGGTATTCTGGGCAGATAAACTGTACAGTCATCCTTGGTTGTAGGGTAAAGAGAGAAGGATAGTACCTGATGGAGAGTGACAACCATATACTTATTAGACAGTCAGGATCCTATGTGGCTCGCCTTTCTTTACCTAGATCATGTATGACTCCACAAAGGTGACTTCATTACGATGGTGACCAAACCTGGGTCAACAGTCTTCGTTGATGGGCTTTGCTACATGGCTGAAGTAGGAGAAATCCTACTTAAGGATATGTCCATCCCTGGTACATAAAGACTGATACAGTGACTGAAGGGGAAAAACTGGAAAAGAGTAACATTTCATGAAGTGGAACAGCAAAGTGTGTGGTGCACTAGAGGCATTTTAGGACATAAAAAAAAAAGATAAGGCCAGACCACTGTAGAAGGACTGGAACCTCACCATGTATATCCAAATGAAAGCAAAAGACCAAGATCTGAAAGAAAAAATATACACAGCTATGTAGATAACTCCTAGTCCCTTGGGGAGGAATCTGCTGCGCTGTTCCAAAGCAAACAAGCCAAAAATAAAATTTTGCCAATAAACAAAAGTGGAAGAAGAATCAGGTATGGGTGACAAAAGATACCTTAAGTAAAAAGGAAGAAAGACTCAAGAAAACCTCACAGTAGACACAAAAATATACACAGTGTTTAGAAAAACAAAAGAATTGATGAATGGAAAAACCATGCAAGGCAATAGACGACATGGATATAAAACACAACACAAGAGCAATGCATACAGAAATTAAGAAAATGTCATGTAAGAAAACGCTAGCCCAAGAAAGAGGCTGTATCACTACAGAAATGGGGGCAAATCTTATTTAATGAGAAGGGCTTAATAATAAGGACAGTAGTATTAATCATAATAACAGTAATACTATTTTAGAAAATATAAAGTTAAGAAAATAAATTGTCAAAATATTCTTACACTTAATAAACAAATACAAACACACATTGAACCAAAAGAAACAACATAAAAAAAAGAAAGAAATTTTTTAAACCACTATTTACTAACCATAGGGTAATGAAAAACAATAAAAGAATACAAACAACATGATGCACTTGAAAACGACCTGCAACAAAATGTTGTAAACTGTAAATAGTGAAAAATTAAACAAACAAAATTCAAATGTAAATTGTCACCAGCAACAGTTATCAGTTGTAAATGACAATAGGTATTTGAATACATTCAAGACTGAAAATTAAAATTACACTAAATGCCACAATTATAACTGACAGTTAGGTTGAACAGGGTAGACCAAGATGGTGGATAAGCAGAGGCAAGTGAAGGTCAACTGATAATAGCACGCTGTTCTCCCAATTTGTTTAAAAAAACCGTTAAGTTAACACATTAACTACCGAATTGGAAAACACGCTGTGACGTGATTAAATTTTGTTCCCATTTTCATCCTGTAGGTGTATGCACAAATTAAGCTGTAGTTTTCGTAATTGCTTACAGATTTTTATGAATTATACATCATGTTAACTAAGGCATTTAATGCCTTTCTGTAGGTGATTATCGCTTAGTATATCCAATTACAATAATAACAAGCCCAAGGACAGACATGATGACTAATATTTACACCAGCGGTTTTCAACCTTTTTGAGTCCATGGCTTCCCTGACCAACTACATTCTTTCTGCGGCTCCCCTGTGGGATTACTGGTTAAAAACTCTAGCAATGTTTCGACATTTAGCCTAACATTTTTTTGAGCAGATGAGCTTTGTAAAGGCTTTTAAACAATGCAATTTTTAAATGTAATTTTTAAAAAAATGCAATTGGACAATCTGTGAAAAAATTACACGTGCAAGAAAAAATATACACAAAGTGAACTTTGAAAACCCTTACTATAAAAAAGAAAACAGCACAGATAAAGTAGTTTCTTTCTAACATTTTTTTATATTTTTGTCTGAAAATCATTCACTGATATACTGCACTCATGATTCAATCTCCATAACAAAAAAACTTGTATAGTTCATTAAGATCCTCTCCTAAATCTTGAATTCGATGGCTGATTGTACTGTCCGACAAAGGAATGGGCAAAAGCTGTTTTCCCACGGACTCTCCAACCATAATGGACACCATATCAATAGCACATGGTAAAACGAGTTCTTCTGCAATCGTATGGGATTTCTTACATTTTGCTACCCGGTATGCTACCTTGTAGGACGCTAGAAGAGCTTTACTCGTGTGAGGAGTTACTGTGATTTTATTTTCCACAGGCCCCATTCTTTTTCTCCCTTTAATTATGTCCTGTCATTAATTGAGTTTAGTCTTCTTCTCTTGGTAATTAATTGCGTTTTTTTTCATGAGGGATGACTGTAGGGTTTAATTTTAAGATTTGCACCAGTCTTCCTTTCTCTAAATTAATTGCGATCACGTAGGCTTTTCTTTGTTAAAATAATGGCGGTCATTCTTATTGTAGTAGGCGCGTGAGTATTATTAGGCGAGGGGGGGAATTTTCCGACGTTAATAACCCCTACCCGGTAAATCGATGGGTGGGTGCTGAATCTCTATCCAGGTCCGTAAAAACGGGCGCTTCAACGAATCAAAGTTAATGTTGCTTACGCCAACAAGTAACGTTATTTAACATGACGCAAGAAAAGATGCGCGCAATCATTATAAACATGAGTCAGGTATTATCTTTCGATATGATTGGCCATTGTCAAGTTTATTAAATTCCGGCAAGATTATTGGTTCCAGAGGGAAGCGACGCGATGACGTATGGCTTGGGTTCTAGCGTGGGTTTTCTTGAATAAATAACAGAGTAAATCTATCCGCGGTCTCTAGGAGGAAAAATTGCCTACCACGAATCTTCGCCTGTATACATTATACATATTCGTCTGCTCTAAGTGAGAAATTTGAATTGGGTATGTCTATAACTTTATTAGTGTAGATAATTCATTTATTATTAGAATCTTAGCTCGCTCTAGTAAAGATGTCTTCGGGAAGTTAATTTAAAGTTAATTACGTGAAGTGCCATCAATTGCTATCATATAGAAATATTAATAATGGTAAGAGGTGCATCTAAAGTTTCTGTGAATAAGTAGCAGTGTCTGTGATTTGTGTAAAGGCTTTTTGAGATATTAACTGTGTACGGTTTAGCACTAAGATAAACTGGTGTTTGGTAATGTGTAGTTGTAAGTTGTGTAAATCGCAATTTAATTCTGATAATTTACAAGTGTATATATACGCGAGCGTATTTGAGTAATTTTATTTAATTGGGATTTAATATCTCCTAGGTGGATGGGGATATTATTGGGTTAATTATAAAATCTTCTCGGGTCATTCTTTTCTCAAAATCAGGCCTAGGAATTTTAGCACAGAGGTTCCCTCAGTAATGAATTGTTTTGATGCCTGAGGTAGTCTAACATAACAAAAGATTTGGTCAACCGGTGTCTGGGAGTTTTTCTACAAGACCGAGATTAAGTGGGAGCGGGAACGGAGATTGTAAATTTGTGACCCGCAGTTAGGAATTGTTGTTACAGGGGGAATGTAGATTTGTGTAGGGGAGCGGTATTTATTTAAGGGAGTTATGTGTTAGAGATGAGTATATTTTTGATGTGTTGTATATCTGTTGTTATTATTTGTTTCACAGCAGTTTCATGGCACAGTGGGAGTGTAATCTGTCACTACAATTTACCTACGGCAAATCTTGGCATCTCAGGAGCCGAGAGCTTGAGATATCGCCAGAGGCGAAAGAAAATAAATACGTTCTTATGCAGTGAAGACATTCTTCAGCGGGAACGGGATTTTCCTTAAAATCCAGAGCTCTGAGCTCTTTTTTTTATAACACACTCAATTAGGCGCGTTGCCGGTGTTGTTGTAAATTGTTTCCTCACGACCATAATAATGTCGTTGTTCTAAACCCAAAGAGGGGTAACGGGGCAAATAAAAGAAGTTGTTCAGCAGCAGTGAAGCTTCTACATTCTGAGTGAAGTACCTCGTGCTTGATACCCACGTCATCAGTTGCAGTAGTCAGGAACAGGAGAAAGAGTCAACATTCCTTTTTCTGAATGCTAACGAGAGAAGGGGCGTAACGGAGACGCCACCTCAGCAGATGTCGAGAGTGTCAGAGAGACACTGAAGCAAGGCGGAGAAGAGAGAGAGAGAGAGAGTGAAATATATTGGTGACCCTTAGGGTCATATAGTATCCTTAGAGGACAAGCCTCTGAGCCATAGATGTAATAATAGTCTACTAGCGTAGCACTCCAGTGGTGTTATTTAGTGGCGTGTATATCGCCTAAAGAGCTTGGAAGCTGTGTAGACAGTTCGTTTAGGCAGCGTCAGCAGGACAGTGACAGTAGTAATATTAGTATAGTCAGGAGTGGTGGCTCAAGTTGAGACCCCCACCACTTAGATTGTGGTTAAATCATTAATCCTTATATTTTTCCCCAGCAGGGTGAACGAAAGGGTGAAAGTGGTTGTTTTAGTGTCTATCAATTTAATTGTTTCTTTGTTTTCAGGTCTGTGCAACATTGCACGATATTTATTTGACTGTGTTATTTGATTATGTTGATTTGTTTAATAAAACTATAAAATGTTCACTGGATCAGTTTCTATCTAAACTATACTGTACGTATATAATTGTCTGTATAGTGTGTATGTGGTCTTTATTTAAACCTTATCTCCTTTATGGTAGTCAGAGGTGGTGAGGCTATAGCTATCAAAGACATCAGGAGTAGCGAGGGAGAGTTAATCTCGGTTTTCACCCTCGAAGCCAATAGTCTCATCTTTCCACATTCACTGTCATTTTCATCAAAAATCTATCTTCTCAGTCTTTCTCAAAATAGTGTCTTGTCTACACACTCAGACAACACTCTATACTTAAATCCATTTCGTGACACTCGAGATTGTCGCCTGCTTAGAAAATGCTGATTTTTGTTCTTTCATTTGACTCAGCTTTCTAGAGAAATATTCTCTTGGTTTGCCCACATCATTCTTATGAACACTTTCTAAATGGCGCTTCAACTTGCTAGGCAGCATACATTCGACAGAGAGTACTTTGAAACACAAAACACACTGAAGGCGCTCTTCATTGTTCACAAGAGTGCACGTGAAACCAAAATCTAAGTAACCTTCGTCGTATTTTCTATACTTATGTTTCCTTTCCTCATTACCACTTTTTTTGTCATCCTCAACAAGTTCTCGCTTTTTACTAACACTTGCCAAATTAAAAAAATGTACATAGTTTATATCAAACTCACAACACAATCAAAAACGGTTGAAACAGAAAATCACCATGTTACCTACTATGGTCGTGTGAGAAGAATGCGCGGAAAGTTGATAGGCGGGTCGGGGGAGCGGGACTTCAAAGGCTGGCCAACATCAAAAATGAAATTTCTCCGGGGTCACGCAGGTTGACAAACACCAAAAATGAAATTTCCCACAGCTCTGTGTTTTCTTTACAGCTAAATCAGAAAAAAATCCACACCCACCTACGGCGCCGCTGACCGTCAGTCATGGCGCCCAGGGTGCCGCGGCGCACAGGTTGAAAACCGCTGATTTACACTATTGGTAGCTTACATAATCACACGTACACCACTTCCATAACATATTGGTAACTAACCCAACACTCTGAAAAATATGAACATAATATCAATTTTCCAGTGTTCTACAACAACCATGCTTTGGGAATTTGTTTTCCGTGGCAACTTAAAATCTCGAACCAGATCTGAAAGTGTTTCAGTACATTTTTCATTCATTTTATTACTAAACATAGATCTGAGCGGCTCGCGGTCCAAATGATAGGATTTCATAAGCCGGTCTCACCGGCTCGCAGTAGTTAATGTGTTAATGAGAAAGATTTATCAAAAAAATGGGCAGCATATGTAAGAGAACAGTTGAGGCAACAACTATAAGATGATAGGAAACTATACAGAGCAATACAACAGGAGGCAATCTGATCATCAGAAGGGTCCCCCAGTCGAACAAGTGTTTCAGCCCATTATTCTCCTTTACACTCTAAGGGGGGTGTGCCCACCTGGGTCATGACTCCCAAGTGTCTCAGCCTCCTGTTGTCTTGTGTAGAAAATGAACCCCATTCCACCTTGGATGCAGCTTTAAAATCCTCAATTCCGCCAGCAGGAGGCAATTGTGAAAGTAACAAAGAGAAGACAAATTATTGTGGTCGTTCTGCAGCACACCACTGACATGCCTGCGTGATGCTGACGAGGCTTGAATTCTTTGCAAGCCGGCCTCTGAAATCTACCTTCGCCCCATATAATGCACCGCCTGTTTCTTGTAGCGCTGCCGCCCTTTCACCAATACAATGAAAACTCGATGTATTGCGGACTTAGAAAAATTTCAGGGTGTTACTTATACCACAGGTGGGGCTAGATTTTACTGTAACGAGTTCCATAACCCATTGTGGTTGTTCCACAGCCAGCATGATGCCCTTTCCACAGTTTTACTAAGCTTCTTCAGTGCCCTTGTTCTCGACTGTCCTCTAAGACCCAACAGTTTCAATAAATCATACACTGACGCAGCCACGATCCCTCTTGCACCCACTTTAACAGCCATGACCCTTGCAGTGAACCCATTGTGTCTCAGATCCGCGGCCAGATCACTATACTTTGCCACTTTGAATGAATGTTGCTCATCCAATCTGGATTCAAATGGCACGGTCAGTTCAATCATTATAACCTGCTGCGATGATGAAGAATGCAGCACTATATCTGGCCGTCTTCGAGATTTTCTGATACTCTCTGGATATGCCCCTTGTCCAGGTAGGTCTACCGCCATCTCCCAGTCATTTGCACAGTCAAGAAGAGATGGTAAACTGCTACCTGATTTACTCAGTTTGGGGTGTGTTGACTTTCCTGCTCTCAGAAAGTATGTATTTGCGGTGCTCGGCCTGACTTTGCTATTCGCCTTCATCCTTGCCAGGTCTATTGTCACAGCCAGCTCACTTAACACATTGTTGTGGTGCCATGTGTATCGCGCTAGCCATATATATATTAATGAAGGCTCAGACATTCACAAATCAGAGCAAAATATATGGAAAAAGCAAAGCAAAATATATGGACAATATAGACATAAAAATTATGGAAGCTGTAGAGAACTTTGGTACAGATACAATTGTGGATCTGTAATGACAAATGTAAAATACAGGACACATATCACATGACCTGAAGGCATCAGTTTAATAATGGTGCCCAAAATACATGTGAAATATAATGTACGATTTTTGGAGCAATCAACCTAAAGAGTTGGATAATTAAAATATTGCTCAAGATCATACAAGAGAGCATAAAACATAAAGTAAGCAATGAAGTTTGTGAAAAACAGTTTGGTTTTCAACAAATAAGCAGAACAAGAGAAACAGTATTTTGTATAAGAACTGATTTATTCATTCTAAAGCAGTGCTTCTTAACCAGGGGTGCATGCACCCCTTGAGGTTGTGAGACTCACATACGGAGGGTCGAGACATGCCAGATATTTTAGAACACGAATCATCATAAACAATATATCATATTTGTACAGAATAGAACATTGACAATATGAATTAGATACCACACCTTTGTCACATTTTGTAAATAACATTTTCTCAAAATAAACTTTTATCTCTGGTAAGCATTTCAGACTTGTTTGTGAGCTAGAAGATAAAGGGGTGCAAGGCTTGTTAAGATGCTTTAAAGGGGTGCAAGGCTTCTTAAGATGCTTTAAAGGGGTGCAAGGCTTCTTAAGATGCTTTAAAGGGGTGCAAGGCTTTTTAAGGTGTTTAAAGGGGTGCAAGGCTTCTTAAGATGCTGTAAAGTGGTGAGGGACATTTAAAAGGTTCAGAAACACTGTTCTAAAGCATTCTTTTACAAATTATTGCTACTCTAGCTCCACTGTTCTGTCAAAGCATAAAAATATATAGTATGCAATAAGTAATTTTATACAGGCTTCATATACTTCAAGAAGGCTTGTGGCAGAGTCCATCACAAATTAATTGAATACCAGTGAAAGATATGTAAACAACTTTAGATATGCAGATGATACAGTTCTGTTAGCTAAATGCTAATAAGAATTGCAAGAATTAGCAAACCAAGTTAACAGCACTAGTTATGGATATGTATTGAACGTAAACACTGAGAATACAAAAACTATGATCATTAGTAAAACAGATAAGAAGCCAGCTATAAGAATAAATGGGAAGATACTAGAATAAGTCAAAATATTATATATTGGGCTCATAATAACAGAGGATGGGAGATGTGAAACAGAAATTAAGAAGAGAGTAGGAATGGCCAAAGCTGTGTTCAACACACTAGAGACACATGACAGATAGTATCATCCACAAAAATAACTAGCAAATAAAAAATTAGTCATCATGTGAAGTATACACTATTCATAGTATATGTTACAGAAGTTTGAACTAGCAGTTAGAAGAAAGAATTGAGGTCCTTGAAATATATCATATATATACAAGAATCTGGCATACCTCATGGAAAGTGAAGAAAACAAATAAAGAATTACAAAATAAGCTAGGGGTGAAAAGAGAAGTATTAAATGAGATCAAAATTCTTCCTCCTTTTGTGTTTCTTACTGATCATGGAGCCATATGATAAGTTACTGTTATTTTATTTTCAACTCGCCCCATTTTTCTTTTCCATGTAATTATTTTGTTCTTTAATTGTTATTAGGCATTCAAGTTCACTAGTTACTAATTCTGGGTTATTTTTTTTCTTGGACGTTTGGATTAATCAGACCACCTTCACCTACCCTTTTTATTTGTAGGGATGGGGGAAAGCACGACCCAGGTTAAAGCAGAACCAGTAAAATTATTCTGGTAGATAGCAGGTCAGAGGGTTATGGAATATTACATATTATTTCGGTGCGTGAGCAGAAAATAAATTTGCGATTTGCTCGGTCAACACTGAGTCATAGGTTAGCTTATGATATGAATGGGTGGTTTAGATTTAATTTATGTGCCGGCATGATAGTAGGTCAAAGGTTGGTTAAAAGCGGTTCCTGATAAATAATGCCAGACGTGATGACTCACCGCGTCTGATATTGCATCAGCAAATTCATATATATATAGTGAGCGTCAAAAGTCTTTATCGCTCACTAGTCCAAGAATTTTGTGCCGTGAAGAAGCACCATTTTTGCAGTCTGCTCAGTTCGAGAAATTCTGTAATGTTGGCAGTTCACGGCGTGGAGGTTATAGATAGCCCTAAGCCTACCACAGACTTTGCCTTCTCAGGAGAAGGAGGCACGAGACATCGCCGGAATTGAAGAAAACTGGGTACGCGCTTGTACCGGCGCCCAGTTACGTCGGCAACACTGAAAGGAAAGGAGAAGTTCTCTTGCAGTGAGGACACATACGTCAGCAGGAACTGGTCTCTAAATAAGGAGCTCTTAGCTTGTTAAGGCCCACACCAAACAGGCTACGTTGCCTGATGTTTACAATACTGCCATAATAATGCAGTAGGCCTAAACTCGAAGCGGGTTTACTCGGCAATTTGAAGAATTGAGTGTCATCAGCAGTGATAACATCTATGGTCTTAGGCAACAACATATAGCTGTAGTTACCAAGGCCCTCTTCATCAGTATTCAGGAAAGGAGAGAGGGAAAACATACCTTTCCAAATGCTAACGAGAGGAGGTGCGTGACGGAGAAGCAACTCATCAGAGCCTCAGACGAAGATGGTAGCGTCAGAGAGGCACTGAACCGAGACAGAGGAGAGAGAAAGAAGTTATCGAGGAACAGTAGGGTTAGATAGAATACTTAGAGGACAGCCTCTGAGTTAGTGCTGAAAAGTCTTAGTGTAGCTTTTCTGGTGGTGTATTTGTTAGTTGTGCAGGACCACCTAAAGCGCCTTTGAGACAGTAGTTATTTAGTTATATATCTTCAGCGGGACAGTGTGTTAGTTAGTAACTATAGTGTAGTCAGGAGTGGTGGCTCTTAGAGACCCCACCAAGTATATTTCTTTATCCTTAGTTGTTTTCATGTAGGTGTGAAAGAGAGTGGAAATTTTTATATATTGTGTCTTTCACTTGATTTGTTCTTTTTTCCAGGTTGTGCGAACTCGCACTTTATTTTGTTTTCTGTGGTATTGATTTGTTGTTTAATAAACTATAAAATGTACACTGGATCAGTTTATCTTTAACTATACTGTACTTGTATGCTTTTACTGTATAGTGGTGTCTGTGGATAATTTAGTGAAACCTTATCTCCTTTCTGGTAGTCAGAGGTGGTGAGACAGTAGCTATTACATAAGTCACAAGTGGCGAGGGAGAGTCAATCTAGGTTCTCACCCTCAAAGCTATAAGTCTCATCCTTCCACATTCACCGTAATTCTCATCTAAATCTATCTTCTCAGACTTTCCTCAAACTAGTGTCTTGTCTCTGCACTCAGACAGACTCTAATTAAAGCCACTTCGTGACAAGCCACCACTGCAGTTGGTTCTCTTGTACGAAGACTGCACCAAACATTGACATACTCTTGCAACAGTGGTTTCTGTGGCAGTTAGTTTTACATGTTGAGGTTGCCAACCTTATGCACAACCTCTTATTAGTTGTCTTATATGACATGCCTGAGGTAACTGTGGCCTATTCTTTCCTTGTCTTATCAGAGGCCCCCCCCCCCCCCCATCCCTCCCAGGAGCTGTAAGGGGTGTGATTCAAATTAGATCACATGTTTTGGACATATATAGAGTCATAACATCTTATTGAAATCCACAATAGAAGAGAAAAGCTGAAGGAATGCAAGCATGAGGAAGTGCTAAAAATGAGAAGATAACATCAAGTGATGGACAGGAAACAGGCTATTAAAGTGTACCATCAAGGCAAGAGACAGGAGACATTGGAGATTTATTGTAGCTGACCTTAGATGCAGGGATGCCAACGAACCTATTTTTCTCATTACCGATCCCAGAAAAATCTGTATTCACACTTTGCTCTACTTAAAGTATATTAATCCACCAGTAGCTGGAAAGCATGATACCTTAAAGTCTTTGAAAATGCCATAAATAAATTATATGCTTTTAATTCTCCTCAGGACACCAGCATTGATGTTCAAGGACTGTATGAAAATAGTCAGTACCTGTTTAGAGTGGCTGCAGTCACTGAGAATGGCCCTGGTGAATACTTGCAGTCAGAGAGCCCTATAATTGCAAAGATGCCTTTCAGTAAGGATTTTTAGTTTCATATCTACAGTGACTAAATTAAACATAAAACAAAACAAAAACAAAATTAGCAGCAGTTTTATACAAAAACTATGTTGACTTTGGCCATTTAGCAGAAATCAAGTTCTCATTGTTATTTTTCTTTTAAGATCAAAATGCAAAACATAAATTGTATAGTGTTGTGAAAGTGCAGTTTTGTATTAGAGCAATCATGACAAATTGGCCATATGTTTATATTTAGCATTTCCTATTACTATAACTGCTTAGAATATGCTCAGTTATTTCCAACAATCCAATGTTAGTTGCATCATGCTTTGTTTTGTGTTACTCTTCTATTATGGTGCATGTGGTGGAATAGCTATTTTAAGAGAGCTCAGAGAATAAAACTGTGTTTATGTCTTCAGTATATTATGAAAATGTTTATCTGGACAGCATCTGTAAGAAAAATTTGAGTTCAGTTTATTTTTGTTATGTGGCATAAGATTTATATATTTATATAAGATTTTCCTGTTTGGTCATTCTCATCCAGTGCAGTCTTCTATCTGCATTTATATATTTAGTGTGTCTGTTATGACGTTAGGGATATAAATTGTGAGATAGCAGATTAGTAGCAGTAACCTTTCCCTCACTGGAGAAAGGTTGAAACACAGTACTGTTAATTCATCTGGTTAAAGAGTAGGAAGACAAAGCCAGTCAAAATTTACTGAGGAATGAGGAACAGTTTGGAAGAATTTGTCTTTCATTTAGACCCACTTGTGGAGAGGGTTTTAAACAAAATGACCTTCAGTCAAGGGATGAGGGACAATTCAGAAAAATGTACCCATCATTTATAATCACACTGAGTCATTGAATAATTGGAATATGCATGTACTATTGTCATTCAAGAGAAGCTAACCTACCATTCATTCATAACCCTCCACTCCCAAAGGAGCATAGGCCTTCAACAAAGACATGTCAAGTCCTCCTGTCACATGCCATCATCTCAAGTTCTTTCCATGTTCTCCTCATCATTTTCACCTCTGTTTCCAGCTCTCTTCTCCGTGTGCTTCTTGGTCTACCTCTGCCTCTCTTTCCCTGGGGGTTCCAGAACAAGGACTGCCTTGTAATGCTATCAACAGGTTTCCTCAGTGTGTGTCCTATCCATCGCCATCATCGTCTTCTCATCTCTTGTTCCACTGGCACTTGTCTAGTTCTTGTCATCAGTTCCACGTTGGTAACCTTGTCATACCATTTTAATCTCTCTATTCTACGCAAGCACCCATTTATGAAAGTCTGTAGCTTTTTGGTTGTTGTCTTTGTTGTTCTCCATGTCTCAGAGCCATACAATAGGATTGACTTCACATTTAACCTACCATAGTCTTGAGTAATTATTGCAGGATGTAAAACAGGTGCTGCTGGCATACCATAAGACATGACTACCTCGAATGTCATAAGTGAGCTTATTTTAGCAAAGATGTTTGAAAACAGAAAATGAATTTTTTTTATTGGCAACACCAAGATTGGCATTCTGCAATATCTTCTGTCTTCCAAAGAAATCTATAAGGTTGCATACACATCCTTATCAAAGAAAACAAATGTGAGCTAGTAGTACATGGTTTCATTGAGAAAATCTGTGATAATAATAGCATCTGCTGTAATATTTTATTTGGTAGGTTCAAGCACAGGAGTCTTTAAACCAGTTTAGTATCTAGAATTGAAAGTTACATTTGTTCTTTTATCCCAATTCTTTCAGATGTTCCTGACTCACCCGGTGTTCCTGAAGCAACAGAAGTAGGTGGAGACTTTGTCAGCCTGACCTGGGCCAAACCAAGATCAGATGGTGGTGGTAAGATCACTGGCTATTGGGTGGAGAAGAGGGAGCATGGGACTGACAACTGGTCTAGAGTGAACACCAATCCTTGCATCACAAATATGATCAATATTCCAAATCTTATCGAAGATCGTCATTATGAGTTCCGTATCTTTGCTGAGAATGAAGCTGGCATTAGCAAACCATCCTTGGTCTGTAACCGCATAAGGATCAAAGACCCACATGGTGAATAGCTTTTGTCATATAAGATAGTAGGAGTGAATGTGCTCTGTGAATGGTGTTATTTCATTATCATAAAAGACACTGATGCACCAGAACGTTGTTTTATTTCACTAGTAGAACAATGGTGGGTAGTTTTATTTCACTAGTAGAACAATGGTGGGTAGTTTTATTTCACTAGTAGAACAATGGTGGGTAGTTTTATTTCACTAGTAGAACATTTGATGGACAGTTACTTCACTAGCAAAAACTAGGCTTCAGTAAGCTAGATGAATGTTCTATTTTTTCCTTTCTATATCCTTACTTTGAGTATTTTCTGTGAAACTACATGGCACAGGTTTTATTCTTATTTTTTTGTTGTTGGCTGTATGCACTGTCAGTCATTGAATAACTTTAAATTGTCATTCCCCTCACTGGTCCACCTTCATGTGTTGACCTCTTTGTGTAGTTCCTTCAGTCATGCTAATATCCATTCTGCCTGTTGGTCAGACTTTGTTTTTACTGTTTACTAGGATCTATTCATTGTCTTTCATGAAGTTCCCTCATTTTGTGCTGTTTCAGCCATTGAACTAATCTCTTTGTTCCTTATCTCTTAACATTTTATAAGCTGCTTGTCTTATTTTCTTAAAATGTATTCTTATGTCTTATTTCTTTCTGTACTGATTTTCATCACCGATAGGAGCCTGGATTGCTGACTCACCTTTTCACCAGGGAGAACCTTTAAATTAGGCACCTGAAATGTTTTAAAACAAAACAGATAATTGTAGTAGAAATGAACAATTATAAATTGACATCTGGGAATTGTACAAAATAAGGCTGAAAGGAATGAGAAAAGAAGAAACTGAACACAGAAGAAATTATGCTACCCTCAGGGCATGAGGGAGAAAGTGCAATTATAGTAGAGGTGTGACTCCAATGCATGCATAAGAAAGTGCAGAAAGCCTCATGAAATGGGAAACAGTAGGACCCAGAATAATATCAGCAACATTTAGAACTACAAAAAAGAATAGAAACATCATGCAGTGAGCTACAATATAACTTTGAAATACCAGACAATGAAGCTAAAAGGAAAGCCATAAAACTTCTAAGAGATGGGAAAGCTGCATTTCAGCAGAGGCCATCAGAGCAGACATGAATACCTCTACAGAGATATTATACACAATACTTGGTAAAGTCTACGAAGGAGAAGAAATATTAGCAGACTGGAAGGAAGGATATCTTATCTAGTTGTCGCAGAAAGGAGATTTGCAAAAGTGCACTAGTTATCACTGTCAGGAAAAATATTAAACAGAAAAATCCATGATGGAGTAAGGGGAAAAGTGGTACTAGATTTTGAGTAAAAAATTTTAAAAATATGAAAATATGGATTAGTCTGTTTTCTGATAATTTAAAAACCTTTAAATCTGAATTAGCCAAAATGATGTTATTAAAACTTGCTGTTTTATACATCAGTTAACTTGAGATTTGGCACAGAAACTTTCCATTGCATTTTAGAACTTTTGTAAGATCAAATTTATGACACAACACATTAACTACCGAATTGAAAAACACACTGTGGCCGAATTAAATTTTGTTCCCATTTTCATCTTGTAGGTGTATGAAGGATTTAATCTGTAGGGTTCTTAATTTTAAACAGATTTTTATGAATTATTTGTCATTTTGATGATAAATGAATGTACTATTGCCTAAAGCTGGTAAAAGGAAAGTTTACTTAATATGGTAGATATTATTAGTAATGTAAAATGATTGACAGACAAAAATCAATTCAAATTTGTTTCCAAATTATCAACTTATGTTCAAATTGCTTGTTTCTGTGGTAAGTAATACCTTTCTCTTGGTGATTATCATGTAGTATATCCAATAACAAGAAAAACAAGCCCAAGAATACACATATTGTCACTATTTGTAACTTACATTATCACACCTATGCCACTTCCAAAAACATGTCTGAAATTTTTCCCCCATTTTTGCCCTGTAGGTGTTGGGAGAAGTTAAGCTGTAGTTTTATTAATTTTAAACAGATTTTTATGAATTCTATGTAATTTTGAAGACAGATGAAGGTCCTAGTGCATCAAGCTGAAATATATATTTTTATTTAGTATGGTAGATATTATCTTACTTACTTACTTAGTCGTTCCCCTTCTACCGTGAGGTGTAGAGGTTTGGAAGAGAGAGCGCCAGACTATCTATCGGATGTCTTCCTCCTGGCCTGGTTCCATTCTAGTCCTCGATCCTTCAAAGATTGTCTAATGTTGTCCTCCCAGCGGACTCTGGGTCGTCCTCGGGGTCTGGATCCTTGGCTCTTTGTTTCCCATGCTTGTCGTGGTATCCGATCTTCTCCCATTCTGCAGACATGACCAAACCATCTTAATTGGGACTGTTTTACTTGGGTCTGCAGGGGGTAGGATTTAAGGCCTTGACGTATCATCTGGTTGCGTACCATGTCTCTTCTTGTTACTTCAACCACCTTCCTCAGATATCTCATTTCTGAGGTTTGGTAGATTTTATCAATAATATAAAATGATTAAAATAAAAAAAAAGCATGCAACATTTTTAAAAAATTATCAACTTACCTGCAACTTGGTTGTTCCTGAGGCAGCTAATGTTTTTTTCTTGGTGATTGTCATGTAGTATATCCAATGACAAGAAAAACAAGCCCAAGAACACACTAGCTAATAAATACACTATTAATGACTTACATTATCACACCTACACCACTTCCAAAAAATCTCAGAAATTTTGAATAAATAGCACCTTTGAGAAAACACATCTGTAACATATTTACAGTATGTCAATGTCTTTAGTGAGTTACATCTGAAGGATCATGTGTATGGTACAGCCTAAAACAGCTCTTTGGATGGAGATGGGGCTTTTCGGGGCAACCGATGCAATAAAATTTGTTTGGGCTCATTTTGCAGGTGTTGAGCACACTATACAGTTCCTATCTTTGTCGGTGTAATCCACAATGTGCTTTGCACCCTCAAATCTTTTAACTTTGTTTCCTAAAAATTTCCTACCTTTCTTGTTGCCACTGGTGGCTACTAGATCAGGTGGAGTTATGGAAGCAGCCTTCTCAGTCAACTGATCAATCAGTTTGTCTTTGAAAATTTTCAATGACACTGACTTCTCATCAGCATGACTGAGGGTGTATAATATATTACCTGGGACACCTCTATAATCCAGTAGAAAATTTTCTTCCACCATTTTCTAGTTTTTCTTTGGAAATTGCTAAAGTAAGCTACCATTTGATCGTTGTGGTCACATCCATTCATGCAAAAATTGTACCGGTATACTGGTTTGGGTTTTTTAACTAAGTTGTGACGTTGAGTTGTGACTTGCACCATCTCAACTGATGTTTCAGTGGACACAACAATACTTGGTTTCTTTGCCTTTTTGTCTCGCTAAGCAACACATATCATCACCATTTTTGTACCACCTGCCTTCTCGGTGCTGGAGGGAGAGGGTCTTCAGTTGAAGGGGAAAGTTTTTTCTGTTGATGTTGACTGTGCCAGTATAATGAATCCCCCTACTCAACAGATAGGTTATCAGTGTATCCACAGTGTTGTATCTGTCAGCAAATACATGGTGGCCCTTCCCAATTCCTTGTAGCAAGAAATCAAATACCTTCAACGCCTGACATGTTGTAGAGTCATTAGCAAGAATATATGATGTATTCTTCCTAAAGTATGTCAATACAGAATAGACATATCCTGTGGCAGAATCACACAATCCAAAGGTCTTAATGTGATACTTGCTTGGCTTTTGTTGCATTGTACTGCTTGTGTTTCCAGCGTCCATTATACCCAATAACCATTTCATCAATGGCTAAATTCTGAAATGGATAAAATGCATCCTGGAACTTCGCAACGAGCAAATTTAAAAAAGACTCTATTTTGTCCTTCCCTTCTGAATCAGCATCTCCAACATGCATCATTGTATGGTAAATTATTTCAAACCTAGATCTTGAAAACATATTGCCATACTAGGGAGTATAATTATGAGGTGTCTGTGCCCAATAATCTTTTACCGATGGCTTTTTATCTAAACCCATCGCAGTTGTTACTGCAAAAAATTTCAAAAGCTCATAGTCAGTGACAGGTTTCCAAGCAGCAGATGAAGATCTTTTTGAAGATTGGGGTTTTGATTTCTTTATGTCAGCATATTCATTTATTACCATGACCAAAGAATGTAAAACATCTGGTGTCAGTAATGTAAGCCAGCAATCAAGCACAGAGGAAGTTGCATCAAGATTTGCTTGCAGACCTGGTTCACGAGTTGGAACAAAATAAAAACTATTCGTTGTTTCACCCTCACTCACTCGCTTCCATTGCTCTCTTTCTTTAATTAGGCCTACAGTATTTCCTGCACTATTGATAACTCTAACCAAGGTTTTTGCTCTTTTACGACCCACCGATGGCCCAGGACTTCTAATATCTTCGCTATCATCACTGCTTAAATTGTCACTACTACAGTTATCACTGCCAGAAAAATCACTATTTGAATCAATGTCCACATTGTTTTCACTGTCCTCCTCATCGCTAGATCTATCAATCAATTGCTGAAACAAGTTTCTAGCCTGTTCAGCAATTAGAAGAGGTGTACATGCATTTTTTGTGGCGCTATCACTCGTTGTCATGGTAAACAGTTTTGCGATTTGGTAACTAACTTGAAACGTTTGAAAAATATGAATATAATATCAATTTTCAGTAGCACAAATTTACCCACGCTTATGAATGTTGTCTTCCGGTAGTCAATTTAAATCTTGAACCAGATCGGAAAGTGTTTCGGCACATATTTCATTCGTTTTCTTACTAAACTTAAAAAGCCGTTGTGGGCGGTTTGCAGTCCAAAGGTGTTTCTTTCGTGAGCCGATGGCAGCAGCTTGCGGTAGTTAATGTGTTAAGATTTATTGCAATACTGTTGCAAAATGATGCAATATTTGTTACTGTTTTTTAGACACTCACTTTAACTCTTTAAGCCCCAAGAGCCACTATAGTGGCTCAGGGTTTAGACCTATTTGGCCCAGGAGCCATTTAAGTGGCTTCGGATTTTTTGCTCGTCTAGAGCTCTGTTCCAGTGTTAACAACCCAAAACGTCATTTCCAACAGGAAGTACTTTCATTTTAAATAACGCGTATTTATGCATATGAACATTAAAAAATATCTTTTTTCCAAACAACAACAACAATAAAAAAAGCACTGTGGTGGCCGTTTTTGTTTGGGCCAAACCCTGCTTTTTGCTTGGGACTTAAAGAGTTAAAGTCCTTTATCATGGGATCTACTTATTTTATTAAAGTTCCAAGCTGCCATACATTTTAAAAAACAGTGATGAACTTTAAGTACAAAATCATACAAATTTGCTTAACTCATTCTAATCCACAATCTATATGGTGGGCCTGGTTACCTTATAGATCTACTCGTGGGCAGCGCCCACTTGATATGAGTTCCAAATTGGAACAAAAAATTAGAAAATAAGGGGCCATAAGGTTGTTCAAATCATTATTTGCATACTTTTATCAATTAATGGCATCATTAAGCAGTTAGTTTACAAGTAGCGTAGACTAATACATAACAGTCATAAACTATCAACGAATCAACCGCAGTAGAAAATTTCTAAATGAATTTTAGCAATATCGATAGCGATATTACCCTTTTTTCAATTTCGATAAGGACATTGAACAAATTTGATATTTTTAAAAGTAATAAATTAGTTAAATTGCACGGGACATGACTGTAAATGGGACTACAGTTCAGCAATTTGTGACTTCATTAAAAAAAAATCATAAAAATTAGAATTTTCATTTGTTTGTGATCAAACATCTTAGATTAATTTCCAGCTGAATATACATTCCTATTCTTGGGCTTTTACTACCAAAGAATTAAGTAGAGTTGAAATATTTACGTGTAAGTGCACAATTTGGATGAACTTTTTGTTTTGGTTTTTTTATGGTTTGTATACTTTGCAAGACATAATAAACAATTATTACATCACATGAGAACTCAACATTGTTTCATAACATTTTTCAACCAATGTCCTAAAGCTTGATGCATAATACATTTATCTGCCAAATTAATATATATGTCTACTGCTTGTTTTTAAAACATCACTTGTACACACAAAAATGCCTCCATTTTGGGGCCTGAGTAAAACCAGGAACCTGCCTGGGTTAGAATGAGTTAATTCAACCTGTGGAAAATCAGTACATTAGCTCTTACTATATGGGAGCTAAAACCGCATTTTTACGCACTAGTTTAGCTATCGTTACTGTCGCGCGCCACTTCACGGGGCGAGCCGTAAAATTGGTACTAAACCCGCGCCACTTCACGGGGCTTGCCGGATTGTAAGAGTTATGGACAGAAACTATGAAGATCAGAAAACTGCCAGGCCCATTTAACATACATGTCGACAGCATCAAGCTTAAACAGGTTCAAGAGTTCCAGTACCTAGGAAATTATTTTTTACAGAAAATGGAAGACTGCACAGAGAAATTCAAACAAGATGTCACAAAAGCCAGTGCACTAATTTATCAACTGTTACCACTACTCAAACATCAAAATATCAGTGTAGATACTAAATGGCAGCTGATAAATAATATATTCTTACCAGCTCTTTCTTATCCGTCACACCTGGTTCGTAACCAAAACGCAGCAGAGGAAAGTCCCATCTGTGAGATTAAATGCTTAAGAAAAGCCATTAATGTTACACAGAATGAGAAATGATGGCATCAGAAAAATTGTAAGAGCTACATTCTGTATCAATTATATAGAGAGACAGAAAATTAAGTGGTTTGGCCATCTCATGAGAATGGAGCCTGATAAATTACCACTATGCGTCACAGGATGAAAACCAGTACATCAAAGACAGAAACTATGAAGATGATTTCTTCCAAAACAGACTTTATCCAGAACATGTTCTTACCTCCGCCTCACAGTGGGTTCTCCCTATCTCTTGTCAGGAGACATTTAAAAATGTTTTTCATACCCATCCACCCACCTACAAAAGTAGAAGACCTAGTTTCAGAGCACAGGAAAGACCAAGAAGTATATGGATAGAGAACATTTACAGAAATCCTCAACAACACGGCTCACAATAGCCAATACAACACACTTGACTCGAGTATATAAAATTCAACTCCCAACTGTGCTTCATGGCATCAGTTGAACAAAAAAATAATTAAGTAGTTGAGCTTCTAATTCAAATATGGTGCCCATAATTCAAAAAATAAAAAAGCCTTAGTGCAGCTTTAAAATCAAATGTGGCAAATGATAGCATTATACCATCAGATGCTTTGTTATGTATAACTATTATTGTTGTAAATTAAGTTGTGCATAATTGAAATCCTGCCATTGTTGATTAAAACGTCCACTTTTCCCCTTAAGAGGCCATAGAAAGACAATTGATAGAGGAAGAAGCAGGTTTTTGACCAAACAGATCCTGTCCAAACCAGATAGCCACACTTCATATAAGCTGGAACCAGAGTTTAAAAGTTACTGAACTAATAAGGAGATTTATAAAGATTATGAAATTGTTTAATAAATGATAAGAGACCGTAATCACATTAAATATAATCTTAAGAAAGATTAAGAAAGAGCTGAAATATTTTCAGTTATTATTTTTTTCTACAGCTGCTAAGATCCCAGAGTTCACCACAGGCTTGAGGAAGACCCAGGCTGTTGAAGGCAGGTCTGCACGGTTTGAATGCACAGTTTCAGGAAACCCCAAGCCAGATATTCAGTGGTAAATTTAATATATAGCTGTGGAGCTGTGTTATTTTGGTCTGGATAAAACACACATTTGTTGACTAATTATTATTAATTGTTATCATTCATAGGCATCACTTGTAATCTTGAAAGACATTCAACTTTTGAATGTATAGCCCTTTTTTGACTTGGCACTGTCAGTTTGGTGACTGTAAAATCAGTAGGTTTCTCTGAAGATTTGACCATCAGAGGCCCTAATTCATCCTCTCATCCATCTCAGGGTTTCTCATTCTTCACCTCTTCTGACTCACATTTGGAGAATGCCACTTCAGAAGCTCCAAGTGTAAGTAGTTGCCTCACTTACAGATGCTGCCTGTAAATGATGGGCTAAACAACAAACACTTGTGGTGTTCACTGAGATTAAAACTAGTGAAAATTGATATTGTTTTGTTTCATTTACTTGAGTTTTATTGAAGCATGCCATTTACTTACTTAGTTGTTCCTCTTCTACCATGAGGTGTAGAGATTTGAAAGAGAGAGCGCTATACTATCCTATCAGCTGTTTTCCTCCTGGTCTGGTTCCATTCTAGTCCTCAGTCCTTCAGAGATTGTCTAATGTTGTCCTCCCAGCGATCCTTGGCTTTTAGTTTTCCATACTTGTTGTGGTAGCTGATCTTCTCCCATTCTGCAGACATGGCCAAACCATCTGTTGAGAGCACATCATGGGGTAGGAAAATCCTGATAAAGTCATATTTAGAGGGATTGCTGTGCACTATGATATCCCTCACCAAAACACATAAACTTAGAATTGGTAGCTGTGACTAAGGGGGTTATCTAGGGATGACGAAAAGAGATTGTGTCCACGCCTTAGAGCGTACAGACGTGTCAGAAAATGTGGCCAAGTCCACATCAAAGTGTAGCATAGTCTACTTATATGTGTATTTCATAAGTCTGGATTTGACTTGAAAGTAAGTGTATTACTCGCTGTGTTAATTTTGCCGAAATGGCTATGAATTTAAAGAGAGATGATTTCTCAAGAAATTCGAGATGTTTCCAAGGTCATTAGCACCTATATGAATATATGCAGAATATTATGAAGTGATCATTATCTCAACATCGTAACCCGTCATGGGTCGTAGGGGTGTTATGGTGGAAGCATCAGCAGACAGGGTCCTCCACTGCTCTCTATCCTCAGCAATGCGTACAAGTGTGGAAAAACCGTGTCCTGCCCATTCTTTGATGTTATCAGCCCAGGACTTTCTTTGCCTTCCTCCTCTCCGTTTACCTTCGACCGTTCCCTGGAGGATCGTTTTCGAAAGGGAGTCATAACGAGCCACATGCCCAAACCAGGCAAGCTCTCAACGCCTCACTACTGACAAAAGTGGTCCCTAATGGCCTGCATTGGTGTTTATTTTCTCTCTAACATAGACATTTGTTTTGTGCTCTTTATAGCAAATGCGCAAAATTCTTCTATAACATTTATACTCGAAAGCCTGAATCCCCCGCTCTGCATCTGCAGCGAGCGTCCAGCCCTCACACCCACACAAGAGAATAGACAACACAAGTGATTTGTATAATTTGATCCCCACAGGAAAACCGATGTTACCCCTCCAGATCACACTCAGCCCCGCCATGGCAGCCGAGGCCATCTCAAGTCCCGTCTCGATTTCTCCACCCGACCCTCCATCACCACACACAGTGGACCCGAGCTATTTAAAGGTGTTAACTTCTTCTAACATTTGCCCATTTAACGCAATGTTGGTCAGAACATGTTTCTTATGGCCATTCACCAATATCTTGCCTTTTTCTATATTAATTTCCATCCCATACGTTCTTGTTACTTTCTCCAGTCTAGAAGTAAGGTCTTGAAGTTCTGATTCTGTTCCAGCTATAAGATCAATATCATCAGCAAAACGTAGATTGCAAAGAGGTCGGCCTCCAATCGATATGGTTGTTTTATAATCATAGAGAGCCTCTGCATAATATGTTCTAGATATATATTAAAGAGCACTGGGGACAGGATAAATCCCTGGCGAACTCCTACAGTTGTTTTGAAAAATTCTCCAATGTCATCGCTTGCAAAAACAGCACTGCCCGCGTCCTTGCACAGTACCCCAACGATATCCACGATGTTGGCATCAAAATTGAACCCTCTTACTATTTGCCATAAGCCCTCATGCCAGACCCGATTGAAGGCCTTTGTGAAATCGAAGTTATGGTATAAATCGTGTTGATGCTGGAGATGTGTTTCGATCAGTAATCTAGTATTGAAGATTTGTTCTGAAGTGATGGAACAGTTTAATAGGTCGATAATGACCAAAACGAGAAGAAATTAATGCACACAGAAATATATGTGCAAGAAAGACACATGATACAGATTATTATGTGTATCGTAAAAGAACAGTGTAATGGGCCGATAATGACCATAACAAGAAGAGATTAGTGGACACAGAAAATTATGTATAAGAAATGCACAGGAACAATGTTATTATGAGTATCGTAAAAAATTATCGAAGCAGGAAATTCGTGTAGAAAGGATATATAAAATTTAAGAAGTCTATTCGTATCACTGACTACCTATTAGTAAGTTCATTGGAGCATGTTGTGATTCATGACAGTTATATGTGTGGAATAAAAGAAAGTCGTTACAAACAATATCGTTGAAGAATCTATATAAGATTTCAGATTCATCATTTGTGTTCGTTATAACAAGTTATGAGTTCTTCACAGTAATAAACACGAATATATATCAAAATACAAACGATTATATTGGAATCACTAAACCAGATTTAAACAAGAAAGTTGGAAAGAAACACTCAAACACGAATAGCAATTCAAAGATAATATTTATTCATGAGCCAACATTTGATCAGAAAAATAAAAAGAATAATCCTAGACATTAAAAGAGAATTATAAATTTGGTTCTTAACACTATCGTAGTCGGGACTGTTCTACTTAGGTCTGCAGATGCTGGGTTTTTAGGCCTTGACGTATCGCCTGGTTGAGGACCATGTCTCTTGTTACTTCAACCACCTTCCTCAGATACCATATTTCTGAGGTTTGGATCTGGCTTTTGTGGGTTTTAGTCATTGCCCATGACTCACATCCATACGTCAAGACTGGGACATAGTTGGAATGGTACACAGCCATCTTTGTCTTCATACGAAGATAATTTGTGGAATGAAATGTTTTAATATATTTTAATTTCACCACTAAATCATATTTACATAAAGGCTATAAATGTAAACAGTAAAGCTATATCTAAGTAGAATTTCTTAAAATAACAGGAAAATAAACTTCCTAGAAAGTCATGATCACATGTCTGCCACAGGTAAGACATCCTGACAGGCTGGTTTTCTGTTCCAGGTACAAAGGTGCACGAGAGATTTACGACAGTGACAAATTTGAAATTAGGACAGAAGGAGATGAACATATCTTGATAGTAAAGGATATTTATGGAGAAGATGCAGATGAGTATTCAGTTCGTGCCACCAACAAAGGAGGAAGCCGTGTGTCCCGGGCTGAGCTTGAGATAAAATGTAAGGAAACTTTCATATAATTTCAGCATTCTTATATACTACTCGTCAAAAGTCAAGGGCCACCCTATTATTTTCAATACACTTTTATATAAGCACATAGAATGATTAAATGAAGGAAGTTTTTAGTAAAAATGGGTGCAATATCTTCCTCTGACAGTCCTCTATGCACGTTAAGCATAAAAATAACTCACCGACAACCATGGTGATCATGTACAATTTAGTTTGCTGACCATAAATTCACATTTTTAATCTGTTTTTTTTCAAACTTCCGTACAACCAAACAGGTGAAGTAATCATGCTGAATGACATTCCACGTGCAATGGCGACTTTTCGTGAACAGAGTTCACTCTTAATTTGTTTTACAATCAGCAGACTTAGGGTAGTTTCATCACTTGCAAAAACCATGCCACCGAGAAGATGTCTTGACACCTTACAAAGAATGAGGGCTATAGCGTGGGTTGAAAGTGGTTTATCTGTCCGTGAGGTTGCTAGATGGCTTGCAGTGTCACACTCTACTATCCAAAGAATTTTGGAGAGATTTCAGGCCACAGGAAGTGTGGAGGATCGCCACCGGCCAGGTCGCCCTAGATGCACCAATAGACATGATGACCGGTACCTCTTGTTGTCAGCCCTGCGCCATCGAACAGTGACTTGTTCCACTCTAAGATGTCAGCTGAGACAAACTGTAAACGTTAATGTCAGTCAAAGCACCATTCGCAGATGTTTACATGAATTTGGACTGGCTGCTTGACGTCCTGCAGTCAGAATCCCTCTTATTCCTGCTCATCACAGAGCCTGTTTAGCTTGGTGTCGCGAGCACATCCGATGGACAAGGCAACAATGGAGTCAAGTTCTCTTCACTGATGAATTTCGCTTCACTGTGTCATTCAATGATGGCAGGATTCGAGTTTGGAGATGATCAGGAGAGCTATTTACTGATGACACAATTTGAGAGGTGGATCGTTATGGTAGGGGTTCTGTCATTGTCTGGGGAGGCTTCTACAGACACGGCAGGACCCCACTCTACATCATCCAAGGCAACTTGACTGGCCCAAGATACCAGAAAGAAATCTTGAGACCAATTGCTCAGCCTGCTCTGGAGGCCATAGGTGGTAATGTCATCCTCCAAGATGATAACGCTCGACCCCATCGAGCTCGTGTGGTGAATGAGTTTATTCAGCAACATGGGATCATCAGGATGGCGTGACCAGCTCATTCACCTGACCTTTCTCTGATTGAGCACCTCTGGGATGTCCTTGGTTGAAGATTGTCAACAAATCACCCCCTGCCAATGGATGTTGAACAGCTGATTGCATTTCTGCTTCAGGAATGGCAAGCTGTTCCTCAGGATACTCTTCGAACCCTTGTGGACTCGATGCGTCTACGCTATCTTGAATGCCTTGCTGCAAACGGTGGTCATACCCGATTTTGAAATGTCTATTTGTCCAATATCTATTGTGTGACTTTTGAAAAGGTGGGTGACACACTTCACAGCTTCATTGCGTTTGAATGTGTGTTTCCATTTCTTTACGTGACATGTCAATTTGGTATTCAATAAATGCCGTTTTGACTGATACCAATTACATTTATATCAGATTTGTTTTATGGTTTCAACCAAGGTTTTTCTAAGTGGCCCTTGACTTTTGACAAGTAGTATAGTTGTCACTGAATCTAGATAAGTATGAAAAGCAAGTAACCTGCAGCAAGTAGATTTTAATTTTGAGATGTTAGAGCTCTGGTACATTTAAGTATCTGCACTACAAACAGGTTCATTTCATAGATTCTCTGATACCTAGAAATACGTACAATTTGGACCTGAGTGGGGTAAATCTGCAGAAAATAAACTTTAGATCTTCCTAGAGCTTGATTTTTTTTTTTTTCAGACATGCGTAATTAATGTATGAATAGCTTTTCTTGACATTTTTATGGCTTTGATATGTATATGTTAATCATTGTTGAGATTTTGAATGACCTTGCATGTGACCCTATCATGTCATTAATTTATATTTATCTTTTCTTCTAACTTCTTCTGGAGCATTATGCACTGACAAGTTTTCTCCATGTAATCCAGCCACTTTAGCTTATCTTTGCCAATCCTGCTTTTTTCTCTTTATTTCCTTATTTCCTTATTCTGTGTGCTTCCAAAAACCTTTCTTGTCTTGCTTTTTCTTGTCTATTTGGTTCTGATTTATAATCATGTGAGAATATACGTTTTTATGCATTACTAGCATCTGCTCAAACCACGCCCTGAATAGAAATATAAAAATGAAAGTCAAGCTATTAGTGGACAACAGACCACACTACAACAAGATTGATATTTGTTCACCATATAATACTTTATTATAGCTCCTCCCAAGATCAATGTTCCTCCTCGATTCCGAGATCTGTGTACATTTGAAAAAGGAGAGAATGTGGTTTTGAAGATTCCTTTCACTGGTAATCCTAAACCTACTGTCAAATGGATCAGAGATAATGAAGAGGTCAAAGGAGCAAGGTAAGCTACAAAAATATAAAAAGAGTTAGGTTAAGCAAAGATTTTTTTTTTTAAAGGGAACAAATAAATGATCAAAAATGCAGTAGCTTAACCAAAAGCTAAACATGAATATTTGCCTATTTCATATACAGATATAGTCAAAAATTCATGCTTCTGAGGTAATTTGACCTTTGAATTTACACATATCCAGTTAGATTCTATACACCTAGGGACACAGTATCTCACTATACAATTGGGAAGATCCTGGTTTTCACTCCAGGTCAAGTGACTTCTGCCTTTGATATTTAGTTTGCCATTATTTAGTTCTTTACTTTGCTCTACTGTCCATATAAACTTTGCATACCTTGTCAAGTAAAACAAAATGCTATAGATACCACCACAAAAACAATGAAATACTTTATTGAAGGCATCCTTCTAAAGAGCAAAAAGCATTGGTGGTCCTTGTCCCTTTAGGAAGAAAGCAAGGAAAATTGAAGATAAATCTGACATGAATTATAAAATTTACCTGTGCAATATAAACAACAAATAATATTTTATTGTGAGCTCACTGATGTACAATGAAAACAAAAATAAAATATGCACAAGTACAAAAAGAGCAACAACAACAAAAAAGAAAACAGTGAAAAACTGTTCATATGTATGCCAAAATATATAAAGTGAATGAAAGCTTATACATAGCTATTGAAAGCAGAAGAAATGCAAAGATACAAACAAAGAAGGCAACAGAAAAGGAACAAAGAACTTGAGTGTTAAGGCGCGGACACTAGAACGTACAAATTAATTTTTAGAATTTTTTATAATACGCTAATCAGTTTTTATCTTGACTTGAAAGGATTTTGGTTTATTGGAATAAAGTAAATTATTTTAGTTACTTTGTAGCAGTGAGGGGTACAATATTTACTTAGTACTTGTCATACTTAGGGATGCCCCTTATCAACCACTCTATTTTTAACAGTCATAGACTGGGTGATGCGACAGACAACAGAGGGCAGTCCAAGAGGAATAAGATGGACTACGTTTTCTACATTGGAAAATCTGGAATATGCAGATGACAATGCTCATTGCACTACTAGCACAATTCACATCAACACATCCAGGAAAAAACGGATAGACTTAATAAGTATAGCCAGCACATCAATCTAAAGAAGACAGAGGTCATGACACTCAGTGTGAGCAACACTGAGCCCATAACAGTAAGGAATCAACAACTGGAACAGACACCTTCACATACCTAGGATGCATAGTAACACCAGATGGCGGAGCAAGCAAAGACATCAACAACAGAATGAACAAAGCAAGGACAAAATTAAGATTATATCAGAGCTGTGTGCTTTCTGTGCTTCTCTATGGTGTGGAACTTTTTTTTTTTTCGTATGCCCGCTAATACTCGAGGCGAAATCTCAGGTTATTTTTAATGTCTAACCTGACATTGATTTTTACGTGAGTATCCTATTTTCTTGTACAGAGACAAGTGTCCCTCGCCATTCCGGCAGATACTCGCCGTTTTCGGAGGTACCCATTAGAGCTGGGTCGGCTCAGGAGCCGCCAGTCCCTGGTCGACGAGACTTCTTCAGATGTCCTCGCCAGGTCTCGAGTTAATCCAGTCCAAATCCCGGTCGACGAAAAATCCTCAAATGCCGTCGCCTGGGTTTGATCCTGAATCACCCGGTCGCCAGAGCGGTGTTGTAACCACTACTCTAGCGCGGCTACCCCGGTGTGGAATGCTGGAGAAGGAAATGTTGAAATTGTCCTCTTTTCACACAACCTGCCTAAGAAAAATTCTCCGAATCTTTTGGCCGAATACCATCACCAACCAAGATCTGCTTACTCGGAGCAAGCAAGAGGACATGCACACCATCATAGCTGGCAGACGCTGGAGTTGGGTTGGCCATGTCCTCAGAAGAGACCCCACTGCCATCACAAGAACAGCTATGCTATGGACCCCTGAAGGAAAACGAAAGAGAGGCTGACCAAAAACAACTTGGCGGAGGACTGTGGAGGCTGAGATGCAAAGAATGAACCAGAGTTGGGGCACTGTACGAAGGATGGCCACCGGCCGAGCAAAGTGGAATCAATTTATTGCTGCCCTACAAGACGCCACCAGGCGTGATGGCCACTGACTGCTTTGACGGTCGATGGCTAAGGATCAAAGAAGAAGAAGAATTGTCATACTGTGGTTTTCACTTTGTGTTTTAAAATTAAGGCATGTAAAATTTTACATTAATTGTCTGCATGTATTTTTTAAAGCACAGTCAGTTACAATAATGTGAATACATCTTCAGATTTCACACAGAGGTCACAGAACGCCATGCCGTTCTCACAATCAAAGATACAAGTAAAATGGATGATGGGCCATACAGATTGATACTAGAAAATGAGCTGGGTTCAGACTCTGCTGTTCTGAAGGTTCAGATCAATGGTAAGCTGTTAATAAATCAGAGAATGCTTTTGTTGGAATGTGTTGATTCTGCAGAATAGCTAATGAATAGTTTTATAACAAAACTGATATTGTTAAAGATAACGTCTAATAATCATTGGTCATGCTTGAAATTTTACACAACTTATTGATTTAGAGTACAACAAAAGTAAAATTAACTACAGTGAAGACCAAGCACAATATTTTATAAACAGAATCCTGAGAAGACCTGTTAAAGTACTCTTATCAACAGAGATTATGAATAAGTATCTAATCTAGGCCTAATGTAGAATGGATTGAAAGAACCAGACAAATACCTGGGGAGCAAAAGGTGTCAAAAATACCTTGTCCTTAGAAAGGACACACACTGAGGATACCAGCTGATATCAGTACAAGACAGTCCTTGTTTTAGAATGCCCCAATGTTAAAGAAATAGCTGGAGACACTGTGTGTGTATATATACACACAGGTCCATAACCCACAATCTCAAATATTCGAGGAGGCCGTGTTTCAGAAATATTTTTTAAAATTTTTGGATTTAGCCCAAGTCGCCCAAAAATCGGTTCCAAGATCTCCCAAAAATGGGTTTAAAAAAACATGGTTTTCAGGTGTTCGGATTCTGGGTTACGGACCTGTGTCTTCTTCTTCTTTGATCCTTAGCCGCAGACTGTCAAAGCAATCTGTGGCCATTATGCCAGGTGGTGTCTTGTAGGGCAGCAACAAATTGCTTCCACTTTGTTCGGTCGGCGGCCATCCTTCATAATACAGTGCCCCAACTCTGGTTCATTCTTTGCATCTCAGCCTCCACAGTTCTCCACCAAGATGTTTTTGGTCAGCCTCTCTTTCGATTTCCTTTGGGGGTCCATAGCATAGCTGTTCTAGTGATGGCATCAGGCTCCCTTCTGAGGACATGGCCAACCCAACTCCAGCGTCTGCCAGCTATGATGGTGTGCATGTCCTCTTGGTTACTCTGAATAAGTAGTTCTTGGTTGGTGATGGTATTCGGCCAAAAGATTCGGAGAATTTTCCTTAGGCAGACTGTGTACAAAGACTGAAAAAAACATATCAGAAGAGTTAATTCATGTAAAAATATTTTCAATTACAGTGGGCTGCATTATAAATGAGGCACAGGAACTTTGCCTTTTAAAGCAGGTCTTCACTTATTTTAAAACCAAAACATTAAATGTCTGAGTTTATTTTACACTGTAAAAATAATGTGATGGTGTCATCATGTAGTCTATTTCTGTGCTTAATTATCACTAACAACAGACTGGGAAATCCTGTGTTCTATAGGACCTTATAAAAGAACACAGTAATAAGGGGAATGGGTTAGAAAACCTGTACAGAAATTATGTACAGGGTGTACACATCTGAAAACGCAAACACCTTGTACAGATTATAGGTAAACCATAGCATGGGGCATGTATGTTCTCGCTTTATTCATTCTGTTGTTTATGTCCTTGCTTGTTCCCCAACTGGTATTACTATGCATCCTAAGTATGTAAATGTGCCTGTCTATTCTAGCTTCTGGTTCCTTATTGTTATTGGCTCAGGATTGCTCACATTGAGTGTCATTACCTCTGTCTTCTTCAGATTGATGTTCAGACCCATCTGCTGGCTATACTTATTCAGTCTATCGGTTTTTTCTTGGATGTGTTGATGTGAATGTGCAAGTAATGCAATGTCATCTGCATAATACAGGTCTTCCAGCGTAGAAATGTTGTCCATCTAATTCCTCTTGGACTGCTCTCTTTTGTCTGGCGCATCACCCAATCTATGTCAAAAATAAAGTTGTTGATAAGGGTCATCCCTGTCTTACTCCTGTCTTACTCCTGTCTTCACTTCGACAGTTAGGTTGCTCAACCCAACACTACATGTAAAGTTAGAATAGAGGCTTTTTATAATGGAAACAATGCAGCTAGGAATTCCATAAGCCCTCAGTATTTTCCATAGGCTGTCCCTTTGTATGCTGTCAAAAGCCTTTTCAAAATAAACAAAGTTAATGTATAGCTGTCTCTGCCTTTCTGAGCACTGCTCCATAATGTTCCTGAGGGTAAATATATGATCTGCTCATCTTCTGTTCTTTCTGAATCCTGCTTGTTCTTTCCTCAGTTTATAGTCTACTGCTTTGAAATTCTCTGGATAATTATCCTGCCTAGTATTTTACTGGGAACTGAGAGGAGAGTAATTCCTCTCCAGTCTTTGCAGTCTGCAAAGTTACCCTTCTCTGGCAATTTGATAATTAATCCTTTACTCCACTCTGTTGGTGTTGTCTCTGTTTTCCAGACTTGTGCAAATAGTGGTTCTAATAGTTCTGCTGCTAGTTCAGGGTCTGCCTTGAATAACTCAGCATTTAAATTGTCATGGCCAGGCACTTTTCCATTCTTTAACCCTTTGATAGCTGTGATGATTTCTTCTCTTCGTAGAATGTCTGTATTTATGTCTAGGTCACTTTCAGCCTCAGGAACATTCAGGTCCGTCTCTGGTGGTTCCTTATTCAGTGTTTCTCTGAAGCGCTCTGCCCATCATGTTTCCTGCCCCTGTGCTGTGGTGATGAGATTTCCTTGCTTGTCACTTACTAATGTAATATTGTTTGCACCTCGTTTTCTGCTGATAGTTTTAGTTATTTTATAAACTGTGCTTTGTTCATTTCTCATTGCTGCCTCTTCTGCCTGTCTTGCAAGATCATCCAGAAATTTCCTTTTGTTGGCTCGAGTTTGACATTTTACTTCCTTGTCCAGCTGACTGTACTGTTCGCTATATATTTCCTTTAACCTGGGAGACTTTGCTTCTATTTTCTTTCTATCCATTTCTTTTCTCATCGCTATGGTGTTTAACGTTTCTGGTGTTATCCAACACGAGGACAGCCGTGTTTCAGAAATAAGATTTTTTCAATTTTTGGATTTATCCCAAGTCGCCCAAAAATCGGTTCCAAAATCTCCCTAAAAATTGGCTGAAAAAACATCATTTTCAGGTATTCGGATTCTGGGTTATGGACCTGTGTGTGTATATATATTTGTGTGTGTGTGTGTGTGTGTATGTTTGAGGTTTTCTTTATGTTTTGTACTCTTTATAAAGCTATGCCAATTCTAGATTGTGTGGCATCATGACTGTTACTTAACTCATTTTAGAGTATTCTTTTAGAACATAAGTATCTTATACTCACTCATTTTATTGAAAACTTTCCAGATCGCCCTGACCCACCCAGGTTCCTAATTGCTGAGAATATTCGAGATGACTCTGTTGTGCTATCATGGAAACCCCCACTTAATGATGGTGGTAGCTTCATCACAGAGTATGTGGTGGAGAAGCGAGAACCTCCTAGTGAAAAATGGGCCAGAGTAGCTTCCACAAGGTAATTTTATAACAATTTCAAAGTCTTTGGTATTTTTTTTAAACCTCTCAAGTGCTACATGATAAATGTTAATGTTAATCAGAATCGATGTCACTGCACTATGGGCAAACCCATAGGTGCTCAGTCTCCCTCAGCAAATGTCGAAGGGTATGAATGCTACTTTTTCCTGTTGCGCACTGGTTGTATACACTCTGGATGCATCCTCTCATACGTCCATCCCTGCTGGTCTTATGTTTGATGCCAAATTCTAGCAGTCTTAGCCTTGATGATTCATCGATTGCAGTGTCATTCTCTAATAGGCGAACATGAATTGCCCTCAGTATTTCTCTCTTATCCATGACCAATGCACTATGGGTGCTCTTGAAGCTAGTCTGTCAGCTCTTTCATTGCCATGTAGCCCTGCATGACCAGGACAGTAGATCCATATCAGTTCTTGAAGATTCTGACGAGGTTTTCCATTCAGATCGGAGCCATCCATTTTGGACCTTTCGAAGCATGGATTGTGAGTCTGATACAATAACTGCCTTTGTTAATAAAGTCTCAGACAGCCATTTTAAGGCAGCAGTAACTGCCTCTACCTCCATTCTCATGCTTGAAGGTGTTATCATGTAAGCCCTGCTATGTTCAGTGACGGTTCTGCACTTTACTCTAGCAGAGAAGCCCCATCTTGATTTATTACCAAGGATTACAGACCCATCAGTGTAACAATGGCATTATCATCCCCAGCATTAACATTTATAAGCTGATCAATTTCCAGCTCTGCTCTCCATTGGCCCAAGTTCTGCACTCTCTACCAAGGCTGATGATGACTTGCTGGTAGTTCATCCAGTTTTCATCTGACTCACTCTACTTTTCTCCCTTGAATATATTTTCAATTGTGGTCACCTGTTGATGCGTGTCGTATTAATTAAAGTTCCGGAGAAGGTCTCCGTGGCCAAAGTATACACTAGGGGAAAGTCCATCAACACGAATCAGCATAACTGCAGTGAGCTGACAAACACCTCCTTCACAATTCACAAATATGCAGTTTATTATACTTGACACAAAACTCCATGAAATCAGTTCTCACTCAAAGGCAAATACAGTAATAAGTAGTTACTATCAAACGCTGGTCAATGGCAATCATACAAACTTTATTTATCACAGTCCAGTGGACATCTTCATGAATAGGCATACATTTCCTGAATATAATAAACCAGGGACACCTCAACCAAGTATATTGATGTCCTGGTGATGGAATGATGCAGGAAAAACACAGTATAGTGCAGGAGCTCAATACACATACGTCCGCTCACTTTCAAACACAAGCCGCATCTCTTCTTGCTGATGATCAACTCACTTCTGCTTCAAAATGTTTACGTCTGCCTCTACACCATTTCGGCATGACGTCACTTCCTTTATTAATAAGTAAGTCTGTATAAAATTATCAGAAAAGGAGCCCTGTCGAGCCAACTATTATACCGACATAATCGTTATGAATTTTAATCATAACACCTGTCTAATAGTCTCCTCTGCCTGCGCCATCCATGACATCCCCCAGTTTATTCTTGCTTCTTTGATGTCAGCTATGTTCCCATGCAGGTGGTGCCTCTTGTCTGTAGTTACTCGTATATACATTTTTACCTGGGTCTAATTGACAGCAATCCAAGCATGTGACGCATCATCACAATGGGGGTATCTCGCGTACAGCCTAAAACTATACACATCCCTTCATTTTGAATGCATTCCAGTCATTCACATTGTGATATTGACAGCATGAGTATTCCCAGGCCATACTCGATTACAGACAAGATCAGCTGATGATACAGGAGAGACAGTAGTCTCCGCTCCAGGTGCGCTGCAGACATTGTTTTTAGGGCCGCCAGACCTCTCTTGCACTTCTGTACGATATGATCAAAATGGTGCTTATATGATAGCCCATATTCTAATGTTACTTCAAGGTATTTCAGCTTGTTCTGCTGTTCAATTTTCTGTCCACATGATTAAGTGCATTGTTATGATTTGTGTATTCTCCACTGCAGTATGATTAAAAGCACTTCAACTTTTCCATTTAAGTTGTAGTATTGGCATGGCAAATCAGCATTCAGAAGGTTAATTCTGTATATGTAGTTTCTAATTACTGGTGTGGAACTTTGGAGAAAGAACCAGATAAATACCAATGGAATAAGAAGCACAGATAAGATAATGAATAAGGTAAGAAAACACATGGAAGAAGTTATTAGGTACATATCACAAAGCAGAATTTTTGTGACCAACAGGGTGAAAAGAAACAGCAAGACTGACACACAAAAACAATAGAAGAAGCAAATGTAAGAAAGAAATTAGGAAGGCATCAGGAGATCTTTTTGATGCCCTGTGCTTCTCAGGGAGCTGGATGGTGAAGAAGTTTCTCTTGTTAGTGCTCACAATTGTTCATGAATTATAGTGCTTAATTTTTAGACATATCTTGACTGTCACATGGTAATTATGGTTTACCTTCTTGAATGCCATTGTAAATTTTGTGTATGTGCATAGTGAATTTTGAGAAACAGATGATTGTAGCGAAGAATTAAATACATGACTTAGAACTCATTGAGACCTGAAGGTGCATATTTTCAAATAATGATCAAGAATGAGAATTTGTAGTGTGCTTGTTATTTTGATTCTGCCAATTACAACCCTTGACAACTGATGATTACTTGTAGCTGTTTTAAAAAGTTTAATTAACTTTGTTTTTAGAGCAGATTCCAAACTTTTGAACATATCCATGATTGTCGTAGGTATTTGGTTTTATCAAATTATCAAAGTTTTTGGCATTGTTTCTGTTTTCTGCATTGCTTTTATTTAGAGTAGTTATTTCACAACTTGACAACTACTTGAAAAGAACTTAATATATTCAAATGTCTTTCTGTCTCAAAATGCATTGGAGCACATGTTAAAGAAGTGGCTTAGATGACTTGAATGTCTTCTTTAGTTACTGAAGGCCTATAGATGTGTGTGAATGCACGTGCATGTGTGTGTATGCATGTGTGTGTATATATATAATATATATATATATGCGCACACACATATATATCTTGTAAATTCATATACTATACAATAACTTGAATGTGTTGAAAATGTCTCAGAATAAATGAAGCTTCAGGGGCTATATCCTGTAATCATACTAGATTGTAAAGCTGTTACTTGTTCGACTTGGTAACTTGCAACAGAAGTTAAGTATTTTAACGTTTAAAATTAAAGACAGAAAGTTTGTAAATATTGAACTTATAAAAGTTTTTACTTGAAATTACTTTCATTTAATAAAAAGTTGAAATTGGTGAATGACATGAATAGGATAAAGTATAATGTGTGTATAGTGTCATAGTCCTGTAGACTAAGAGAGAGAGGGAGGGAGAGAGAGAGAGAGCCAATAATGAAGCGACTGGTAGTAACAGGTCTAGGACACACAAATCATCACTATCTCTTCCACCATCTTGGAAATGTACAAGTAATAAAGAACTCAAGTCATTTTTTCAATCTCTGCCAAAAAATATAATATTACCTCTATAAATACATTAAAATATATAGAGTAACACAACATACAAAGTGTAAATCCACAGTAGAGTACATCATTGGTACATGCAGTGACTATGCAAAATATAATACCTCACCTCTACAACCTCAAACCAATCATGGTGACTAGCCAACAAAAGACAATGGAAAAATATCAGGTACATCAATCTGACAGAGATGATGATGGGAAAAATATCACCTGCCGTGCAGGACAAACCTTACTGACCAGAAGTGAATATACTCAGCTTCAGGCTAAACAATCAATAGCCAAGGGTCAGACAAAACAACCATTATCACTCTCTCTAAACATGTCCATCCTGCACAGGCTGTGGTCTTGTCTCTGTCATGTCTTAATTTTCAAATCTTCAGCCTCTAATTTGCTCCAATCAAGCAGCTTCCAATCTTATGGCTTGCTCCCATCACGGATTCTAAATTTTGCACACAAGATTATCTCACACCATAAAAAATTCATCAACAGGCCACTAACATTCACTCACCACATATCAACATGTCTGTCATCTGATACATACTCCTTACCAAGAACAGGTACTCAACAGCCACTAAACATGCTGTGACAGTTAATAGTTCATGTTCATCACATTAACCTGTACTATATACATTTTCTTTCCTAGATTCACTTTCCATAATGTGACAGGGCTGTCTCCCAACAAAGAATACTCCTTCCGTGTGTTTGCAATAAACTTTTATGGTCGGAGTGATCCTTGTGAACCAACAGCTCCCATCAAGACAGAGGAATCAGAGTCAGTGCGAAAGAAGAAGCAGCTGGAAGGTAAGTGAGGAATCTTATATAGTAACTTCTAGACACATTTATTGTTAAAAAGGTTTGACAATGCTTTTTTTTTTTTTTTTTTTTTTTGGTTGAAAAAAATGGTGTCTTGCATGTATTTTTATAGTTTTCATAGTTATCTTAACTTTTAATATCCAAGAAAAAAAGTGGATTTGGCCAGAGTAAAAATGGCTGCCCAAGTATACTTATCATTAGTTTTAATACATTAAATTTTTATCTTATGTTCATGAATTTAAATATTCAAGTTGTTGTGAATAAGAATTAATTTAACTGCATGAAGATTACTTTTGTGCTTAAAATATGCCTGCTCAATTTTAAAAGTTATTAGTTCTGCAGAGTGAACAGAAAGTGCAAGTAAAAATTATGAACTAAAATTCTATTAACTAATCCAAGCTGTAGAACACTAGCAAATAAAAAAGCAAGAAAAAAAAACACTAAAAATATTTGTATAAAAACAGTAAAACAAACAGAAGACATTCTCTTAATGCACAAAAATCCATACATTCATCATTCTTTTTCCTTTTCACTGCTTATGGAGTTTGGAGCCACCACTGCAGCTGGTCCCCAGCAGGAAGCCTGCACCAAAGCATTTGTGTGGTCTTGCAGTGGTAGTTTTTGCTGTAAATTGTTTTGTAGAATGAGGCTGCCAGACCCATACACAGCCTTGCATTAGTTACCTCTTATAGCATGTCTAAGATAGCAGTAGTTCTATTATTTCGTTGTCTCCCTTAGAGGACCCCTATGAGCTACACAGGGCACATAATCATAACTGGCTTAAAAATTATCATAGAATAATTTGTTTGCACTGAATCCTGTTGCAAGTCATGCAATGAGAAACGTGAGAAACACGTAATTTGATAAGCTTCCAGTGAAATGAACACTCAAATTTTATTTTTGACTCCAGACTGACATTCCTATCATCATCTGTAAAATGTCGCTATTTTGACTTGATTTCCTCATTTAAAATTGTGCAAATAACTTTCTGACTTAATCTTGAATAAGTCTTCAAGGCTTGATGGAAGGAAAAAGATGTGGCCATCTTAGTTCATAGATTTTGCACTTTAAAAAATGAGGAAATAAATATGGAAGCAATAATCACACAAAAGCTGAACATGAGTTTCACAGGAGACACATTAGACCCTTTCATTTTGAAATACTCAACACTTGCAATTTTGTTCTTGTTGTTTCAGATGAATTTGGTCGCAGAATCAGAGGGAAATATGATGGTCCTAAGATCAACGACTATGACAAATTTTGTAAGCATGAAACTTTTTTCATTTTCGCCTTATCTTCACAAGGCAAATTATAGCATCTTACTAATGTATGTGTGTATGCCTACTTTATCAGTGTGTATATATGTGAGAGAGTGTTGCCTTCCTCTTCTTTGCTCCACATGGAACATAGGCCATCAGTTAGTTCATACCAAGCCCTTCTGTTTTGCAGCATCTTCTTAATTCTTTCATTGTCTTTTTTCTTCTCATGTATGTCTCCAGTTCTTTTTCCTGTGTGTTTTAACCAGACAAAGGAAAGTCTTGTAATACTGTTTCCGAGGCCTGTAAACAGTAAATAAATATTAGACAAACATAAAGGTATGTTTAGAACATAAAGAACATTTTTAGAACAAATTGATTTTTAAAAAATAAAGGCCTGTAAACATACCTTTATGTTTGTCTAATATTTATTTACTGTTTACAGGCCTCAGGTTTCCCTTCCTCATGTGTTATAAATGTTTATACAATACCAAAACTTTCCCTCTATCCTGTACTTACTGTTCTCAGTCTTCTATCATTTACTAGACACAGTATTGAGGTCTTTGTCTTGTGTAAGTCTGACCTATACTGTATAATAGGGGAACAACAAAAGTGATTGCGTCATTAATAGGCTGGACTGCGCGTGGTAAATTTCCTGTGTTATGTGTTGCGGGTCGCACTAATGACCTGTCATCGAAGCATCATTTTTTGGTGATGCCTAGATGGCAGGGAGGATAGTGTGATTCGCTTGCATAGCTAGGCGGGGTTGTCGCACGGAAGGTCCTGGGTTCAAGTCCTAGGTAAGCCACTCACGTCTGTTGTTTTTCTGTTGTCTAGTTCTTTATTTCTTACGAGTGCCTGAAAACATACCTTTATGTTTGTCTAATATTTATTTACTGTTTACAGGCCTCGGGTTTCCCTTCCATATGTGTTATAAATGTTTAAACACAATTAACAATTGCCAGTTAGAGAATGGCACTGCAATCAATGAATCAACAAAGCTGAGAGTGCTGGAGTTTGGCTTTAACTCTTAGTATATGAGCTCAAAAACCATGTTTTTACAAGCTAATTTCAAAGAGTACATTTTTAGACATGACTACCTTTACAGATTTTGCATTAATTAATTTATTTATAATGATAACATGAAGTATTATATATCAAAATGTGAAGAAATGAAACCCCTATATCATGCACTTAACTAAATTGTTCAGTGGTTTTAAACATGCATTCACCATATACAGTAATGAGTGCAGAAAAATTTAAAAAATTGAAAAACAAATTGTACTTATCAATATGTGTAATTAATTCTGGTAAACTTCAACCCCTAAAGCTACTTTTAATTTAAACTACATCCATTTTCACATATGTAGGAAAGTTACAGTTGTTTCTGAGCACAAATAAATTTTTTGGTATATTTAGACAAAGCCCAAAAATATTTTAAGCCTATATTTACAGACATGACTACCATTACTGATTTTGCATTAAATACTTTATTTATAAAGATAACATAAAATGTTATAAACCAAAATGTAGAGAAATGAAACTCCTTTGACATGCACCTAACTAAATTGTTCAGTGGTTTTAAACATGCATGCAACATATAGAGTAATGAATGAAAAAAAACTTTTTAATGTAAAAAAATGAAAAACAATTTGTACTTATCACAATGTGTAATTAATTCAGGTAAACTTCAACCCCTAAAACTGCTTTTATTTTAAACTACAGCCATTTTCACATAATGTCGGAAAGTTGCAGTTGTTTCTGAGCACAAATAAAGTTTTTATAACAATTTGAAAATTTTTTTGATATATTTAGACAAAGCCCAAAAATATTTTAAGCCTATATTTACAGACATGACAACCATAACTGATTTTGCATTAAATGCTTTATTTATAAAGATAACATAAAATGTTATATATCAAAATGTGGAGAAATGAAACCATTTTGACAGGCATCTAACTGAATTGTTCTTTGGTTTTAAACTATGCATGCAGCCTATACAGTACTGAGAGCAGAAAAAATTACACATTTTTAAAAATTTGAAAAAGAGTTGTACTTACCCACAAAAATAATCCAATTTGAAGCCAGAAACTCCTAAAACTACTTCCATTTGAAAGTACATTCACATAATGTAGAAAAGTTTCAGCTGCTTCTTTTCATAAATACTATTTTTATTACAATTGAATTTGGAGCCACGCTGGTGTAATGGTTACCACACTGCGCTAGCGATCAGGTGTTCAAAGTTCAGGTGCGGGCATTTGTAGGAGTGTCATCGACCGGAATTTTGACTGAATAACCTGAACGGCTCCTGAGATAAAGCCTCTGTGGATGGGAAGGAGCAAAGCTCCTGACCGGGTTGGAAGGAAAGTCTACAGACTCCCTAGCCTCGCAATGACATGTCATTGGGCTGAAGGGCTAAAAGCCCAAGTGCCGCTGGTTAAGAAAAAAAAAATTACAATTGAAAATTTGTTGGCACATTTTGAAGACGCACTCAAAATCTGAAAGTATACTATATACAATGTAAATTTTCCCTTCATTCTTAAAATTAAACTACTTTGCCTCATGGTATTTGGCAAAACAGTCATTTGGGTGAAGGTGTGGATGATCTGTGCACCCATCACAATAAAAAAAATGTTCTCTCTCAAACTTGAAGGGGGCTACAAATGACGCACCTGCGCAGATATTTCGATTTTCTTTTACAACGTGTCTGGTTCCACAGAGATGGTTCAATGGACTGTTGTGTTGATTTGCATGGGTTACTCTGTGTGGGATATTCAGGATAATATCAAAAGCAACAAGACTAAGTTCTGTAATTAACTTATTTTTGAACTGCAGTAGTGTCTGCTTCTTTGAATTATTTTATCTGCTGAGTGCAAACAACACAAAAGCATTTAACTGGGAAATTTCAAAGATCCAAAAGAAAATTTTTTTCCACCACTTTCTGGTTCTTCTGTTGAATGTTCCATAGGTTGTTGCACACTGGTCAACCTTGTCACATCCATTCATTTGTTGGTTGTAGTCATCAATCATAATGGGTTTGTGCTTTCTTTCGCCAAAACGATTTGTGATTTCTTTGGTTTCCACAGTTGCAGAACTTGACACTAGGATGACTTTTTTGCCTTTTTATCTCTAAACATTACACAAAGAAATTTACTTTCTAGATCGAAAAACCATTTCATCTGGAGATGCATCAGTTGTGTAGTCTTCAGTGCCTTTGGAAAATTTTTACGATTTATATTTACAGTTCCAGTAAAATGCTGATTGTTGTCAGTAAGATATTGCAGCAGTGCAAAACTTGTGTAGTAACGATCTGCATAAATATGATGACCTTTTCCACAAGGTTTTAGCAGTGTATCAAAGACTTTGATGGCTTGTTGGCTCTCTACATCTAGCTCAGGACTGTATGATGTATTGGCACCAAAGTAAATCAACAAATTGACAATGTAACCAGTACTACTATCACAAAGGCCGAGGGTCTTGACATGATATTTCTTAGTCTTTGAGGCATTGAACATTTTATGTGCCCACCTGTCTTTCCACCCTATCACCATTTCATCTAAAGACAGCTCTTTGTTGGGATAAAATGCCTCCTGAAATCGTGTTAGGAGTTTCTGCAGAAACGACTCAATTTTTGCTTTTCCCTGTGCGTCAACATCACTTACATGGAACATTGTGTGATACAATGCTTGAAACATGTCCCTTGTAAATATCTGCCTGAACCAGGGAGTCTGTATGTAAGGCTCCTGAGACCAGTAATCACTCACTTTTGGTTTTTTGACAATGCCCATGGCTGTGATAACAGAACAAAACCTGTAAAGTTCATGTAGTGTTATTGGATGCCAGTTGCGATAAACAGAACTTGTGCTCGCAGTTGCAACTTTTGACCGACGAAGGTGATCAGCATAATCATTGACAGACACAACAAGTTCTTCCAATATTTCCTCTGTAAAAAGGGCTTTGAGGCAAAAAAGTGCTGGTGAGTCCTCAGGGACAATATCTGGATTCACACCAGGAGTCCTGCCCTGAGGTGGAACAAAGCGAAATGCATTCTGAGTTGAACCCTTAACAACTTCATTCCATTCAACCTCCTGTTCAAAAATATTGTTGTTCTGTAGCTCAGCATTACCAGATTCAGTGATTACCGATCTCAGCTGTGATCTAGATCTATCTTCTCTTTCATTTTTATGGCATTTACCTTTCCCTTTTAACAATCCCCTACCATTTCTATAACTAGGTCCATCCAAGGGGCACACCCCCTTGTCCTCAGAATCTCCTAATGTATCATTAAATTCAGCATCATTGTTACGCACGGATCATTATTATTTTTCGTTTGTATAAACATTTTTCATATGTATGATCATTTTTTTTTGACTGAAGTGTGTATTATGTTTTCTATGGTCAAAGGGACATAATCCGAGTTATCGAGACTACAATTTGTTAGGAGTTGCCTTCTCTTGTATAGAGACACGTTCGGTCTATAATTTCTTGAACGAAGCGTGACCACATCTCCTTATTTGGTAGTATCAGTCAACTATGGTAGATGTCTGAAACCTTTCTTAACGCTTCTTTTCATGACCATAAAAGGCGCGACTGTGTAAGACTTTTATCTCGAATGTTCTTCGAATCGTCTTATTGTGAACGGCAACTCAGAGATTGTCGTTCTGCGCATGTCAAACCGGGAGTTCGTTCTGTGTGTTCCGCCCAGTTGGGGCAGTTTAGAGATGGTTTAAGAAGCGAGCAGACGCAACTGCGTCTTGTGATTCTCTGAGGGAAATACAGTGTCTTAGTGAGTTAGTTGGCTAACTAGACTATTTCCCAGTATTATGCAGCCTGCCTGGAGGCATATGTTCATGGTTGATTTTCCGAAATAAGGTAATTCCTCTTGTATCGAACTTTATGCTATCGTCTAGAGGTTCGTCATTTTGTCGCCTATTTGCTCGCCTGTGTGATGCAAAATGGAGAGGTACTTTGACTAGGATTAAGTCACCAGTATCTGTATACCTGAACTAGTTAAATATATATGGGTCGCTCTAGACCAACAAGACTGTTGTCTGTGTTCCAGGATTCGTTATATCAGAGATCACGTCCAAGTCAGATGGTTAGACTTAGGAACATTATAAAGGTCGAGCTGACCTGTAGCCCATGTATGCTATTCACGTGCAGACAGTGAACGGACTTATTGTATACAACTGATCTGCTAGCATCAGAATGGGAGCATTTATTATTGTTTATGAACATTGAAGATCTGTAGCTGACACTGTTGCAGAAGTTATAGAAATTATTATTATTTATACAGCTTCACGAACTAGCACTCGATGATTGATGAATTTCTGAATCTATTGAACTGTGATGTCTTATGACGCATATATACAACAGCTATCATTGCTGACTACAGAAATTGTTTTCAATGTGCCATATCATCTTGCTGAACTCGTTAACCATGTTGATGTCATAAGTATCATGACTGTTTTGTGGCGTGCAATAAATGAAAGAAACTTATACAACGAAGTTACCCTTTCTATGACTCTACACGTCATGTTGCCTGTGTGATAACCCTGTGAACTGTTCCACTACCACATACACAGCAACATCCTAAATCAGAGAAGACACCTACATCTTACACTTTAACACCAGGTGTCGATAAGGGTGGCAAGTTACCACTTCAGCACAAATCCACCCTTATCATTTTGGTGGCCAGAGCTGGTTCTATCATCTGATATTTTGGCGCACCATATCATTTTTGGTGGCCAGAGCTGGTTCTATCATCTGATATTTTGGCGCACCATATCATTTTTGGTGGCCAGAGCTGGTTCTATCATCTGATATTTTGGCGCACCATATCATTTTTGGTGGCCATAGGTTGGTTCACTCTGATTCCAGCTATCAAGGGGGTCAGCAAACCCAGACATCATCATCATACTAGATACAACTACAGCATCAACTACCACCTTACAAGAAATTTTATTGAAAGTATCCGGATTTTCTGACAGTTGCTGATTTTGAAACTACCCGGCGCTGCTCGGCAATATTGAAGTTTATGTAAAATTAGAAGGACAAGTACCGAGCGAATGGATTTCCTGATCTGGTGAAAAGAAGGACAAGTGCCGTAACAACTGTTCCGGTCTCAGGGGTACTGTTGCGGGTTCAGAAGGTCAAGTGCCGGTTAAATCAATTTAGAAGATTCAGAGGTCAAGTGCCGTAACAACTGTTGCAGTATTAGAAGCTCATTTCCTTCGTCATGGCTGTTTATGGGAGCAGAAGTTAATCAACGTTGGATCATTATCCTCAGAATGCTGATTACATCCTGTTCTGCACCGTGCTGACGCTGGATTTATAGAAGTTAAGTGGCCTGTTTTGTTTGTGAACTGTGCCCTTATGTTCTAACTGAGCCTTCTGTACTTTCACTTTCTCCTATTGTTTTCATGATACATGTTTATATGTTATATGTTATTTATTATTTGTATATTTATATGTTTATATTTCAGCGGGTTTTCTCGGTTGGGCGGAGTCTTGCAGTAGAAGATACCACGTCACAGAGGTTCTACTGTTAGCGTTTTCGTTAGGGACTGTGCGAATTTCCTACAGTGAAATTTGCTAGCGACAATCGTTGCTATATCTGTTTAGTTGTGACGAGTTGTGCTTTATTTTTGTTTCTTGTATATATATATTTTTTTTCTTTTTTCTTCTCTCTCTTTCTTTGTGTTTTTAGTTTCGATTTCGATTGTTTGTATTTGTAGGTCTCCCCTTTGCTATTATTCAGTTCTTTACGTATATTTTTGTGTATACACTGTAGCGTCATTTGTTAGTCATATCTTCGCATATTTCTTTTTAGTTTTGCTGTTTGTGTATTTGACTTATGCGAATGTTTTCGTATGGTTTGATCTTTGTTGATTGTTTACATTGACTCTGATCTTTGTTATTGTTTACATTGACTCTGATCTTTGTTATTGTTTACATTGACTCTGATCTTTGTTGTTGTTTACATTGACTTTGATCTTTGTTATTGTTTACATTGTTGGTGACCTTTGCTATTGTTTACATTGTCTTGTTATTGTTTACATAGTTCTTGCATAGTTAGCTTTCACTATTGTTGATATATGCTCATGCACTATTGGTCTATAGTGCACTTATCATAACAAACTGGTGTTTTTTTGCTTATGCACTATTGTAGTGCAGTTATGATAAATAACTGATGATTATGCACTGATTTGGGTAGTGCACTGTTAATTAAGAGGTGACTTGTGATATTATTATACATTTGATAATACAAGTTGGTGTCAACTCCTGTTTCCCACAGAGATTGGGTTCAACATAGAGATTATACAAGCACTTTATTAAGTCTTGTTGCTATTTAACATTGAAATAAGATAATTAATTATTTCAGGTTCTGTACTCACATTTTGGACATCATGTCTACATTTGAGTACTTTATTGAGCAGGGTAAAGCCCTTGGGAAGACAGGTGATAAATTAGAAGAATTTGCGACTGTTCAATATGCCAAGGCATTGAAGTCGGAAGAAAAGAAAATGAAAGAACAAACTGAACAAAAGAGAATAGAGGCTGAAATAGAACAAAAGAAACTGCAGATGCAGGTGGAGGAAAAAAAGATTTCAAATGGAAATGGAAAAACAAAAAAGAGAAGCTGAAAATAAGAGACTTGAAAAAGAAGCTGAAGAAAAAAAGTTACAGGCCCAGGCTGAAGCTGAAAATAAGAGACTTGAAAAAGAAGCTGAAAATAAGAGACTTGAAATAGAGGCTGAAGGAAAAAAGTTACAGGCCCAGGCTGAAGCTGAAAATAAGAGACTTGAAAAAGAAGCTGAAAATAAGAGACTTGAAATAGAGGCTGAAGGAAAAAAGTTACAGGCCCAGGCTGAAGAAAGAAAGTTACAGGCTGAGGCTGAAGAAAGAAGGTTACAAAGAGAGGCTGATGAGAGAAAAGCAAAAATGGAACATGATGAAAAAGTCTTAGCTTTAGAGTTAGAGAAGTTAAAGTTATTGAACACTGGTAATGCTAATGAGGCAAATAAGGTGTCAAATAAGACTAATGCTAAGGATTTCAAGCTTAATCTACCAGCATTTAATCCCTCAATCGATGATATAACATTTTATCTAGATAGATTTGAAAGTGCATGTAATATACATAATATAGATAAAACATTATATGTGTATCATCTGTCCAAGATACTTAGAGGTGATGCTTTGACTTTGTTGAGTATGGTAGATGTGCCTGACAAAAACAACTATGAGGTTGTCAGGGCGGCATTGTTAAAGAAGTACCAACTTAACGAGGACGGATATCGTCTTAAATTTAAAACCATGTTACCAGAAACTGGAGTTGAATTCTCTGAATTCATCTCAGGCATCCGTCTTACTTTTTTACGATGGGTTGAGTTGTCTAAGACAGAAAATACATTTGAAGCTCTTATGGATTTACTACTTAGAGATAAGGTTATGTCTTCTGTTAATGAAGCTTTTCTATCTTTTCTTCATGAGCGTAAGCCTAAAAACATAAAAGAAATGGAAGAATACTGTAGCCAGTATGTTACTGCGCATCCGCACATAACCATTAGTAACTCTAAGGTGAAAGAAGGTCTGCCAGTTGCTTCGGCAGCACCTTATGGCCCAAATTTTATGCGTAAATTTCAGGGTAGCCAGAAAAATTTCAATAAAAAGAGTAATCGTAATTATGCCCAGAACCATAGTGATCAATTCCAGGGTGATTCTTCTTCCCAGAACTGGAGACAACCTAATACTACACGTTATTCTACTCCGGTTAACTTTAGAAATTTTCACAAAGGTAATCGGTATAGAGGAAAATATTTTATGCAGAGACCTCAATACCAAGATAATAGAGGTTCTCAACAGCATAGAGATAGTAATGACAGTTATGGAAACTGGAACTCAAACCAGGATAAAAATTACAGTAGGGACTTTAATGATAATTGCAGAGGCAATAATGGTCGCGGTAGATCGCAACATAAGAGAAAAAGATATCAACAGACAAATTCTGTTCAACAAGAATCTCAGGGAGCAGATAAACAGGTTAATAATGATAAAGACCATAATGCTATCGGATGCTCATCTTTTGATTTTCGTAGGGCAAATAAGTGTATCCAATGCAGTACTTTATTTGATCCGAAAACCATTAGTACTCTAAGCTGTGGTCATCCTTTGCCCGCTCTTCCTGCTAATGTTGCTCATGATGGGAGAGGTTCTCTTATATTACATAAGGGGCTAGTAAATAGTAATCCAGTCTCAGTGTTGTTTGATTCTGGATGTACTACTGTCGGCGTTAGGCAATCTCTTGTAGATCCATCCTGTGCTACAGGAAAAGTCATCAAATGTGTCACATTTGGTGGCACGTTAGAAAAGTATCCTACTGCTATAATACACATTGCTACTCCTTTCTTCACGGGAGAGGTCCACGCGTGTCTACTTCCAAACCCTATTGCGGACCTTATTATTGGTCGTATTCACGGAGTTAGGGAATGTACCCCACAGCAGATTGCTGTTTGGGAAGAGCAAAACATTGAAGCTACCAATGCGGTGGTCACAAGAGCACATGCTCTGGATCCACCTCAAACTTCATTAACTAATAATGATGAAGTAAATGACCAAGATAGTCACTTGACTATTACACGTGACTCATTTATCAAATTGCAAGAAGAAGATCCTTCTTTACAAAAATTCTTCATTCTAGCAAAAAAAGGTGATCCTAATCAGAACACTAATAGGAAATCTTGGATTTCTATGAAGAACGGCGTACTTGTACGTATGGTACAAGACTCGACTACGTCCACTCATTCACAAATTCTTGTGCCTAAGAGCATGAGATTGCAAATATTGCAACATGCTCATGACTCGCAATGTGCTGGACATATGGGTTTTTCCCGTACAAAGTCGAGGGTTCTTGCGGCTTTCTTTTGGCCATTTGTGAGCAAGGACATACGAATGTACTGTCGCTCTTGCAAAGTATGTCAGGAGGTCAAATCTAAAGGACCACGACATGCTGCGCCTATCCAGGCTGCTGACATTCCTATTCGCCCTTTTCAAAAAATGGCAATAGATATTATCGGTCCTTTTAGAATTAAGTCGGCTAGAGGACATCAATTTATCCTTACATGTGTCGATATGTGCACACGTTGGCCAGAGGCAATACCTCTCAAGAGCATCTCAACTGCTGATATCGCAGACGCTCTTTGGCTGATATTTTCTCGCTTGGGTTTTCCCGGAGAAATATTGTCAGACCATGGCACTCAACTTATATCAGACACTATGTCACAGGTAATGTCTATGCTACACATTAAAAGGTCTCTCAGCAGTATCTATCACCCAATGTCTAATGGGTTGGTCGAACGTTTAAATAGGACTCTGAAAACTTTACTTGGTAAAATAACTGAGGATCATCCTCAGGATTGGGACAGGGTCTTACCCGCGGCTCTCTTTGCGTATAGAGAGGTCCCCAATGAACATACGGGGTTTTCCCCTTTTGAACTTGTCTTTGGCGCGCAACCGCGCGGCCCTATGTCTTTACTTCACGATCTAATCACTGCCGATAATATTAGCGATGAGACTCAATCTTCTTATGAGTACGTCATTGCTCTTAGGCAAAAGATCATCGAGGCATGCAAACTAGCAACTTCGTCTTCAGAATTTGCTAAAGAAAAGGCAAGGCAGTTTGCAAATAAGAATAGATGTCTACGACAACTTTGTCCAGGTGACAAAGCTCTCGTTCTACTTCCTTCAAGGGAGAACAGACTTCTAATTGCATGGAAAGGTCCATATGCAATAGTCTCCAAAATTTCTGATGTCGACTATGTTGTCGATATTGATGGAAAGCATAAAACTTTCCACATAAATATGCTCACAGAATTTTATGAAAGACCTGACTATTTGCAGCCTATTTTCCAGGCTACGGACAATTCACAAGCAACTCATGGTCAGTACTCATCTCTGTCAGTTATACAGGATGAGGAAACTACTTTTTCTGATGTCAATCTTCCTCTTTCTATGGTCCCACTTTATTCTACGGAATCTTGGAAAAACGTGACCGTTTCTCCAAATCTTTCCGCTGAGGAACATCGACAAGTTTCTTCGATGTTGCAAACATTTCAGGATGTTCTTACAGACATCCCGGGACACACACATGTCATAGAACATGACATTGTGCTAACTGATCACAATCCTATCAGAGTCAGACCATATCCAATACCTATTCATTTCCAGTCTCAAGTCGAAAAAGAGTTGGATGAAATGATACGTTTGGAAATCATTGAACCATCCACTTCAGCATACTCTTCGTCTATGGTTATTGTTCGAAAGAAGGATAATAACATTCGCATTTGCGTAGATTATCGCAAATTGAACCAAGTTACGAAGTTCGATGCTGAACCTATGCCTTCATTAGAAGAGCTACTCAATAAACTTTCTAATTCTAGATTCTTTACCAAACTAGATTTGTCTAAAGGTTATTGGCAAGTCCCGCTAACTGAACGTGCCAAACCTTTTACAGCTTTTTCTACACCTAGGGGTTTATTCCAATGGAATTTCATGCCTTTTGGTCTTATGAACGCCCCTGCTACATTCGTACGCATGATGCGGCGAATTCTCGCATATCGTACAGATGTCATAGCATACCTAGATGATATCTGTCTATTCAGTGATTCTTGGGAAGATCATTATTTGGGTTTATACGAATTACTGTCTACTCTTCGCGAGTATAACTTGACTGCAAAACCCTCTAAAGCCTTTATAGGATTTAGCGAGATTTCTTTCCTAGGTCATCGGGTTGGTCATGGTCTTTTAAAGACAGAGGACCACAATGTTTCAAAAATACTTAACATTTCGGTCCCTAAGACGAAGAAACAAGTAAGGAGTCTATTAGGTTTGATTCAATTCTACGGACGATTCATTCCGAATCTGTCCTCCATTATGGCACCGCTTACTACTTTATTGAAGAAAGGGTCGCCTAATCTGATCCGCTGGTCTAAAGAATGTCAATCCTCATTGGACCAGGTTAAAGCCCTATTTTCATCTCCACCTATTCTTAAGTTACCTACTATTGAGAAGACTTTTGTTCTTCGAAGTGACGCCTCGTCAACAGGGATTGGGGCAGCACTAATGCAGGAGTATATTCTGATACTTTGCATCCGGTGATGTATATCTCTAGGAAATTAAACGCTGCAGAAAAGAATTACTCGGTTTTAGACCGTGAGTTATTGGCTATGGTATGGTCTATTCTGAAGTTACAAAGATTTCTTCTAGGCGCACATTTCATTGTGGAAACCGACCAGAAAGCGCTTACTGCTATTCAGAGCAAAAACTTGAAGAGCTCGAGGTCCACTCGTTATGCCATAGCTCTTCAACCATTTCATTTCTCGGTTCGAGCTATCCGTGGTTCGGATAATGTAATGGCAGACATTCTGTCCAGATGTCCACACGATTCCACATGATTCTTCTGTCATATATATATATTTCCTGATATACAGTCCAATGTTATAATGACATGTTAGTAGATTTTGTCTCATTTTTTTTTTTTTGAGGGAAATTTATAACATTGTACCATGTAATTATCTAAGAAGGCTTAGTTAGTGATATACGGGCCAAAAGATCACTCGGCCACATTTAAATAAATTATTTTCAGGATTGTATTAAGAAATTTACCAGTTGTCTTTAAGATTTGTGTTATTGATATTTTCGCAGCACATCATTGAAGTCTGCGAGTTTATGTCCATTGTGGAACTTTGAGGATATCAAGTCCTGTCCTACATTGGGAGCGGATGATGTCCACATCTTCTTCTATTGAATGTTTTGTGTCACCGAAGAGCAACACATGTATTAATTATTAATTACTGTTACTTTATATAATGTAATAATATAGTGCGGTATATTAGTAAATTACACCGCTATTTGCAACACATTGTATGATAACACATAATATATTTAATTTCATATATTGGTATGAGTATAATTTGATTGTCATTATGTTGTTGCCATCATTGTGGCGTGTGTTGGTGGCACCTTCCTGGAATATATCAGCGTATACTTAGATAAATTTTTTCTCTAAGGATCTGAGATATGATCTCAGTGTCGCTCCATGCGTTGAGCTAATTTGTTAGGTAAATATCCACGCATCATACGTGCGTTAGGAGCCTAGATTTTTTCCGGCTCCAGGATTTAAAAAAAAAAAAAATGTTTCATTTTTTTTTTTTTCCAGGGAGGGTGCGGTAATGTTACGCACGGATCATTATTATTTTTCGTTTGTATAAACATTTTTCATATGTATGATCATTTTTTTTGACTGAAGTGTGTATTATGTTTTCTATGGTCAAAGGGACATAATCCGAGTTATCGAGACTACAATTTGTTAGGAGTTGCCTTCTCTTGTATAGAGACACGTTCGGTCTATAATTTCTTGAACGAAGCGTGACCACATCTCCTTATTTGGTAGTATCAGTCAACTATGGTAGATGTCTGAAACCTTTCTTAACGCTTCTTTTCATGACCATAAAAGGCGCGACTGTGTAAGACTTTTATCTCGAATGTTCTTCGAATCGTCTTATTGTGAACGGCAACTCAGAGATTGTCGTTCTGCGCATGTCAAACCGGGAGTTCGTTCTGTGTGTTCCGCCCAGTTGGGGCAGTTTAGAGATGGTTTAAGAAGCGAGCAGACGCAACTGCGTCTTGTGATTCTCTGAGGGAAATACAGTGTCTTAGTGAGTTAGTTGGCTAACTAGACTATTTCCCAGTATTATGCAGCCTGCCTGGAGGCATATGTTCATGGTTGATTTTCCGAAATAAGGTAATTCCTCTTGTATCGAACTTTATGCTATCGTCTAGAGGTTCGTCATTTTGTCGCCTATTTGCTCGCCTGTGTGATGCAAAATGGAGAGGTACTTTGACTAGGATTAAGTCACCAGTATCTGTATACCTGAACTAGTTAAATATATATGGGTCGCTCTAGACCAACAAGACTGTTGTCTGTGTTCCAGGATTCGTTATATCAGAGATCACGTCCAAGTCAGATGGTTAGACTTAGGAACATTATAAAGGTCGAGCTGACCTGTAGCCCATGTATGCTATTCACGTGCAGACAGTGAACGGACTTATTGTATACAACTGATCTGCTAGCATCAGAATGGGAGCATTTATTATTGTTTATGAACATTGAAGATCTGTAGCTGACACTGTTGCAGAAGTTATAGAAATTATTATTATTTATACAGCTTCACGAACTAGCACTCGATGATTGATGAATTTCTGAATCTATTGAACTGTGATGTCTTATGACGCATATATACAACAGCTATCATTGCTGACTACAGAAATTGTTTTCAATGTGCCATATCATCTTGCTGAACTCGTTAACCATGTTGATGTCATAAGTATCATGACTGTTTTGTGGCGTGCAATAAATGAAAGAAACTTATACAACGAAGTTACCCTTTCTATGACTCTACACGTCATGTTGCCTGTGTGATAACCCTGTGAACTGTTCCACTACCACATACACAGCAACATCCTAAATCAGAGAAGACACCTACATCTTACACTTTAACACCAGGTGTCGATAAGGGTGGCAAGTTACCACTTCAGCACAAATCCACCCTTATCAATCATCTGAACTATCCATGCTCGAGAACTCATCACTGTCATTAGCAATCCATGATTTAATAAGCTGTGGTGTATGTTCAGCTGATAATCTTTTTGAACGACCATTTGAACATGAAGCCATTCTCAGACAGACAAAAAAAAATTTCTTTTTACTACATTATTTAACCAAAATCGATCAATATTTCACACAAATTTGAGTATTCCAGTATCTTCAAACACAAGGTTTACTGGAAATGGCATTAGAACTCTTTTATGGGAAGAAAAGTATGTAAATAATGTTAAAACTTTCGTTATTGACACGGACACCGTCCGACCTTTTAGAAAGACCGGCGGTAAAACGGCGATTGATCGTCGGCCTCTCTAAAAGGCCAGCTAGATATAAGGAGTTAAACATGAGACAAGCGGGCAGGGATGTATGAGAGGATTGGTGAGTTGTGTATCCAACCAGCATTCTGTAGGAACAATCAGCACACATACCTTCACCATTTACTGAAGGAGACTAAGCACTTATGGGTTTGCCCAGAGTGTGATGATGTTGATTCTGCACAACAAAAACAATAACAGTTTAACTAAACCTTACTTAAAAAGTTAACTCCTACTGTTTGATAGAATATATCATGTTTACACAAAAGGAAATCTGTGTATTATCATAAAATATGTGCCAATTTGTAGTTTTTTTTTTTTTTTAAGTAATGTCTTTTTCTAATGAAGAGGATGGCATGCAAGTACTAAATTTCATTGTCTAACTCTACTAATGGCATGGTTATGGAAACCTTCAGTCCTCAAGCAAACCAGTAAAATATTCAGACCTTCTAATAGATGCTAAGTTGAGATGTTATTTTCAATCCCTTGCATTTGCTTACTTTCTTGCCACAAGATGAAGACATCTGGAAGAAGTATGTGCCCCAGCCTGTTGAAGTCAAACAAGGAAGTGTTTATGACTATTATGACATCCTTGAAGAGTTGGGCAGGTAAGTACCTTTTGACTGAATTAAATTCTACACAGAGATATCTATCTGTAAAATGTATCCATATTTCAGTAAGAAAGATGTGAACTGGAATGGCCAAAATGGAAGGAAGGCTAAACATTTTATTAGTGGAATAAATGTTGAAAAAAAAAAGAAAGGGACTAAAAATGGCTTCAAGAGAATGAAAGTTGGAAAAGACAGGTAAAATTGCTAAGAAAGAAAGGCAATAATATGCTTTAAAGAAATATTAAGCTTATTTTATGGGACGGAAGAGAATGAAAGGGAAACAAAATAAAAGTTGCATTAACCAAAAGCAAAAAAAAAAAGCTACAAATAAATTGAATGTTTCTTCTTCTTCTTCTTCCTCGTTCGCCTTCAGACTTCCACATTTATGACTCTAATAAAGGCAGTAGTCAACCCAAGGCTCCCAACATCTCCAAACAGTTTTTCGTTGACAGAAGTGGGTTGTTGCCATATGCTACTCCGTTCATTACTGTAGGTTGGGCAGTATTGCAGCAGGTGTTCGACTGTCATTGGGCTGGTACCGCAGGTGCAGAGATCTGTTGCACCAATTTAGTATTTGTGGTACAGATGGTATCTCAATCTGTTGTGACCAGTGCATACCTGTCAACCTCCTGAGACAAAAATCTGTACGCCGGAACAAAAAAAATCCTTACAAACACCCAAAAATCCTTACGCAAAAAATATATTAATAAATTATACAATACAGTTTTAAAACGAGAAATGACATATACAAATCTATTAGCATTTGAATTAGTGTGGTATAAAACATGCTAATAGTCTCATGCTGTTCTTTACATATAAAAAACTTAGTGATCGTGAGGTACTATTCTTTCGATGCACAGTGTTTTGTATTATAATCAACACATGCAATTTTAGCACTTTGCAGAATTGCATTTGTGGGCTTGAAGTCTGCACAGCATGTATCAGTGTTAATCTTACACTGTAAAAAAGAAGTGAGTGTGTCTGCATTTATGGACCTCCTGCAGTCTGTGTAAACTTTTTTATTGAAAAATAAAGCAGCGAAGTTTACGCAAACAAATGTTTTTTCTAGTTATGTAGGGTCGACACAGAATATTATGACATTAATTTATTGGAAATATTTAAATGATCAAAATATAACTGGAAAGATTAAGAGAACGACCAAAAAAAACCACACAACAAAGCAAAGCAAACAGCTAACAGCAACAACAACAAAAAATTTAACAAATTATGAACAGAATATCAAATCTAGGAAGAAAAACGTAGCACCAAAAATTTACAAAATTATTTAAGAGTTGGTAGCCTAGACCAATGATAATAGATTGCCACCTTATTAATAAATATAGCAGCGAATCTCGACCGCTGAAATAAAGTAGGTAGGCCTACTCAATGCAAATAAACTTTATTTTTCTACTTTTGTAGGGCCTACACAAAATTTTATGATATTAATTTATTGGAAATATTGAAATGGTCAAAATATAACTGGAAAGATTAAGAGAACGACAAAAATAAAATACAACGAAGCAAAGCAAAGCAAAAAATTAACTAAATTGTGAACAGAATATTAATCTAGGAAGAAAAAATGTACTACCAAAAATTTACAAAATTATTATTTAAAAATTGATAGCCTAGACCAGTGATAATAGATCACTGCTTTATGAAAAATAAAGCAGTGAATCTCGATCGCCGGAATAAAGTAGGCCTACTCAACGCAAACAAACATTTTTTTTTTTAGTTATGCAGGGCCTACACAGAATATTATGACATTAATTTATTGGAAATATACTGAAGGGCAAGATATAACTGGAAAGATTAAGACAGCGATTAAATTGCAACAAAGCAAAACAAAAGCAATATTTAACCAAGTTATAGGTACTTAGCTTTTTTTAAACAAATTGGCGTCGAAGTGTCTTGGCAAGCGTGGCTGATAACAGGTAACTTTAAAAATACGTCATGTCACGCTGAAAGCCGAAAGTGTTTGAGGCCGAATTCAAAGTTTTTGCCGAATTGTTGGGTATAAAAGGATTTGATTGGTTGCTGCGAGAGACCTTCAGTTTAAAAACAGACGCCGAGATTCCCGGAATAAAAAAATTGGTTTAAAAAAAACCTGGGCTAGAAAATATTTTCTGATTTAAAATTTTAAAAAACTTGGGTTGAAAAATATTTTTAGAATTTAAAAAAAAAAAAAAAAAAATCCGATTTTTTTTTTTTTTTGGGAGGGAGGAAAAATCCGTACAACGAGTCTGTACGGCCGTACACTGCTAAAAGTATCAAAAATACGTACATTGTACGAAAAATTCGTACAGGTTGACAGGTATGCCAGTGCGTAGCCGAAAAATGATGACCTGTTCTTTTTTGGATAGTTGATGATATGCATCATTTTTCAAATGTCCCGGGTGCTCTCTTTCCCATTTGGACTTGAATGTAGCCTTTATAGTAGTCTTTGCCGTTGCGTAAGTTGTCTCTATATCATTTTGTTGTAAGGCACCTCCTTCCTTAGCAAGTCTATCTGCCTCCTCATTTCCTGGTATGTTGCAATGGGCTGGTATCCACTGGATAGTGCACTTCTTGAAGCATTCGGCCAGTCTTTCAAGGGAGATTATCAGATCTTTCAATCCTTTAGTTTGGTGGCTCTTCAGCGCTGATATTATTGAGAGGGCATCTGAAAAGATTACTATCTGTTTTTCTGCCTGTGCTTTGCATTCAATAAGAGTTTCAGCTGCCTGTTTCAGGGCTTCTGCTTCAGCACAGAAGTTATTGCAGTATTTTCCAGTGGCAATTGCCATAGAGTGAATTCTATTCTTTAATTTTATGAGGATGCCGGCACCCCCATTTTCAACTGCATTTGTTGCTGAACCATCAGTATATGCATGTGTCCAAAGCTTTGCTGGAAATGTTTGGTCAATATACTTGGTTGCTATACACTTTCTTTGTGTTTCTGTCTGTGTTCCCTTACCTTCAATGCCTGGAATATCAGATTTTAACTTAGGAAAGCATCTTATTTTCCACAGTGGGATAGTTGAGCTTGTTGGGATTTTCTTTGCAACTGAGCTTGCTAGTATGGTATTATTGTTAATTTTTTCTTTTGCTTGGGCGACAAAGTTAGTTCGCTTGAGCCTGCCTCTTCCTAGCCTATTCATTCTTTGGTACATGGGGTGTCCTTCGAGCCTCTTAAATTTTTCAGCTTGTTTTAAGACTCTGCTGTCACGTCTATCCTCCATTGGCTGTAGCCCTGTGATGTTTTCCATATGGTTGATTTGTGTAGACTTTAGGGCCCCTGTTATAATACGTGCTGCTTGGTTTTGGAGTCTGTTTACTCTGTCAAAATTTGATTTTGCTGCCGTCGACCAAGCTGTGATGCCATATTCCATAGCAGGTCTGATTCTGCCTGTGTACAGCTTTTTGAGGATATTCTCATCCGCACCCCATGTGGTACCTGCTAACTTTTTCATGATGGCCATGCGAAGTTTTGCCCTTAGCTGTATTTTGTTTATCTGTGATTTCCACGTCATTCGGCGGTCTAGTGTGATTCCTAAGTATGTTGGTGTTTCATCTTCTCGTACTGCCTGCCCATTTAGTTGCAGCTTTGCTTGCTGTGGTTTATTTGACAAGGTAAAAATAGTGTGTGTAGTTTTTTGTTCATTTATTTTGAGCAACCACTTTTTGGACCAACTTTCAAGGGCTAGCAGTGAATCCTGCATGCGCACTCTTGCTGTGGTGATGTATTGTTCTGAAGTCCACATGGCCAGGTCATCAGCGTAGAGGGAGTTGTGGACATTCTTGTGGATGTTTTCTGTTATATCATTTATATATATGAGGAAGAGTGTTGGGGAAAGGACCCCACCCTGTGGAACTCCATGTTCCATTGTAGTCTTTTTGCTTAACTGTCCGTGCACCTGCTCTCTAGCTGTTCTGTTTGTTAGATAGTTGCTGATCCAGTTATACATTCTTCCACAGACTCCATATTTAAGCATTTTAAATTGAATGTTTGATACCAATACTTATATATCATACTTAATCTTGTTACTAAAATTCCTTGAGAAAATATTTCAGTTTACTCAGATGTTATTTATAATGTGTGCTAAATCTGTTTCCAAATCAAAAATAGGGTAAACTTGTTCTGAAATATTCTGCAGATGAAAAAAGAAAGTGCATTTGACTAAAGAGTCAAATAACCAAAGCTGACACTGAGACCTACTTTCAAAACTTCCATTTAATTTTCCATCTGTCCACAGTGGTGCCTTTGGTGTTGTGCATCGCTGTGTAGAGAAGGCCACAGGACGGGTATTTGTAGCAAAATTCATTAATACACCCTACCCTCTGGATAAACATACAGTAAAGAATGAGATCTCAATTATGAACCAACTCCATCACCCCAAACTGATCAACCTTCACAATGCTTTTGAGGACAAATATGAGATGGTGCTTATTCTGGAGTTGTAAGTTCACAGCATTTTTAATTTACTGTAATAGTTGTATGAGTATATATATATATGTGACTTGACAATAGAGCAGTAAAACATAAACTCTTTAGAGAACTGTTTCTGTAACTCACTATTCTGTTTTGTTTTTATTAAAAGCTCAGTCATTATAGGTATTATTTTCTTAACCTCTGCTAAGAAAAAAAGATGTGAACAAGAAATACTTCATGTTATCTTTTTTTTCTTGTATATCCATTTGCAAAATATTCCATTTTATGATCAGTGGTAAATGAATCTGAATTTAAGTTACAGTTCTTCCTACTCTCATCATCATCATCAGCTATCATCTCCACATCGAAGTAGGGCTGCACTGAATCTCCAACTTCTTTTTGTCTCTTGTCTTGATGGTGCACTCTGCCAGACTCTTTCTTGTCAATCTCTTAATGTTATCATCTGACTTGTAGCTCTGTCTTCCTCTTGCATGCTTGCCTTCTCTCTGCCTTCCATTATGGTCCTCAGCAAGGCGGGATGTCTTTTTAAATGGCCAAAATATTTCATCTCTTTCCATAAGGTGTGCCCCATTCTTCTATATATCCAGATCTTGAGAGCCTCAGTTCTTTCCTCCAGTTGCTTGCTCATTGTCCATGTTTATGAACAGTACAGTAATGAAGAACATGTATAACATTTAATGATTCTTATTTTTAATTTGTGAGTTAATTGTTTAGATGTCAGTATTTATCTCATGTTGCTGAATTTAGTTTAGGCCATTCCTATTCTCTTCATGATTTCTGTTTCACATCTACCATCTTCTTTATTAAATGACCAAGATATGAGAAACTTGACTTGTTTCTTCCTACTCTATGGCTGAGAAAAATTGCAGGTCACCATGAATAAATCTGATCTCCAGACATTCACCAATAGATGCCACTTTCGGTATTCACCTTATCAAAGGAGCAGATGTAATAAAAAATGTTAAAGAGAAATGTGACAAGAATGATGAAAGAGGAAGCTAAGAGCAACCATGCTGTCATTGCAAAACTGAAGAAGACTTAATAGAGAAATTGATAGCAAAAACCAATTGCAGCCTTATGATCAACATGGAGCAAACGTGACAGACATTAGCAAACATAATTTTAAATTCAAACTGTTAAGTAGCTTACTTACTTAGTCGTTCCCCTTCTACTGTGAGGTGTAGAGGTTTGGAAGAGAGAGCGCCAGACTATCCTATCGGCTGTCTTCCTCCTGGCCTGGTTCCATTCTAGTCCTCGGTCCTTCAAAGATTGTCTAATGTTGTCCTCCCAGCGGACTCTGGGTTGTCCTGGGGGTCTGGATCCTTGGCTCTTTGTTTCCCATGCTTGTCGTGGTAGCCGATCTTCTCCCATTCTGCAGACATGGCCAAACCATCTTAGTTGGGATTGTTCTACTTGGGTCTGCAGGGGGTGGGATTTTAGGCCTTGACTTATCGTCTGGTTGCGTACCATGTCTCTTCTTGTTACTTCAACCACCTTCCTCAGATACCTCATTTCTGAGGTTTGGATCTGGCTTTTGTGGGTTGTAGTCATTGCCCATGACTCGCATTTATATGTCAAGACTGGGACATAGGTGGAGCGGTATACAGCCATCTTCGTTTTCTTACCAACCTCTCTCTTGCTGAGGAATCCTCGATTTATGGCCTGAAAAAGTCTCCCAGCTGCTGCTTTTCGAGTGGCCAGCTCTTCTTTGATGCCTCCCTTTCAGTCAATAATAGCTCCGAGGTATTTAAAGTGGTCTACCTGCTCCAGGACCTGTTCTCCCAGCTTAATCTGATGTCTTCTTTCTTCTTGTGATATCACCATGGATTTTGTTTTAGAGCTGCTTATGACCATCCCTCTCTTCTCCAGCTCTTCCTTCCAGACTTGCAGGTTGAATTGGAGATGTGCCTCTGATTTAGCAATCAGGGCAACATCATCAGCAAATGCCAGCTCCGAAATACAGACCTGTCTCATCTTCCAGTACCCCACTGAATACTTTCTTGTTCTCTCCTTACATGCCTTAATGACATCGTCCATGAGGAGTATGAAAAGTTAAGGTGACAGGATATCACCTTGTCTTACACCAGTGGTGGTCCTGAACTCTTCTGACATATGGTTTGCTGTCCTCACATAATTTCTGCAAGACTTGTAGAAGCTCTGTATAGCATGAATCAGAGGTGCTGGAATGTTCTTCCTTGCCAAACAATCCCAAAGTTTGCTCCAGGGGACCGTGTCAAACGCCTTTTCCAGATCTATGAAACAAAGATGGATCTCACTCTTCTACTCAAGGGCCTTTTCACTCAGCTGTCTGAGTGTGAAGATTAGGTCTTGAGTACTTCGGTTCGCTCGGAATCTGCACTGGACCTCATCCAGTTGTGGCTCAGCTAGGCGTTGAAGTCTCTGCTCTAGGATTCTAGAGAAGATTTTACCAGGGACACTGAGAAGGGATATGCCTCTATGGTTTCCACACTGTCGATTGTCACCCTTTTTGAAAATTGGTGTTATGATGGCAATCTCCCAATCCTTTGGTATGGTCTTGTTGTACCACGCTGCCTGTAGAACCCTTAAGAGTAATAGGTCGCCTGATGCTCCCATGTACTTAATCATTTCTGGTGTTATACCATCATGCCCTGCTGCTTTGCCCATCTTGATTTTCTCCAGTGCTGCCTTCAGTTCTTCCATCTTTATGCCATCTTCACCATCATTGGTTTTCTCTTCTGTGCTAGTGGTTATCATTTCTGATGCTTCACCATGCTCACCATCCAGGAGTTCTGAGAAATATTCTTTCCATCTTTCCATTACTTCCTTCGGGGCAGTAAGCAATTTGCCTTGCTTGTCCTTTATAAATTTGAGAGGGCATTGTATTTCTTTTCTCATGTTCTTTAGGGTCTTATAGAACAATTTCTGGTTTTCTTGTGCATCTTTTTCTAGCTTTTCTCCAAATTCTTCCCAGGACTTCTGTTTTGCTGCTAGCACTTTGTTCTTTGCTTCTGTTCTGAGTGTCACATATTCTCTATATTTTTCCATCTGTCCTGTTGTGTTTTTAGCTCCTAAGTATTGTTTCCATGCCATTTTCTTCTCTCTTATTTTCTCTTTGACTTCCTCTGTCCACCAAAGTGTCGTCTTTCTCTTGTTCCCAAGTCGGACTTCACTGCATGCTTCTGCTGCAGCTGTCTTTATGATATCCTTGAATTTATTCCAGAGGGTTTCCAAGTCATCAGGTCGTTCTTCTGTGTTGCTCACCGCTGCAGCAATAAGTCCCTGATATCTGGTCTTAATTTCTGGCTCTTTCAGCTTGTAGGTCCTAATGCTCATTTCTCCCGCTCGTTTACTTGGTTTCTTGCGTGATGTTGGGCAGTTCCTAGGCTGAGCAACTCTTTCTGTTGTTCTTTTGATTGTTAGCAGGTAGTGATCACTTCCAATCTCTGGCCCCCTCCAGACTCTAGCATCCCGGACATATTTGAATGAGCTTCTCCTAACAAAGGCATAGTCGATCACTGACTTCTCATTCTTGGTTGGTTCACATCTAGTGTATGCATGTATGCGCTTATGGGGGAACTTTGTGTTTGTGATGATCAGATTCTGCTCACTGCAGAATCTAAGGAGTCGCTTTCCATTGTCATTGAGAAGCGATCATAACCTCTGCATAGCTAAAATGAGAATTAAACTGAAGAAGTTATACCAACCGAATAAAAATAGAAGAATAGATGTACACAGACTGCAATCAAATGATATAAAGAAGGAATATAATGTCAAAATGAACAACTATTTCGATGCTTTAGGCAAAATTGACAACGATATCACCACCAAGACAATCGATACTAAATGGGAACAACTGAGAACAGCAATGACAGAAGCAGCTGTAGCGACCACCGGATACCTAGTACATAAAAAGAAAAAAATGGATGAGAGAAGATACTTGGGATAAAATACAAGAAAGGAAAACAGCAAAACTTAAACTACTAGCGGCAAGTACACATAATGCAGTTGAATCTTGCAAACTAACTTATAACTTGTTAAATAAAGAAGTGAAGACAAAAACTCGAAGAGATAAAAAGACATTTCATCAATGAACTGGCCGTAGAAGCTGAAAATGCTGCAAGAACTGGTAATAGTAGGTGCCTTTATCAAATTACAAAACAACTATGTCACCAGCCTACTGCTATGGAAACACCTGTTAAAGGTAAATTAGGGAATTCAATACCAACAGAAAAAGAACAAATGAAGAGATGGGCTGAGCACTTCATGGAGGTGCTAAACAGACCACCACCAACAGTAACACCTGATTTTAATAATGAAACATCCACAACCACTTTGCCAATAACTTGCGATGAATTCACGCTGGACGAGATCAAACAAGCCGTTAAAAGATTAAAAAATTTTAAAGCTGCTGGAGTTGACGAAATTTCAGGGGAAATGATTAAAGCAGTTAATGACAACAACCTCTTGAGAATTTTAGATATTATAAATGAAGTATGGAGAGAAGAACAACCACCACAACAATGGAAAGACAGTATTATTGTAAAGTTACCGAAGAAAGGTGATCTATCAGACTGTAATAACTGGCGTGGTATATCTCTATTATCAGTACCTGGAAAATTATTATGTTGCATGATGTTAGAAAGACTTAAATTGCATGCTGACGAAAAGATCAGAGAAGAACAAGCGGGTTTCAGGCCGAAACGATCATGTATTGATCAAATATTCACACTAAGAACAATTATAGAAGAATCAGTGGAAAGGCAATCGCCACTTATTATCACCTTCGTCGATTTTCAAAAAGCCTTTGATAGTCTACACCGCCCATCATTGTGGAAGATACTTACAATCTATGGTTTTCCAACAAAATATGTGAATATAATCAAAGCGCTATATGACAATGCAAGATGTTGTGTTAGAACAAATAAAGGGAATACAGAATGGTTTACAGTAGAAACAGGGGTGAAACAAGGCTGTATTATGTCACCACTACTTTTTGGAATAGCTATTGATTGGGTTATGAGAAACTATACCCACAATGAACAATTGGGTATAAAATGGACAAATGGAAAATTCCTGGGGGACCTGGATTTCGCAGATGATGTAGCATTCTTAAGTTCAACACCAAGACAATCCCAAGAAGCAATAAATAATTTGTGTCATCTCTCGGTTAAAATTGGTCTCCAAATAAATGCCTCTAAAACTAAAGCTATGAACTTTTCTAACGAGACCTTTGATATCATCTTGAACGGGGAAAAACTACAGAAAGTTGAAAGTTTCAATTATTTAGGCAGTAAAATGACTCAGGATGGTGACACAACAAGAGAAATCCATACTAGAATTGCTTTGGCAGCTAGCGCCTTCAATAGATTATCTAACATTTGGAAATTATGATCATTGAATATACATACCAAGCTTCGTCTGTTTAATTCAAATGTTATCTCAGTGTTAACATACGGCTGTGAGAGTTGGAAAATAACAAAATCATTGGAGAACAAGCTGAATACATTCGAGAACAAATGTCTTAGAAAACTCATGAACATCAGTTGGAAAGAATTCAAGACTAATCGACAAATAAGAGAAGACTCTAGGCAGAAATATGTCTCCGACTATATAAGGAAAAGACGATGGTCATATATCGGTCATGTCCTACGAATGCAAAACAACAGAATACCACTACAGGCGCTCACTTGGGTTCCTGAGGGTAAGCGGAAAAAAGGAAGACCAAAAGAAACACTCAGAAGAACTCACAACGAACAACCTGGAGAGCACTGGTTTCTGCCTTATGCGCCGTGTTTGGCGCTTAAAGAATTTATTATTATTATTATTATCTTCTCCATATCTTCTGATAACTCCACCCCATCTAGCATGGTCATTTCCAACTCTGGCATTAAAATCTCCGAGCATGATAACTTCATCTAGGCAGTCATCCACTGTCCTTTGAAGCAGCTCGAAGAATTCCTCCTTGACCTCTGCTCTCTCATCCTCATTTGGCCCATACACTATGACCAGGTTGACTATGGTTTCTCCTTCTTTTAGTTTTACAACCATAATGCGCTCCGAGACAAAGTTCCATCCCTTGATACTATCTTTCTGGTTTTTGGCCACAATGCAACCCATGCCCCTTTAGCTCTTTCAGATGTGGGTACACCACTGTATAACAGCGTGTTGCCATCGAGATCCATGACTCCTTGTCCCTTTTTCTTTGTTTCGGTAATAGCCAGGATTTCTAAATTTGCTTTCCTCATCTCTTCCATCAGCTCCTCTTCTTTCCCATTTATACTTCTTGTGTTCCAAGTTCCATAAGTCGTAGTCCGTAGTCCGTTCCAGTTCGTCGCCTTTAGAATCAGTCCGGTTTTCTCTCTTATATTGCTCGTAATCATAGTTTAAAGCAAACAGGTGATTGGCCTGTTGTGCCTTTGCATGGTAAAGGGGCTGCCTCCTTACGGCCTCCATGCAGGCCGCCCTCCTCCTTTTTCATCCAGGCTTGGGACCGGCATAGGCGGAGTTCTGTTAAGTAGTATAGGCTAGGCGGGGTTGTCGCACGGAAGGTCCAGTGTTCAAATCCTGGGTAAGCCACTCATGTCTGTTGTTTTTCTGTTGTCTGGTGTTCTACTTCTTTATTTCCTGCGAGTGCCTGATAACATACCTTTATATTTGTTTCATATTAATTTCATATTAATTTTCTGTTAAGTAGCAATGACATTATATATTGTAATACTTTTTTTTTACCTGAATTCTGATGTTTGCGCATTTTTAAATTGCAGGCCTTGTTTAGAAAAAATGCATGACAAATGTAGAAAAAAGCAGTGTCTTTGTGACTTTTTCTTTGATCCTTAGCCGCCGACCGTCAAAGCAGTCAGTGGCCATCACGCCTAGTGGCGTCTTGTAGGGCAACAACAAATTGATTCCACTTTGCTCGGTCGGTGGCCATCCTTCGTACAGTGCCCCAACTCTGGTTCATTCTTTGCATCTCAGCCTCCACAGTCCTCCGCCAGGTTGTTTTTGGTCGGCCTCTTTTTTGTTTTCCTTCAGGGGTCCAAAGCATAGCTGTTCATGTGATGGCATCGGGGTCTCTTCTGAGGACATGACCAACCCAGTTTCAGCGTCTGCCAGCTATGATGGTGTGCATGTCCTCTTGCTTGCTACGAGTAAGCAGATCTTGATTGGTGATGGTATTCGGCCAAAAGATTCGGTGAATTTTTCTTAGGCATGTTGTGTGAAAAGAGGACAATTTCGACATTTCTTTCTCTGTAACTCTCCAGCATTCCGCACCATAGAGAAGCACAGAAAGCACACAGCTCTGATATAATCTTAATTTTGTGCTTGTGCTGTATTGGGAGGACTTCCAGATGTTGTTTAGGCTAAAGAAGGCTGTTCTTGCCTTATTCATTCTGATGTTGATGTCTTTGCCTGCCCCGCCGTCTGGTGTTACTATGCTTCCTAGGTATGTGAAGGTATCTGTCTGTACCAATTGCTTATTCCTTACTGATATGGGCTCAGGGTTGCTCACATTGAGCGTCATGACCTCAGACTTCTTTAAATTGATGTTCAAGCCCACCTGCTGGCTAAACTTATTAAGTCTATCCGTTTTTTCCTGGATGTGTTGATGTGAATGTGCTAGTAATGCAATGTCATCTGCATATTCCAGATCTTCCAATGTAGAAAATGTTGTCCATCTTATTCCTCTTGGACTGCCCTCTGTTGTCTGGCGCATCACCCAGTCTATGACTGTTAAAAATAGAGTGGTTGATAAGGGGCATCCCTGTCGTACTCCTGTCTTCACCTCAAAGGTTAGGTTGCTCTGCCCAACACTGCACGTAAAGTTTGCATAGAGGCTTTTTATGATTGACACTATGCAGCTTGGAATTCCATAAGCCCTCAGTATTTTCCATAAACTGTCCCTATGTTTGCTGTCAAAAGCCTTTTCAAAATCAACAAAATTAATGTAAAGCTGTCTTTGCCATTCTGAGCACTGCTCTATAATGTTCCTGAGAGTGAATATATGATCTACACATCTCCTGTTCTTTCTAAATCCTGCTTGTTCTTTCCTCAGTTTGTGATCTACTGCCTTTGAAATTCTCTGTATAATTATCCTGCCTAGTATTTTGCTGGGAACTGAGAGAAGAGTGATTCTTCTCCAATTATTGCAGTCTGCAAGATCTCCCTTCTTGGGCAATTTGACAATTATTCCTTTGTTCCACTCTGATGGTGTTGTCCCCGTTTTCCAGACTTGTGCAAATAGTGGTTCTAATAGTTCTGCTGCTAGCTCAGGGTCTGTCTTAAATAGCTCTGCATTTAAGTTATCATGGCCCGGAGCTTTGCCGTTCTTTAACCCTTTGATTGCTGTGATGATTTCTTCTTTTCGTGGAATGCCTGTATTCACATCTAGATTGTTTTCAGCCTCAGGAACATTCAATTGTGTCTCTGGTGGTTCCTTGTTCAGAGTTTCTCTGAAGTGCTCTGCCCATCTTGTTTTTTGTCCCTCTGCTGTCGTGATGAGATTACCTTGCTTATCTCTTACTAATGTAATATTGTTTGCACCTCGTTTTCCGCTGATGAATTTAGTTATTTTGTATACTGTGCTTTGTTCATTTCTCAGTGCTGCCTCCTCTGCCTGTCTTGCAAGATCGTCTAGGAAATTCCTTTTGTTGGCTCGGGTTTGGCGTTTAACTTCCTTGTCCAGCTGACTGTACTGTTCGCTATATAGTTGCTTTAACCTGGGGGACTTCGCTTCTGTTTTCTTTCTTTTCATTTCCTTTCTCATCATTATGGTGTTTAAAGTTTCTGGTGTTATCCAGTCTTGCTTCTTCCTTTCCTGGAATCCCAAGCATGATTTGCTGCTTTCTTTGTATATTGTTGAAATGGTGTTGAAATTCTGGTCTATATCATCAGTCAATGTCTTTTCCTGACTTTTGGCAAATTGATATCGTTTCTTTATGTCGGCCGTAAAAGCTTTTCTGGTAAGGGAGTCCTTCAATTTGCTGATGTCAAACCTTTTCTGTGTAGTTACAGTTGGTGCAGCCCTTCTTAGTTTCACTTTCAGTTTTGCTACTACTAAATGGTGATCACTTCCCACATCTGCACCTCTTCTTACCTTCACATCTTGTAATGCATGTCTCCATCTACCGTTAACCATGATGTGGTCTATCTGGTTTCTGTCCCGACCATTTGGTGATTCCCATGTTAATTTGTGAATTTCTTTATGTGGGAAAAGTGTTCCTCCAATGACCAGGTTATTAATGCTATAGAAACTTATTAGTTTATCCCCATTTTCGTTTGCTGTTCCGCTGCCGCATTTCCCCATTGTTCTTTCATTATATGTATTGTGTGTACCAACTTTCGCATTGAGGTCTCCCATTACTATAACAAGATCATATCTAGGTGTGTCTTCCATTTCTTTCTGCAGTTGTTGATAGAATTCATCCTTGACCACCTCATCGCTATCATTCGTTGGTGCGTAGCATTGTATTATTGTAGTGTTGATGAATCTCCCTCTCAATCTTAATCTTATCAGTCTGTTGTTGATGGGTTTCCATTCCAGTAATGTCCTTTCTATTCCTTTCTGTAGAATAATGGCTACGCCTTCATTGTGTTGTCCATCCTCTCTTCCAGAGTAAAGTACTGTTTCTCCTGTTGCTGTTTTAACTTTTCCTGCCCCTGTCCATCTGCTCTCGCTTATCCCTAGAATGTGTAACCTATAGTTTCTCATTTCTGCCGTGACCTGTCTTAGTTTACCTGTCTCGTACATTGTCCTGACATTCCAAAAACCTATTCTTGTATCCTGTTTTGCGGTCAGGACATCCGTTTTCATGTCAGTGGCTTCCTTTCGGCTTTCACCACTGACAGTCATACGAGCCACAGACTCCGAATGTCCATCCCGCAGCAAAGTTTGTTCATTTATTATTGTTTCCGTAACTTCATTGTTTTTTTTACACAGACAGGGGTTGTCTTTGTGACATTACTTTAAAATCCTGAATAATCTTTTTTTTTAATTCACATGATTTTTTTTTTTTTTTTGCAGCTTGTCAGGTGGAGAACTCTTTGATCGCATTGCTGCAGAGGACTACAAAATGTCAGAGGCTGAGGTAATAAACTACATGCACCAGGTCTGTGAAGGTCTGAAACACATGCATGAGCACAGCATTGTTCATCTTGACATCAAGGTAAATTTGTAAACAGCCAATGTATTCTACTTTCCTACTTTGTTCTGTATCTCATTGATTTAGATATGTTAGCGTTCTTGAACACGTTGGATCACCTTGATGATTTTGCCTTTTTTCTGTCTCAGCTGCTTCATGACATATCTTTTGTCCAAATGTTCCTTTATGGAAGATTTCTGCTACATTCTAAATAAATGGCTGAATTGTTTCATCCTCTGCTTAATAGCGTATTCTTTAAGCAGTATTTATTCATGCCTTGTTTATAGTATTGTTTCTGAAACAATTATTTTTTCTATTACATATTTTGATATTTGTCTCCATTGTTAGCTCATCTGTCATTGCTAAGAATGTTCAGTTTCTAGTAATACATTTTCAACATATTTGTTTCACCAGGGAATGTTTTCACTGCCATGTTATATCACTACAAATTTTATTAACCTTACTATAAAATTCTTCTTGATATTGCTAAAATCATGTAGAAAAACCAGCCATCATGACAAACAACAAAGAAACACATAAATTAACACAAACCCACCTATCACAAAAGTACTCTAACTGCTAAAAAACAAAAACAAAAAGTAGTCTGCAGAACTGGATGAAAGTTCCCTCAGTAGCAGGAAAGTACATAAACCACTGCCAATTTGTTACATCACCTCTTCAAGAATTTTTGGTGACTGTCACATATTGCTGTACTAGAATCTTACCAACCCAATTCTGTTACATGCACATGCACGCACGCATGCATGCATGCATGCCTGCCTGCCCACCCACCCACCCAAATACTATTCCACTACCAGTTTGGAACGTGTGGTTCACAGGAAGTGTTCAAGTGATTCTCATTTTCCCAGTTTTAGTTGAAATTTAAACTCAAACCAAGTTGGTGCATGATGTGGCTTGGAGGAATTTCTGTTGTATATAAAGGCACGCCTTGCAGGATGGGTTAGAATGAGTTAAAATCATTTATATAGACTCACTTGACCTCTCTTTTAACTTCCATTCAGTCTTTATGTTTCCACTGTCTCAGCCTGTTTAAAAAGTTTAGAATAATTTACTATTTAATTACTTCTTGTCTCTTCCAGCCAGAGAACATTATCTGTGAGACAAAGAAAGCTTCAAGTGTAAAAATAATTGACTTTGGCCTGGCCACAAAACTCAACCCAGATGAGATTGTCAAGGTTACCACAGCAACAGCTGAGTTTGCTGCCCCTGAGATAGTTGACAGAGAATCTGTGGGTTTCTACACAGATATGTGGGCTATTGGTGTCCTAGCCTATGTGTTGTAAGTTATTTTACATGTCTCTGTCTTAATGCATTATTTGTTTTTCCAATAGTATAAGCAATGTGTCAAGTTGATCTCATGTTTTAACCTAAAAAAAAAAAAAGGACAGCTCTAGCATGAATGTAACGAAAGCATTTTTAAAGTCTTTGGAAACAATCTGGGATGTTATAAACAGTGCATGTTATTATCATCATAATAACTTTAGTGCTTCCCAACAAACTGGAGGCTTAAGTCAGTATTCCATACATGCCACACCTCGGAGATGAAAAACCTGTACACAAAATCCAAAAACCCTGTACAAAGACCCGCAAACCCTGTACAAAGACTGAAAAAACGTATCAAAGGAGTTAATTTGTGTAAAACTATTTTCAGTTACAGTGGGCTGCCTTATAATTGAGGCATGGGGACTTTGCCTTTTAACTCTTTAAGTCCCAATCGACTTTATAAAGGCTCAGGGGTTAGACGCGCTTGGCCCAATCAACTTTAAAAAGCCTTTAGTATATGTGCCTCTGTTTGAGACTGTTTCTAACACAAACCACCCAAAACGTCATTTCCGACTGCAAGTACATTCTTTTAAATACCGCACGTGTTTAAGAGTGAACGTGTTTCTGTTTTAAGATATTTATTTTAGATTTTTAAAGCGATTTTTTTAAGCGCATATCCTCCATTTTACCTTGAATAACTAATCATTTTTTTAAGCGCATATCCTCCATTTTACCTTGAATAACTAATCATTTTTCAATGAAAGCTTTTATACTTGTAGCACATGAGTAAAGTACATCCAATTACCTTCAGTTTCATATACAACAACAAAGTTATTTATGCATATGAACATTTAAAAAAATTATTTCCAAACAAGAACAATAAAAACGCACTGGGGTAGCCATTTTTGCTTGGGCCAAACCCACGTTTTTGCTTGGGACTAAAAGAGTTAAAGCAGGTCTTTGTAATATGAATACATTAAAGTACGAGCCACACATTGTAATATAATGCGAATCTTGACATGTACGAGATTCTGTAAATAAACATGGCTACGAACTGAACATGCTTATACTGAGTGCTTTCTGAAACATGTGTGTGCTTGTGTAGATGACGAGGTAATGCTTATATACATACATCATAACATTACATGGTGGCAGCGATCGATACCGGACTGACGCAAAACAGCTACACGATAACACATGAGTACAGTTTATTCGGCTAATTTTCGTCATCGAGGTCAACAATGGCAGCTAAACATTACCGCAGCGCACCGCAAATGAGATTTGCCGGTCAAGATGATAAGAGTGAAGCTTTCTTGTTATGGCGCCAACGCATAGATCTATATTCCAAGACCACTGGTCTGGAAGGACAAACCCTAACTCCATATATCCTAGAAGCATTGGACGATGAAGGTTTGAAAATCTACAACAGTTTTGCTACCGCCATGCCGGTTGAGTCGGCAACCGACCCCGTAGCCATATTGGACGAATTTGAAAAGCGTCTGATCATAAAGCACACAAACTTTAGAGCGGCAAGATTAGAGCTTCACCACCTGCGACAGAAACGTGGTGAAAGCCTAGATGATTTCTTCACTCGCATTAAGGAGAAAACAAGAGTATGTAAATTTAGCAACGAAGAAGAAAAAGAGCGAATTATTGAACAGATTCTTCTTAGCACACCAATGCCAGAGTTCCAGAAATGGCTACTGAGCCAGAGTGATACGCTAACTTTACAACAACTTCTGGATGAAGGCAGGAAACACGAGGCACAAGCACTAAGCATTAAACAAATTCAGCAAGGTACATTAGCAGCCCAGGTGGATGCAGTGAAAAGCTATAAACCTAGACACAACAAAGCAACTGGTTCGAAACAACAAGAAAAACACAACACAAGCAGAGGTGCTATGTGTAAATGTTGTGGCCTAAACCACATACAAAACCACTGTCCAGCTAAAGACTCTACATGTCATTACTGCAGAAAGAGGGGCCACTGGATAAAATTATGTTTCAAGAGGAAACAAGACAGTGCTCAACACAAACTTCACAGCAGAAAGTCATCAAAACAAACACACTCTATGATGACTGAGGACCTTGACTCCAGTGAAGAAAGTGATCCTTCCACTTTTGATACTGTGAAGATACTAACTTTCAGTAATGATCCAAAGAGAACGCTGGCTTTCTGCAAGGTACAATTCCGAATACCAGGAATTAAAATGCACAAAGAAAGAAACATTCGGTTCAAGATAGACACAGGTGCCCAAGGTAACACTCTACCCTTAAGAATATTCAGACAGATCATGCCTGACAAGGTGGATGAGCAAGGATTTCCCACAAGGGATGTAAAACGTAGGAGTGGCAGGACAAAGCTAAGAGCTTACAATGGAACAAGTATAGACTGTTTTGGAGCAGTAACACTTGAATGTTCATACAGAGGCTCAGAATGGACATCGTCAACATTTTACTTGGTAGATGTTGAAGGACCTGCAATTTTGGGTTTACCAATGTGCGAAAAGCTGAGTGTGGTAACTATTAACAACATTAAAGAGGATATAGGTTTTGCAGATGCTCTCAGCAGACTACCAAACCCCAACAAGATAACAGATCTTACCCCAAACATCAAAGTTGATTCTGTCAAGTTTAGCGATAATCGGCTTGAACACATCAGAGAAGACACAACGAGAGATCCTATTCTTAACTCTCTCAAAGAACTGATATACCATGGATGGCCAAGCTCTATCAGGGAAGTTCCAACACACATCCGTCCATACTACTCGATGAGGGACGAGTTAAGCATCGAAGATGGTCTGATCCTTAAAGGAGATCGCATTGTTGTACCAGAAACACAACAATGCGATCTCATCCTTAAACAGCTCCATAATAGTCACCTTGGTATTGTGAAGACACAACTGAGAGCAAAGAAAGATGTTTACTGGCCACAGATAAACAAGGACATAGAAACACTATGTAAAAACTGTTCAATTTGCCAAGAACATGCAAATAGGCAGTGCAGAGAACCTCTCATACCATCAGACATACCATTGAGCCCTTGGAGCATTATAGGAACTGATATTTTCTCAATCGACAATAATGACTATCTTATTATTGCTGATTACTACAGCAAATTTCCCATCATTGAGAAACTTCCACAACCCTCACCATCAGCTGTTATTGCAGACATTACAAAGAAGTATTGCAGCATGTTTGGCATCCCAGATGAAATTAGATCAGACAACGGTCCACATTTCTCAGGTCAAGCATACAGAAACTTCACTAAGGACTGGAAGATCAAACACACAACATCATCACCTAGATACCCTAAATCTAATGGTTTCATTGAGAGACAGATACAAACTATCAAGTCAATCATGAAGAAAACAAGAACAGAGGATGTACACCTAGCACTCTTGAGATGGAGAACAACACCGGTAGACAGTAAGATCGACAGTCCAGCAGAACTTATGTTTGATAGAAGAATTAAAGATCTCCTACCATCTAAGGTCCACTTCCGTCCACAACATAGAGACAGCACATATGATCAACTTCAGCATCGTCAGCAAGTTCAGAAATTCAACTATGACAAATGTGCTAAAGACTTACCACCATTATATCCTGGTCAGCATGTGACTACCTACAACCACAACAATGACACATGGTCAAAAGCAACAATCATTTCCAGAAACCCTGAACCCAGGAGCTATACTTTAAGACCAGACAGCAGCAGCAACCTCCTGAGGCGAAACAGAGTGGACATAAGAGAAATCCCACAGAATACAACAGAACAGAGAATTCCCATGCTTTCAACAGACAATGCAGTAACTCCAGACCTTGGTGCCCCACAAAACCAACAAGCGTCAAGGCCAAAATCACAACCAACTCAAGCTAAACCAGGGACTTCCGCAGAACCACCAGCACTTTACACCACTCGTTCTGGCCGTACAGTGACACCTCCCAGCCGATACAGACAGTGACATATATATACTCACACTGAGCATTACACATACTTATCCTTTCTCACATGAAACATTTCGTTGGAAATGTTTGCACACATTTTTTTTTTCAAAAAAGGGGGGATGTAATATGAATACATTAAAGTACGAGCCACACATTGTAATATAATGCGAATCTTGACATGTACGAGATTCTGTAAATAAACATGGCTACGAACTGAACATGCTTATACTGAGTGCTTTCTGAAACATGTGTGTGCTTGTGTAGATGACGAGGTAATGCTTATATACATACATCATAACATTACAGTCTTCACTTATTTTAAAACTCAAACAATAAATGCCTGAGTTTATTTTACACTGTAAAAATGATGTGAGCGTGTCATCTCTTTGTCTATTTCTGCGCTGAATTGTCACTAACAGACTGAGAAAATAGCCATTTTAGCCAACTTGGTAGTTTTAACTCATTCTATCCCATGCTGTTATGGGTTTTACCCAGACCCAAAAGTGGATGCAATTTTTTCCTACATGTGATGTTTTAAAAACAGACAGTGGACAAACACATTAGTTTAGTATGTACATATGTTATACACACAAATGTGGGAAATTGACTGGAGAATCTTATGAACTGCTTCAAATCATTAATTGATATGAAAAGGTGTCTGTTCTGTCTTGTCAAGTGTGGAATTGGTAAAAGAAAAGTGTTAAACAAATTAAGAAAAATTGTATACGTACACTTAAATATGTCAGTTCCATATTAATGTATGGCAATAAAATGTTAAGAATATCACTGCACATTTAGTTTGAAACATATCTAGACATTGTTATCACTATCACTTCACAAAAGTAATTTTTATGATTTTTTTCTCAAAACCACATATTTTTGTTAAAAAAAAACACCCAAAATGTGTGCAATTTTTCTCTTCAGGTTATATTTTAAAAACAGGCAGTAGATAAACATATTATTTAATTATTTAAGTAAGTGCTTATGTTATACATAAAAATGTGGGAAAATGACTGAAAAATCTAGTGAAATGCTTTAAGTAATTGTTTGATGTGGACAAAGTGTCTGTCATGTCTTGTGAAGTGTAGACCTGATCAAAAATAACTAGAAAAAAGATAAATAAAAATGTGTACGTATATATTTCAGCTCCAGTTTAATCCATAGCAGAAAAATCTCACAATATCAATGCATATCCATTTTGAAACACAGAAAACACATTTTTACCACAATCACTTCAAATATATAATTTTTATGATTTTTTTCCTACACCACATATTTCTGTACAAACCAAACATGATACAACTGTGACTAATATTATTTACACAGACCAAACTCTGTTTTACATTTCCCAGAAGAATTTTGCCACTATTCACATGCTTTTATAGAAGTTATAAAAACATTGTGGGTGTAGATGTGGCTGGTTTGGACACCCAGTGCAATAATAATGTGAGCACTGAAGACGAGCAGGTGTGCTGCATTGGACACAGTTCCTATCTCTTTTTGCATAAAGTACAAGATGCCTTGTGTCACAAAGGTACTCTGAAGTTGAGGCAGCTTGAAATCTAACAATATTAGCAGCTGCATTTTCTTGGACACTAAGTGCGCTCAAAACAGCAGAAGCTTCAGTTAGTTGGTGAAGCAGATTTCTTTTGAACTGCAGCAGTGATTGCTTTTCACCCAATTAAAACAGTATAAAACTCAAGCATTCACCTGCACTATTTCAAGCAGCCAGAAGAAAATTTTTTTCCACCATTTAACGATTTTCTGTTATACACACCATAATAACCAATTTTTTTTATCTAGGAGATCACATCCATTCATTGAATTGTTGTATTCATCTGTCATTTTCGGTTTAACAATGTGCTTCTGTGTGATTAGTCTCCACTTTTGCCTGAGAAGATACAAAGAAAACTGATTTCTTGGCCTTTTTGTCTCTAAATGCTGTACACAACACCATGCTTGTTTATGTCAAATACCATCTGTATTCCAGATAACTAAGGCGCAGAGTCTTCAGTTGTAATGGAAAATTTCTCCGGATAATGTTCAGAGTACCAGTGTAGTATTGCTTCTTCTCCAGTAAGAAGTCAGTGAGTTCTCTTGTGGTGTAAAATCTGTCAGCAAATAAATGGTGGCCTGGACCCAAATGAAAAATCTTGACAGCTTGCCCACTGTTTGCATGTACTTCAGAATCAGAACCAAAATATGTGAACATGTTCACCACATATCCAGTTGCTGAATCACATAAACCAATGACTTTTATGTGGTATTTGCTTGGTTTATGTGAATTATATTGCTTGTATTGCCATATGCCTTTATACCCTATAACCATTTCATCCAAACTGAGATTTTGGAATGGGTAAAAGGCACTCTGACATTTTTGCAACAACATGTTCATAAATAGTTCAATCTTTTCTTTTCCTTGTGAATTTTCATCAGAGACATGAAGCATTGTATGATAAAATGCTTCAAATCTACTTCTTGAAAACATCTGACAAAACCAAGGAGTATAAAATTCTGCAGATGTAGACCAGTAATCGCGAATGAAGGTCTTTTCTGAATCCCAATATTTATTAGGACAGCAAAAAACTTATCAAGTTCTAGGCATGTGACTTCGGTCCACCGAGAATTCATTGAATATTGTTTTGCAGGGTTATTTTGAATACATTTGAGTCTGGCATAATCATTGATGCACTGGCACATGTAATCTGTAACTTCATCTGTAAACAAAACATTGAAACATTTCCACGGGGTTGACAGGTCAAGCACCTCTGTGACACCTAGTGTTCTCTTTGGACAAAATCAAAATGCATTTTGTGTCATGCCCTCAGTAATTTCTAACCACTCTGGGACATCTTGTGAGGATGCACCTGTCTCTAGACTTGTGGCAGTTCTCTTAGCTTTACTGGTTGTCAGAATGGAGTTTTTACACCTTCCTTTTCCTTTACTGACTTTAGTTTAGCTCTTTTAACGCTACCTGATTCCTCTTCAATTAGCTGCTCAGCATCACCGTCAGAATAACCACTTTCATGAATATTCTGACACAAGGTCTTTACAACGTCTTCATCTGAATCACTAAAACTAACTTCCAAATCACTGTCTCTAAAATTATCTTCTGTCCACTGAGAGATAAGCACTTGTGCTTGACCAGCTGGTAGCCAGTGTTTAGAAGAAGAATCTCGCTCCATTTTGTTCATAAATAAATGATTAGCAATGGATATAAAACACAAAATTTTAGCTTCACAAACTTTGTTTTCGCTTACAAACGTTCACACCCATGTGCCGGATGTAATGAAATGATTAAAAACTAGCTTGTTGCCAGATATTTTATAATTTTCTGTTTAAATTCGACATATATCATGCTGGCACAAGGTACATCGTTGGGTATAACGAAAGGCCTATCTGGCATGTGGTACGCCAATTGGGCAGAATGAGTTAAATACCCATATGACTTTAGTGTCAATCGTCAATACAACAAACATTGATAGTAATTAATTCTTTAATAAAAAATAACTCACTGGATTATCGTAATAATGTTATATCCACCAAAGAAAAATCAGAATGTTTTAAGAAAAGAAATTAAAGCTTATTAGAAAAGTAACTCCAAGAAAACATTTCCAGGGGCTCTGATCGGGGTAAGATATAAATTTGCTTTGCTTTTGTGATTTTTTTTTTCTTCCAATTTCATAATTATTTTTATATTATTATTAAAATGTACATTTCTTACACAGATTCTACAAGTGTTAGTGAAATCAGGTAATATGTAGTGGTATCTACTTTTGTTGTTGTTGCTTATAAGCCGCAGGAAATAATAAATTATGCTGAATGCGAGGTATTCGTTAAAGTAATCAGTAATGTGCTGGCTGCCGTCAGCATTAGCAAAAAATGATAAATGAATGACACACCACATGGACTCTTGCAAATCCTTCTTTAATCGAAAAATAGGCAGCTTGATTTCATTGGTTGATTTTTTTATTCACGAGAGATGTTACTCTCACTGAATCTCACGACACAAATATCGGCTAAGTTGTGGCGCAAGACAATCGATTTATATATATATATATATAACCTGGAAAATTATTATGTTGCATGATGTTAGAAAGACTTAAATTGCATGCTGACGAAAAGATCAGAGAAGAACAAGCGGGTTTCAGGCCGAAACGATCATGTATTGATCAAATATTCACACTAAGAACAATTATAGAAGAATCAGTGGAAAGGCAATCGCCACTTATTATCACCTTCGTCGATTTTCAAAAAGCCTTTGATAGTCTACACCGCCCATCATTGTGGAAGATACTTACAATCTATGGTTTTCCAACAAAATATGTGAATATAATCAAAGCGCTATATGACAATGCAAGATGTTGTGTTAGAACAAATAAAGGGAATACAGAATGGTTTACAGTAGAAACAGGGGTGAAACAAGGCTGTATTATGTCACCACTACTTTTTGGAATAGCTATTGATTGGGTTATGAGAAACTATACCCACAATGAACAATTGGGTATAAAATGGACAAATGGAAAATTCCTGGGGGACCTGGATTTCGCAGATGATGTAGCATTCTTAAGTTCAACACCAAGACAATCCCAAGAAGCAATAAATAATTTGTGTCATCTCTCGGTTAAAATTGGTCTCCAAATAAATGCCTCTAAAACTAAAGCTATGAACTTTTCTAACGAGACCTTTGATATCATCTTGAACGGGGAAAAACTACAGAAAGTTGAAAGTTTCAATTATTTAGGCAGTAAAATGACTCAGGATGGTGACACAACAAGAGAAATCCATACTAGAATTGCTTTGGCAGCTAGCGCCTTCAATAGATTATCTAACATTTGGAAATTACGATCATTGAATATACATACCAAGCTTCGTCTGTTTAATTCAAATGTTATCTCAGTGTTAACATACGGCTGTGAGAGTTGGAAAATAACAAAATCATTGGAGAACAAGCTGAATACATTCGAGAACAAATGTCTTAGAAAACTCATGAACATCAGTTGGAAAGAATTCAAGACTAATCGACAAATAAGAGAAGACTCTAGGCAGAAATATGTCTCCGACTATATAAGGAAAAGACGATGGTCATATATCGGTCATGTCCTACGAATGCAAAACAACAGAATACCACTACAGGCGCTCACTTGGGTTCCTGAGGGTAAGCGGAAAAAAGGAAGACCAAAAGAAACACTCAGAAGAACAATAATAAGAGAAGGAAGAACGTTGGGCCTAAATAATGTGCAAGAGCTAAGAGGAGTGGCGTCACAACGAACAACCTGGAGAGCACTGGTTTCTGCCTTATGCGCCGTGTTTGGCGCTTAAAGAATTTATTATTATTATTATTATTATATATATATATATATATATATATATATATATATATATATATATATATATATATATATATATATATATATATATATATATATATATATATATATATATATATATATATTTAATAATTAAGTGAAAAAACCTGTATTAAAATTATGTACAGGGTGTACACATCTGAAAATGCAAACATCTTGTACAGATTACAGGTAAACCATAACGTTTGGCATTTATGCAGTATTCTGTGATATTGAGGTATATTGTCACCAGAAATGTCATTCTAAAGCAGGGATCAACCTGTGGTGCATGGACCACTAGGATACTTGCAAAAGACAGATAGCAACAACCTTATCTCTGGAATATCCTTTTAAATGGAATTAATACTTAATTTTTTAAGTTATATAGTTTTTTTAAAATTTAATTTTATTCAGGGAATTTCCTTAGATTTTTACATGTAAATAAATGTTATTTTTACAGATTATTTTTATATTTCAGTATGACTGTAAGCTTAATGAATTTTGTTTGTAATAAAATGTATTATTTGCATGTAAAATTTTTAGTTTTGCATTTTTTTTTATTAGATACAATCTATAGCATGCACTGGACAATCAAAGGATTCTAGGGCACAAAAAATATTAAGAAGCCCTGTTCTAAAGCCTTCATATTGATGAACAGCTTATTACAAGCCAACACTTCAGTGAAAACATATATGTGTTTGAAGACAAAATGTCTGCAGTGTGGTTCCTGGTCGTCTCTGGGGAGATAAAGGAAAAAATTGGACCTTTTTTCTCTGAGACATGTCATGTGAGGCACTAATGTGAGGAGGTTGTGCATAGGGTTGGAAGCATGTTAAAATCAATAGCTACAGAAACCACCACAGTAAGATCACAGGTTTTCTACAAGTATGCCACTTGCAGTAAGTTTTATGCTTCATTATGAAGTGAAAAAGGACAAGAAGAAGAAGATAACAAGTACTGAGAAAAATTAGGTTGTTATTTGAATGATTTAACAGAAATGTCAACACTATGAAATACTTGTAGAATAATGTCTAAACATAGAGATATTTACCAATTTATAGCAGAGGAGCTGAATTGTATTTTTGCTTTGTATTGTTTTAAACTCGAAAAATGTCTGACCAATGTTTTAAGTCTTTTTTTTTTTTTTTTTTGTTCTGTCAAAATTAGCTAAGCAGACATAATCCCAATTTTGTGGAAGTCTTTAACATTCTGTCATTTATTTTTTTTTGGGGCTTGACCAACAATTATCTCCATCCTATGATTTTGTATGTTTTCTAGAGGTTTTGCAATAACAGTCCTCTCCTTTCTCTCATGTCAAAACTGTGTCTTCTGTCAATTACAAATGTATCAGTCTTCATTTTCTCAGGAAATTTTTTTCCCAAAGTTTTGCTTTGAATATTTTTTTTAAAATCTGTGCGGTTTAAAGTATTTTTCTATATGCTTATATGTTGAAGAATTGTAGTTATTGTGTTTAAAAAAGATAGAGGATACCATTACACGCCAATTGAGGCAAATTGGGAATATGATTTAAGCCCATATTTTCGTGACCATTGGCACACTAGAGGTGATGTGGTCAGCATCACGCCGGCCACCTTAACCTTCCCAGAGTTGCTCTGGTACCCAATTCATGAGACTGGGTCGACCCCGGATCTGTTTGTGGTCTAAAAAATCCCACTTCAACAGGGATCGAACCATGAACCACTGAGCTAGGAAGCCACTGGACTTACCACTGTGCCACCGTGGCTCCCAGTTATTATGTTTAAGCTGTATAAATTATCAACGTTTTCACATTATACCAGATATGGCGTCCATAAATCTGGTTCTTGTTTTGTTGGTAAATATTTAAAGGTCAAGTGAATAAGTAAGATAAAATGCTTGGTGTTTTAAAATATTTCTTTCAGTTATATTTGATTAATGTTTCTTAAATATCAGACTATACAATTTATTTACTGCTGTTCACTTTGTAACACAGATTGAGTGGTTTGTCACCTTTTGCGGGGGAAGATGACCTGGAAACACTACAGAATGTGAAACGCTGTGACTGGGAGTTTGATGGTGATGCCTTTTCTACTGTTTCACCTGAGGCAAAAGATTTCATTAAAAATTTGCTACAAAAAGAACCAAAGTGAGCCCCTGACTATAACAGTTTGTATTGTCATGTCATTCATTATTTTGATATTTTTTTAACTCCTAGGACATTTTAAATAATAAATAAGTATGTCTTCCTGTGACCACAGGGGAGGTGTTATTGAATTTTCTAGCAATTGACAGTATCCTATATTATCTCTCTTTGCTTCATTTAGAATAGGAATCATGAATTAATTCAATATTTTCATACTCTGTCAAAACTACATTTATTTATTATTTTTGCCTCAACAATTTTTCCTTTAAGTTTGCCTTGAATTACATCAGCCAACAGAAATAGAGTTCAGTGGACTCTGATAAAAACAGCTTGACGATCTGGATTTTGCTGACAGTCTGGATCTTCTGTCCAAAACCATAACTACATGCAAGACAAAATTAAAATACTGTATGAGAGGCCACAGGGAGAAGTCAAAGATTATAAAAATAAATTCAGCAAATGGTAACAAGTTTATCCTTGAAGAAACACCCCTTATAAGATGTATATCGTGGTAGCATTATAGATGAAGTCGGAGGGAAGACATTGATATCAAAATAAGAATACAAAAGGTAGGAGGAACTTTAATTGCATTGGGAAATATATTGAAATCAGAAAAATCAAGTTCAACACAAAAATTGGAATCTCCATTTCAGTTGTCAAGGCAGTTCTATTGTATGGATCTGAAGCATGAAGAACAACAAAAACAACAATTAAGAAGTTAAAGACTTTTGTAAATGGATGCTTGTGTAGATTAGAAGGATTGAAATTGTATGACAAGATTGTACTTTTTCTTCAGCATCAACATCTCTGCACTTTGGGCAAACCTTAAATGCTATCTCCGTCAACAAATATAATAAGATTACTGATGTGTTTGGCTCTGAAATGATATTGATTGATTGATTGGTTTTATTGATTGATTGATTGACCAATTTAGAACTGATTACAAGAACAAAATAGGTAGGCTACCAGTGGAACAAGGGATGTGAAAGAAAAAAAAAACTGGTTATGGATAGGACACACATTGAGAAAACTTGCTGATAGCCTTACAAGACCGTCCATGTTCTGGAATTCCCGAGTAGAAGGAGATTTAAAAAACACATGAAGAATAGAACCGGAGACAAAAATGAAAGGGACAAAGAAGACATAGAAAGACCTTGAGAGAATGGCACAGGACAGGAGGAATTAGCTTGAATTTGTTGGGGAGGTGAAGAGTAATGAATGTTTGGTGTGCAGATTGCATGAGATTTCTTCTTTTGATCATTCATTCATACATTCTTACATTTGTTTCTTCATTTTTTTGCTCATTTTCTAAAATGATGCTTTATTGCTATTACTTTTCATTGCTGTTGTGCTTATTAAAGTAGAATCATAGTCTTCCTGTAGCATTTTGTGTCAGATATGTTAAATAGTTTTCATAGTTTGTGTGGGGGTCACCACAAAATCAGTCATCTGTCAGGTTCTGAGCTGATAAAATGTTAGTAATGTAAAAGACAATTCATAAGCAGAGATGAAAGGATTGTTAAAGCCAGAAATTGTTGCAAAAAATTATGCCTGAAACAGATATGTCTTCAGTGACAAATTCACAAAATAGAAAATAAAGTTTAATTTATGTACTTATTTCTCACCTGTTCACTCTTACATTTTGATAGAGGCTTGATGTGATGATCAGTATGCTCAGATGTGAATAATTACATTTTTCTGTTTGAACAGTCGAGCTAAATTATTATCTGGAATGTTATACAAGAATTATCAAATGCAGGAATCATATGGGACTTTTTAGTGTTAATGAATAAATACGAAACCAAACAAGAGAGAGCATCAGAGAATGCCTATTAGACATAAGCTGTTTGTTTCTTGTTTGTCCCATAATCACTTCTACAGCTGTCTTATTTTAGGATCATTAATCACACATGATATAGCATGGGTTCTTTAATAAACTTTTTGTACAGTAAGCCCTAACATTATGTAGCATTTCCTTGGGTAATAAACAAAGATGTAAATAATTGTCTCAGCTCCTAAATTATTGGTACTCAATATTTACTCAACTCTGTTGGTGCATTTATGTTTGTTCAGTGCTTGTACATACACTTTTTTTTATAAAATTATACAATTATGTTGAAAAAATGTTTAAGAGAACAAGGAATAGATGTAAGAAATATGCCCTATGTGTGAATACATAGGCTAGTACAGTAAATAACCTCAGGTTCCATGGAAAAGGCAGATATAACCCATTTATGATCATTCACAATAAATCAGTAATGATTTTGTGCTATGTAATATAAATGATGAGTAAGAATATGGGATGATACATGAAGAGCTTAATTTACCGAAGCGCAGAAAGGTTATCAGGCTCCTTTGTTGAGTTGCAAAGAGCAATATCAGGATCAAGTAACAGAGTCCAGGGATGGTGGTGTTGGACATGTTGTGGCTAGTCATAGGATAGATATGATAAAGTAAGGAAGAATATAGTTGATCCATGGCTAAACACTACCATCTTTGAAAAAAAATATTGTTGTCAAAAGTTGCTACTTCTTGGCTTTTATGTCCTTTATATATGAATGTAGGGAGCTGATGCCAGGCATATTGCTCATGTTGCTGGAAGTGTTCACTGGAAGTATACAATCTCAGTATTGTTGTTTCAGCTGTATTCTGTTCTGTCTTCAAACTTTCCTAGCTCTACTCCATTTTGTTGTTGTTGGTAAGCTACACCTTATACTTATCAGTCAGCTCATTTATTGTTTTGGCATCCACACTGGAGAGTCCCACTCACAAGCCAGGCAATATTCACTGTTTATGAAATTTTAAATATTTCTTCCATGAGCATTCCTAATAATTGTATTTTCTTTTTAAGAATCCTCACTTTCTTCTGCTTTTCCACCTTGATTTCATTAAGTTAACTCAGAATAAAGAAAGGAAAGACTCTTATGGCCAGATATTTTTATTTCTTGTTGTATTTCTAGTCATTTAATTATTTCTAGTCATTACCAATACATGTAAACCAATTGTCATTTCTGAATAGGTGAATCTGCAAGAAACATAATTTTTTTTATAGTTAAAAAATAGCACCCAATTTACGCACTAAAATGCTAAAATGACTGGATGTATCACCTTACAAGCACAACCCTTATTTGAATGAACTAGTAATGTTACAGACTTTCAAATATCACTGTTTTGCACAGCATATATATTTTTAACAATTGTAATTCTTAATTAGCTACTTGTGTCATTTATATCCATTGTGTAATTTTTTATTCTGCTTTACCTCAGGAAACGTTTGACTGTCCATGAAGCTTTAGAGCATGCATGGTTAAAGGTAAACATTGTTCTATTTTTCCTCTGTATTCAGTCTGTCTCTTTCTTCATCTTCTGTTTTCTTTTTCCCATTCTTTGTTTGCAATATTATCCTTTAGCACGCTGCATTCTTTTCCAAAAAATTTGCTTTGCAGCTGCATTCTTTTTCACAAAACCCCCAATTTTAAAG